>OZ005612.1:15287512-16489298 GCA_963930655.1 Myrica gale | reverse complement strand
TAAGTATGCTCTCTTAGTGGGAGTTATAATGGTGATGACCGTCACGCTTTGCTCACTATAAGGGTGACCAGCTAATTGCTTCTGTGGGTTTCACTATTTTTCTTTCGATGATTGGGGATTGTCTTTTTTGTTTTTTTTTTGCTTGATTCATTTCGGAGGATCCGTTGAGGCTTTCATGCAGATACGCTTTTAAAGCCACTACAAATGTAGCTTTTCCTTCTGTGGAGTGTACACGCTTAATTTTCCTTATATTTTTATATGAATATTTTTCTTTATCAGGTGTTTGTTTTCTATTGGATTGGGTATGTGCTTTCTTGTTCTGCAATCGATCCTTAGAAAATGATTAAAAATGGATGTTCTACAGGGAAATTTAGTTACGAGATGTTTCTTTTTTAACTTGTTGATTAGGGAAACAGTAGAATGTCATGAAATATCTTACTAAAAGGTGAACTTCTCAATAATAGTCAGTAATTATTGTTGGAAAAGATATCTACAGACGTGCATAAATACTTAGGTATGAGTAATAGGTTTGAGAATATAAGAATTACGAACAGCAAAACTAGCCGCAAGTTTCTCCTTGGTCTCTCATAAATCTCGCCAGCATGAACAATCACCCAATTACATAAAAAGCGTCAACACATTCTAGTGTTTGTGAAATGTGAACACTAAAATTATGTAGTTTCTAGGACTCGTGTCAAAATGATATTTAGGGTCACTAATTGGACATGGACCAACGTTTTCAGGGTTCTCCAGAAGCAGCAGCATTTGCCTAAAACCCTCTTATTAAGTGGTAAAGGAACCCCACCTTGCAGGGTCATAAAGTTCCTTTGTCATTGACCTAAGAAAGCACCTTTGATACAAGGCTTCAAGTGGGTTGAGTTAGGTACAAACCTAATGCCATTGAACAAAACTACTGTGAGACCTTTTTTCCTTAATAATTTCTTAATTTCAACTTCAGTGAGCAATCCAAACCCCTGAAGGAACTCGACACGAGACCACTATCAAGTGCTTACTCAATTAACCCACCATTTAAAAGCACCAACAAAACTGCCAAAACTTTATAGAGTGGGAGTTTTATGAAAATGTTGAAAATATGAACATAGTACAATGCTGGTTCATTATTATAACGAGAAGCCAGTGACTTTCGTGTGGAATGCACACTCCCTCCATTTGGCTATTATGATCTTTGTCTTGAAAAGCACTTCTCTCCGATCCCAAGTAGAGGTGGTGGCTCTGGGTTGGATGTCACGTTGCACTCCCTTTAGTTGTAAGATGTTTCCATTCGCGTGGAGCGCACATTGTCCTCAAGCTTGTGTACATTTTCCCATACTCTTTGCGGTCCAATTCAGCAATCCATCCTTACAAATAGTTCGAATTTTTTTTTCCAGTGCACTGTCTCACTGATTAAAGCAGCAGTGACCAGTACAGACATCCGTTTCTTCTGTACAGGATGATAGAATGAAGAGTCAAATATCATGTTAACTTTCAATTAAAGTGAGATTATGGGTTATATCATCTTATAGAAAATAAGAGAAAAGAATCTGATTCCTTAGACTAATCCTCAACGATATAGATCTTTGCAACTCATAAGACGAGAGAAATGCAGAACTTATTTGGAGAAGAGAAATGGAGGAAAGACATCAATCATTTTGATAAACACATGGATTGGCCGATTCAATTGATTTTCAAGACAGATTAAGTAGGTGTCCAAAATCTTTGGTAGACTTGGAACAGGTTTCAGGTGTGGCCATCGAATTGAGAGACGTCTCTGAAAGTAGAAGATATTGACTGTGTCGTGCCTTTAGTGGCTTGTAGCTTGTATTCTATACATAGACACCATCCATGAATGATGAACGCCTACGTTCTTTGCAGGCAATTCTCTTCTCCCGACACTCTTCTTTTTTATTGTTACCATGCTTATTTCCTTCCTGTCTGTCCTGGAATTGCACACTCTTGATCGACCTCAGCATAAAAAGGCAGATATTTCTATTTATCTGAATGCTATTGAGAAGAATCAATACAGGATGAGTTTGACTACTCTCAGAGAGCTCAATGGGTCCGAGCTGCTGTGTTGGGGGATCAACGATGGGCTGGTTTCTGTTGAATCATTATTGATGTGTGTCGGAGCTGTGAAAAAAGTCTTCAAAGCTATACTTCTTTCTGGTTTTGCAGGGTTAGTTGCTGGGGCTTGAAGTGTGGCGATAGGTGAATTTTTCTCTGTATACACGCAGTTGGACAAACAGAAGCTCAAATGAAGAAACTGCCAAATCCGATGCAGGCAGCTATAGTATCAGCCCTTGCCTTCTCAGTGGGTGCAGTAGTGCCATTACTGGCCTCAGCATTCATAAGAGGATACAGTTTGCTGCTCGCAGTGGCGACTGCAGTTGTTAGCTTGTCATTGGTGGTATTCGGAGGGATCGGAGCAGTACTAGTAGAACTCCTGTGGCAAGGTCTTGTGCCAGGATGCTGTAGGATAAATTGGAACTAACAAATCGAAAGACTAACCGTTTGCTGTCCATTTGCAGTAAACGTCCATTTGCCGATAACTTTTTGTTACCACATCAATGAAAAACTCCCAACAGTTTTTCGCACTGAGAAACATTTGACCACATGGAATTATAGTGGGGCTGGTTTCAAGGCATTGTTGCTTCGTTGCAGCCAAAAGAGTTGACTTGCTCACCAGACCATCTTCTCTGATGGCATTCTTATCTGATAGTAATTAACTAGTTACCTGCTGGGTTGAGGCTATTACTATCAGATAAGCTGCGATTGATAATACTTTAAGGACCCCAATTTTAAGTTCTTTTAGTTTCTACAATGATCTTTGCTGACTTTGTGTTAAGTTTAACTTTATATGTAGCATATAGCCAGTTTTCTGCTGTACATCTGTTTTTGCACCTAGAAAGACTGACTAGTCCAGCGGCCAGAAAACTTATCAGTTTCCAGATATATTGATGAAGGATCGAAAATGCCCAAAAGAGAACTACAGAGCATGGCCGCGGGGGAGGGGGTGGTGCAGAGCATGTAATAGACTGTACCATAAAAGGACATAAAAAAGACAGTAAACGTACCAACTGAACAAAGCTATTCCCTTCAGTGGGATTAAGCATGAATGACAAGCGTGAAACAAAATACATTTTCTTCCACTATTGCAGTTCGGAACCCGTGGCTTTCACATGGAATGCACTCCTCCCATATAACTAATGGCGTGTCTTCCAATGACATGAAAATTACTAGTATGTTTGTTTGCTATTTCCGAAATTTTAGGAATCTTTATCTTATTGAGATTTATTGAAATTTGTGGAAAGTAAAGTGTGTATGTATAGAAGTTAAAAATGTTGGAGTGTGTTTGTTTTGCTGGAAATTTTCATGCTCCGAAATGTTGGGGAAACAAACATCACCTACATTTCCTTTAGTGTAGAAGGCACACTCTTCGATTTTAAACGATAAAGAAAAATTGTTAATTGTCCCATTACCATTATATCACTCAAGTGCTGGCCTATTCAGCATCCCATCTTTATAAGTGGTTCAGTGTCCAATCGTATAAGAAACTTACATATCAGTTTGGCTTCAAATGTCTTAATCACCGTGTCAGCCACGATGGGATGATTGCACGAGTTTAATCTGAGAGCTCAGAGCAGCATGTGTCTTCTACACTCTCTTATCCTTTCTAGCACTAACTCCATGAATATCAGCTTTACATCCGTTCGAGATCCACTCTATAAATGCCCCCTCAGCAGGCGTGTGTTCTCCACGAGTAGTCAAACTATATTCATTTAGCTGAATTTGCCAATTGTCTTCCTTTTCCTCATGGCTGCTTCTGGAACTCAGAACCAACTCTCAATCAGCAGCGTAGAAATTCCTATTCATTTGGAGCCAAAACAATGCCCAAAGGTTGAGGATGACAATGTTGACTACTTTCAAAGAGCGCAATGGCTTCGAGCTGCTGTATTGGGAGCGAATGATGGGCTGGTTTCTGTGGCATCATTAATGATGGGTGTCGGATCTGTTAAAGAAGACATCAAGCCAATGCTCCTTGCTGGTTTCGCAGGGTTATTTGCAGGGGCTTGCAGTATGGCAATAGGGGAGTTTGTCTCTGTATACACACAGAGAGACATAGAGGTGGCGCAAATAAAGAGAGAGAACTCCATAAAAGCTAGTGGAGAGACTGAGGAAGAGGGTGAGAGGGAGCAGCTCCCGAATCCTGTGCAGGCTGCCTTTGCATCAGCCCTTGCATTTTCAGTGGGTGCAGTACTTCCATTACTGGCGGCTGCCTTCATAAAGAAGCATAAAGTCAGGTTGGCTGTGTTGGTTATAGTGTCTAGCTTGGCGCTGGTTGTTTTTGGAATAGTAGGAGCAGTGCTGGGGAGGACTCCCAAGCTGAAGTCTAGTCTCAGGGTGCTGATTGGAGGATGGATGGCAATGGCCATTACGTATGGGCTGACCAGATTAATTGGCTCTAATGGACTGCAAATGTGATGTCTGGGGATTGCCTTTCTCGTTGCCTTGATTGCACAAGTGATTTCTGGCTTCCGGTTTGTGTTCTGATGTACCTTTATAATGCTTTTGATTCAGTTTTTAATTAATGTCTCAAATATGATGCATGTGAAGTTGTCAGTCGAGAGAACTCGGTGAATAAACTCTCTTCAACATCTCGATAGACACCTGAGGTCAAACCCCATTCCTCTGGAGGTTGAATTTCATCGGTTCAACCTCTTGGGGAGTTTATGGGCAGGGGAAGAGCCTCTTGTGTGTAAGTGGATCAATGAATACTAATTGGTCGTTTGAAAGAAAGAATCATGTTGTCTGAATTAGTCCGTACAAGATTGACTACTTATGCATGCTGTGTACGAGCCTACGAGGATAAGAAAGCTGCACAGAACTAGTTCAATTCATATATACCATTCTGAGCTAATCCTGAAACAAACAAAAAAAAAATTAAACTGAGTATTTCGATTAAGAATATGTTCCATAGACCAAACAAATTTACCAAACTGAAAATTTTTAAACCAATTATGTTAGCTATGGTGGACTGGTCTGGTTCTATCTTTGGCCAAACACTCTCAAAGACACATTTTGAGCAGCTGAACTCTCTAATGTTGGGACATAGGAGGTGAACTAGGTGCAGAGGATAAAAGGGTATATAAGCCCCCTAGTTATAACTCTTTTCATCCATAGTTGTGTATGTTTTACGCAGCTATGAAATTTTATCTTGGCTTAGAAAAAAAAAAACAAGAAACAGAACTACAGTGGACACAGATCCCAGGACATATAGCCCAATACATCGCAGAGAAAGAACCGCAAGTACACAGAGAAAGGACCAAAGTACACAGCAAACAGGGCGAAAGGCCCAAAAGAATCAAGAAACAATAATATGGTGTTGTGTACGTAAAATTTTGGGGTAAAAATTTCACGAAATATTTCACTAACTCCCAATAAAATACTATAATATAATCTCTCTCATAAAAAAATATAAAAAATTACATAAAATATAAAAAATTACCTATCTTTTCACTTTTTCACTAAATCCAATACCAACACTAAACCCAATAGCAAAAATTTTACAACACAAACATAACCTTATTAGTTGTGAAAAAGTGAGAAAGAGAATGAAAAAGTGAAAAAGTTAGAAAAAAGTGAAAAAAAAAGTTTGAGAAAAGTGAGGAGAGTGAAAAAGTTTGTAAAAAGTGAAAAAAGTTAAGAGAAAAAAAGTAAGAGAGAATGAGAATGTGAAAAAGTTTTGAATTTTCTTCTTGTTCGAATCGACACAGTGGATGAGAACGCGACGAGAAAATTTGAATAAATATTATAATAAAAATAATAATTTAATAAAAAAATATTATTTATATTTATTTTAATTATACCCAAAAATTTTGACCCTCAAATTATAATCAAAATGATGTCTTTTGAAGTTGAACAGTGGCTGCACCTCTTTCTTTCTATTCTATTTTCTTCTTTGTCAAGCAATTGGATGATGGGATGCCTTAAAAAAATTGAGTATAAAGGGAAAAGCAAAGAAGGTGATTTTTCTTAAAATAAAGCAAAAAAAAGCAATAAATAATACAAGCAAACAAAATTCGGCAACACAAATTCTGCTCGTACGTCTCCACAGATTCTCATTGCCCCTTGAATGAATCGAAGGTAGAGAGCGTCAAGTCCAAATACTTCGATTCACTCTATAGTTTGTTTGTTGTGCAGGAACTTGCACCGTCGGCGAGTATTATATATATATTACTTTTCACCATTTTTTATTTTTTCCGGTAGATTTTTTTGACCTATTCTATCATTTAAAATTTTAAAATATTCTTTGCATATTTATGCAGGCGCTCTCAAATATTCTCAAGATTAAAACTATTTTTTTAAAGATTTTTCAAAAAATAAAATAAAAATTGTGGACTAATAAGTGTTGGTTAAGAAAATTTAACCTTTATCAGCTCCTCTGTCAGAAGTATATCGTGTTGTATTAAGCTTCTAGATACCAGTGATTTTGTCATAATGCGGTGAAAAATATCCATGGAATTAATCCAATAATTAATTCGTGGTCGACCGTCATGATAGCGTATATATATATATATATGCTCTTTAGAAATGAATCAAGAACTGGACCAAAATGCCATTTTTTTTTTCTTTCTGTTAATTACTTCTTTCTTGCTTCCTTTATTTTAATAGTCCTGCAAGAGGCCAGAGAGAGCGTTAAGATTTATATATTATGTTTGAAGTGAATAATCAATTGTTAAGGAAATTCCTCATCTCCTAGTACCTCACGATATTTCCTCTCCTTAAATCAAAATTCTCGTCACCCTCTTTGTCACTTATGGCTGCCATTCGAGCGCATGACCAAGTGTCGCTTGGCCAGGTCGGAATTCAAGTTCATGCGAATGGGGTGGAGGAGCAGAAACAATGCCAAGGGGACGAAGATCATGACAACTTCGACTACTATCAAAGGGCACAGTGGCTTCGCGCTGCTGTTCTGGGAGCCACAGATGGGCTAGTTTCTATCGCATCATTGATGATGGGCGTGGGAGCTGTTAGAAAAGATATGAAAGCCATGTTCCTTGCTGGATTCGCAGGGTTGGTTGCTGGGGCTTGTAGCATGGCAATAGGAGAATTTGTCTCGGTTTACACTCAATACGAAATAGAGATGGCTCAGTTGAAGAGAGAGATCAAGAAAAACAAAAACACTGGAGAGGACAAAGAAGCTGATACGGAAAAGAAGAAGCTCCCGAATCCGGTGCAAGCTGCTTTTGCATCAGCACTTGCATTTTCCTTGGGAGGATTGGTGCCACTACTGGCTTCTGCGTTTATAAGGAAGCATAAGGCGAGGCTAGCCGTGGTGGCTGCCGTGGCTAGCCTTACATTGGTTATTTTTGGAATGATAGGAGCATATCTTGGAAGGACTTCTGTGGGAAGATCTTGTGCCAGGGTGCTTGTCGGAGGATGGATGGCTATGGGTATTACTTTCGGAATTACCAAGTTTATTGGCTCAAGTACTGGATTGAAACTGTGAATTGCCTGGCCTTCCCTTTTACTTCTCTTCTCCTATCGTTCCATTTTCCTGTTTCAGTACTGTTGCACTATGGGGTTATTGAATGGTTTTAGTAAAGTTCTTTGAATAAGTTCTTCTTCTCCTCTTTTGTTATAAAATGTTCTATATACAATGCAATCTTTCGATAAATCTGGATCCTTATCATATCAGAATCAGTACGTTAAAGTGTTCTAGTCTGGGCAAAGACTTGCATTTGTTTCCCATCCCCGTACAGATGATGGAAGTATGCATATGAAAAAGAACAGTGCATATACTTCTACAGCCTACAAGAATTTAGCAAATACTTGCTTAACAAAAAAATAATGTATTTTCAAAAGTTAATTGAGATAGAATCGATTAATCGTGGAATCATTAGGATATAAAATCGTTCAAAAAACCACTTGAAATTTTAATTAACAAACAGATGTTTATACTTTTATTTCTTTTTTCTTTTTTAAGTCTAAAACCTCATTTACTAATTTGGTAAGCTTAAAACTCAAGTTTTGACAAAAGGCTAAAATAATATGCCTCTCCTTGTAATTTTATGTTTTCTCACAAATGTCCCTAGAGTAAGTTCTTTTGTCCCGTCATCCTGTATAACTCATTTTTCAATTATGCCCTCCGTCGACCTTCCGTCCATAAGATGATTTTCGTTGTTTTAATTGATGTGCCAGAGAATTTTTTTCGTCATTTTAAGTTGTAAATGACGTGACGCTATTTTATTGATATTAACGTGATCAAACATGGCAACATAAATTATGTCAGCGATCGATGTAAGGGTATAACTGAAACGGGAGATCCTCCCTTTGACATGGCACTATAATCCTCTAACCCGTTCTACCTCTCTCTGAGGAAGGGGTAGATAGATGCCTGGCCAGGGAGATTGCGCCATATCCCACATGAGATGATGGGGCACTCCCTCGACCTTCCAAACACCACAGCAAATCACACGCCCGTGACTTTAGAGGAAGGTGAGTCGAGAAATGCCACCTTCCCCATGTTACCGATTTCCATCATCAATTTCGCATAGAAATGTGTCAAATAGAATTACGTAATAAAAGTCACATCTTAAAACAACTACACTGAAAACTACGTATCTTCCAATCAAAAAGAGCAACACCTGAGTTGTATAATTTTCCTTGTTAATTAACAATTGTTTTTTTGAACCCTTCCAGCAACTTCACTATGAACCAGAAAGATTTAATTGAAGGATTCAGAGCAATTACTACATGCATAATATATATCAGGACTCTTTGGTAGCTCAGAAGTCAGAATGGAAAAGGGAAAAAAAAAACAGAATTAACATATATATACCAAGCATTCTATACATCAGAAACACCCTACGCATAGTATCAATTTCTCCATCTTTTCAATTGCTGAAACATACTAGGATGAAAAAATTCCATCAAACAAACGAGCAAGGAAATTTACGACGAATCTTAGTTGTTTATGAAACAATCACGTGAATAGAAAAGCACAAAACATGGAATATAAGCCATACTGATATTCACAGATCACTTGCTCATGCTTTATTAAATATGCTTCCCATAACTCAAAATAGTTTGCAAAGTCATCTCCCCATTCTAATGAGCTGACATTCCACTGATTAATATGTCATAAAAACAACAAAAAGAAATAAAGGACAACCGAAAGAATCTTCCCTTCTTCATGGATTAACAAAGGACTAGGGCTGAAGGCAGCACTCTTTACTAGAAAATCTGATAAGTGTAACCTGCCCTCAAGGTGCAATAGGATCGAAACCGGACACCATAATTGACTCAGGAACCACTATCTGATGTCATCGAAACATAACCATTTAGCCCGATCTCAGGAAACAAGACCAAGAGACCATTTGCAGGAAAACAAGGAGAGAACAAAAATCTTCCATCCAAGAAGAGCATTGCAGATGACAGATCCTTAAGGAGGGGGGGGGGGGACACAGGGCAGCACTAATTGCATTCATCAAGAACTTCCACACAACCTGCCACATGTTTCCAGTAAATGGATCTCTCCATCATTGCGCCAATGCAGAGGATGAGTGTTGATTATGTTGAATTAAATTGCCGATGGCTTCTTGCAGGCCAAAACACTTTTCACATTTTGAAAACACAAAACCATACACGTCCAATTAGCAACAAAGAAACCCAATCATGTATGTATCCATAAAGACCATAAATAGCGATGCATCCTGCCAAAAGGTCAATAACATTAATATATCACAATGAAAAAAATTAAGAACTACCATGTTAGAAGAAAAATGTATTACCCGCTTGACTCCTTTTTTTAGTAAGATATTGAAACAGGGCAGCCAAAATGGGTATTCTACTAATAGCACTTCTACTCCCCAAGTGAAAAGAAGCCAACTCCCACAGACATACCCATGAATTGGTCCTCCAATTACCCATCCAACCATAAAGGTTCCGGTTCTGCAATTGCTTATGAGAAATTCTCATCGAGGACTGGGCAGCAATAATGGTATTTGCAATTCTATGCACACAAGATATCGAGCAGCAATAATGGCATTCACAGACTACATGACCAATTTCGAAAGTCCATGTCAAGCAAGCATAATATCCCATCGGACCAAAACAGCGAAATTTTTCGAACACAAGGCAGGTGAATATTCGTGCCAATTTTTGCATTTCAAACTACTGATAGACAAGACTGATCAACCAGACAATCTCCATAACAACGCATCCAGCAAAGAAACTTCAAGGCCTTTGAAGACGGTAACAGCAGCACCTCCAGTTCCAAATCTGCAATGGTCCATAAACATAATTCAGTCACTGCTAGAGTAACCACAAAGGACATGCAGAGTTCAATACATTTTGCATACAATTGCCAGAAGCAGTCCATCTATCCGGAGCGAAAACCTCCATTTCCACGACGTTCATAAGGTCCACTGCGGTCACGATTGTATCGATCAGCTCCAGAACCTCCACGGCTGCCAGAATCCCTGCTGCGCGAACCAAATCGATCTCCGTTCCGATCAGGACCATAACGTCCACTTCCACTGCCGCCACTGCCACCAGACCTATCATCCCTACCACCGTACCTTCCCCCCGCTCTTGCCCCTTCACTTGGACACTCCCGAGCAAAATGTCCAGGCTTCCCACACTTAAAGCACTCTCCACCATTCGACCCACGTCCACCTCCAAAGTCACGGTTTCGGTCACGATCATGACCACGGTCACGATCATGACCACGGTCACGGCTGCGGTCACTGTCATGGTCTCTGCTTGAACCTTGGTGAGGCTGAGCTTTATCCACAGTAATAGTTCGCCCATCTAAGTCCATTCCATTCATTTCCTCAATTGCTTCCTCCATTGCTTTCTTTTCATCAAAAGTGACAAACCCAAATCCGCGAGAGCGCCCAGAGAACTTGTCAATAACTACCTACAATTGGAGAAAAAAATATTATGCCCCGGGATCTCATTGATGACTGTCAAGTAAATAATATGGACACAAATGAAATGGAAGGATTGCTACCTTTGCTTCAAGAAGCTTTCCATACTTTTCAAATGCATCCTCTAGAGCTCTGTCAGATGTCGACCATGAAAGGCCACCAATAAAGCAGCGATACTCCACCTCTTCTGACATATTCTAAACTGCATTTTGTTTTTCAGAAAAGAAAGCTCAAATGTGGAAGAATCAGATGGTTCATTTAGCATAACAAATCTGCAATCTACACGTATACTGTGCAAAACACGAGAGAGGATTGATTCTCTCACACGAACAAGAGGCAATAATAAGCCATGATTACTAGAGACTCCACTTTTTATATAATGATGCAATAGTATAAGTTAATAATGGAAGGACATGAAGACATTGGGACCAGTAGCTTCACCTCAAAACGACTATTATCACTTCTGGTGAATGACACACATCTTGATACACTTGCTTTTTTAAGTGTCCAACAACAGAAATGAAAAAGAAGTGGTCAACCATACTTTTAATATTACACATCAGACCATATTAATTGACAACAGCGTATCATCAACTCAAGTCTTAACAAGTAGACCGGTTAGTCAAATATTAACCAACATAAGCCACTCGCAAACCCAGTCACTTCATACATAGTCAAATAGCAGCTTTCATAGTTCAAACAGGCCTAGTTATATAATTGAAATGAAACTTCGAACACATATTCTAATACACCATTCTTCGCGTTAGAAAAACATTCGAAAATTTATCATTTTTTAGCTTTATCTTTGGAGACCTAAAGACAGAAGAATGCAAACAAGAAAAAAATACAAGAGGAGATTGAAGCAATGGACGAAAATTCATAGGTCCAAGAGAAAGAAATCGGTGCACAGAGAAAGGGTGCAACAAGGGTTCCAGAGGAAAAAGAGAAGAATTATCAGCACTGATTCTCCAAGAGCATAAGCAATAAAGAAAATAGAAAGCGGAAAAAAAAGCGGAAAAAGAGAAGATTTTTCTAGCATTTAGCTTTATCTTTGAAGGCTAGACACCTTGAATTTGGCCATAGTATTTTTCTTCATTTTCTTGCAATCCAAACACCTTTCAAAATCAGGTGTTACAGTAGAAAACCAAGCGCTTCAGAAGCAACAAGATCCCCAATTTCAACAACCCCCAAAACGAAAGGACAACTACAGAAGATCTAGCGCTTTACCCAATCATAGAATATCGAGCTAGGCCCCCGAAGCCACAGGATCCCTAATTATCCACAAAAACCCCCCAAAGAAAAAGAAAACTCCACAAAAGTTCCGCTTTTATGCGATTATAAACCACAAGCTAGCTCGAAACCCAACCCGAAATCATTTTTCCAGGATTATTTATAGCCTATGCAAACGAAACCCTAATAATCCAAAAGCAACCGAAAGTTAAAATTTTCCCATTGGAGAATTCCTCAGAAACACAACACACTTTCTCCGATATCCGATTGCAGCAATTATGAGACAAAAAACTAAACAAAGTTGTTAGAACAAAAGCAAAATCCAAATTAGGAAAAGCTAATCAAAGATGAATAGGTGGTCGTACAACTAGAAGCGAGGTTCAGATCTGAAGAAGGGGAGACGTAGGTTTGCTTTCCTTGGAAGATACTCCGAGAGTCACAGTGAGAGAGAGAGAGAGAGCGGAGGAACAACCTCTAGGGTGCTATATTGCGAAGACGATACGGTAGAACAGAGCGTGGAGAACAGGTTAATGCGTTACTCGTTTATTCCATTTACCTTCTGACAGTTTATTCTTTCTCTTTTCCCCTTTTCGCCCCCCTCTCTTTTCAAATTTCAACTTTTGAACTAACTTGCAAGTTCAGATAAAATTGATTCAATAAATAAGTAAAAAATTTAACAGCAAAATTTTATCATCATTCTAATTCTACTCTCTCTTCACTTTTTAATTAAATTTTTTATTTTATTATTAATTTTTCATTCTCTTTCTACTTTTTACCGACTCCTAAAATTTTAAAATTTTATCATCACAAACGGCAGGAAAGAGTTGGGTTATGATAAATTTTGAGTAATGCTTTTTTAAGTCACATATATTAAGGGTGAGTTTGTTTTGTAAAATTTTAGTGTTGTTAAAATTTTAGGTATTGGGTTTAGTGAAAAATTGAAGTGATGGGTAATTTTTTATATTTTTGTAGTGAAAAGTAGTGATTTGATGGGAGAGAGAGATTATATTATAATATTTTATTGTATTAAAATTTTAGAGGTTGTAAAATTTTAACACGCAAACGCAGCCTAAATAAGTCCAATTTTACCGAGAGAAATGAGAATAACTTCAAATATTTGTAGAGAGAATTGAATTTTAATACGAAAAAACTTAAAAAAAACATGAATCGGTCCATAAATTAATATAAAACCCTCCCTGCCACCTAAAAGTTGCCAGCTAAAGGCAAAACAATTTACACACCCCTATCAGAAAATTTTCGTCATTTTCTATTTTATTGAGCAATGAATATCAACTTTTATTTTATTTTATTTTATTTGAGCACGCAGTTAATAAATAATTAGAAAGAGTTGCCAAATTCTTGTACATACAAGTAAATACCGAGTCATGCCTTTTTTAAAAAAATGAGAGGACAGATATTATTATAACTAAAATGTGAGTCTTAATTATAAACTTATTTGTTGGTATCTATGATTCATAGTGTGTAGTTATTCCATTTAAAAGAAAAGTAGATACCAAAACATTGCTGATATGGTAAGATTTTTTTGTACACGAGTTCACCAAAAATGAGCTTACTTTACTTTATTAAATTTTGAAAAGTTAGTGCTGTGTGATGTATCAGTATGACCGTGTTGGCGTCTTCACACCGGAAGTTGTTCGCTTTAGATATTAGAAGACAATCCAAGTGGATCAAAAGGCAACCCTGAGTGGTTACCTCCTCCCGAAGCCCCTTAACCGCAGGCTATGCCTGCTGTCACTGTTTGACTAAACTAAAAAAACAGGGGGTCAAAAGGAAAGAAAAACAGAGTGAATAAAAGAGGCATGAGCAGCAAGTTGACAGCACCTGCATTTAAATTTACACATTGCCATTCTATCGTGAAAGTCTTTTTTATTAGGGGTGCGTTTGCGCAAATAATATTATTCAAAATATTATCTTTTTCTTAATAAAATACTACAATATAATTTCTCCCTTTCACAAAAAAATATAAAAAATTACCTCTCTCTTCACTTTTTCACTAAACCCAATACCAACACAAAACTCAATACCAAAAATATTTCAACACAAACACAACCTAAGACATATAGGGGGATTGGATTCTGTGTTGAGTTACTGTATGTGAAGTTGGGTAAGTACAGGACTCTGAGATTTTAAATCTAAGGTTATGTTCGTTTTGAGAAAAAATGTAGGATTTTAGAGAAGTTGTGAATTTTTATGTTGAATAGTGTTTTATTGGTGTTTGTGTAAAGTGGAGAGATAAATGATTTGATGTAATTGTTTAATAAAAATGTATTGGAGTTATGTGAAAAAGTATAGAGAGAGAAAATTTATGTTGAATAAAAAATTAAAAAATTGTTGGAGATTGTGTAAAATGTATTAGTTTTTGTGTTTGAATTCTGAATATGTTCGGTGGTAGATTTGTGAATATACTTAAAATCCTGAAAAAGTATGAAAACGAACATTTCCTACGATTCTATAGTCAGGAAATGGACACTTAAATGAGATGGAAAATGAAGTCGAAGAACTCGATTTGGCTAAACAGCCGGCTCAATTTTTTTTTTTCAGGTCTGTTGTTTCCATGCCTATCTTCCGTAACACGCTATATACACACTCTCTCCAAATTTTTGTTTGAAATTTTTTCTCCCAAAATCTGCCGCGCTTTCGTCTTCGTCCTCTTCATCCTCTCCCCAAAAGATATGGACAGAATTGAGGTCTCCAATCTCGTCGACATTTTTGCTCCCGTCCCTTTCCCCCAAACGGAAGAGATCAGAGTTTTCAAGTAACATCACGGCGCCCCACACCCGTTCTCGCAGCAAGGTGAGAGATGACTGTGATTTTTAGAATTTCTTGCTTTCCTTGAACCAATTACTAAGGTTTTTTTTTTCTTTTGGATTCATATGCCCAATAGTTCCTCTTTTGAGGTCCACTTATCATTTACTATCTAACTGCAGAAATTCAGGCACATAATGAGGGAACTACAAGGGGCAATAATTGTAGGCTCAATATTCCAAAGCATTTTGGGATTCAGTGGTTTGATGTCTCGTCTTTTAAGGTAAATCGAAGAGCTTCTTGTTATATCTTGTGCTTGTCCCGATGTGATGCTTCTTTAATGTTTTAGAAAAAAAATATCATGAAACATCTAATTTACTTCGGTCATTAGTTCTGCCACTTGTAAGAACACTTGTTACTAGTTGTTAGGATGTAGTTTAGATCGTTTAGCTTCCTTTTCACATGGACTTAGTTCTTAAATAGGTCATATGATGCCCTGTGACTATTGTAGATAGCAAACTAATGCGGAACAAAATGTGATATATGTGATAAGAATATGTTGCAGGTTGATTAACCCAGTTGTGGTGGCACCAACTGTTGCTGCAGTGCATGTTTTGCTTTTTTCAGCTATGGGTTTCCTCAAGCTGGTAGGTGTGTGGAGATCTGCATTCCACAGATAGTCTTGCTTCTTGTATTTACGCTGGTAAGTGATTTTTTAGCAGATTAATTGATCTTGATTTATATTTTCTGGTTCTAAGTAGCTCATACCTTATGTAGTTGTATCCTTCATGCTTGTTGAATTTGTTCAAGCTATTGACTATGTTAAAGAAGTCTTTATTTTTTTCTTCTTAGTTTTTTAAATGCATCTGCTAAGATTGTTCAAACTACTTACTGTTGGGCTTTTGTCTTTTTAGTACCGAGTTTGTAGACATGCTTTACAATGTGCCCATTTTATATATGCTTTGAGATTATATCTCGTAGCTTAGTATTCGACATACTCTTGGTTTCTGGCTTGATTAATCTAATCCTCATTTTCAATTCTATGATGCCTCATTTCACCAGTCAAGATTTTTTAACTTAACTATTAATGTATGTCAGCTGATGTCTCTAATGCATGGAACGCTGCAGCATGGGTCAGAATTCCCTTCCCTTTACTCAGCAATTTGTATTTTCCCTTTCCCAAATTGTTGATTTTTAAACTTCTTTCTGTGTATTTTCCCTTTGTCAGAGTGAAACTGTATGCAGATATATATGGGGATGTTTGAGCCCCAAATAATTGGGGCCAAATATTTGAGTTTAATACTAAAAAATTCATCATATAATTTTTTTATTATTATAATATTTATTAAAAATCTTCTCTCTATTCATTTTTTCACCAACTCCCATAACATATCTTTACTTTATAATATTTCACAAACCCCAATACCTAAAATTTCCACACTCAAACATCCCCAATTGTAAAAGTCATTTTGTCCTGCCATCAGTAGCAAGGAGCATGACAACATTTTGAGTCATTTTGGCCGAGACATTCAATATAGTGTGATTTGGAATAGTTATAACATTGCTGCTGTAAATGAAGTAGAATTTTCTGGATATATGGTGTAATTTGTATTTATTTGGATTTGGATAGGTTTGAAATTAGTTTGGAAACTGTTTCCGTGAACAAATTAAAATGAAAAATATTTTGAAATAAATAAATAAACTCGGGGGCTCTGGAAATTCCAGGTAGTAACTAACGCGCTCGGGGGGCTCTGGAAATTCCAGGCCCTGTCTATGTGGTCCTTGAGCATGGCCCTGCAAAATAATTTTATGTCATCTAATAAATATAAGTCAGAGATATCATGGATATATCCATTTTATGTCAAAACATTTTTTTTTTGTATTTTATAATCCGGTCTCTTAGAGATTATGTTTATTTGTGTCTTGGGTTGGAGTTTGTGGATAAGTCAACAATTTTTACAAATCTTACTAACAGAAGCCCTTTTGGTTGTGTTTGAAATTTTTTACAAATTTCTTAGCTTTCAGGCTCTGCCGAGCGTGCAGTGCCCTGGAATTTCTAGGCCCTGACACAAGCGCATTGCTCTGGAATTTCTAGGGCTTGTCGAGCGCCCAGGGCCTTGCTTGACAGGGTCTGGATTTTCCAGAGACCCTCGCGCGCGTCCCGCGAGCAAGGGCCCGCGCGCGCAAGGCCCTGTCACGCGCGCAATGTAATTTCAACCATGGGTATGTAAGATTAAATCAAAGCAAAAGGTATGAGAATGTACCGCTGAATCATCCTCTAGCGAGCAACTGGTTGAGACACTATAGAAGCACTACTCTTGTGACCGCGTGTCATCGATTGCCTTCTGAAAGTGTTGAAAAAATCGGGCCATATTAATTGTCGTATTCAAGTACCTGCGCAAAGTCGAGTTAAAAACTTTCACTCAACTGTATAGTCCTCTTAATTGCGCAGAAAACATTTCGTACATGTGTTGGGGCCCACTCATTGTCTTGAAGGTCATGATCTTCAATCATCTTAGACCAGGCAAGGTCAAAATCATCTACATCACTATCGAAAAGGAGCATATTCCAATCTTTTTTGAAGTCCTTGTTCCCGAATAATGGCCCAAGATTTTTTAGTGCATTCTGATTAATATGTCATACGTAAAGAAAATGATGTGTGTTTGGCAAGGAGATACGGATTACAGCAAGTATACCAGCATCTTGGTCAATGAAAAGCGATTGGGGTGTCTTCCCTTCCATATATTCAGCAAAGGTCTCAAACTACCATTTGAATGAATTAGCTGTCTCATCAAACAATAGACATGCCCCAAACACTACTCACTCCCTGTGATGATTCACTCCTAGAAATGCCCCCAATGACCTGTGGTCGTGGTTTGTCCTGTAGGTGGTATCAAATGACACAAAGTCCCCAAAAAGTGAGTAGTCATTCTGCATGTCGTGGTCAGACCAGAATATGTTAGTTATATGCTCATCGCCGTCTAACATAACTCTGAAGAAGAATTGAGAATTTTTCCATCATTGATCACCAATCCAATTAATAAGTGCACCTGCTATTCCACCATCCATTGATTTACTTCTTTTACTGCTCAGATAATTTTTCAAGTCCATGTGCGTGAATCCCAAGTGATCTCTTCCCCCAGCCTGGGCCACCATCAAAACATGTGCTAGCTTCGGGCGAATGTCTGCTTTTTCTGCATCGTTGCACTCAAGACGTTGCAATTCGTTGATTCTCCTATGCGAACGAAACAAGTTGACTTTCGATAGTGTAGCTAATTCGTGGTTATGTTGTGAACATCAATCAAATGTGTAATACATTCCATTTGATTGTCGGTGAATGGAGAAACTTGCAAGACACCCACACCTAATATTATGTCGTTCCTTTTTTAAAAGGCACTCCCTGTTGTTTCTCTTTCTCAACCCTTCTTTGCTACACACGAATGTTCTAACTATATAATATCCTTTTTCTTTATTCTTGAACCCACCATGGACCTCTTGATGCTAAATTCAATGCTAATTGCATAACGATTGTACCAATCATAAGCATGGTCCTCATCTCTAAACGCTAAGGTCCAAATATTTACAGTTTTCTCGTTATCTGTCAAAACCATTTGACCTACATAATCCAACCATACAAATGAAACCAATGGAAATCTATCTGAATTCATTCATATAGAGGGCAAATAAATTGACAAACCTTTCGGGTTTGAGGTACTACTCGACCCTCGCCTATCTATATTTGGATTAATGCTTGATAGCTCCGCTATTTATCAACCTATAAATATGTGATAGCCATAGTTAGCAAAAGTGTAGTGTGCATTGCCAAAGAACTCATATTCATGTATGTAAATAGATTTTACAGATTTACATTCTTCAAAAACATCGTTTCCTTTACTTACAAAAAACGGAGTCAACTACTGCAGGGTGCGTGAATTCCTTAAATGCAACAGCCTACGCTAACGTTTGGATCTGAACATGTACAGAGTCATTAGATTAGTGCTCCGTCTAGTAAAGACGAGAAGGGAGATCACGTCATGAAATTACGTGACTAGAAAATTCCAAACATTAACTAAAATTTAATACCTCCAGTCATATATTTCCCAATCTCACGCTCTACGACAATCTGAAGTGGTATTTGAAATTTAAAGAAGGGCGTCTACTAATTCATTTGGTGTTCGAAATGACTGAACCTGTGTCAACAAAAGACGCCCTTTAGGATGTTTTTATGTCGACCTTCCACATTCTGAATCGTCCATGAACTTAATTTTCCGTCCACCTTCTAGACTAACCAAAAACCAAGTTTCCATATGTCGAATATTGAACTAAACATAGAAAAGCTTCCTACATTCTCGGAGAAGAATTAAAATCTCCAATCAAACCACAACATATGGTAACGATTGGATTTTTCATTATGTCCGCCTTTTCTTTTTGATTACCAGCAAACAAAAAAAGAGAGAAATATCTCAGTAAATTTTGAAATTTCTACTTGTAGCTAGATGGTAAGTGGCTTAATTTCCAGACGATAATTATACTTATTTTTTCCTTTTTTAAGCGCAAACAGAGGAAAATTAATCTTAATTCTAAAGCTGTCAAATACATAATCCTCCAAATATCCCTTATTTCATTTCTGTGCAACCGGGCAGACAGTAACCTTGCTGTTGAAGAAGGTTGCAGAAGACGTGCAACAAATTTGCTGTTGCAGAAGAGCAGGGAAAATGGAAAGAAAAAAATTAGCAATGACGGGTTGCTTGTTGCGTGTTGCGGAAGCTATGTAGGAAAGAAAGAAAGAAAAAAAAAAAGAATACAAGCCGTGAGCTGACGCCAAGCCGCGTTTGAAACTGTTTTTTCCCTCCCCACCTCATTAAATGAGGTGTACATGTGGTGACCGTCACATTTGGAACTCAAAATCTTAGCCCTCTCTTAACACCCTTCACACCCATTAACTTAGCACGAATCCGATCCCTATCCGAGGGGCAACTCAGAGTCGGTTTCTACGCTGAAACATGCCCGGATGCTGAGTCCATAGTCCGCGCTGTCGTCAAAGATGTTGTTCTCTCTAACGCTAACATTGCGGCCGTCTTACTCAGGCTCCACTTCCATGACTGCTTTGTTGATGTCTCCCCCCCTCTCTCTCTCTCTATTTGACACATCCACGTATTGATCTGTGTTTTTTCTATGGTATTCGGACACCAGGGCTGTGATGGTTCGATTTTGATCGAAAATGGTCCAAATGCCGAGAGGCGCGCATTTGGACACCAGGGCATCGGAGGGTTCGAAGTGATAGAGAAAGCCAAGACGGAGTTGGAAACTTCATGTCGAGGCGTGGTTTCTTGTGCAGACATAGTGGCCTTAGCGGCTCGAGACTCCATCGCTTTGGTACTTATTAGACACAATTAAAGTAACCCTTTGGACTTGATCTCTATTCCTGCAGTATGTATTCTATAGTAGATGTAGATGTGTGTCCTTGCAAGTATAATTGCTTGTTGGAGAATACAGGCAAACAGACCAGCTTACCAGGTTCCAACCGGCAGAACAGATGGACGGGTTTCCAGCATTTCATTGGCAGCTGAAATGCCGGATGTTAGTGATACAATTCAGCAACTTAAGGCCAAGTTTTTGCGGAAGGGACTCACCGAGAAAGACCTGGTACTTTTGAGTGGTATTATGCCCCCTCTCTCTCTTTCTCTCTCTCTCCCTCATGCAGGTTAGATGAACTTACGATTGGTGAAACTGATATGTGTTGTGAATAAAGCTGGCTTTGTCCTTTTTTCTTTGGATACTTACACACAAATACTTAAAAGAATTAATATTTATGATGTTTCTTCCGCATAATTTTTGTGATATTACTTAAAGTTATCTACCTATTTGTCGGTTGCTGATCCCTAAGTGGTCCCTTCACCTTCAATTGACAAGGGCATAGCATGCATTAATTCTCTCTAGGCTATTCTTTTTGTCCTAGTTTAGTGTGAGAGAACCAAAACATTTAACCTTATAAAAAGCCAATGTCAGTATTTTACGAATTTCCTCTTTAATCTATCTATATGCACAAGTTTGATATAATAGAAATTTGACATGAGAAAAACTCTCGTACTCGTGATGTCCACAAAGGTTTGATTCAGAATTTGGAAATGTCTTCGCATGCGGTATGATGATCTTTTAGTACAAACTTGTGATGCAAGAATGCACAAATTATTAATCTCGTGTGTGTAGTGATATGATCTGTGGGGCCTGTGGCTGTAGTTACTGATCCCCTTGATGCTGAAACTTTCAGCTGCTCATACAATTGGAACCACCGCATGCTTCTTTATGCCCAGAAGGCTTACAACTTTTTCCCAGGTGGAGGATCAGATCCAGCCATCAACCCAGCTGCTTTCCTACCAGATTTGAAGGCCAGGTGCCCTCAGAATGGGGATGTTAACGTAAGATTGTCAACAGACCGTGGGAGCGAGCAGACATTTGACAAACACATTTTCCAAAACATTAGGGACGGTTTTGCTGTGCTAGAATCCGACGCCAGGCTCAAAGACGATGAGATCACCCGGCGTATAATAGACTCCTACTTTGGTCTCCTCAATCCATTATTTGGACCATCTTTTGAAGCAGACTTTGTGGAATCCATTGTGAAGATGGGTCAGATCGGTGTCAAGACGAGTTCCCGGGGTGAAATTAGGCGTGTATTTTCATCCTTTAATTGACTGTGTACACCCACAAGCATAGAATATATATATAACTAGCCTACGAAATATATATGTGTTGAAATTATCGTTAAGAGTATCATGTTTTGTCCCGGGCAAATTGTTATCCAATTTTATCACATAGCTCTCAAATAACTAAAATCTATCATCTTGGGTGGGTTTCCTAATATGATCTTATGGGAAAAAAAAGGATTTTAGAAAATGTTAATCCTTTTATATAGGGCATATATATAGATATATATACACTATTGACCTTTAATTAACTATTGGAGGAAAAAAAGGATTTTGGAAAATGCCAATCCTTTTGTGCTGTGCATACTATTGACCTTTAATTAGCAAAATTTTTCAATGGTCCTAATAGAATTGAAAAGGTCAAAGTTTATAACTGTTGACAACCTTGAGACATCTTTTCTTACAGAAGGGAGTGGGGCAGGGGGGGGGGGGGGGAGCGGCTATAAACACGTCGAGAGCATCGAATGCCCATGTGCCATATGGATCATTACCTCCCACCGGATCCCCAGATTTTCGCGCTAGCTACAATCACGGCTGATGCATGGAAAATTGAAAGGAGGGTGTAATGCTCGTCCTTGGCCGGCCCGGAACAGAGAAATCAAGCGAGGGAGAAAGCAGGAGACAACCCTACAAAGAAACAGGAGAAGAGAGATACACGAGTCTAATGGATCTCTTAATTCTTCCAGTCTTTTCTCCTGTACACGATCTCAACATCCTTTTGGCTTAGACATCGAACACTATCCGTTTTGACAGTGACTGCTGGGTTAGGAATTTTCTCTTTGAGATGGACAACACTTCGAGGTGATTACTACCGAAATCATTAGTGCAATATTACTCCAAAAACATCTCCGCTGTACTCGGCCTGAAGAAAAACTGATCGTCTAAGGCGCTTTTGGAAGCAGGTGGGACATATATTCATGGATCGGAGAATCCATACATTATTTATTGACATCATTCGGTTTTGTAGTTATCTCTTCTGCATGCATGCTAGACGTTGCTGTCCCTAAGTAGTATCAAATTCTAATTAGAAGGCTAGATAATTTTGAGTCTCGTTGTACGACAGCAAATCGTGAAATTGAATTCAATATCTCACTATAGCAGGAAGGAAATTAAGTTTTTAATTTCACGCATTTGATAGATTGATTTTTCCTTCTTCTATTCCAGCAAAAAATTCAAGAAATTAAAGAAAAAACCAATTATGTTCGGATTGAATTGCACTTTTATCCTAACAACCTTGTACTTTGTAAATTTTGTGTTTTGTTTGCGGGTCAGATCATCCTCACTAAGTGAAAACAAGCAGTAGTACATCCAATATATATTATGGGTCCAAGCAAGATCAGAAGAGCTCTAGGGGCGGTAAAGGACCATACCAGCATAGGCCTAGCAAAAGTTGGAAGCAGCGCCTCTCTGGCGGACCTTGACGTGGCCATTGTGAAGGCAACCAGACACGATGAGTACCCAGCCGAGGAGAGGCATGTTCGCGAGATACTCAGCTTGACATGCTACTCCCGTGCGTACATCAGTGCATGCGTCAACACCCTCTCCAAGCGACTCAACAAGACCAGGAATTGGACCGTTGCACTGAAGACGCTTATGTTGGTTCAGCGCCTGTTGTCAGAGGGCGATCCCGCATACGAGCAGGAAATCTTTTTTGCAACCAGGCGTGGGACTCGCCTTCTCAACATGTCAGATTTTCGTGACTCTTCACAATCCAGTTCGTGGGACTATTCCTCATTTATTCGCACATTTGCACTGTACCTCGATGAACGGCTTGAGTTTAGGATGCAAAACCGGCGGGGAAAACGCGGGGTGTACGGATTTGATGAAGATGAGGAGGAGTCGGCCGGTCCAAAAGCCACACCAGTGCGTGAGATGAGGGCTGAGCATATATTTTCAAGGATGCAGCACCTGCAACAGCTCCTTGAGCGTTTCTTAGCATGTCGCCCTACAGGTTAGTATTACTTCATATCGTCTGAGAGCTTTTCCTTCGAGAATGCGAGCGAATTCAGACTCTAATGTTTAACATCGTTTTTTGGATTGAAGCAGGTGAAGCAAAGCACAACAGGATTGTGATAGTGGCACTCTACCCAATTGTGAAAGAGAGTTTCCAGATATATTATGACATGACAGAAGTAATGGGTATCTTAATCGACCGTTTTATGGAGCTAGAGGTACACGACTGCGTGAGGGTCTACGAGGTGTTCTGCCGCGTCGGCAAGCAGTTTGACGAGCTTGACATGTTCTACAGCTGGTGCGAGACTGTTGGGGTAGCGCGCTCTTCCGAGTACCCAGAGCTTGAGAAAATTACCCCAAAGAAACTTGAGGTCATGGATGAGTTCATCCGAGACAAGTCGGCTTTGGCGCAGGCCATAAAAGCGAAGCATGAAGAAGAGAAAAAGAAAGAAACTAAAGAGACTGCAGAACAAAATGAAGAAGATATGAATACCTTAAAGGCTTTACCACCACCAGAGGGCTCCAATGAAGCGTCAGTTGAGGAAGTGAAAAAGGAAGAAACGAAGGAGGAGCAAAAAGAAGTCAAAGTTACTCAACAAGAGGGTGATTTGTTGAACTTAGGAGACGACGCAACGACAATCGAAGAACATGGAGATAAACTAGCCTTAGCCTTATTTGATGGCTGTGCACCACCCGCAACAAATCAAGCGCCAGCTCTTGCGTGGGAGGCCTTCAACGATGAGGCGGCAGACTGGGAGACAACATTGGTTCAATCTGCAAGCAATCTGTCAGGTCAGAAGGTGGCACTAGCTGGTGGTTTCGACATGTTATTGCTTGACGGCATGTATAAACAAGTGGCAACAACGTCCTGTCCGGGTTATGGAGTCAGTGGAAGTGCAAGTAGCGTCGCAATGGGGTCAGCCGGAACTCCAGCAATGCTGGCATTGCCGGCACCACCGACATCAGAGGGATGTTCAGCTTCTGCAACAAGTACTGCAGACCCATTTGCAGCCTCACTAGCGGTGGCACCACCTCCTTTTGTGCAAATCTCTGATATGGAGAAGAAGCAGAAACTATTGATGGAAGAACAGTTTATGTGGCAACAATATGCAAGGGATGGGATGCAAGGACAGGTTGGAATGGGAAAGATACAGCAACACAATACTTATAACATGGGCAGTTACACACGCACCTATTGAAGCTTCCGTTATTAATTAGGCTGAGTTCTCTGTGTTCTTTTTTAGCTTTTTCTCGGAGGGGAAGTACAACTGATGAAGCCAGATTTTACCAGCCTATCACAGAATCCATTAGTTAGAAGGCCCGAGGTAATTGGGCCAGAAACCCAGAGCTTTGGATGGGCTGGAAGGTTGAGATGCACCTTTCTTCCCTTACAAGCAGAGGAAATAATCAAGAACACGAGGTCCTCCCCATAGGAGATGTCTCCGATGCTTTTGTTAGTTTTCATTTTTCTATTCCTCAGTTCTCAGTGTTTTCTCAGAGGGGAAGTACTTACCCTCTAGACTCTTCCTTTTCTACCTTATATATCCCTCCTTCCTTTGCGCAGGCCTGAGCCCATTTTGGCCCACCCTCCCCCTTTCTTCCATCAATTTCATCCTAAGATTCTATCATTCTCATTTGATTTTTCGCCTTGTAAGAGTCATGTCAGGCCTTTCTCTCCTCGACTTGATTAATTTTCTTTACTTTTTATCTCTTATTCTAATCTTATACGCCGTCAACAGAAGCCAAAATGATTAGTGCCTGCGTGCACGATAATATCTTATACAAACTTTTTCGACAAGATTCATTGAGATATCATAGCCCGCTTAATCTGATCTTCTTCTAATATTCCCCAGGAGGGGATCATCCGTTGTTATCGTACGATAGACCCCTGTTTAGCCATTCTTAGGCTTTCCATCGTGGGCCCTTATATGAGGCTGATTTTTCCTTCTCCATCACCTATTATTTTGTCTGTCACGAAATATGTATTCCCAACAAAATTTCTTTCAAAATGTACAGGTACAGTAATTTCATCAGAGAGAATTCAACCATAAATAGAGAGAGAGAAAAAAATTCCATGAGAGAGATCAGCACCCACGCATACTTGAATATTGGCCACATATATAATCATCCATCCTAGTTTTTGCTATGCTAATGTTAAAATCATTATCATGCCCAGAAACAAGCAAGCAAACGCCAAAAAAACCAAAAAAGGGAGTTGGGATCGATGCGAACATGTCACCTTCTTCCTTTTAGATCGTGTCTTTGTATTTTATGACTTATAAGCAAGCTTTTAGTTGAGAAAAATAGGCCCATTGGTGTGATGTGGGGTGAATGACTTGCGCAATCATGGCGGCTTCCAATATGATTCGGCCACTCTTCGACTTTCAAGCAAAGTCCAAACCGGAACCACAAATCCATAAAATATACACACATTAACACCTACATATATATTTTGGGGTACCTTGCCTTCGCTCACAATTAAGTTGCGCAGCGACATGTTCATTTCAACCCCCGCGCTCTCTCTCCCTCTCTCACCATGCATGTGCAACTGTTTTCAAAACCTATAAGTATGGTTGAGATGATTGGGACTCTCGGTGCATGCTTCCGAGCTCATTAAGCAATCACATATATATACATTCTCATCATAAATTATTGAGGGAATTGATCATCGATCCTCGAGCATTTAGACTACTTGTGGGTGCTGTCATGTTTCATCTCATAACCAATTGGCTATGAGAAGAGGTGGTCCAACAGGTATATACACTCCTCACGTGCAGGCCGAATGAACATGGTCCATACACGTGGACAATAACGGGGAACACAAACATGTGGATCAAGCCCATAAATAGTTGACTCTGATACCATGTCAAGTTTCATCCCAATACCAATTGACAATGGAAAGAGGTGGCCCAACAGGTATATGAAGCACAAGATTAAATGGTACATAATCAATGTGAGACTCTAACACTCCCCCTCACGTGCAGGCCGAATGAACATGGTCGATGCACGTGAACAACAAATGGGGAACACAAACAAGTGGGCTAAGCCCAGAAATAGTTGGCTCTGATACCATGTCAATCTCAATACCAATTGACAATGGGAAGAGGTGGCCCAACAGGTATATGAAGCACAAGATTAAATGATACCTAATTAATGTGGGACTCTAACATGTGCAGTCGGGGACATATTCTCACGAGTGACGTTGATTTATAAGTTGCTAAAAATATATGTGACAATCGGATGGGATGTCATTAATGATTAACATATATATGAAATTTGTGTAGAAAATATACTAATTTCTGGCTTAATATATATATTTGCACCAACCAAGATATATAATTAGTTTTCCTAATTTGGTCCCTGCGTGTGTGTATATTATATATATATATATATATATATAATATATATTGTTTTCTATTCTATTAAAATATTAACTTTCTAACAGCTTGAATAATGTCGACATGACTAGATGTATGCATTTCTTTAGTATAGGCAGTGGCGGATGAAGGGGGTGCAGCCCTCGGCGGCCGCCACCCATTGCATCCCAAAAAAAAACTCCAAAAAATTTTTATGGAGTTTTTTTTTATATTATTCATAAGTTGGCCTGGGCCTATGGTAGCCCGACCCCCATTGGCCCAGGTTAACCCCCTATATGTTCTGCACGGCTTGGGCCCTTTAGGCCTAGACATTTTATTTTTTGATATGCAGAGGGTGAAATAACGTCGTTTCACCCTATGCCTTAAAAAAAATAAAACGTGAAACGAAAAAAAACAATTCAAAACGCCGTTTCACCCTATTTTGAAATTTCTCCCTCTTTCTCTCTCTCGTTTAACCCTCTCTCTTCGAATTTTCTCTCCCTCTCTCTCTCTCTTTGCACACGGTCGTTGCCCACCGCCCACCGTCGCACCACTACACCAGTCGTTGCTCATGGGACGCTACTACTGACTGCCGGACCGCGAACGTTGGAAAGTTTCTCTCCATCTCTCTCTCTCTCCACCACACCGTCGTTGCCGCCTGCCTGCCGGACGCTAGATGCTCAGTAAGGTTGCGGCGCTGCCTCTCTTTCCCTCTCAGTCTCTCTTTTGCTCTCTCTCTCTCTATTGACTCTCACTTTCAACTCTCTTTCAATCTCATTATTTTGATTTTTGAGTATCTGACAGTTTCAATTTTTGCAGGATCAGGGATCTTTGAGATTTTGTGCAAAGAAATTGCAAATTGCATTCGCTGGACCCGTAATATGTCGCTCTATCCAAGATTCTCTCTCTACAATTCAGTTAGAGGAATTCATTTATTTAGTATGCTAAAAATGCTTTAGGGTTTGGAATTTTATGATTTGTGAAATTGTTGGAGGATGAGATTGAATTAGTTTGGATATTTGTGGATTGAATTGGTTTGGATATTTGTGGATTGAATTGGTTTGAATATTTGTGGTTTATGAATTTGGATATATGTGATTTGTGAAACTGTTTATTTGAATTGGATGTAATGTAATTAGATTTGAATTAGGGATTTTGACATTTTGTGAAATTGAGAATTTTTTTGGTAGTATCATTTTTAATTAATTTGATTGTAATGTCAATTGAATGCAATGTAATTATATTGAAATTTGGATTTGAATTAATTAGATTGGAATTTGGATTTTTGAATTGTGATCCATTGTGAATATGTGAATATCTACATTTAATATTTTTGAATCAAAATGTTTTATGTTTCAGTTTGGTACTATAGTTTTATTTATGTTTCAGTTGTGATCCAATTGATTGATTGTCTTCACTTTGTTTTATTTTGTTTAGATAATGGATAAGTTTGTGATAAGAAAGTCACGCAGCGTGGGGTCGTCTAATACTCCTAATGTGGCTACTAATTTTGAAACGGATATTAGTTCAAAAAGACCTTGCATGATGTTTAGTCCGGATAATATTATTGTTGATCCAGGGTTACGTAAACCCATTGAAGAATATGATATTGAGATTATGGATCAAGTTCGTATGGAGTATTTGATCAAAGCTCATTTTCAACCCCATGGCCATGATTTTTCCAAGAAGCAATACGAGCAAGAAATGAGGGGTTTTAGGGAGGTATGGTTTCAAGATTTTAATTGGTTGGAATATAGTTTATCAAATGATGAGAAATATTGCTTGCGGTGTTATCTGTTTAGGCAACCTAGATGAGGGAAGTATGGGGGAGACAAACTTACATCTAAGGGATTTAGCAACTGGAAAAAAACAGTAGAGGTTTTTGGTGAACATGTTGGTGCACATGATAGTGCTCACAATGAAACTAGAAGATAATGTGAAGCACTTGAGAATCAGCGATAAAGTGTGTCGCACATGTTATCCTCACATGGGCAAGATCAAGAGAATGCTTAACGCATTCGTTTAACAACAGTTTTAGATGTCATTCGTTATCTTTTGGGCAAGGATTATAATGAGAATTACAAATGAAACCAGTCTCGCACGACCAGGTGATTACTATATTTCATTACAATATTAATAGACCATTTAATTTTTTATTTGTTTATAGTTTTATAATTCCTATAATATTTGAGTTCATACCACCATACATTAATCTGTCTCTTCACTATGTGGTCATCAGTATTGGAAGTGCTTGAAAACATAAAAGAGGATGATACTCTCCTAGAACAAAGATCCACGGCTATGAGTTTGATGGATAAGATGAAAAGTTTTGAGTTTGTATTCACTATGCATCTGTTGAGGAATATAATGGGAATTACAAACGAATTTTCACAGGCCTTACAATAAAGTATTTTGCTAGGTTATTGATTTGATCATTCAAGAGATGGATAATCGGTTCACAGAAGCAAATGCAGAGTTACTTCTTTGCATGACATGTCTTCATCCAAAAAAATCATTCTCAGCGTTTGATCATGCTAAGTTAAGTCATCTTGCTGATCTTTATCTAGAAGATTTCACAGTAGATGATCATTTGATACTTAGAACTCAGCTTAATACCTATATTAGAGATGTTTTTTCTGTGCTTCAAAATATTGGAGGTCTTGCTATGAAGATGGTTGAGACCAAAAATAATACTCTATTTCCTTTAGTTTATCGACTTATTGAGTTGTCATTGGTCTTACCAGTTGCGACTGCAACCGTTGAAAGAATATTTTCTGCAATGAAGATCATCATGAGTGATTTGCGTAATAAGATGATAGATAACTGGATGAATGATTGCATGATAGTGTACATTGAGCAAGAAGTTTTTAAAACTATTGAGAACGAAGTTATTTTGTAACATTTTCAGAAGACGAAAAAACGTAGGATACAATTGTCAACTCTTATTAGCAGTACACAATATGATACATGTATTCTAATATTTTTAATATTTTTAGTCTTTAATTTTTGATATTGTAACTCTAAGATAATTTTTTGCATTACGAAGGAAAAAAAAAATTCTTGTCATTTTACCTTTAAAGTTCGACCTCCTTGAATTTTCATCCTAGATCCGCCACTGAGTATAGGATAGTGTTGTTATGTGGACCAAGGAGAAAAGGGAAGAGTGAAGGTGGAAGATGATCAGGAGGTACGTACATGGGTATCCACATGTATAAGCTGGTGCTGAATAAATAGTTACTGATGATCATGTTGTGTACTAGTGGTGTGGAAGCAGATAATGACAAGGTAGGTGAAGCAATATAGTTGAGATTTGAGAAGGGATGGGAAGCGTTCGTGGAGGACCGAGAGATATCGACTCAAGGAGCTTAGAGGAAACAAGCAAAATATTAGCAATTGGAAAGTAGGAAGAATAAGATAACAATATATAGAGAGGCAAGAGACGTACGAAAGAGATGGGAAGGAAATCGATGGCGGAAGGAAGCTCAGTCGACTCGAACGTGTAGAGATTCTAACGCGTGTGGGTGCTTGGGCGACGTCACATGTGACTCGTTGCTTCCCTAAGCAGGCACCCATAAAAAAAAAAATTGTTCCTTAGCTCTGTGACACAAGACAACTACCAAATAGCATGATCGATCGGTAGGAAAAAGCTAAAAAAGGAGTAGGGGATGCTCAATGCCGAGATGCAAGCTTACAATTTACATTACAGTGCTCACTGGGCTCCACATTCCTCCCTAGCTCACGTTTACCTCCGTCTCCTCCAATAATCCCCGCGGCCTGATAATCCCACCAAAGAAAATACGTAAATATATATATAAGAGAAAAGAAAAAGAAAACATCAGTTTTTTTATACTAGTTAATTAATTATAAAGGAAATTGACAATTTAGTCCTTGGGTTTTGACCCGTTTTACATTTTAATCCCTAGATTTTAAATTTCAAATCTAAAACCCTTAGGTTTCATACCTTTGACGATAAGGTCCTTCCGTTAGTCTGTCGTCCATATATTTAACGGATTTGAAGCGATCGACTGGATATATGAGTAAAAAGTGAGCGGTCGACCGCTTCGACCGGTACAAATTTGCTGACGTGTCAGAGAGCTCCGTTAAGCATATAGACGACGGACTGACGGAATGACCATTTCTTCAAACATAAAAAACCCAAGGACTAAAAATTTTAAATTTGAAAGTGAATGACCTATTTGCCAAAGGGGTATAAACCTAAGGACCAAATTGTTAAATTTCCTAATTATAAATCAAAAATTTTCATTTTACTGTCCAAATTACTATGATCAGTTTTATCATATTGAGCCCTCAAATTAGTAAAAACTTTTAATGATGGTTCTTTAATCATAAGTTCCAACTCAATATTGTGTCATGTAACTTTTTTTTTTTTTTGCACATTTCATCAGTAAAATTTGACTTAAGAGACATCGATGAAATTTAGTGGTTCGGTAGTTTAATATGAAGATTTTAGAATGATCATATTTAACCAATAGCTCTCGAAATTTGAAAAGTGATATTTTTTTTTTCCAAAAAAAGTCAACTTGATAAAAGGAATGAGAATAGATCTTAAGAGCAATTGATTTGTAAGCTGGTTAATCAGACAAACTCAACCAATTATTAGAAATAGGTGATGACAACTCGATGATCTGATCATTTTCTGAAAGATTTTGTAATCGAGGTTGCCGTTGAATTTTTCCTCCTATTCCACTATAAACATCATAAGCGCCACAAAGTTACATGCACAGTATTGATGGATAAATCTCATAGTCATATTGTTAGCTTTGCACAATAATACTCAAGGTCTATTTTTATTTTTGGATGACTAGAAAATTATGTAAGTTGATGCAAATCTTATAAGGAGCCTAGTTCAAGCAAATTTCACCACCGTTTGTGGCGTCTTCCTTATACCGATGTTTTTGTTTGTTATAAACAACGAGTCGAGGTTTTCATTTGAATCTGTCCTACAATGATTTTGAGTTTCTTTTCGTTGTTGGGTCTCGTTATTCTTGACAATATTCACACCAGAAGTTTAACTATTAATTCTATTGCGAAGTTCAATATGTAAACTTCTACAAAGTGAAGGTTGAGTTAAAGATCACTACAGGCGGTTCATTGATTCTTGATCTAATCAGTAGATTATCAGAATAATTCTTTGATTAATAGTTAAATTAATTAACCAGTCGCACTTTATAAAATATAGGATACTATATGTAGAAAAAACTTCATTTTTAAGAAAAGAAAAGGTGAGGGATTAATTAAATTTAATCTTTATCATACAACTATATAAGGGTTATTAGACTAATTTGTAGTCGACCGAATAATTATAAATAAAAAAAATGAAGAAAGTGGTAATGGCCTGATTCAGAAACATCATGTCTGGTGCGATTATAGCAAAAATATGCCACTGGAAGTGAAAATAGAATTTATCTATGTCATTAATATACTGATTAGCAATAATGAGGTTGTGCATTTGGATAAAGCTTGATAATGGACCACTTGGATCACAGTTATGGGATCTTAATTTGGCAAACTAATCTCCTCAAGATCATCCAATGACAAGAAAACTTCGTCCAAGCAGGATAGCTCTGTCCCGCCGTCGTCGTCGTCGTCACGCTCGTACACTCGGCATATCACCCAGTTACTGTAATCCTGAAAAATTCAGAAGAAATTAAAGTTATTTATTTTTTTCTGCTCCTTATATCTGCTTTTTCATGTAGGGAAACAGACGAGTTTTTACTAATAAAGATTACTCAACTATTTTTGAACGGCCTTTTCTTTTGGATGATCGACTGGTGGAACCAGCGGAATCTGAAACACTATATTCTTGCATTGTCCAGTTGGTTTGGATGCCCGACGACGGAGCTTCCCCGACGTAAAAAGCGAAATATTTCTTCGTGCCGACCTTCTTGCCGGCGCTGTTTGTGACCGGTTCCTCAATGCCCATCGGCTTCCAATACCCGTTGCTTGTAATCCTACTCTGTGTCGTGCGGCTATAGAAATACCACTTGTTACCCTCGGCCAAAGCTTTGCCTACAAGCTCCAAATAACTCCGATATTATTAGCCATGATTAAATATATACATATAGAGAGAGAGAGAGAGAGAGAAGAAGAAGAAGAAGAAAAAAGGAAAAACGGAGCCTATAATTCATAGAATTTTGTACCGTCAAGTTCCCATGGATCATATGGGTGAAGATCAAGATCGGGAATGACGTCGGGGTGACAGGGTAACAGAGTGGCCTTGCGATGAAGGAAATGAACTACAAGCTCTTCATCCGTAGGGTAAAACCGGAAACCAGGAGGTAGGTTGACATTGTTATCTCCCATTAGAATTAGGAGAAGGAATTGAAGAAGGCGAACTCTGTAGTTGTAGTTGTAGTTGTAGTGATGATGGAAGAAAATGGTGTTAAGGCTTGTTTTGGCTACAGATGATACTTATAGTACAAGAGTAGGAGAGAGATAGAAGAACTGACGTGGGATAGAAGGTGGTTGTCATCAGAAAATCACATATGGTGGAAGTGGAAGAGTTTCGGACCTTGAGTTTGATTTGAAAAAGCTTGAGTGCTTCTCTTCAGGGCGGCGGTAACGGAAAAGCGGAAAACGTGTTAGATAAGATAATCTCCCAATAACGGGATTCATTGGTGCAAGAAGCTGGAGGTCCAGGGAGGCTGTCAGATCATCCTTTTTTTTGTTATATATTGTTATATATATATATATATATATATATATATATAGTTTTCTTTTGTTTCTATTTATTTGATATGGTGGTCATCATCACACCTCATGCTTAGATCATCGACCTGCTGTCATCCACGTGGCACACAAGAATATATGTGGGTTTGGTCGTGGACCATATTTGAACTGGGTGGCCCACCTCATGGAGTGTGCCTATGTGCCTGTAATTATAAATCATAATTTAAATTTAAATATTTTAGGCTGTTTTTTGTCCTCCCCAGATGCATCTCCCAGCTGGAAGTTGCAATCAAAGTAGAATACATAGGACATTTGAGATCCAATCGTAGATCCAGCGCCGGAGAATCCCTCTAGCTTTGTCTTTTAGTACGAACGGTAATTTCCACTGCTTTGTCTTCATAAATCAGAATTGATTTTTCCTCCTCGCCAATTCTTCAGTTTCTTGTGAATTACTTCCTTTGCTTTGATAGATGTGATGGTTTTATATACATTCAGATGTGTCGGAAACTTCTATGGATTACTAATATCTATGTTTAATTTGGAAAGGGTCAATATTGAAAAAAAAAATCAATCGCTTCTTTTATTTATTTCTAACTTAATTATCAATATAATCCTTCGTTTAACAAATCAGTACATATGATAAAATTTTAAATAAGTGATCATTATATATATATTTTAAATATATAAATTCTCTCGTCCACCAAACCTTAGTCCACAATGAGGATATAGTCCATAATAGGCTATTCGACCATAACAATGAATATCCTAACTTTAATATCTCGCAAGCTTTTTGTTAGTTGACTAACTTTTTGTAAAAGAAATGACTCATATCTTTAAAAAAATAGATTATAAAAATCGACTCGTTTAATGTCGCACCTTATAATTGATTTTTTAAAAACTCAGTACCACATAACTGTAGTGGTAATTAAGCCTTTATACTTTAATCCTGTTGTTATAATGAGTAATTATGATCCAACATTTATCATGTCAAACAATATATATAGTTTTTGACCCACGAAAAGTTTGGCAAACTTTGTCACTGTTACATTCCAAAGTAAATAGGTAATCAACTGTCTTTAGTAAAGAAAGTTTGAACTGATTAGACATGGGTCACTAGTGGATCTAAAAGAATTAGGCCCACACCATCGAAGTAGTTAATTATTATCAAGTATTAGATCTCGGGGGCAACAGTACAAGGAGAGAAGGTACTGAAACATATCATGAAGAGGTACTTTGCTTAAGAATTTTCTGAAGTCACTTTAGTAGTACTCTCCTATTGGTGTACTTCATATTATAGCTAAAAAGGAAGAAATGTTCCAATCAATTTGACGTCAACCAACTTATGAGTCATAGACGCATATTAGTGTCAAATTTTACACCCACTGTTCTGAACTAAACCTAGACAGAAGCCCCACAATGGCTAACTGGCTAAGTACCTCCTTTTTGTCTACGAAGCCATGACTACGTATAACATATACGAGTGAGTCATGTTGGGCTCCAACAGGCAACAGGGTAATCCGTTCAAACAAGAGCCTATGCCAGTTGGAGAGAAGGGCCAGCAGCAGCAAAGCCCTTTACCATGCACACCAAACGTACCATTTTCTGTAGCCACGAAGAAAGTGCATGCTTTTTCTATATGCTCTTAAAAGTACCTGTACGTTCTTCAAGTACGGCGTTTGCGTACGTGTTACCGGCTGCAGTCTAGTTTTCAGCTATGGCTTGTTAGGTTTCGCTTGTTATGAACATCGGGAATTGACCTCTTAGTTTGGTTAAAAAAAGGGGAAGAAATATGCAGATCAAGGCTACACAGATGAGATAGGCCATAAAGTGTAGTGGGCGATAATGAGAAAAGCCTGAAAAGGACTGTAAAGTTGAAAAAATGACGGACCCAATAGCATATTACGCAGAATAGTACTCACAGGGGAGCTTTTTCCAGAAAGCTACTGGTTGGCTTCAGGCACACAAAGAAACGTGAGAATATGCTCCTCCTTGTAAATGATGGCCGCTCTGTCCTACCACCAATAACATCCAAATGACTCATCCCTTCATCCTTATTGGATCTTTTGCAAGAGATTCAGAGACCATCTCCGGCCTCCGGGTATATTGCTCGTCCTTACCTTTTATACCCAAATTTGTCTGAAAATTTTCAACCAAATAGTATACTATAAATCATCACATTTGAGAGAAATGTCATTAATTTCCATTAGGTGCAATATTTCTTGGTTGGCAGCACCTTAATCGAGTTGAATTTTAATGGAATCAATGAGGAAGTTAATTTCCCTGACAGGGATCATGATGATGCTATGAAAACTGAGTGGTAGGTATTGGATTAATGGGTAGGCAAGTTTACTCAGGAGCGACCTTTTTTTTAATCTCCGGAGGAAGAGACAATGACAAGGGAAAAAGAAAATATATAAACATTTAGGTAGGTTCGTGAGGAGATGATTTTGCAGTTCGAACCTATCCATCCTGAGCTGTTAGGAGCCGTATCAGACTTACTAAAGTTAATGGAGGAGTGATGACTGTATATATACTGCAACCAACACCCCTGATTTGACCTTCAGGATATTGTGATGTGTGAGGGGCTAATTTTTATGGATTGGGATTCCTGCGATTCCGGTGCACATACAATTACGAGAGAGAGAGAGAGGAGTGGTTCGATCGGGACCCACTTTTCTCTCTCCATCTCTCTCCTAATTACTCATGCAATAGATCTCGTCCAATTTTTATGATGTGATTAAAAGAGTATTTTTGATGAGATTACGATCTTTTGTAATTTATTTTTTAAATAAAATTTAAGAGAGATAGACATAAAAGACGTACATTATATTATTTAATGTTGTTCATATAAAATTTCGGATAATATAAAATCTAGAATAAGACTCACTTATTATATTTATTTCTTTTCAAATTACACTATACAATTCGAGCAATATAGAGTTGGATACTAATCAACTACCCCATCTCCTCCAACCTTTTTCATAGAATGAAATTGTGGTTTCAAACGGCAAGATCTTGATAAGTGAGACGAATTTAGGAAGCCATGCCTATCTGGTATAAATCCACTTAATTAGTGTAATGATTGCATATTGGCACTTACGCTTTTCATAATGTGGTGTAGGATGTTTCGTCTTTGAGATTGAAAGATACCCCAAGTATTCTCTTTTCATTTTTCATTAATTATTTAATTTTACATTTCATTAAAGTTTATTAATATCTATTATTTTTTAAAAAAAAAACATATAACAATATGGATATATATAAAGAAAAAAAAGCGAGAAGATAATATAGACCAATTGCATAAATGAGCTGCTCGTGGAAGTTGGTTGTGGATCACAGAGCCATACGTCAAATTGTTTAATCTTGGGGCGTCTTTCCTCAACGTCCCTCTTAATCCTACCAAATGCATGCGCAAGTTGGCTTAATTAATTAGTACTAAACTATTATGCTATTAGCATGATTAGCCGCCTGTGGGCCAAAAGGAATTGAAACGATTGGGGCTATTGGAGAATTCTGCATCGATCGAATTAATTATCAATCACCAAATTAATAAAATCTATAGAGAAGAGACCTGATCTGCATCTCATAGCTAGTACCGTCCGACATGGAGCTCAACTTTAAAGATCTCTCAGCCCAAGAATTAAGTTTATAAAGAATCAAGCATAAGAAACCTGATCAGCATCCGATCATACCGTCCTAGCACTATAAAAAAAATTGGCTTTTAGTGACGAAATTTTTCGTCCCTAAAAGTCAAAATTTCGTCACTAAAAGAAGTAGTGATGAAATTTTTTTGTCACGAGGTCCGTCAGCATATGGGCGTCACAAAATGTATTTCATCACCAAAATCGAATTTCATCACGAAAAATTTTTAGTGACAAAAAAATATCATGATCGATCGGTGAAATCAACGATCTGTTGGTCATTGTTTTGAAATGATCAGTAGGAAGATACAAGAAGTCGATCACCAATATAACTACGATCGATCATTACATGTTGACGGTCGATCGGTAAGTGGACCATCGATCCATTGTGTTTGACAATCGATCGATCGATTGGGTTTGACAATCGATCATTTTAGTACCACCGATTGGTCGTGTTTGTCAAATCGATCGATCGTTTGAATTATACAAAACAATCGGTTGGTTATTTTAGCCATGGAACGATGATTTCCTAGGTCATCTATTTCCCACCGATCGGTCGTTTATAAGACTGATGGATCACTATAACAAACAATCGGTCATTTATATTGTTGATCGATCATTATTTTAGTCGTTTTAATATTTGCGACCGATTGCTATAATTAGCGATTGAACGGTAATAACATATCGGTTAATTCAAACAAATAATAGTAGAAAATATTATATAACACGTACTATTACAATAACAATATAATAATCAGATTAATGTACATCAATAATTAAACCGAAATTAACATCGTAATAATACATAATCACAAAGTTATTACAACATAAATGCATCTACCTGGGTGTGCCCCCAAACTGGCTGAATAGTCGCTTTGATATATCGCTCATTTTCTGCTCCATTATAGAGGACATTTTCTTCTCCAGCTCCTTAGATATTTCTGCCCGTAAGCATTCCTACTCCTTTCGCATGCGCTCTTGTAACTTTTACATGTTCTCCTCGTGCTCCACTCGCATACGCTCTTGCTCCATTTCCATGCGCTCCTCCTGCTCAACCCGCTGCTTCTCACGGTGGTTCGCAGTGTGGCCTCCATCTCAACTTGCTTCTTCGCAAATTCATGCAAGTTTTTTTCTCTAGCAACTCTCATCGCTTATATCTCATCTCTTGCCTTCACTAACTGTACTGTAGATCAAAAGACTGTGTAATTAAACTTGATGAAGGTGGAGGCTTAACCGTGCATCCTAATCCCCGAACATATACCAACTTCTCGCCCAATATCTCGAAATATACTTCAATTTCGGTGTAAGTCTTCCCTTCTAAATCACACTGGCACTGGAAGATATCCATCTGTTCCTGAAAAATGACAATAATTACCAGAAAGCGACTTACATAAATTTCTCTCGCTCCTTCCAAGGTCCAAACACCATCTTTGTTTGTATAATTCTTCATATACAGCTCTGTAAGATTGATTTCGCCGCTTTCTTGGTTTTTCTACGTGGAAATAATATAAAGTTATTGACAAACAATATCAATAAAACTCATAATTTAGTACTTAACTTACCATGCAAGCTCAAATGCGTTGGAACGAGCGCGAACCAGCAGCGTGGTTCATAGTCAACTTTGATCTATTCTTCTTATTTTGATCATTTCGTTTATGCGATATTTTAAGTAATTAAATATAAAAAAGAATGTAATATTTAAGTAGCGAATTTTTGTAAATCACGTACCATAAATGCTTCGCTGGTAAACATATCGCATAAATCTTTCCACTGTTCTTTCGTGGTATCAGGGTGGGACTTCAGAAACTTTTTGAAATACGCATGCATTCGGTTACGGTGCGTTCGGCGTGCCGTCATCATAGTCTCAACCACCGTCCTCACGTCCTCCTGACCGGTGTAGTCAAGGTTGAAGTGGTCCTGCATAAGTACCAAAACATACAATATTACAATGATAAACGAAATGCTTAACCAAGAATATTATGTTTACGAGTTTAATCATACCAACACCATTCATAATGTACTCTTTCACTTATGCATAAACATCAGCCCACTTGTTAACTGAGATCGGAATCAGCCCTTGGACCAACATTTCAGTCTTCATCGATAGGGTGGCAGCAATGAAAGACATTCCTCCACACTCTCCCTCCGGGGTATGCATCGATAATTTTCCAGACCCAGACCCAAGACTCTTCTACAAACAAACCCCGCATGTCCCACCTAGCCCGCGTTTAGAAGCAGATGTCGCTGCATAAAATGAAATGAGCAAAGTTAGTCGATCGTTTAAGTTAAAAAAAATAAAATATAACTTAGAAAATTTGCTTACATCCACAACTACTAGGTCAAGTTGGCATGCCTTGACTTATTGAGACATCCAGTCTCGGAGGAGCTCTCGGAGTAGGACTCGGGATCAGACTCACAATAAGTGGAGTAAATGAGTCATGCAACTGTCTAGAAGTAACTGAAGGAAATTCTTATCCACGCTTCATTTCACTGTACAAGCTGTGACATAACAAAACAAACGATAGAGATGTGGTCAAAGATGCAATAACATCTAAAACAGTTCAGTAAACATCAACATTACAAAGAAAATATACTTAAAAGACATTTTTAATCAGAATCTGATTCTTGCACATTATCTCCTGATGCATCATCCTTCGTAGAGTTGCTATCACTTTCGAGCGAATCTTCGTCCCCACTTTCTTCGTTATTTTCTTCAATTTTCGCTTCATCCCCCTTCGAAACATCATTACCATATATGTGTTTTTTCTTCCGCCGATCAATTGCATCAGAAGCTTGGATAACATTTGGCGCAACGGCAACCCTCCGTAACGGATTAAGGTTAAACTGTCGGAGGTCTATAAACAAGTCAATGACATTGTCTTCCTGATACGTTTCATTTGTGATGGCTGCTCCAGATATACATCTATATCATTTCCCGGTGACTTGCGCCCTGAGATCAAGAGTCATCAGTGAAAATGAGACCTTCATACACCTTCATAGAGGTAAATTATAAAGAAACACAATGACTGCCAAATATTGTACGCACTGCTCATGTTTCCGAACTGATTAAACTCTTCAGAAGTAAGACAAAGGCGTACTTTGCGAGCATCTTGAGCAAACCAACCATGGTCCTTATCAAAATTCTTCCAAACCAATGAATCTGCATGATGCCTTATACTCTCTCCATCGTCGACTCATTTCTCCTTATGTCATCTCATGTCATAATCTACATCTTTTGTGGTAAACAAGCGTTTAATTTTAGGGATCAAAGGGAAATGATGCAATACTTTCCTGGAAATTTGATTGCACAAGTTATCTTCGAATTTCCATCGAGACACCCCACATACCGAACATCTGTCTAGCTCACTGTTTTCCTTTCAAAACAACACACAATCATTATAATATGCATGTATCTTATCATAACTAAACTCAAGACCCTTTTCGCAATTGTTTTGCCTCGTAATACGATCTCGATAACGTCTCCCCTCTGGCAACGCCTCCTTAATTAACTGCAACAGTATATCAAATGCCTTAACCGACAACTTATTCTCCAACTTCACATGCAACAGTCAGACCGTAAATGACAACTTACTAAACTTGGTGCATCCAGGAAACATTTCACGTTCTGTCTCTTCTCATAACTTATCAAATGGTGTCGAAGCCTTCGTTCCCGAAATAGAGGTTTCCCTAATATCAGGGTTTTCCGTTTCAACCTCTGCCACCCACCTTCTAACCCCGCACGAACATCGATTAACATTTCCCACATCCCATTAGAGATATCTCCCTCTAAATCCTCATCACTATGTGGTAAGCTCGCACCAAACTCTTGACTCGGATTTAAAGAAAGTAAAATACTCTCCCCGTGAAACACTCATAATTTATAGCTCACATCAAACTCATTAAGGTATATATGATCTTCTATTTTGTCCAACACTTGAAACACTACATTTTTGCACTTCCGGACATCTGATCTGACCCCGAGAGTCTACACACCTCGCCGTCATACCGACAAACCCACGGACCCCCTCCGCATACTTTTCACCAAACCGATTTTCCCATAGACCCTACTCTTATCCATCGCCATGAATCTAAAACAATACACGACATTAAGTAACTCATAAATACTCAATCATTGAAACGTGACATTTGTGCCCAGCTGATAGGTTCTATCTCATTCAAGATTGTGCATTCGGAGTTAAACGTCAGTTCGACTTGTGTCCATCCATACTTGGAAAAAATTCGGCAGCATCTCCCTCCAGTCCCAAAGTACACGCATCGGTGTTGAGGGTAGAAGTCAACAATGATAGTCGTATGACGTCATACACCAAAACTAGTAGTATATCCAGAAGACAAAAGGTAAATGATTCCGAACTTCGTCCAAGACTGGACAGGACACAAGCACCGAAATCGTCTAACCACGAATACATAATCTCAAACTGTCCAAATTTTTTGGACAATTCAAGGGTTATTACGCGATAAACACAAATTTATCCCGTCCTAACCCATGAACGGGTCTAAGGGTACACATTATATCCCAAAAATAAACTCATACAGAACAAGCAAAAAATACTCCAATATTCATGATTCATTTTCATAACTCAAGCACTTCAATAATCAATCATGTAAATAGTATAAATACTACACATGATCATTAAATTTGCACACTGCCTTAAACACCGATCGATTGGTAAAATAGACGATCGGTCCTCACACATCCATTTAAAAGACGATCGACCATATGTGTATGTATCTAACCAATGATCGATCGTTATAAATAGCGATCGATCATCGATTATCCAGATCGTAAAAACCATGGCAACCCTCCTCACACGCTCAAATCATTTCCAAATCATCCTCATTCAATACTCATTACAATGTACATATTAAAAATACCCTAATAAGCTCCAACCATCACAAATCATATCCACAATACCCACAAATACCCAAATAAAAAAAATCACTAAATAACCAACCAAATCATTCCTAAATCGTAGTGTAGGTCGAGTATATTACCTCTTGTACGAAATCAACACCAAAACGAACTAAATCCCGACCAATTTCTCACAAAATTTTGCCCAAAATTTTCAATATTCACCCAGTTAAAAAACTAATGAATTTGAGCTTGGGCTTACTATTAAGTTATTTTAAACACTCTCTCAACCAAGAGGACGGTGTTCGAAATAAGTTTGAGGGGAAAATAGCTCCTTACCGCATGCCTTCGGTCTCCTCTTGTCGTTTTTTTGCATTTCACCCACGACCTTAGAGCATTCGAGTATTTCAAGCTTGACAAAAAATGGTTGATCGGTAATTACACTGATCGATCGTCATGTCAGCTTTGAAATTTTTGTTAAGTTTTTCGAGCGATCGTCGATATTTCGACAATCGATCATTCTTTTTAGCCTAAACGACAAGTCCTGTGACGATCGATTGATATATCACTGATCGATCGATGACCCTAATTATTAAAAGAATATCTTTTAGGAAATTTGACAATTTGGTCCTTGGGTTTATACCTCTTTGGCAAATGGGTCCTTCACTTTCAAATTTTTAGTCCTTGAGTTTTCTATGTTTGACTAAATAATCTTTCCGTCAATCTGTCGTTTATATGTTTAACAGAGTTCTCTGACACGTCTGCAAATTTGAACCGGTCGACCGGTCACTTTTTACACATATCTGGTCGACCGCTTCAAATTCGTTAAGCATATGGACGGCAGACTAATGGAAAGACCATTTCGTCAAACAAAGAAAACTCAATGACTAAAATTTTGAAATTTGAAAGTGAATGACCCATTTGCCAAAAGGGTATAAACACAAGGGCCAAAATGCCAAATTCTCTGAATTTTAACCAGACAAATGACCTAATTATTAAGATAATTTTACTTATAATGTCATCTTAATACATACCTCATACTAATAACTTATGATCATGTGCTAAATAAGCGTTATATCACTAATTTATGACATATTAGTAGATTCCTCACACTAACTCTTACAAAATGTACCTATGATGCAACATGTACAACTTATACATGCTTTCTTAAATATTAATGATGTGTATTTGATATATTTTTATGTAATCTAAATACATCCTAACATACTTTATTAATGTATATTTTATGTTTAAAAACAAAATTACCTAATGATCGATCGTCATTTGCACTTAAAAACGACGCCTTGCTTACCGATCGATCACTTTAGATTGATGACCTATCACTTTGTGTAAATGAAAACGACGACACATACAGACGATCGATCATTTTACAATGTAACGATCGATCTATTTAAGTAAACCAAAACGACGACGTCTTTATTGATCGATCAGTTTGTCTCTACACAATCAATCGTTTAGATATACCTAAAGAACACTATCCTCTGACGATCAATCGGTATATAGCGGATCGATCAATTATCCTAATTATTAAAAAAAATTAACCAGACAAATGGTTTAATTTTTAATTTTTTTACTTATAATGTCATATTAATACATACTCCATACTAATAACTTATGATCATGTGCTAGATAATCGTTATGTCACTAGTTTTTGAAATTTTTGATGAAACATGTACAACTTATACATGCTTTCTTAAATATTAATGATGTATACTTCATATATTTTTATGTAATCTAAATACATCCTAACATACTTTGTTAATGTGTATTTTTTGTTTGTACATATTTAAACTCACAAAGGGGGAGAAATGTGTCTTTTGTCTTTTTGATGTGACAAAGGGGGAGAAATGTGTTTAATAGTTTTGCTGACCATATATTCTCCTTTTGAATTGGATTATGAACTTTGATTGTATTATTCATTTATGAATCCAATGGCTAATATACTTTGTCTCAAAACTTTAAATTGTTTGTCCAATTGCAAAAGATAAGGAGAGTCATCCCAAAACTATCAATTTATTGTCATCATCAAGAAGTAGGAGATTGTTGGCTTTTGTGCACAATCGAGATTTTGATGATTTCAATAAATGGATTACGTTTATAAAATGGACATCTTGAAAGACAAAGTCATGTTTTATCAAAAAGCCAAAGACTTGAAGAAATAAGATCAAGAAGATGCAAGGAGCTCAAAAGTTAACATTCAAGACCTTAGGGTATAACCTTGTAACTCTTTGTTTCACTTTTAACAAGGATTATGAATCACATTTGCATATCTTTCAAAACGTGCATAAATCGTTTTACCTTTTGTTTGAAAAATTAAAATGTTTTTACAGGTCTCAAAACACCCCAATCAAACTCTCAAACCTTTCATATACTTATGAGAAGTAAGTCTTTAAAATTGAGTGTTTAAAAGTGATCAAAACATTGTTTACCACCAAAAAGGATGATAACCACTACATCTCCATCTCACACAAGAGTGGAAATCTTTTTCAAGCGTGGGTTGATTATAACAGCCAAGAGATGGTTGTCAATGTGTCGATTTCTCCTCTTGGAATGCTGAGGCCGTATTGGCCTTTGATATCTTTTCCCATTGACCTCTCAACGGTAATAGATGATTATACGTACATGGGATTCTCTGCTGCCACTGGTGTGCTTGCAGGGACTCATAATGTGCATGACTGGAGCTTTAGGATTGGGGGGAGCACGCAGGACTTGAATCCGAAGAAGCTCCCAGGGAACGGATTCTCTCCGAATGAGGGATTTCCGAAGACTACCGAAGGGAAGATGAAGATTAAAAAAGAAACAAATCAACTGTTAATACATGTCCAAATCATTTAATAAAAAAAAAGATTAGAGAGGGCTTGTGTCTCAGCCTTTCTATTTATTAAATGAGGTGTACTTATAATACCCGTTGATTTGCTTATTTTTAATCTGGACCATGCCTTCGGTAGCCTTCGGAAATCCCTCCTTCGGAGGGAATCTGCTCCCGTATCCACGGGAAGGATCTCAGAAGCTAGTGGGAGGAAAAGGTTTTGTGTTTGGCCTCACTTCAGCTGGTATAACTATTGTCCTTTTCGTCATATTCGATGCTCTTCTTCTCCGTCGCAGGATTAGAAGCAAGGGTGAGGTCTTGGAAGACTGGGAAGTTGAATACGGAGCTCATAGATTCATACATTCTGAGTTCTGCTCTGCCACAGATGGGTTTCCAGAGAGTAACCTCATTGGTTCAGTAGGATTTGGGAGAGTTTATAAAGGTGTAATCCCTAGTACTGGAATGCATGTGGCAATAAAGCGGATTGCTAATTATTCACGCCAGGGAATGACGGAATTTGTTGCTGAAATAACAAGCATGGGATGCCTTAGGCATCGAAATCTGGTGCAGTTACATGGGTGGTGCCGAAGGCAAGAGAAGCTTCTCCTTGTGTATGACTACGTGCCAAATGGGAGTCTCGACAAGCTTCTGTTCGATGGAGATCTTCAGAAGAAGACGACATTAACTTGGGAGCAAAGATTCAAGATCCTGAAAGGTGTTGCACAAGCATTGTTGTACCTCCACGAAGAATCTGACCAAAGGGTGGTTCACAGAGATGTAAAGCCTAGCAATGTCTTAATAGATGAAAGTCTCAATGCAAAGCTCGGGGATTTTGGCTTGGCTCGTACGTATAGACACGGTCTCAATCCGCAAACAACTCATGTCGTAGGAACGCTAGGGTACATAGCCCCTGAACTCATAAGAACCGGGAAAGCCACGGAGCACGGATGTGTACGGTTATGGCATACTTATGCTGGAAGTAGCGTGCGGAAGGAGGCCAATCGAGACGGAGAAGACACCTGAGGAATTACTGTTAGTTGATTGGGTCAGGCCGTCAGGGACTCAAGGAGAGATCATGAGAGCTGTTGATCCAACACTGGATGAGTACGACCCAGATGAAGTAAAGCTCATTCTTAGTCTAGGCCTGCTCTGCTCTCGTCCACATCCAGAGCACAGGCCGAGTATGAGAAGAGTTGTGCAGATCCTGGTGGGGGATGCTAGCCTTCCTCCTTTACCACCTGACATTAACCTCGAAGAAGAGTGTAAGGTGACGGAATTCTCCGACAGTTTCACAGATAGTTAGAAGGTGACCCGTCTTTCACTGATAGTTTCAAGACCACGGACGAAAAAGTTTCGAGCAGTCAGATCACAAGGGTTACATTTTGAGTATTTTCAGTCAGGGAGTATGAATTTTGTTCAAGATAATTGCACCTTTGTCAATCTTTGCATGTTCCTGAAATAAAAGTGCAAGATTAGTAATACATGGATAATGTCAATTTATTACGGTATATAACCACAGGCCGTGTTGCAATTTATTGAAAATGGTGGGTAAACAGAAAACTAGGACGGAGAATAATACTTGTAACGACAGATGTACCTGGACAGTCGATTTAGAGAAATTTTCATACATCTTTCTAATTCCCCATTAGCTATTAGCATGATCAAGACAAAGGCATCGAATCTGCTGCTAATTATAATTCTAAAAAAAACATCGGGAAAAGTCTATATGGAAACTATTTCCAAAATCAGCCTCGGCAGTGGCAAATCACCGAAGTTGGCACCAGAAAACTGTTTACACTTGAGAAACTTCAAAGGCGTCACGAATGATGATCCCTGCCTGTAGTGTAAAAGGAAAACATCGCCCCCTTTTCTCTAGAGTATGTGAATATCAAGAGCCTGCTCGTTTATACCTGAACAGAAGTCGGCATCCAAAGAAGACCAATATGGGGGTTAGCTATAATAAAAACTATGTAATCATGCCATAACAACTTGCTCTCGTAGTTTTCTGCAAAGAATTTTTCTTTAGTGCCTTAGGTTTGTGGAGCAACATGACAGCTTAGTTTGCTAATTAAGCAAGCCCCTCTGAAATTCAACTCCTCCACATGTGGTGGCCAACAGTCAGCTTAGCCCATTCCACGGTAGAACAACAAGGTTCAACTAGAACCCAGTAAAAATGGTACCCAAAAACTATTTTCAAATGGTTTGAGATGTTTTTGCCCAAATTGGCATAATGTTTTCTTTTAGTAATTTGTTTGTACATGACAGGACAAATGGTTAGAAACTTCGACTTCCATATTCATTCACTTCTCTACAGAGGCGGATGTAGGGGGTGCGGTCCTGGGCAGCCGCCCCCCATTACATCCCCCAAAAAAGTTTTTTAATTTAGTTTTTATTTTTATTTTTTATTTTATTATTTATATGTTGGCTGGGCCTATGGGGCCCGACCCCCTTCGCCCAGGCTAATCTAAGTATATTTAATTCTGCAGTTTTTGAGCCTTACAAGGACAGTAAAGTAGATCTTCTGGCACCTAATTTGGTCTTCATTGCCCTTGATTTAAGACAGGTGAATGCTTTTCCCCCCTGATGCAGCTTTCTATGATGTGGTGAGAGACAATTTGAAATACCCAACATAATTGTTTCACCTATCAATATACCCTGTAAGATACAAAAATTAGACTATTTGGAATTGCAGGTACTGGTTTGAGTATTAATTGTCATTTGATTTTGGTATTAAGAGATTTTTCTCTGTCACATACAGGTACTAGTTTCAAACTCCAGAAGAATGATTAATAAAAGAAATGGTGGAAGTTTTGGAGGAACCGTTCAGCATAGGAAAAATGGGAAAGACATTTTCGGGGAGTATGAAACCAAGGATCATATGAAGCGCAAAGCTAGCGAGATTGAGAAAAGCAATGTTTTAAGAACATGTCCAATAGATATTCTTTTAAAGCTTGTAATTACATCTTATTAGAGTACATTCCTAATTTGTAAAGATTATTGTGTTTGTTGTAAAATATTATTAATCAATAATGAAGTATATTTTGTTTTATTATCCTTGGTCTTTAAATTTTTACATCCAATTAATTATGATTATTAAAATAAATTTGTATACGGATTAAAAAAGCATGTATAGAAAATATAGGAAAAAATTAGTGGTGATTTGGAAATGCAGGAAAAAAAGCCGCTATAGGTGGCAACTGACCGCCTCTATAGGTCTATAGCGGCAGTCATGTTAGGTCTTTAGCAGCGGTCACCGACCGCCGCTACAGACCTTTAATGCCAAAAAAACCGCAACCACGGTTGGGCCTATAGCGGCGGTCACCCGAACCGCTGTGTTAGATCTATGCCGACCGAGCTATAGAGGCGGTCGCGACCGCCGCTAAAAAACTGCTATAGGCCAAAATGACCTATAGCAGCGTTTTTGGCCTATAACCGTTGTTTTGTAGTGACAGTTTTTTGCATGGAAAAAAAATTTCTCGTCATTTCGCCTTTAAAATTCGACCCCCATAAATTTTAATCCTGGATCCGCCACTGCTTCTCTACCCTGCCACTCGTTGATATGAGTTCTAATGTTCAGGCCCCCTAAAAAACAGAGTAAATTCCCCGTTCCATCACAGGACAGAGACTGCTCAGTTTCCATTCTTAGCCAGGTATTGCCTTCCAACTTCCCAGTTTACATCCAACGTCTATAATTTCCCTTCACACACACCCACGCACACAGACGAGACAGAGAGAGGCAGCTTGAGAGTAAGAGAGTTTCTACCTTTCAGTTCCTTCTATACACACTTGGGAGAGGTGTTTCCTTCCCACCAAAAACAGCTTTAATACTTTGACATGGATGCATTTGGCTTCTTTATTTACCTCATCATTGTAGGAGTAGCACGTTAGCAGATTGATTTCGTGTACAATGGATTTCACAAAGCGAATTTAAGCTTGGATGGAGTTGCCTATCTGAGGTCCAATGGCATACTGGTCGTAACGAATGATTCGTTGAAGATCCTAGGCCATGCATTCTATCCATCTCCTGTGCAATTTAAGCAAGCTAAAGAGAACAACAAATCCACAGCTTTAACCTTTGGCACCACCTTTGTCTTTTCCTTCGTTCCCAAGTACACTGATTTTGGAGGTCATGGTCTTACTTTTTTTCTCATGTCCACCAAAGAACCAAAGATTGCCAGGCTAGCCAATTTCTCGGTCTTCCTTATAACTCTTCTACAGGACAATTTTCCACTCGAGTCCTTGCAGTGGAGTTTGATACCGTCCAAAGCACTGATTGCCAGGACATCAATGATAATCACGTCGGAATTGATATCTCTAGCCTGATCTCCAACGTGTCTGAGCCAGCAGCCTTTTACAACTCAACAGGCAAAAACTCCTTACTTCTCAAGGGCGGGCACCCCATTCAAGCATGGATTGATTACAACAGCCAAGAGATGTTAATCAATGTATCCATTTCTCCTCTTGGCATTCCAAAGCCATATTGCCCTCTGATATCATACCCGCTTGATCTCTCGTTGGTGATAAATGATTACATGTACATAGGCTTCTCTGCTTCAACTGGTACAATCTCATCCACGCATAGCGTGCATGGCTGGAGCTTTAGGATCGGGGGCACGGCACGGGACGGAACTTAGATACAAGGAAGCTTCCATCTCTTTCAAAGGGTGGAAAAGAGATTGTGCGAAGGGATTTGCCTTAGGCATCACTTTGGCTAGTATCACTCTTGTCCTTTCGGTAAGCTGCGCCGCTGCTAATGTTGTAAGCAAAATTAGAAATGGGGACGAGATCTTAGAAGACTGGGAAATTGAATACGGAGCTCATAGATTCAAATACTCTGACCTCTACTCTGCTACAAAGGGGTTTGGAGAGAAAAACTTCATAGGGTCGGGAGGATTTGGGAAAGTCTACCACGGGGCACTGGTCTGGATGTGGCAATAAAGCTGGTTGCTCAGGATTCACGTCAGGGAATGAAAGAATTTGTTGCAGAAATAAAAAGCATGGGACGACTGAGGCACCGAAATCTTGTGCAATTGCATGGGTGGTGCCGGAGGCAAGATGAACTCCTACTTGTCTATGAGTATGTGCCAGGTGGAAGTCTAGACAAGCTTTTTTTCGACTACGACGACCATGGAAAGAAGAAAATACTCACCTGGGAGAAGAGGTACAAAATACTCACAGGTATTGCACAGGCACTGCTATACCTCCATGAAGAATGTGACCAGAGAGTGGTCCACAGAGATGTAAAGCCAGGCAATGTCCTAATAGACGCAGATTTGAGCCACGGCTGGGAGATTTTGGCCTGGCAAGGACTTACGAGCATGGGATTAATCCGCAGACAACCCACGTTGTAGGAACGCTTGGTTACATGGCACCTGAACTCGCCAGGACAGGGAAAGCCACAAAAAGAACAGATGTGTATGCTTATGGTGTACTAATGCTCGAGGTAGCATGTGGAAGGAGGCTGATCGAGCCCCAGGAGAATGCCACTGAACTGCTACTGCTGGATTGGCTTAGTGAACTACATTCCAAGGGGCAGATCACCGGGGCAGTTGATCCCACACTGGACGACTATGACCTGCATCAAGTCAAGCTCGTGCTTAGTCTTGGTGTGCTTTGCTCTCATCCTCATCCGAACTACAGGATCACCATGAGAAGAATAGTTGAGTTTCTACTGGGAGATGCCAGCCTTCCCCCCCTACCCCGACATTCACCTCCAATTTCCCAGGGCGATGTTGGATTACTCGGGAAGTCTCACCGCCGATTCTAACTCTTCGTATAGTAAAATTATCTCATCCAAGAGTACCAGTTCCACCAGCTTTGACAAGGTCTCTGATCCTCAGGGTACGAGGGTTACCCTCTAGAAACAACAAAATAAAGAAAGAAGCAGGATTTCTATTCGGCTCAAGTGCACTGTGAACCAAATTTGCTTGCGAGCTTCCTTGACAAGAAGCAAAAACTCCATGTCATTTCCGTTATTTCTCTGAAGCATTTCCTTTGTCTCAATGTTCTGTCGGATCGAGTTTTCTGAATTGCAATTTTGGGTAGGGCCATCACCGGAAAACTTCCATCATATCGAGTTACTAAAGGAGAAATGAAAAATACGTTATCCAACAGCTCAATGTTTGTGATCTAAGAAAACATAACTAGATCCGGATGCCACTCACTCCCAAGGTGAATTAACTCATGGCGTAATAGCCCTATGGCACTGTGAAGATGTATCAGTAAAGTTCCAGAACTTCAAGAACCAGATCAACAGTGATTATCCAGCTCAGCTCAAATTAGTTATAGACTTTGTTATTCTGTTATGTAATATTTCAGTTACAGCTTAGTCTATATAAGGTCATTGTATCTTGTATTATAACACACGAAATATACTAGAACATTTAATCACTTCTCCTTCTCTTATCACTCTGCTTAGTCTATATCGTTCTTCAAATCTCTTAACTCTACATGGTATCAGAGCACACTCTGAATTTTCTTACCTGATCAAATGGCGTCATCTGATCCTCCTCCTCCTACTTCTTATGTGCGAGATGTTTCTTCCACTGATGATAGCATCTCTAATCCTCTGTTTTTGCACAATGGTGATAGTCCAGGACATATCCTGGTGTCTCAGCCTCTGAATGGTGAGAATTACTCTACATGGAGTCGTTCAATAGCTAAGGCTTTAAGTGCTAAAAATAAAACAGGTTTCATTGATGGAACTCTGGTCAAACCTGCTTCTTCTCATCCCAAGCATGATGCTTGGATTCGTTGCAATGACATGGTATTGTCATGGTTGCTGAATTCTTTGAGCAAAGAACTTGCTGGAAGTGTCATTTACAATGATTCAGCAAGAGATCTGTGGCTCGATTTAAAGGAAATATTTTCTCAGTCAAATGCTCCTAGGATCTTTCAGTTGCAAAAATCTATGGCAGATCTTTCACAAGATCAACTGACGGTTAGTTCCTATTATACAAAACTCAAGTGTTTGTGGGACGAGCTAATCAACTACAGACCCTTGGCAAACTGTTCCTGTGGAGGATTGAAAGTTGTTGCTGAGCATCAACAACAAGAGTATGTCATCAAGTTCTTAATGGGACTTAATGATACGTTTAGTCATATCAGAGGACAGATTCTGTTGATGGATCATTTACCTCCAATCAATAAAGTTTTCTCTTTAGTCTTGCAAGAGGAAAGACAACGAGAAGTGGCTTCTATGACCAAACCAAACTTTGAGGCTGCTGTCTTTGTCACTCAGCATAATTCAGATGTTCATGCTTTTGCATCTCAGCATCGTCCAGCTACTGCATATCGCCCTGGTATCAAACCTCCTGCAAATCAGAATTTCCGCAAGGATCGCCCTATATGCAGTCACTGTGGATTCACGGGTCATATCATTGACAAATGTTACAAGTTACATGGATATCTTCCGGGATATAAGCCTACTCGATCTAAAAATTTTACTCCTACAGCTAATCATGTTTCTGTTTCTGCAGATATTGCTAGTGAGACTCCAAACAATTATATTTCTCAACAACAATATCAGCATTTGTTAAGCTTGATAAATTCTAACTCGTCTACACATATTGAATCTCCTGATCCTTCACATGTTGTCATGACATGCTCCTTACTTCCTACTCCACTCAGTAACATGGCAGGTACTTGTCCCAACCCATTGCAATCCTCAAATTCTTGGATAATAGATACTGGAGCCACTGACCACATGGTTGGCTCCAGCTCTTTGCTTCAACCTTTTCATTCTATTTCACCTACTTCTGTCAAATTACCAAATGGCACTCTTGTTTCAGTTACTCATACTGGTACAATTCAATTATCTTCAAATCTTGTTTTACATAATGTACTATGTGTACCTTCTTTTGCTTTCAATTTAATTTCTGCAAACAAGTTAGCCAATGATCTTAATTGCTGTTTGATTTTTAATAAAACTCATTGTTTTATCCAGGACCTGAGCACATGGATGACGATTGGAGTGGGTAAAGCCTATAATGGTCTATACTACTTACTGTCATCTCAGAAATTCTCACCACCAGTTGTTCTATCTTCTGCTACAGCCACATCTCCACATACATGGCATTGTCGACTTGGTCACATGTCTCCTTCTCGTATGCTGCTCTTACACAAGCATTTACCAGAAATAAAATCACCTAATGAACATTTTTGTGATGTTTGTCCCTTAGCCAAATAGACTAGACTTCCTTTTCCACATAGTTCATCTTCTGCTCAATGTAAATTTGATCTTTTGCATTGTGACATTTGGGGTGCTTTTTCTATTCCTACTATGAATGGATCAAGATACTTTCTTACTATTGTAGATGATTGTACTAGATCTGTTTGGGTGTATTTGATGATTCATAAATCTCAAACTCGTTCCATTCTTAAATCCTTCATCACCATGATTCAAAATCAATTTCACCTCACTGTCAAACAAATTCGTACAGACAATGGCTTTGAATTTGCAATGCCAGATTTCTATGCTTCTCTTGGTATTTTACATCAAAGAAGTTGTGTTGCTACACCCCAGCAAAATGGTATTGTCGAATGTAAACATCGACATCTCTTAGAAGTAGCTAGAGCATTGCGGTTTCAAGCTAATTTACCTCTTTCATTTTGGGGTGATTGTCTTTTAACCGCAATCTATATAATCAACAGACTTCCCACCCCTCAGCTCTTAAATCGATCTCCTTATGAATTATTGTTTGATTGTTCTCCTTCCTACAAACATCTTAAAATTTTTGGATGTTTGTGCTTTGCATCTACTCTAAAACAAAATCGTCACAAATTTGCACCAAGAGCTCAAAAATGCCTCTTTCTTGGATATCCATTTGGAGTCGAAGGTTATAAATTATATAACCTTGATTCTAAAACCACTTTTATATCTCGAGATGTAGTATTTCATGAACACATATTTCCTTTTGCAAATTTGTCTCCTTCTTTAACTGCTATTGATCCTGTCATACCAGCTGCTATCCAAGATCATTTTTCTGCAACTCCCAGTTCTTCCAGCATCTCTGTTCCTAGTCCAAATCAGCAGTCTCATACACATACCATTTCTGATTCACCTCCTTCTATTCCTATTGTTCCACCTTCAAGAAAATCTACTCGATCTAGACATCTTCCATCTTATCTTAAAGACTATTATTGCCAACTAGCTTTACTCAAATCTCCTGATTCATCCATGCACTCGGATTCTGCATCTTCAACAGCAGGTAAGCCTCATGATATTTCTCCTTTCCTTGGTTGTACAAAATTATCTTCCTCACATTCAGCCTTTACTCTATCTGTTTCTACTCATGATGAACCAAAATTTTTTCACCAAGCCATTAAAGACCCTCTTTGGCAGAAGGCAATGAATGCTGAAATTTCTGCTCTTGAGTCAAATAATACTTGGGTTCTCACTACATTACCTACAAATAAAGAAGCAATTGGCTGTCGTTGGATTTATAAGATCAAATACAGATCTGATGGCTCGATTGAAAGGTATAAGGCTCGGTTGGTAGCTAAGGGATATACCCAACAGGCCGGTCTTAATTATATGGATACTTTTTCTCCTTTTGCTAAATTAGTAACAGTACATTCTTTACTTGCTGTGGTGTCTATCAAGAATTGGTATTTACATCAACTTGATGTAAATAATGCTTTTCTTCATGGGGATTTACATGAAGAGGTTTACATGCAAATTCCACCTGGTTTTGGTAAACATGAAGATGGTCAAGTCTGCAAACTCACAAAGTCCCTCTATGGACTTAAACAAGCATCCCGACAGTGGTTCAACAAGCTGTCCACGTTTCTTCTTCACTCGGGTTTTCATCAAGCAACTTCTGATTCTACCATGTTTACTCTTACTAAGGGTGATATTTTTCTTGTGTTGCTTATATATGTTGATGATGTGCTGGTTGCTAGTAATAACCTCCAAGCCATTGTTGAAATTAAAGCTTCTTTACATGATCAGTTTCGAATTAAGGATCTTGGCCCTGCAAAATATTTTCTTGGCCTTGAGGTAGCTCGGTCACAGAAAGGGATTTCCTTGTGTCAAAGGAAATATACTTTGGATATACTCAAAGATAGTGGTTTCTCTGGTGCTCGACCTCTTACCATTCCTCTTGATCAATCTGTCAAGTTAGATGCTACTTCAGGCCCTCTTCTTTCTGATCCTAGTGTTTATAGGAGATTGGTTGGGCGTTTATTATATTTGACAATTACCAGACCTGACTTGTCATATGCCATTCAAACTTTGAGTCAGTTTTTGGATAAACCCACAGAATTCCATCTTCAAGCAGTTCATCGAATTCTTCGGTATCTCAAAACTACTCCAGGACAGGGATTATTTTTTTTCTTCCTCTTCAGCTTTACATTTGAAGGCATTCTCTGATTCGGATTGGGCCACTTGCTCAGATACACGAAGATCTATTACTGGTTATTGTATTTTTCTCGGTGATTCATTAATCTCCTGGAAATCGAAAAAGCAATCTACTGTCTCAAGATCCTCTGCTGAAGCAGAGTACAGGGCCCTAGCAATAACTACTTGTGAGCTGGTTTGGCTTACATCAGTTCTTCGGGATCTCAATGTTTCACATCCTCAACCTGCTTTATTATTTTGTGATAATAAAGCTGCTCTTTATATAGCTGAAAATCCTGTTTTTCATGAAAGAACAAAACATATAGAAATTGATTGTCATGTTGTACGTCAACATCTGCAAGCTCATGTAATTTGACTCTTACATGTTTCAACACACAATCAATTAGCTGATCTGTTTACTAAAGCTTTACCTGCCTCTAAGTTTCATTTTCTTTTGTCCAAGCTAAATGTTTTGAACATACACACTTCAACTTGAGGGGGCGTGTGAAGATGTATCGGTAAAGTTCCAGAACTTCAAGAACCAGATCAGCAGTGATTATCCAGCTCAGCTCAAATTAGTTATAGACTTTGTTATTCTGTTATGTAATATTTCAGTTACAGCTTAGTCTATATAAGGTCATTGTATCTTGTATTATAACACACGAAATATACTAGAACATTTAATCACTTCTCCTTATCTTATCACTCTGCTCAGTCTATATCGTTCTTCAAATCTCTTAACTCTACAGGCACAGAAAGAAAGCGGGAAAAAAAATCATGGCTTAAAGAGAAAAAAAAAACTGAAGATGCTTTGAAAGCATCTTGGGTATGAAATTTTTTAAATGTCTCACGTCTCAGACATCTGATGGTTGCATTCAGCAGCATCTCGGATCAGGAATCACTTTCTACGAAATTGTGGCTGGCCTTGACATGACTTGATGCTAACTAAGCTGTTCATGTATTTGTCTGAATTTCACTTTAAGCCTCTGAATCTGCAAAACCGCTAGCATGTTGGTCAAACAGTAGAGATAAAGAGAGGGAGCGCCAAAACGTGTCAGTCTAGGAAGAAGAAAAGTAAACTTAAGTAGAATACCCTTTTCAGCTCCATCTCTGTATTGCGTTTCCTCAGGCCTAGTGAGTGTTGCAAGTTGGTGATGTCAAAAATATTATCCAAGTCATCTTCAAAAGCAGATTCCAAGTCCTCCCGAAGGAGTGCTGGCAACTTGTCTACAACTCGCATTAGAAGGAAGCAGTTGAACTGCAAAAGAGACAACTGAGTGAGAAGAACGCAAAAAAGAAATCAAGGTCTGGAAGAGAATTCAACGTCTCATCTTTTTTCACTAAATGCAGCGGGAGAAATAACTACAAGAAGATGGAAACATGACACTGGATAATGTTGAGGTTTAGAATGACTATAAAGGAAGGGGGGAGATTATCATCTCGTGGTTACAAAGAAAAAAGGGTTAATCATTACAACCCTGTCTGAAATCCCCACCATCCCCTTAACACTCTCTCACTCATCAATTTAGTTACGTTGGCATTGATCAACAAGAACAACATGCATAACAAACCTTTAATTCGGCGGATGCCAAGAAATATTCTCTTATGCCATGAAATATCTGTTGAACCAAAGCATAAACAAGCCTCTCAGAGGAAGGTGCAAGCCTCCGATTCCAAAGTGTGCTGTCTAGAAGGTCGGCCAGCCTTGTTTCTGTTGTCTGAATAGAAGAGGCAGAGTCAGCGCTTGATCCCAGGTGACTGAGCTTTACATCTTTCCTTGGCTTAGAGTCCTGCTTTTCATTGGCAATGGACCCCAGTGATGAATCATGGGAAAGACCAGCAGACAAGGGATTACTGCCTGTAGTGGACTGTTCTGCTCCTCCAAACGAGTCTAGAAATTGGCGTAACCCAACCCGGTTCTGAAAAATTTAGCACCCATAGTGACACAAGATTAGTAAAGCAAATTAACTAGCAGAATATGACCAAATTTTAAATTATTTTAGTTTTAGCATAGCTGTTGCAGTCTCATGGAAACACCATCAGTAAACAAGCTTACCCAAGCACCAAGGTGACAAAAGGGAAAATAGAAAAAGATGATTTGATGCTTCTGTAAAATCCTGGGAAAGGTCATACGACAAAGAGAAAGCCAGACATTTGAGATGCAGCATAAGATGAATTGGATTGGCCATGTCCATTGACATTTGAATGCTTTGCAGATGAAATATACTAACCTTATTGTGAAGGGACCAGGTGACGTAACGGGTGGTGCTTACTAAATCCTCCATACATCTGCAACAAAAACTTATTGGACAATATTCAGAAAGAAAAAAAATTTATTGCTCAATTAGGTCAATGGAGTTTAGATGGTCTCAACGCCGCAGAGCCTCAGTCGAGTGCTTGTTATAATTACTGAAAACTACATACTGGCATTTTACAGGATTCCTAAAATAATTTTTTTTCAAAAAAAGCTTCAGCATAGTCGAAAGAACATAATTGTAAAAGGGACAGGTGGTTTACTTTTCATGGCAAGCTCTTTCCGTTGATTCAGCAAATTTGTTGAAAGCAGATGCAACACGCCTGAGAAACACCTCATGGCCACTTAGATACTCACCATCTTTCTGTTGAAGACCAAAGAAGCAAAGATGGATAACTGCACTAAATTCTAATGTAGGACAAATAGACGAATGACATTTATGGAGTTCAGAAACAAAGGACAACCATCAATCAACTAATAGACAGAGCCATATTTGAAGAAGATAAACAGAGATAGGAAGCAATCTCTTCAGAATGTGCAACAGCCTGCCACCCAACTATACCAGGAAGACAGAAATGTTAGCTTTCTGTAGGAAGAAATAATAAAAAAGCCAGAACAAACCGCATACTTTGTGAGAAATGATAAAAAAATCGCACAAAACTTTCAATGAGTTCATGTCTAGGCATCCTTTTTTTCTATGCAAAATGCATTAATAAAAAACCGTTTGAAAGTTACATCAAGGAAGATCCAAAGGATCATCCGCCAAAATAACAGACAGAGGTAAACGATCAGCAGAAAAGAAAACAAAGATTAATACAGAAGCAATCCAAGCCGCCATCTGATGTGCTGCTTGATTTTGCCTACGAGAGAGCCACTGCAGACACCAACTACGATGTCGCTTCAAAAGAATTCTGATAGAGTTGGCAAGGTAGATCAGGGGGCCTTCAACGAGGAAGGTAATATTGTTAACAATCTTGCACAAGCTCAGGGAATCACTTTCAATTAACAAGGCAAAAGGAATGTAGCCAGTCTCATTTCACAAATAACACAAACCTCAGGAGAAAGTAGGAAAGAACAAAAGGAAACGTATCACAGATGTTGGTTAAGAAAATTTAGATAAAGAGTTTCTAAACAACCAGAAGGGTTAACAATCAAACTTTTATCATTTTTGAGTTCCACCAACTGGCCAGGCAGGCCTGACAGCAGCTGAGATGAAACAGCGTCCATCATATTTCTATATCTGAGATGGATCCAGATCACTGCCAATTAGCCCTTTTTCAAGGAGTTGCATGAATCTCTCTGCAAGGAATACACTTAGCCGTTCAATTTAGCCTCCAACACTGGACTTTCCAAGTCAATTCCTTCACACCAAAATAATCTTATGTTTTTGCTAGTGAAAAAAACACATTTTATATTGTTTTATTACTATCTTAAAAGTTTTTAATGATTCTCAGCTTGGGATGATAACATGCCCCAATCTGCACTGAATGCATTCCACTCACAAGATTATGTGCATGATGAAACTTCCAAATACATAACGGTACCAGCGCTCATTGTTGCATGTGACATAGCTCAAACCACCACAGAAATCAAGAAAGGACAAAAAAAAATGTTGAATGGTAATAAGACTTATCACCTGATGAAGAAAGTGTTCAATTGCGTCCCTAGCTTTTGCAATAGCTATTACACACGCTGTCCTGATTTCTCACAGAAAAGAGGGAAAGGCAAAAGAATGGAACTCAGAAAAATAAAAAGGAGATACGGTTTAAATCATCCCACATGATTGTGGAAAATAGCAGGCTGTCACTACCTAGAGTAGTTTGTTCCATCATGAATATCTTCAACTCCACAGGCATTTACAATTTCTTCCCGTGTAATTGGAGGGCATTTAGTTCCTCCAACCACAAAACGGAATTCAGCCATGGCACGGTGATATTGTGCACCCCCATAAAGACGCATTCCTCCATTCTACATGAAAATCAACCATTTATTTCAATAAACATCCATAAAGTGGAGCACTATTTAAAGATCAGAATTTACAAAAGAAACTGCATGCAAGTCAACTAAGCCTTAAACCAACTAACTGGGGTCAGCTGTGGTTATATCTCTAACATTCATGTCAGTCTCATTGCTTCTGCCAAGATCATTTGTTCCTCCCTTTTTCTCTATCCACATAATTAGAACCAATCAGAACATAAATACATACAGAAAGAATCAGACTGAACAAGTGTGGGAGAAAAATAAAAGAGGGAAAAAAAAAGAATAAAAAGAAGTGCACAACTTTTCAGCTAAATATATGCATGGCCTGTTAGGTGTCGTAAGCCAATATATTAAAACTTAGAATAGTAAATGTGATGGAGCTCAGAACATTCAAGGGCTTACAGGTATTAATTTGTGAGGTACTGAACGCCATCAGAAGCAACAAATGCCCCTCCATTAGTTTTCTCATCTTGCAAAGTTTCACCTAGAACAGGAAGAAACAAACTCTTCAGGATCCAAGAAAGCAAACAAACAAAAAATAGAGATAAAAAAATTAAAACAAACCATAAGAAGGACATAATGACAATGGTCAAATGCAAGCGGGACTTCACTTTTTACGATGCTGTGTAATGATACAACATCCACAATATGTCCAATTTCCATGGAAGTTCTATCAAGTTGATTTACCAAATTTATCTGGAGGTGCAACAACTGTCCCTTTCAATAACAGCGACAACTGAGAAATAAAGCATAGTCAATCAGAGTGGGTAACCATGAATAAAGACAATTCTATCTGGGTAACAGTATTGCAAATATTCCACATAGATATGCTTGTGCACGGGCCTGTAGAACATGAGAACAATATTAACATGTTTTCTTTTCTTTTTTCATTTATGCTGAACGCATACTGTGAATGCTGTATGAAAAACCATTTTGCTGACAAATATGAACTTTAAGATGCTTTTCCAAGTACAAATCTAGCCAAAAATTAAGCATGTCCTGAACGATTCGTGCAGCCTGTTTTCATTCCAAGACTTCTCCAAATTCAGGTACAATAATCCACCTAAGCAAATAAGATATTTGAACTTGGCAGCACTAATAAACAAAATAACTCCTCTGAAATAGACGAGGGAAGTAATTGAGACCTTGGTCAAGAACAGGTCATGAAATGCTCTTCCTTTCTCCTTTAACTTTACTTCATTTATGATGCTGCACATGAAAATGTACAACAAAAAAAAGAAAGCAGTACATTTGCTCGTGCTACAGAAAAAGATAAACCAAAAAAGAATTACGATGCAATGAAAGATTCTAGCCCCACAACACACGTGGCTTTGAGAAAGATGTTCTTAAGTTGGACTAAAGACCTGAGTTCCCTATTTATTTCATCTAGCGTTCTTGTTGTGCTCCGGTACTTCTTCTCAAGAAGTGGAATGATCAATGGCACGCTATCCATATACCTTGCAAGCATAAGCAAACATTTAGCCATATAATAATGTATGCTAACTAAATGCACATACATCTCAGTAGGCCAAAGAATAAAAGGTAAATGGGGTTTAAAAAAATGGCGTACCTTTTCCTTAGTAATTCTTCCGAGCATAATCGAAGTTTGCTTACACCTATTCTACTTCTTTCTTGCTTTGACAATGGCCGGCCCAACTTCTGCTCCAATGACTTAATGTCTTCCTCCTCTCTTATGGATATAGCCTGCATTTCAAATGTTCAAGTTCTCAAATAACATTGAAAACGAAGCAGAAGCAAATGATCCTTAGCATAGTGCTACAATGATCTAAAGCCCATGTGCACAAAATAGCAAACAAGCATTTTCTGCTCAACATAAGATCATATTGTTTTCCATCCAACTTCGATGATCATATCCTTTTTACCTAGCTTTACCATGTATTTTTTCTTCGACTCTACCCATCTCTTCATACCCCAGTTCAAAACGAGCATGGTGCATGCTAAAATGTCACTTTCCCAAGAAACATGGATAACTAATTATTAACAAATATGCATTCTTCCAGAGAGACAATATCTCAACGTACGCAATCTAGTCCCGTTGAATTTTTTCAGCATGATAACACATTAGAGCTCTATGTGCATTCATGTAATAACAAGTAGCAATATCTAAGGTCTACACACTCAAACCCACCAGCAAATCAACATGACTATCTGTCATATCCATGTAACATCCCAGTAACTCAATCAATACTTCAATTACGTTCATCATAACACACACACCAAAACTACAAAGGGTACTTCTGAATTATGCAGACGTGTTTACTACCATCAAGAATATAACCAAAAGCAGAATTTATTATGTTCCGATCCCCCAACAATAAAACACCAACATTTTCCAAACAGTCATAAACTTGAATGAAAAGCTCAACAAATACCCTTAATTTCTCACTCGAAGGAAATCAAAAATCTTGAAAACCTGCAAAATATTCCGCGATAGTACCTCAGCAAGCAATAATAAGTTATGCTGGGTGTGGATTCGAGCAACTTTAAAGAAGTACACATCTTCGTTGAAAAGTATAGGCTACGTGGCAAAGTATTGACGGTTGGATTCTATGATAGGGCGAACAGTGATGAATTTTGATACTTCGGGAGCTAAATGTGACGATTTTCATAGTTTAGACCTCTAATTAACATTTGGTTGAAAGTTTGAGGCTAAGTTGTAATAAGTTTTCATATCATGCTTTTCAAGAATGATTGAACTTTTCTGTTCAAATGTAACAATAGATAATTGCTCACTTAACCGAAAGAAAAAAGACTGGAAAAGTCCAACAGTTGAATTCTAAACCTGTTTAAACTCGTCATTTGAACTGTAAACCGAATCCTGTCCAGAACCAACTCTTCCTGAGGGTACAGATGTGAAAAATGGGGAGTCCCCGAGTACGAAGCCATCAAGCATAGTAGCATACATCCAGGTGGTGAAAGGAAAACTTCCACATCTGATGAACGTGCAAACTGGAGTATTTTTGTGTCAAGCTTGGTCGAGACAATTACAGTCCTTGAAAGCTCAGGATCAATCTGTGTAAGATCATGAAAATATAAAAACTTCGCATATCATCATGTCAAGTATTTAACTCTGAAGTTGACAAAAATAAGGATCAGAAAGGTGCATACTTGCATAACCACCCTACGCGTAGTTGCATTGCTCCAGTCACTACAATCTTCAAGACATAAGATGATGAACTCTCTATGCTGCATTTTAGCTCGCACAAGGGACTCCACTGCACGAGCTTGACTCTGCCAAGAACGCGACAGCAATCACCATCACTATAACACAAAAGAAAAATGAAGAAGGGAAGTTAAGTTCAAAAGGTGTTCGGCGGGCGGCCTGCACTGGACCTGTAGCGCTCGATTCTTTGGACCCGGCGCGGGAGCTATAAGCCCAGGAGTGTCTATAATCGTAAGGTTCGGGCAATATTTATATTCCACTTTAAGGATTATTTCCTTGGTTGAAAATTGACAAGGGTCGAGCTCCAACCTCATATTTTCAGCTTCAATGTATGCCTGTGCAAAATCGCTCGTGTTAGGAAAGAAAACTAGAACAAGATAAAGACAATGTGGCCTCACTGATTGAAAGGTAACATCTGCGAAGGTTTTTTTTTTCACAAACACCGTTTGCACCGAGAGGCTCGACTATCTTCTAGTAGCATTGCAAATCAAACAATTACGAAACCTGAATTTCTTGGAGGGACTTCTCCTCAGCGACACCAAGCGTGGGATCTGAATCAGAATCGGAGACGAGACGACAGCGAGGGAGCTCACATAGAGGGTCATACTTCATGTGGAGGGTAATGGGGCGCCGGGTCTTAGTGCCGCCGCCGACGTGGTTGAATTGGAAGCCCATGAGGGCTTCCACCAGGGCGCTCTTCCCGTCCGTCTGTTGGCCCACCACCAGCACAGCCGGCGCCTCGAACGGGGTCTGGAACTCCCGCGCCAGACCGTGCAGCTCGTTGTACGCCTCGTACAGCCTCTACTGTTTCTCTAATTCCGACGCCTCCGTTTGGTTTGGGATTTGAATGCCCGCCGCGTCGGACTCCTCCGTCTCCATCTTCAATTCACTCTACTTCGAAAATTGAATGAAGATGTGAGAGCGTTAAGTGTGTCGTGTTTGCTCTGTGGCGGTAGTGACTGTCTCTACTGTTGCGCGTGTTTTGCTTTCAAACAATGTATGGCATCCATTTGATCTCTTTTCGCTTGTGGGGTCAAACGTGGACGTTCTCCGAGAAAATTGCATTTTTAACAGCTATCCCTACCGTTTTCACGGGGCACATTTCCTTTGGAGAATAGAGAATGTTTTCAGAAAAAAAAAATTTTGATTGGGATTATTCTCATATTTTCCTCAAGTTTTTTTTAGAAATAATATGACGGTTCAAAATTTATTTTAAAAGTAAATTCTATACCATCAGAGATTTTGAGCCGTAAGATTAATTTTCAAAAGAACCTCAATTATTTCTATAAAAAAAACCTTCATTTCCTGTAGTGGCTTTGGCTCTTGATTGTAGTTGGCTGCGGAAGACTTCAAAATTGTAGTTTCTTGACGTACTGTTAACCGCCGATTGTGGCGGCCCTTTCTTGGCAAACTTGCTTTGTCAAGTGTTTTTTATTTCTTATGTTTTCTTTTCTTGTTTGTGGTGACTTTTTAGGTACCTTCCCTTATTTGTATTGTTCTTTCTTCTTTTGTTAATGTTATTGTTGTTTGCCTAGAAAAAAAATACAAATATAATCTGTCCAGAAAACAAGAAATTGGTAAAGAGCCAATAGATAAATCAAATTGACGTATTAAACCCAAACTGAGGCCCCGTCTCTTAGTCTCGGAAGCTTCTACTGCTCTCCTCCCGGAAACCAAAGCACCATCATATGTGGCAGAGGTCAAATGGTCACCACACACGTATACACCTGACCCTATTTCATCAAATCGGTTGGCGGGCATTGGTTCGGTTGTGCAAACCCGATCCGATATGTTTTCAAATGAGTCCACGACCCCTTTACTAGAATAGGGTCCACGTCCCCGAAAGCTCCTGAACAACCTCAGCCGTGAGATCATTACTAGACACCCCCTCAAACGTCCCGATCAACGACACCGATACCAGAGCCTTGTCAGGTGGGCCATAAGGCGGAGCCACTTTTTTTTTTTTTCTAAAACATAAGGCGGATCCACATTTGTAGCAAAGAACATGTTATTCATAAATGCCGTTACCCGACCCGTTCAGATACAAAACAGTATCTGAGGACGGGATTTGATCGCGGTTTGCACTAAAATACAAACAAACCGTGCTTCGAGACTCTTTTTGCTTCGTCTTTTTTTTTTTCTTGGCAATCAAGCCTCTTTTTGCTTCGTCAGTTCGCTCCTTCCCGGCAAAAGCTTGGCGGCTTGGGGTTCTTCAACTGCGACAATTACACCAAGCTCGGTCCTAAAACGTCACCGTTCTCTAGCATCACACTCGGAGGAACAGAAACCGAATCTGATTCCTTAAAATCGATGGAAACGACCTTCGAGTTAAACGAGATTGAATCCGGCGGCAGTCTCACCGCCAATTGTTGGGGGATAGCGCCCAGTGGCGGATCCAGGATCGATTTTCATGGGGGTCGAACTTTACCTGCAAAATAACGATTTTTTTTTCTTCGTAATGCAAACAATTTGTTTTTTAGCAAATTGAATTATACCATGTCTTTTAATAAAAAAAAACCCATCAAGCATCTCCTAGCCATAAATATATATCATGCAGGCAGTTGTTGAAAAGCTTAGAGGTAAATCAACTGACCTGGTGTGGATAAAGTGCCCCTTGCAGACAAATTTAATGCTACAGGAAATTGGTGCTTGTAGGCACACATAGATGGCTTTCTTAGACTTAAGGTCCATCAGTTTCCTGTAATGATAACCATTAGGGTGAGCAACCCCAGCATATAGGTACCCATACAAGTTTCGATTATGTGAATCATAGTAACCAATTGACTTAGGACAAGTCATTTTTTCAGAAAAACCATCATAGAAGCTGGTGAATATCAAACCATAGGGTACTTAATCATCTTGAAAATAACATAGCACAAAACAATCCATCGTTTTGAACACGTTTGTTCAAACAGGGAAGCTTCTTGGAAACACCTTAATAACAACATAGATAACATCTTTTTATCGCAAACTACGACAATTAAGTTATTGGCCACTGAGCCTTTGGCTCGGCAACACCTTTTCCCTTTGGGGAAGTGCAGTACTGGTATTCTATTCCCCTCACCTAAAGCACATCCACCAGAGTCATTCAAATGCTGTCGTCTTTGAAGGTCCACTGGATGTTAATGGAACGAAAAGTCTACAAATGCTAAGTACATAAAACAGAGAATTGTAAATTGTAATACTCACTTTGCATAATGCTTGTCGGCTGCTGCTCCCATAACAAGCTCCCCGATCCCTATCTCGTAGATAAGTTTCACAATTCCCTTCTCAATACAGTCCATTTCAGTATGCAGTGTCTCTGCTTGCGCCTATATTATCATCAATACCAACCGGAATCATGAAGAATTCTTTATTTTTTCTTTTAAAATTCTTGGAAATAAAAACTTTTTTTCTTTTTAAAAAATAATTTATTCTTTTCGAATTTCTTTAAAAAAGAAAATTTGTTTTTGGAGAGAAACAAAGTGAATGAAATCCAATTCTTCTGTAAAGCATAAAAGCAGGAAAAAAGAGGTTCGACAATAAAGGATGAATCCTATTATCCTACCGTGCACGCAAACAATCCCTCTGAGAGCTGTTTGAGCCGACACTTTCGCGTTACATGTTCCAGTTAGCAACATTAGTCGATTCGAAATATCTGGGCTAGGAAAGGCAGTCCAACTCCTTCCGGCCTATTAAAACAAAAGGTAAAATATCTAATAAATATTAATAATAGGCGGTGCCCCAGTAATAAAAAGAGGGGCTAGGGTTTTAGCTTTTTCTGCTTCCATTACTTCTCCCATCTTCTACCATTTCCGTAGCCCCCAAGCACAAAGAAAGAGCAGAATAAGACGCAATGAGCAACGACAAGGATAACTTCAACCTTTCCGATCTCAACGCTGGTATTTCCTAATTTTCTAAATCCCAATCCCTATTTCTATCTGTGGTTGTTGTGAAGCTCATGTGATGATTTGTTTGGTTGTTTAATTTTTCTTTTGCGAAGCTCTCAACATGGAGGATAGAGCAGGCCTTGTCAATGCTCTCAAGGTTAGTAACTTAGAGAGAAACCAGGTAGAGAGAGAGAGACGGGTCGAGAGAGAGAGACTGTAGAGTTTTTTTTTTTTAAGGCCCTCTGCAGGTTAAAAATAAAGAGCCTGGGCCTAACGGGCCCAGGCCCTGAGGGAAATTTTTAGATGGCCTGGGCCAATGGGGGTCGGGCTCCCAAAGGCCCAGGCACTGCAGGGTTGGTCTGGGCCTATGGGGATCGGGCCCATAGGCCCAGACCAACTTATAAACAAAAAACAAAAAAAAATTTCATGAAGAATTTTTTTTTCTCCGGTCCAATGGGTGGCGGCCGCCCAGGGCCGCCCCCCCCTACATCCGCCTCTGATAGCGCCGATGCCATTTGCCGGAAGAGCGTTCTCACCGAGAGCAAGGCATTTGAAGATAAAATCGAACAGTCTCGACGTCGTCTCGAGCTCTTTATCGAAGAAAAGACCGCCAAAGAACGGGCGAAAGAACCTGCCAATAATAGAATCCGAAAACCCGATCTTCCTCAACAAATGGATGGTGGGAACCTCCTCCGAAGTGAGAATTTGCTCATCGGATTTGCTCAAGACCCGAATCCTTGTGGACGCAATCAGTAGCTTATCCAGAACTGACCCGATGGGGTTTGCAAGGGAGAGTAGGGAGTCCCAGAAGTGGCGCAAAAGAATCGGCGACAGTGTGAAATTGGTCGTTGTAGTAAATGCGAGCGCCAGAATAGAACTTGTGGAGGTTTAAGGATGGATAGTCAAGGAGTTTCTGGGCTTCAGGATAGCCTGTGATAAAGATTTGGAAGCCACGGTCAAAAAGAAAGCCCTGGAAGACGTCGGTTCGCACACGGCCGCCGACGGCGTCGGAGGCTTCGAGGAGGGTAAAGGGGATGTTCTGGGAGTTGAGATGGGTGGCGGCGGCGAGACCGGCGAGGCCAGCTCCAACCGATGACATCATGACACCAGTGGTCTTTGCATGCGATTGTGGGGAGGATGAGGCCTGGGGTTTGAATCGCACGCGATGGTGCCTGGTATTCTGTGGCGAGGACGAGAGAGAGGGGTTGGAGTGAGGGAGTGAGCGGAGTCATTTTGGATGAGGTTTTTGGTTTCGGATGATGGCAGGCCACTTTTTGCGCTTTGCTTTTTCTGGGACTTGCCTTTACCGTTGGAAGTGCTAACAAGCCTAACATGGCATACTTGTCCACGTGGCTATGTAATTCGAAAGAATCCAATCCTCTACTGGACCAGAAGTGGTCAGGTTGTCCGACGACACTGCCTTAGTGTCGGTTTGTTTTGTAAAATTTGAGTATTGTTAAAACATTAATAGGCTGGGTTTGTTTTGTAAAGGGGTAAACTCATAGTTAGCCCTTATGTTTGGACAAAAATTATAGTTAACCTCTTATTTTTCAATCTAACAATTTGATACCCGTAACTTCCAAAACCTATCAATCTTCGCCCCCGTCTAAATTAGATGTTAAATCAGACGGAAAATCATAAAAATGACCAACATGCCCCTTCAAAATAAATTTAATAAAAAATATTTAAAAAATTCGTTAAAAATAAAAAATGATATTTTTTAAAAATTAATATTTTTAAATAAAACTATATTGAAACTCTATTTCAATAATATATATTTTTTAATTTATTTCTTAAATTTATTTATTTATTATTTATTTTTAAAAATTTAGCTTTGGAGGGGCATTTCGATCATTTTGCATGAATTTCCGTCGGACTTAACACCTGATTTAGACGGGGGCTAAGATTGATAGGTTTAAAAAGTTATGGGTCTCAAATTGTTGGATTGAAAGATATGGAGCTAACTTGATTTTTGCTCAAACATAGGGGGCTAACTATGAGTTTACCCCTTTTGTAAAATTCAGTGTTGCTAAAATTTTAGGTATTGTGTTTAATGAAAAAGTGAAGAGATGTAATTTTTTTATATTTTTGTAGTAAAAATTTATGATTTGATGGGGGGAGAGATTATATTGTATTAAAAATTTAGAGGGTTTAAAATTTTATAATGTAAACACACCTTTAGTAGCTCTCAATTCTAACATTTTGGTTAGAATAAAGAGTCAATTTAACTAAAAAGCTTAAAAACATCATTTACCAGCTTCTCTATTTTAACAAATTTTAACAAAAAAAAAAAAATTGAAAAAGTGAACAGTCACCATCTTAAAATATTAATATATATCTTTCTTTTTCTTTTTCTTTTTTCTTTTTAGAAAATTATTGTTTACTTCATCAAAATTTAAAAAATTCCAACCGTTAGTAAAATAAAAAAAAATTAAAAATAGATATTTTTAAGATAAGACAAATATTAAAAAATATGACTCTTAGATAAAATGAATATTCAAAAATATAAATGTTAAAGAAATAATAAATTTTTTGGAAAATAATATTTAAATACAATAATAAAAATAGAGGGTTCAAATAGAGAAGTTATTGAAAATGTTTTTTAAAAGTTGATAGTTAAAATAGAGAAATGTGCTTTTTGGTTAAAGTAGAAAGTCAAATTTAAAGAAGCTGCTAGGAATGCTATACTCTTCTATAATTTTGTCTAAATTAACCTCATCAATTTAGAGGGACAGAGATAATAGGTTTATAATGTCTAAAATTTTAGATAAATAATATTAAATAACATGTTATTGCATGGGACATTAGAAATTGCAGAAAAATTAAACTTTTCATCTGAAGTACTCTTAGAGAAATGGTAGAAGATACTAATCCTTCATCTCTTATGCTCTTAGGAAAGGAAAGTTTAATATTTGAGTGTGGATTTTCAATAAATTATGATAGAAGACATTATCAAATATAAAAACAAAAAGATATAAGAGAATTGGGACAAGCTGCATTCTGTCCTCAACCTCACCGGTTAGGAATTCTATACATCCAAATGTATACTGTAAGTGTGTTTAAGGACGCTCTAATCATAACTGTGCAATAAGCAAAGCGAGGGACAAGTGCAGATAACAAGCACGATGTTTATTGAGAGCAGAAAAAGTAGGAAAAGAGAACATATTGGAAGTCCAAGAAAGTGTACTATATATTGTTCGGAGAGAACAGCAGGAGGGTGTGTATTATATACATTGCTCCAGAAGGGGGAGGCTCTGTTCTGCAAATTTGATCACCATTCCCAGCAAATTTCAGAAAACACAGGCAGTCTGTTTGTTGATGTATGACCGTAGAGAACACTGTCAATATATGCATCGACATGTTTCCTTGATGGATGCTTTTGAGTTGGAAACTGCGACAGTACCTCAATGCCATCATCTTGGGGAGACCAATGGTTCCTGGTGAAGAAAGAGATGGGGTTCTTGCTGGGGTCGGACTCGTCAGATATAGCGGGTGACCGAATTTGGGTTGTCACTGGTGCTGCTTCTGTCCCAGCACCTGCCATGACCTGATAAAGAAAGCGACTCTTGGCCCCGTACACGCCTGATCCTGTGCCACTGTATGGCCTGTATATCTGAACCTACACAAATCCAAGCAGAAAGATGTTAAAGTATAAATTTATCTCAACATTACAGTAATTTGATATTTTCCAACCGTTCACCTCGGATTTGTTCTTGGCAGGGTAACGAGTTGGACGTAGCTCTTCCTTTCCATGTGCAAACTGCAAAAAACATTGTAGATCATCATCAGTTATTTGCGTCAAACCATCAGCAACTGGGACACTGCCCTGTTCACAAAGTTGGAAGTGAGTAAAAGAACAGGGTAGTTCTGATGCAGGACAGATTGAATATAAATAAATAAATTAAGGCGAATGTTACCGACCGAATGATAATAAAATAAATAAATAAATCTCTAATTTATAGACTTATAAATTAGATAACAACAAACTGCTTGCATCAATTCTCCAATTCTTGAAAGAACTCGGCGAGTTTTGGTCACACAGAAAAGCATGAATGAAAGAGGATAAATCTCACTGTAGACTAGGAGTCACACCAAGGTACTCATTGGAGTCTCAAACAATTCGTTGAATTCGAGGCAAACAATAAATCTCTCCCATGACATGCTTTGAGCTGAATCTGAAGTGCCCCTTCTGTTATTCATGTTGGCTTCCATTATTCACGTTGACGAACTGGAATTCTCCCCAAGAAATAACTAAAGAAAGAACTTCTCTGATACCAATCACTAATCAGAAAGAAAGAGTCTCATCCTCTCAAAAGAAATAATAACTCAAATCATTCTATCATTTCTTCATAAATAAATCTCTAATTTATAGACTTAAGAATTAAAGAGAAATAAACTATTAGTTATCCATAATGATAACTATTGGCTTCAAATTCAAAATTAAAACAAAATGATAACCATTGATTTTCAAATTTAAATTTAAACATAAGAGTTTAACTTGAAAAAGACTCTAACTTAACAGCATCTCAGTGGCCAACAACAAACTGCTTGCATCAAGTTCTTTTGTGAAAATTCTATGATAATGATCCCTCTATCTTAGGATGACACTAAGAATTTCACTATCCCTATGTACCACAAATCAGTATAGGATGATGAGTCTAGTTGGACTCGGATATTATCCACTTAAAACTATATTCAGATTCCTAACCCTCTGAATCTTACTTTCTCTCTGTTTAGATGTTATGACATTTTCAAGGCTACTAGCTAGCATGTGTTTGGATACATTAGTATATTACAAAAGGAATACGACTTCTAATAATAATCTGCTGGAAATCTGTTTTTTATTCAGTTATTTTTCGCTGGAACCAAATGCATAAATGCTAAGATAAATTATGCTCCTTATGACTGCCTACTTTGGCAAAAACATACCCTCAAAATTGTAAAGGCTGATATATATGCGTATTGCGTGGACAACCATGAGAGATCAGTGAGAGTGGGAGCTGACCTGGCATTTGGAGCTGTAGCGGCAGCTTCCAGAATCTTCCCAGGAGCGGCAGATCTCGGTCTTGTACAGACTCCTCCCACCGGATGACGAAGAAGACGACGCAGTCGAGCCTCCGGAATCCGTCGCTGATCTCGCGAACCTTCCGCCCGGAGATTCCGAACCGACCAAAATTCCATCCATGACCAGCACGTCCTCCTCCACCTTCACCGGAGTGGCGTAGACGCTCGGCGACCTTGCCATCTCCAAGTTGTCCAATGGCGAGAGAGGCGGGTACTTGAAGGAGTCCGGAGACCCGGAGCGTATGTACCTGAGGAGCGGCGAGTCAACGACGTCGAGGTTCTCGTTGTGATGGTAGTACCAGTGGCGGCCTTTTCCGAATAGCGACTGGTTGTCCATCTGCATCGGCATCACAACGTTGCCGTTTAGGCTGTTCTTGAGCCGAGGGATCTTCGGATTGCCGCTGTTACTGTGAAGAAGACCTTCCATTGCATGTGGAGGATTCCTGAAATTCCGATGCCAATATTCTATGAAGATTTCCAACTCTGAGTAGTCTATTCTTTTTTCTTTAATAATTTAGGAAGAAATCACTTTTTCTTTAATACATTATCTTTTAACTTTTGAATTTCCCGCCTGCACTGTCTTCTTCTATGCTATGGTGTTACGGAGAACTGAATAGGATGATCATCCCAGGCGTTCTTCCAGTAAAACTTCATTAAATTATATGAGAAGTGAAAAATGAGAAAAAAAAAATTGAATAGCACCAATCGAACAAGAAAGATGTGGAGAATTCTTTAAATCTCTCTCTCTCTCTCTCTCGAAGAAAATTTATCATGAACATAACAGATCTTGAAACTTAAAAAACCAAAGCTCATGACCAAAACTGAAAACTGAATGGAAAAGTAAACCTTAAGAACCGCGAACTAGTACTTGGAACGCTGCGCTCGAGTCTTCGTTGAGAAAGTTCCGAGAAAATGGAAAATGAGATCCTTTCCTGGACTTGGGAGGACTGTGATTTTCAACCTCCTCTACTTTTCTCTCCCAAGACGGAAGTGCATCTGTTTCTTATTAGAAGACGTTTTCTATATATAGGCTTCGATTTCCCCTACCTCCCTTCCACAGTTATACTATTGAAGCGTAGCAGTATATTAATATGCTTCACAAAAGTAACATAATGTTTCAAACACGAAGAAGGTATATACATTTTTTTTTTGTGTATGTGTGTGTGGGGGGGGGGGGGGAGGCTCGATTTGGAGCCTGTTTGGACAGCGAAACCACATTGCAAGACAGCGAAACCACATTGCAAAGAATCGAAGTCCATTACAATAAAACACCACAATATTAACACCATTAATTGACATAAACTATATATGAGTCTTCGAACAAGCACCAAACCGTATGCACAATTGACCACGGAAAAGTCCCCGATTCTCCACATAAAATCCACAAGTTGACGGACCAACTTCAGATACCATCAATTGCATTCTTCAGATTCCCACCCAACAATGACATGAGACCCCCGCCATGGACTCTCCCCTCCGGAACCACAAAGTCGAAATTTTTCCTCCCGGCACTACTGCTAATGCCAAAGCCATACGCGTCCATCCCTCCCGCAGTCTTCTCGGCAGTCAAGAAACTTGAATTCGACGTCGATGACTTCATTGAGACAGGCACCAATACCTGCGGGGGTATGAGGCGTTGTCTTTTTGCTGGCTTTTCCCGCAACTCAATGCTGTTGGGTACGAGACTGATTTTGGAAGAACTACCAGTGCCAAGCCTACTCCCAGCAGTTGAAGCACCAGATACAAGGCCATGGAAGAGTCCCGGTGCAATCAGGCCTCCCTTGGTTGTCTCCCGCTCCTGGACCATGCTACTGTGAGCTGCACAAAGACCGCTCTTACCCCTGGCAAATTTCTCGCATTTCCCCTCCCCCCAGATGCATCTCTTTCCTCCACCGTGAGCCTTGCAGAAATCTGTGCTACCTTGGGCACTCTTCCCACAGTTCTCATACTTGCATCGCTTTCCTCCACCATGCCTAACGCAACAATCTGTGCGGCCCCGTGCACTCCTCGTGCATCCTGGCACTGTACATCTCTTTCCACCACCATGGGCGACACAAAAGTTTGTGCCGCCATGTACACTCTTCGGGCAAATCCCACCACCATCAAAGAGGCAGCGCTTTCCCCCACCATGTCCCTTACACAATGGCGTGCTCCCTTCAGCACCTTTGGAGCACCCAGTAAAGATGCAACGCTTTCCACCACCATGCGCCTTGCAAAACATGGTGCTCCCTTGAGCACCCTTCGTACATCCCTGGTACTGGCAACGGCGACCACCCCCATGGGAGATGCATAAACCAGCCTGTCCTTCAGCGCTTCGAGTGCAGCCTTCCATCTTACACCTCTTACCCCCTCCATGTCTAATGCACAGTCCTGACTTGCCTCGTGCAGCCTTGTTGCACCCTCCTGGGTACGCACATCGTCTGCCACCACCATGTGCTATGCAATAATCTGTCTTCCCCTCAGCACTTTTAGTGCACCCGAAGAATTGACATCTCTTCCCTCCACCGTGGGACTTACAATAGGCAGTTCGGCTCTCAGCTCCCTTGTTGCACCCTGGTTTTTGGCATCTCCGTCCGCCCCCGTGACCAATACAAAGACCAGATGCCCCACGTGCCCCTTTTGCACAGCCAACAAATTTGCATTTCTTAAAATTGCTGGTTCGGTGGTCTGAAGATGCTCCAGTAGTTCCTTGCTCAGAGATAGTGCCAACAGAGTACTCGATTGAGTAGTCTGTTGTAGTGGATGGTTCATGGCTCAGCTGAGGTTGGTTCCCAAGCTCTAGAAGTTCCTGTGCTTGCATCGAAACCTTGGCACTTTCCATTCTTGGAGCTAAAAGAAGTGACGGCATATAGCCCCCTGATTTCTTTGCTGAGGTGGAACCCTCATCAACAACAGGAATCACAAGATGATTATCTTCAGCAGATACTTGGCTCGGGAGAGAGAAGGAATTAATATCAGTCTCTGTTGAAACTGAAATATCAACCACACTTGAATACTCCTTAGCACCTCCAGAAAGACCAAGTCGTAGGGTTGAATCACCTTCAGATGACAACCCCGGAGGCAATGTGGTAGCTAACACTTTGTTCTTCTGGAAGCCAACATTGTAATAATTATCAGAGTACGCACTTGGTGTTGGCCCTAACCCAAGTACCAATCGGCAGCCGTCATCAGCAGCATTGTTGGAAAAATTACCCCCAAGATTACTTTGGATACACCCATATCTGGCTGTGTCACTACCTCCATAGCCAAGGCAATTCAAGCGTAAAGTAGTATCACCAAAGGTGTCATTTTTTGCAAGTCCTCCATCATAAGATACCAGTGACCCCTTCCTATTCAGATCCATTCTCTTGACAGTGTGCACTATAACTCTAAATGACCTAACTAAAACAACAGTTTTTTACAAGACTACTAGCAGTTCTATCTATCAAAACTCAATCACAAAACATAATTTTTTCAGCTAATTCCCCCACTAACAAAGCCAGAGGTATCTGCTCTGTCCATCTCTAGATTTTGTCAGACCAACAGAACAGAATCCTTCAGTCAAAGCCTGTTGTATAATATCTGATAACGTTTCTTGGATAGAATCCTTTAATAAGAACAGTTAATATGGATGTCCAGAGATCTTTGGAGCTTCTTGTGCTCCTTGATGAAAAATAATGTCGCTTCATTAACCCTGACAGTAAAAAAAAAAAACAGAGACAGAATGGAACAATAATTGATCAGTACTTCTCCAAAAGATGCAGCCCAACAACAATTAAATGCAGTAATTTTCTGTGCAAGTTAAAAGAGACACTAAAATCATTAAGAAAAATGCTTTAAACCCTCACTATTTCTTGTAGGCAGAGGCCTCAAAAGTGCAATACTATGCCTTTTTGGGACAGTTTGGAGTACAAAGACAGTTTCAGAGAAATCAACAGGTAAATCCGTCAATACATGCAAAAGGACATAACTGGCATGAGAACACTGAACTCAAATAGGAAAGTGAAGAGCAAAGGTACCGCAGATAGCAATGGTTCCGTGTTCATTTCTGAGGAAACTTAACACTCTGATACAAATCACCCTTGGGAGTTTGCATGACATAACTATGTTGATTAATCACTTGAAGGAGCGAAATAAACAGCTAGTATGAGGCATCTGACCTAGTAAATTCTAGCAGTTCAAAATGACGTTTTATGAGTAACCAAATGATAAGGAAATTCAGTGATACTTTGCTTCAGATTGAACCCACATAGTACAATAGAGAAAAGAATCATATATCAAGATTTTTTTCTAAAACAGGAAACGAAACAAATTTGAGCATATTGCAGTAAACTTAGGGAAACTTGCAACTTAAAACTCTATTGAGTAAAAGGTCAACCCATATTATTTTGCTGGTTAAGCTCAAATATTAGCTAAATGATTTAGAAATTAAAAATTCAGCTGAGTCACTAATCCCTAGGGTAAATCCACTAAAACTTGACACTGCCATCTCAATTTATGATCAATTCAAAACCCTAAGACCATGTTGCAAAGTGGCAGCCTCATCCAACTGGAGAACACAACTCCATTGATTACCTTTACAAGTCATAAACCCTAATACCATGCATCTATGAGAATATAATTATTAGTCACCATAAACTTCTATTGGGAAACTTAAAATCCGCTTTGACAATGGGGGAGGGGGAGTTATGAGTACAGTAGAACCATCAAATGCTCAAGATTAGGGCTGTCAGTGTATTTTTCACGTAATCACTGCAGAGTGTTTGAAACACTAATGTGTTGGGATCACTGTAGACTGTTTAAAGGATGGGCAAGGGGGGCCTTCCCCCCCCCCCCCCCCCAAAAAAAAAAAAAAAAGCCACATCCTGGCTTCATCCCTGGTATTGGGCAAATAAAGGGAAGGGGATTGTGGGGCTGTTTTGGTGCAATGCTGTTTTAGGACTGTTATGAGAGCAATGTTTTGAAAATTACCCAACAAAACCCAATAACTGGCTTAAGACATCTATTTATGTAACCAAAAGAGCCAGGGAAGGAGAGCAGGGAGAGAAAAAAGGAATAAAATACACAATTTTATATAGAAGTATTGCATTATTTCGTTAAAAAGAAAACAATTTTTCCTTTGTCCTAAAGAGGTAAGAAAACATGCAGAGTGATTACGATATGAGCTATTAAAAGAAGCAACATTAGGCAAAGACTTCTGACCTTTGCCAAATTAACAGGAAAAAGGCCACATCCATTTCGTTTAAGAGAAAATCAGCAGTATTGCAGTCCAGAGCCATAATGCTAATTCTCCCTCCTGATTGTTATTTTGTTTTATCGACAACCAAGTGCACACAACTGCGTATGGATGTCGTTTTTGAAGATCGTAATCAACCTTTCCTAATTCCTACTTACTCTTTCCATCCCTTAACTCTTCCATTCATTGTCATCTTGAAAATCATCCCAAATCGACTAAGAGCCCACAAAGCAAATCTATGGCTGTTTCTCTGAAAAATTAGACATCATGAGAAGATGAAAGCTTCAGACTTGGAAGTAGAACCAAAAGCACGTACATATTAATAACGAACCGAATTTATTCAATCCTATTAACTTTGTAAAAGACAAATGAACAGTCAAAAGTCTTACAGAACATACTTAGGTACCCAATTTCCTTAACGGAATTCAGCATACTGGAATTATCAGAAAACATTTATCTTTTTTATGAACACTTTGGAATACATACATCACACCAAAACAAAAGAACTAAAAACTAAACAAGACTATTTGACGCCTCTTTCATCACTACTTACGGAGAAAACGCCGTGGCTAATTAAGATAGATAAAACATTAACGCTGGAGATCTATCCAAAAACAAGTAAAGGCGAAAAATAGAAACTATAGAAGAGAATCTCAAGTCCTATGAACATCAAATATTTCTATGAACCGGGTTAAGAATACAACCAGATCAGAGATGTTGTGGGTTTATTCAGGAATTTAATACCCAAATCATTTTCAGCATCAAACGAAAAATAAGAATAAACTCGGAACTTCCATTAATCAACAATAGCGGATTAAAAACTGACAACACCCAACCACTATAAACCTCAGCAATCTCAAGATGCGGTAAGAAGGTAATAAAGAAGAACAAGAACAAGAAAAGGCAAGTAAAAAAAATAAAGAAAATTATATTACAAAACAACTACGAAAGGTTGTTTACAAAGACGGAATGGTACTAATGAGAAAACAAACAAATAGACAACTTCACTCAACCAACTAACAACGGGAAAAAAAATAGAGACGAATAATTAGCAAATATACCCTGTTTAACTATTCTACAGGAAATCTCGGAATAGCTGGTGGACCTGGGAAGCGGCCTGGGACATCCTAAAGCTGAAAAACCCAGAGAAACGAAGAAGAAGCACCAGCCGCAGCAGAGGAAGAGCGATTCGTACAATCGTACCAGTGGGAGAGAGCAGAAACTACGAATTACGTTATAAGCTCTGATAAATAAAGGCTTTAGAAAAAAGAAATTGACTTTGGACGTTTCCCGTTTTCTCTTTTTCTTGTTCGGTCCTTTCCCCGAAAAAAAAATGGGGCAGCCGGGCAGCCACTTGTAAGTCAAAGAAATGCGAAATACCAAAATATCCCGGCTTCAGTGGGTGCACAACTGTCGCTGGGTTTGGCGGTGCATACTTTTTGATGAAAAGTACAGCAAGCGAAAAGTCGAAGTTGCTCTCCTCAAATGATCATCTGTTGATTATGAGAGAAGATTATGTTCGTTTGGAGTAAAAATTAAATAAAATAAAAAGGTAAGTTTTTAGAGAAGTTGTGAATATTTATGTTGAATAGTGTTTTATTGATGTTTATGTAAAGTTGAGAGAGAAATGATTTGATGTAATTATTTAATAAAAAAATATTGAAATGATGTGGAAAAGTACAGAAAGAGAATTTATGTTGAATAAAAAATTAAAAAGTTGTTGGAGATTGTGTAAAATGTATTGTTGTTTGTGTTTGAATTCTAAATATGTTCGGTGGTAGTAGTGTGAATATACTTAGAATTCCGAAAAAAGTGTGAAACAACATATCCTATGAAAGTCTTTTTCACACTGCTAATTTTCATGTATAATTTCCCAATGGGCGTGGCGGAGAGAAACCAGTGGAGGAGGTTGGAGTGTTGGTGGCGCCGAACTGGCTAAAGGCGCATCCTCGGTTTCGGCTTGGTTTTTCTGAGGATTTGAGAGCCAAACCACTGACATATCTAACCATCGTTCGCTTATCAGAATCTCTGCAAACTTTATTTATTTTTTTAATAATGTTGTTGTCTTGGCTGATGTCTCAACTAGCCACAACAGATCATTCAGAGTGTTTGTCAAAATTTTAGGAATTATTCTTAAGATTTTTGGAATCTTTATTTTATTTAAATTTATTGAGGTTTGTGAAAAATAAAATATGTACTTGTAAAAATTAAAAATGTTGGAATGTGTTTGTTTTGTTGAAAATTTTCATGTCCCAAATTATTGGGAAACAAATATCACCTAAGTATTGACATTTTTGTTAACTTATCACCCAAACAAAAACTTTCCTTCCTCACTAGTGTCTACAGAGTTTAATTCATCTCAATACCAAGGGCAAACTCGAGAATGTAGATTAAGAGCACACGGCTCGGATTCTGGCGATAAGTTTAGTGTTAATCTCTTCAGATGTAATTAAAAATATTTTTCAGAGGGAAGTGCTTTAAAATTGAAGATGTTCATTTGAAATAAAATAACTACTAGACATGGGAAGGGGTGATTGCAATTGTGGAGGTCACCGCATCTTGCCCTTTGTTGGATACGAAGAGGTAAGTGGCAGAATAGAGACACTTAGCAAACATTAAATAAAATAAGTGCTTTGTGCACTCCCCACATGATGGAACCCACTTTTGTGTTTGTCCTGCTGCTGACGCCATGGCCAACTTTTTTTTTTTTTTGACGCCATAGCCAACTTGAAGGGTGCTCCTGGCTTCTACCTCCAAATAATTTACGTATCAAAAAAAATTGCATTATAATTTATCTTTTAGAAGGAAAAAGAAAGAACAAAATTGTTGGCACCCCACTGGCAACCCCGCCACCACCACGCTCGCAATCGGATGCCTCGTGATTTTTGAAAAACGGGAGATGTTTTGTTTGAGTAAAAGTATAGGATTTTAGAGAAGTTGTGAATATTTATGTTGAATAGTATTTTATTGATGTTTGTGTAAAGTGAAGAGAGAAATGATTTGATGTAATTATTTAATAAAAAATATTGAAATTATGTGAAAAAGTATAGAGAAAAAAAATTTATATTAAATAAAAAAAATTAAAATATTATTAGAGATGGTGTAAAATATATTGGTATTTATATTTGAATTATGAATATGTTTCGTAATTATTATGTTAATATATTTAAATCCGGAAAAAATTTAAGAAACGACCAGATTCCGGCTCAATCAGTGCCCGTTCGCTGCGTCTATCCCAAGTGAGAATCTAGGGGAAGAGAGACGTGGCAATTCTCCATTGGCAGGGAGACAATAATTGTGAGGTGGGGATTCTCGGAATCGGAAGTACGTTAAAGTCACAACGACGGCCCAATCAGAAGGCGGTGGGGGGGGGGGATTGTGATTGCCAGCGTTTCGAGTCAAGTGCGTGTAGGCTTTAAAAAGACGACCAACCAGAATGCGACAATTTTAGAAAGATCGAGGAGGCAAAATCCCTCTGAACACGTGGCGGACAGCAGCTTGTGGACGCAAGTCCTCGTTATTGGAGAACGGACAACCCCACACAGCCAGATGACATCGACGTGTGACACTCGAAGGACAAGACCATGGAGCCCAACATCTAATAGAATCTCTTCTGGCCTCTAGCTTTCGGTTGTTGTTGTTTTTTTTTTTTTTGGGATTCCCTCTTGCTGGCCAATTATTGCGGTTTTATCATATGACGTGAAATTCCTTCTTTTGACCTTTCCAGTCGCGTACGTTAGTTTTTTTTTGGGCAGTCGCGTACGTTAGTTGGTACTGTAATTTAGGTGAACGGTCTTGAACTAAAGCTATGTCTCTAAAACAAAATATTGGTGAATAGTCAAAACAACTTGTTATTTCGAAATAATATAATTTTATAATTTTATTAAATTTATAAAAACAAATATTCAAAATAAAATTTTATAGGAGTAAAGTCATAGTTAATCTTATGTGTTTAGGTAAAAATCAAATAGTTCCTATAACTTTCAATCCAACAATTTAAGACTTATAACTTTCAATCCAATAATTTAAGACCCATAACTTTCAAAACCTATCAATATTCGCCCTCCGTCTAAATTAAACGTTAAATCAGACGGAAAAGCAAAAAATATGACCAAAATGCCCCTCCAAATAAAATTACTAAAAAAATTCATTAAAAATAAGAAATGATATTTTTAAATAAAACAATTGCTCTATTTCATTTTGCGTGATTTTCCGTCAGACTTAACGCCTGATTTAGACGGAGGACGAAGATTGATAGGTTTTGAAAGTTATGAGTCTCAAATTGTTGGATTGAAAGTTATACGAGCTATTTTGATTTTTGCCCAAACATATCCCCAACTATGAATTTACCCTAATTTTATAAGTATTGGTGAATAAATGAAAAGAAAAGTAAATTTTATATATTATTTTTTGTAATAATATATTACTTAAATTAGTGATTCAGATCCTCAACGTGAGGTTTGCTCTCTCTCTCTATGAAATTTATTTTTACGCTGGGTGTGTACACTTTTTTTGGTGGTTACAGTAAAAGTAGGAACAAAAAGATTTTTTTTAAAAAAAAAAAAAAAAAACTAGCCACGACAAAGGCATATGGCGGAAAAACCAGAAAAGACAAATTGAGGTATCAACTACCCACCGAGAAAGTGTTTATTGGCATGATGACATAAGGGACGTGTTGGGCGGATAGGCACCTCAAATTAAGCATATAATGATTCATCAAGCATATAATGGATTACTTGAATTAGCATGATGGTGTATGATTTGGACCGAATATAAATGTATTGCATATTTTAATTTTATTCTGTTTAATTGGGAAGAAAAAAAACACCCACATATAAAATAAAATAAAATAAAATAAAAAGGAGAACAATCAAAACGAGTGGCATATAGTCAAAGGTTTTGTTGTCTGTCTCTAGGCGTAATTCGAATTTTTAAAGTAAAGTTAAAAGGTAGTCTAATTGCCCCTTCGGAGTCATCCAAGCCAAATGCGAATCAAGCAATTTTGTTATACTGATCAGAATATTCACCTTGACATTTCTCATTTATTATAATTAGAGTCAGTTCTTATTCATTAATCTCACTTCTAAGGAGGTTAACTCAATACTTAAAATGATCGGACTTTCACAAACCAGAAGAATAATAATATTTAAAATTAGGTGTTAATTCAAATCCTACTATTGAGAACGAACGAGTATTGAGTTATCCTTACACATTTGCAATATGGTGTCAAATGTGCGACACCGCTCAGAGGAAAGCCATTTTTCAATACTTTAATGGGGGGCAATCATGAAGAATATCTTTCTTAATGGTTAGCTCTCTTTTTTCTTTTTCCATTGGTTAGATGCCCAATTTGAAGAATATCTAAAGAAGAAGACCCCCCAAACAACTTGGTATTTCGTAGTTGTCAAGAAAACCGCACGGTTTAGTTTAGTCGTGGTTGGACAAACCCACCACCGAGTTGATGCCGTGTGCCTGTCACTGTCCTTAATTTGTCTTCCTCCCAACTAACACACTTTTGATAAAACCGAAGGGCGAAAGAAAAGACATAAGAGAACCCAAAAAAAAAAGAGGCTTACGATAGGAACGTGCATTCTTTGGAAAGATGGGGCTGACGCCCAATTCTCTAAATCCCAGCCACCCTTTTAAAATAAAAAGGCAGGATTAAACCACGGATGACATGGCGTGGCGTGGCTCGGCTCGATACTGGCACTCATTTTTAAATGGATGGCTAAGATTGAGAGAATTAGAACCCTCCAATACCCTAGGCATTAGTCCCTTGGAAATATGATCGTTAAAAAACCAGGGAGAGAGAGACGTCTGATTCTCCTCCAATCAACATTTTGTTCTTGATTAAATAATGTTGCCCAATTTTTTCGAAACTCAAGGAGATCCATGGAGCAGCATGTTTACATTGATCATAATAAGCCTTGAAAATTGAGCCTTCTGGAGATATCTCCTCAAATGGACCAGAAATGTCTAACACAATCATCAATAGCATAAGCAATGTGCCTTGTGGACGTGAAAACCTTCAGGAAATTTTTTGGGAAAAACAAGGACCCTGAAAAAGACAACTAATTACAGTCTTCCGGCATGTGTGGGTGAGAGATGGAGAGGAGAGAGACGGGGAACACATCATGAGAATGCTATCTATCTGGTGGTGTGTAGCAATAACAGCAATTAGTTTTATTTAGTACAACAAAGTAAATGACTAATTACGACCAACTACGACTAGCAAAACATCCCAAAAGCCACTATGGAAACTGTCAACCACCTACATATTTTCTTAACCATGGGAGGGTGGCGAACTCTAGAGATGAACCGAATCTATAAGGACTGGTTGACGCAATTCAGAACAGGATAGCAGCAAGAAGCATCTCAATATGTGCCCCACAGGCAGGAGAAAGTACGTTCAATCATGCAGGCTTCAGATTTCGTTCTAATCACCTTAGTAACGGAGAGCATACAAAGCATGCTGCTTATTCCAGCTAAGAAAATCGAGGTGGACCTGGAACTCCAGGGAAGAGTTCAGATATTTTATTGAAAAGATCCATAACCTGGAATCAAAAAAAAAGGGAAAAATGTGATGCACGTAAGTTTATTACCAGATGTATGGGCAAAATAAAGACAAATCCTGGACCAACGAAATATTTCAAAGGATGAAAGGTCAGATAATTGATATTTTATTTTAACATATAATAAATCGAGTCTGAATGTTAAAAGAGTTCAGTCATACCTCCTTGTCATTTTGATATTTTGAAATGTTATGTGGGTCCTGTGAACACTGGCGAAAGAAACAAAATGTTAGCGATTTTGCATTAAATATTGTATAAGTGCTTCGGGTAAGACATAGAGGACATACATCCATGATTGCTGCTTGAATTCTTGGGTTTTGGAATGCCAATCTAAGTTCAGGGTTGTCCATGATTCTTGCAAAAGTTTCCTCAGGTGAAAGTCCAATTTGATCTGCAGTATGTGAAACAGAAGAAGAATTAAAGGACGTTAAAGTAGCAACCTAAAGATGGTCTACGGATGATGTAGTGGAGCCATATCAAAACAGAATAGTAAGTTACGAGGTAGTTTAAAAGTATGGAATAATTTAAAGTCAAGGTCCAAATACAGATGTTGACATAACAATGGATTAAAAAAGCTGTAAATAGAAGTCTGTCAAGGTAATTGGTACTCTCCTAAGAGTTGTTTGACCCACCATAAAATAAGGGATAGCCCAAGCTCCATCATGCTATGACTATGGATAAAATGAAGTGGAATAAAACCAGAGAATGATGATGTTGATAAACCAGACTACTTGTCGAGCTTTGTGAAAGTGCAGTAGCACCCATCATTCTTTCAAAGATCACTGGTCTAGTGGGAAAACACCCTCCTTTAAATCTACAACTACAAAGGTTTATTTGATACATACCCAAAAGGCTCAGCTTTGATTGATGGAGTTATGTGTAAGTGCTTATTTACAAAGAATTTTCATCTGTCAAATACATAAGGCGAAAATTTGTCTGGGTATTTTCACCAAGAGAGAAATTGCCATCCATTTACATCCATTTTTTTTTATAAGCCAATCTTATTAATAAGGAAAAACAAAGATACAAAACAACAGAGTCAACAATACAAAAGATTATACTGAAAACCCCTAACATAAGCAAGCAAGAAAGCTAAGAAAATCCGAATAACCTGACAAAGGAGAACCCAATGACGGACTAAAACTATTTCTTTGTTTGTAAATTGGATGTTTTAGTCCGTACTAAAACATCCAATTTACAAACAAAGTACTTTTAGTCCGTCATTGGAGATCAGACCTCACAAACCCAACATAGTGGATATCAAAAAGTTTTAAGCTTAAATGCCTAGGAAAAACTTTTTTTATATAAGTAAGAAATATTATTAATGAAAAAAGGAAAAGGAACAGTACAAAGACTGTACTGACAGAAATTACATCATACAAACGAAAAAGCTTAAGAAGTCCTGGAAATCTAGAAAAGGGTCACTCAACACCACATTAGCCCAGAAAAAGAGTAAGCATCAAACCACCCTGCAGTCTTGCAATAGACAAAAAAGAATCCTCAAAACAACGCCTATTCCGCTCCTTCCAAAGGCTTCACCAAATGAAAAGAGGAATCATCATCCAAATAACCTTAGCGAGTGGATCCTTAAACTTCCTCCCCCAACAAAGCAAAACATCCCCCACCCGCTCCGGCATAACCCAGTGAAGATTAACCATATAGAAAACATGCTGCCACATACTTCTTGCCACCGGACAATGTAATAAGACATGGTTAAGCGACTCTCCATCTCCCTTACACAAATAGGACCAATCAACCACATAAAGACCTTTACGCCTCAGATTGTCAGTTAGATAAGAAAAACTAATTCAGACGGACGCTTTACAGTTGTATTACGCATCTAATAAGTCCAACTGAAGTCCTCCTCAGCCAGGGGTACTTTTAATAAGAGCACAGCTCTAACATGGATTAAAACTGAAGGCGAGAGTGGAGAACCTTTTTTTTGCACGGTATCAATATATTAAAAGAAGAGCCAGAAGCTCTGTTGCAAATAGCTCCAATTCCATAGGAACGGCACATCCAATACTTCTCCAAAATGAATGGAACATTGACCATATGGCAGAGAATAGCTGAATACAAACTTACCAAACTGCTGTTTAAACTCAGGACTGTTAAGATCAAAATTCTTAAAAGAATCCATCAAACGATCATCCCATTCGCCGTTGGAACTCATCATGTTATTCCTGGTGTCCATATCAAGCATAGAAACGGATTAAGAACTGTCACAAATGGACAATATTGCAGGCTACCTGAATTTTACTGAAACTACTGCAACAACTACAGCCCACTAGGAAAAAGGGTAAAACTTAATTAATCAGCAAATAAACATAGACCAACACAATAAAGTTCCATCAACATATTTCCTTGACAAATTTAATGTAGATACTATAGCATGTTGAAAGCACTTGTTCAGAAAATCTACGAATTGATAAGCAGCAGACTCACAACAAGATCAAACAAATAAAAGGTGAAAAAGGGTCTTACATCATCTCCTCAAGTTGTTGACGATATACTGGATTTTGTAGCATCCCTAGCGAACAATATGCATAATAGTTCAGTGTTTAAATTAAAAAATCAGCATTAGAATTTGCATAAAATCACAGAACTCATGAGGATCAACAAAATTAGTCCAATCCCTAACACTATATACACACACTAATACTACATTCCACCAATGACAGAAGAATTCATTTGCTAGCAAAAAAAAAAGACCGAGATGTACGCGAAGGACCAGATGTTCCTTGCAGTAAGGATGATAATGATGCAGAAACACTCGATAAATGAAAACATAGATATCAGTTACACCAGGAAAGAAAAGCCCCGACAAATTCCAGTGCCAATCAACTCCTAAAACCCTGAAAAATTCTACTTCTAATCAACTCTTACCACAACCAACTTCTAAGATGATAAAGAATTGAACCATTGTTATTCCCAGAGTAGGATCATGATCCACCATTCATAGAAGCGAAAAAGAAAAATAAGGTGAGACGGATTGTGCCGTATGGTCTTACATTTGAAGGTGGCAGGATTCCTCAACTCCTCAGGTAAATGACTGCAAATAATATTTAAAAAATAAATAAATTCCATAAGATCCAAAACCGATAATACTGGTATATGCATGACAGGATGATGGAGGAATAGCAGAAGCCAAAAGTTACTAACTTCCCGATAGCAGAAAACATAATGTCAATCTTTTTCCCTTTTAACGAGCAATGTTATACATAACCAGCTATCAAAGCAATGAAACAAAACCAATGACACATTTATATGCTGGGAGAAAGAACAAAGGAAAGGGTAAATGAAGGAATAAATAAGGGTTATCCCAATGAGATGAGCAGAAACACAACCACGTATCACAATGCATTGCAAAATTATAACAGCCCACCTTGGCATGATAATAGTATGTAAGGCCTATGTATGACCACAGCCCAATGTCATAGATCCTATCATCTCAGATTATTAAAGTTCAAAGGCCAGAAGTTAGCAATTTATGACCATAACGGCATGCTTTTCCTATGCCAACCAGATAAGTGCTACAAACCCAAGCTATACACAACAACTCATATGTATATGGTGATCCATAGAGCTGTGCACAACCCTATGGCTATGAGGAAACTTCTTCTTTTTTTTTAGTACTTTTCCCAAATACATCTTCCCACTTAGGTTAGTTGTACCATTGCCTGGTGGCAAGAGATTTGTTGGTGCATGTGTTGAGCATTCTTAACTTTGACTGGGTTATGCCTAGGAAGGTGGTTGATATGTTGTATTGTTGGAGGAAGTTTAGGGATCCAATAGCTTTGGCCATATGGAAGATGATTCCTACTTGCATTTGGTGGAGTTTGTGGAGGGAAAGGAATAGCAGATGTTGAGGATAGAATGTTGTTTGTGGATAGGTTGAGGGGCTCTATGTTGAATTCTCTTTTCTTGTGGGCTAACTCGGCTTTAGGGTGCCCTTTTGTGGGTTGTAAAGATTTTTTTGAGTTTTTTTAGCTTGTATGCTCTAGTTGTTTCAATATAGTCTCTTATACTGTCAACTATCTTAGTTTCTTCATTAATAAAGGTTAACTTATTTATCCAAAAAAAAATTGTAAGAGGCCAAAAACTGAAGGTCAGATTCGTCTCGAGGAAATTCCCTATATAATGGGGGTCTGACCTTCCAGTCACACTTGCTACCGTTGAAAAACAGATAAATGGTAGAAGTAACGAACAGGCACATGGTCCACATATCACTTGTTAAATCTATTTGCTGTATTTGACAAATTCCTTTTTGTATTTTAGATAGAGGTTAACTGAATTAGGTTTGTCACACAGTTTTTCTGTGTATAATGGCAGCTACTTTTGCTGCTTGTGTCTCTGTTACATTGCTAACAACTAATCTAAAACACTGCATGATCTACAGAGTACTGTGATTTCAACAAAAGCAAACACAGTGGCAGAGCAGGAATCATGGTCACGCACAAAGACAAAGCAATTATAATAAATTGACTATAACCTGTTATAGGAGATGAACAATCTTTATGCCTTGAGAGGATTTTTTTTATTGTTCTGTTTTTGTTTTCTTTTTTTATTTCTTTTAAATGTGCAATGTTGGGAGCAGGTCTGAGCTAGTGGTCCCACATGCTGTACACAATCTGCCAGTAAGTCCATACCTGTAGCCACTCTCCAATTCAGACAGAACGGTGCTGTGAAATCTCTAAAAATTGAACCCACTATCATTTTTTTAAAAGCTGTTACAGAGGGAAACAATATCTGAAATTAAGTTAAGTTGCTTGCATATTGCCTATATGAAAGCCATGATGTGATTATTGCATTTTCTGATGTCCGATCAACGTTTACAGATAAGCAAGAGGAAGGAATATTGGGGAAGAAATGTAATCACAGCAGCAAGTCAAGATAGTTCATCTATAACATCTGGATTGGAGAAAAGAAGACAAATTACGGGTAAACAATCTTCTGCACTGTTGGATCTTCCATCATTTTCTCCAAGGCTTCCACTGATATGACAGGTTTTCCTATCCAAAGATAAGGAACAAATACTTAGAATATCTGATCAAATCATAGGACTCAGAAACTAGAAAATGATTAAATCTCCAAAACTGAACTACTATGGCAAAGATGTATGATTGCAAAAACAAAATTTGGTCTGTCACACATTCATAAATTTAACTGGATACAGCAACCCTCGCAGACAAACACCCTCGCACATAAATACATTCACTGATATGCTCCAAATCCAAGCACTGACATGGAGATATGTTTCAATAAGAACTGGGATGACAAGCATCTATCTGGATTGAGCAGTATCTAATAGAGTACAGACAAAGCAATAAATTCAACGAAGGCTTGTCAAATCAACTGCATTTGCTTAACACATTGTTTTTCAAATGCTCGTCGTACCCTAGGGGTGGTGAATCAGAGCAGGAAGGCAGCCCTCATAGCCTAACAGTAGCTAACAAGGAGGGTAGGGGGACCTATTTTGTTAGAACACCAATTAAAGTGCACTCTCACCCCACTTGCTTTCAGGAGGTAGGCCCCTCCCAAATCTCCTCTGCTTGCTTTAGTACTTATAAGGTTTTCCTTTACTCCATTCATGCTGAATGGCATTTGGGATCTAGTGGAAACAAAGGATACATCCAATGCCTCCCTGAAGAATCTAAACAACTGCCAAAATGCATGCATATTCTTGATTATGCATGTATCTCTCTTTTCAAATAATTTAAAATGTCCTGACATAACGAACCCACCCCATGGATGGTCTTATTGGGCTCTTTACAAATTTCATCAATTCCTTGGTGCAAGTTCAAGCAGCTCCAGAGATCAATCTACAACCATTATTCATCAGGACAGGAGAGAGATCTTGAACTAAGAAATAGCTTCTAGAAAACAAATAACTCATCTCGATACTATCAGTAAAACAGGTCCTGGATATTGATTGAAGTACTTACACTCGTTAGAATACAATGGAATACTTACGTGTAGATGAGGACCCCTCAAAACCAGGAGGGGAATAGGTAGATTTGAACCACTGGGAAGCATCCACAGGCTTAGAAGCAGCTCCATTTTCAGAAACCTTCAGACATGTATGGTTAAATCCTGAGAGGTTAACTCAAACCAACACAGTGTCAACAGAAAGCTCAACAGTAAATGCTTACCACCCCAGCAGTCTTAGTGTCATTCAGCGAACTTGTTCCACGGACATCTTGGATGCTTTCATAAGGACTCTTTTGCTCAGCTTCTTCCGGAGAAACATCAACAAAAGCTGTTAGGAAAAGTTGCATTAGAGCTCTAATAGCAAAAGTTCAGGAAAACTAGTAAGTATCCATATATCAACTTGACAAGCTTCGAAGAAAAGCTAAATGTACTTTCTCAATTCCTTTTCTTTTCCAGCAAAGTGACTGTCTCAATGGTAAGAAATGCTGAAAGCGTTGATGACAGTGTCTTCATGACCACTATACGCATAGACTGTCTCATGTTTAGATCAAGGGATTTGGTTTCGAGAAGAGGGTTTTTTTCCCCCACTCTTTTCTTTGGAGGACAGGGGAGGGAGGGTAGTCTGCAGACAAATATAGTTTGCACGCAAACAGAGTCTATCATGTTCAACTGAAGTGGCACATAAACTAAAAGGAAAACTATTTGAGTATGACTTTGCTATTATTTGGAGATGAAACAGACCCTTTCTACATTCAAAGTCAAATTTTTGAGCCACTCCCCATCTGGAGACACATCTATTCTAAAACACATGGTTCTTTCAATTGACAAGAGGGGCACATCCAGATGCAAAGGTGTAATCGGAGATATACGTGGTACAATTGAATTATATATATAAGCTTTTCATATTCATCAAAAAATATATAAGCTTTTCATACTAGTGAACAGACAATTCGCAGAACAAATTCAAGCAGTTTTAAATGCTTTGGATCGTGAATTGATACAAAACAGCACGTTGATTTATTTGCTCATCTAATGACTCAAATAGTCCCACGATGTGTCATATATCCCGGCTATGACATACCTGCCTCTCATAATAAGCATTCAAATTTTGAAATGAGATTATGAAATCAATCACAACAAAAGCATGCTGTCATTCCTGGATGTGTGGAGGAGTTCAACAAGTTAAAGCATCAAATCTAGATTCCAAAGATCTTTAACTTCTACATAACAATAAAACATTTTATGAATCAGCAAGATTAAGTAATATTATGTATCTAACAAAACCTACATCTTCAAAGAGCTCGACACAACGCATTGGAACTATAACAAGTACATGCATCATGTTGTGAACATCAAGAAGCAGGACTACATACTCATATGAATCTGAGATTCACCGCTAAAAAGTTTATTTACCAAGTTTCTTTGGTTCCATTTTTACTTCCATTTTATCTTTGACAAAAGTTACTGCTGCTGCTTCTACATTTGTTGCAGGAACATCTACTGTAACTCCAGGTCCAGAAGAGGCTGGAGGAGGCGAGGTAGGAGGCCCTGGTGTTGGAGGCATCGGAAAGGGAAAAGGTGATCCTGAAGAAAAAGCTGCATTATTGAATTGATTATTTTGCGAATTCATCTGTCCCATCATCATCTTGAAAGCTTGTTGCATTGCATATTTCTGAAAGATTAATCGTAAATACAATAGAGGTTAGAAAACATGTGGAAAGAGTGCAAGGTTGAATTCTGATACTGCAACCCAACTTTGATATGCCCGTACATAAAGTTCCCAAATGACACTATCATGTGCAAGGGTAGCGTGTACTTTCTACTTGTGTGCCCATTGATTCAGCCTCTTAAAGGGTATGGGTGCTAAAGACCAGGTGTTAAATTCTAATTAATAATCTAGAGTCCGTCCTAAATCCCAGGTGTTTCATGATAGTATGCATATCTACTCAAAAATGTGATCACCCCAATTGATATCCCACACTTTTGTAGCCGCTATTTTATTTTCATTCAGACTGAAATATGGTTCGAGTTTGCTGATTTGTATTGTATTGTATTCAGCTGCAATAAGTAATTCGACATTGATGTGCCAAATATTTTGTACAGCAAAGAATTTGGCATGGAGAATCAAGGAACCTCGGGGAAAAAAAAACATAGCAATGAAGGTCCATGAATTTATATGGTTTGCACACTAGTTTTAAACATTTAAGATATTGTCACAGTAACACCCAAAGATTGAGAATGAGGTGAATGAAAAAATTCAAATTTTAGATGTCAGACAACTTTTGACTTCAAATTACAACATTCAAGACTTGGGACTTAAAGTCAAAAAGTAAAAACGTATTTGGGGGGAGGGGTGCTATTTTTCCCTGTCTTTTACATGCAATGAGTGTGGTAAGCAAGCATGCAGGAACTCTGAAAAGAAGCACTGGAATGCGGAAAAATGAGTTCCAATATGCACAACACGCATACAAGATTCTCTTGCATTTCATTCTCTCAAAATGTTGTGACCTACTTGTTTCAAAGATTCTTTAATTAAAAAAGATTAACCAAAACCCCCATGAGTTTTCAGTGCTACATTAGGCCCTAAGTGTCTCATCTTGACAATTAAGGATGTAGGTTTTTGCTGCTTGCCAAATAGGCCATTTTGTCCAATTCTTAATGGGAGGTCTGCTACATGTCCATTGCCCACATTAGGCCATCAAATGCTTCAACATGTCCAAAGAAAAGTAAGAAAAAACCCAAAATTTAACAGAGAAATGTTTTAATGTAGTGGGGTCGTATTTAGCTGTTTAAAAGTCCCAAAAGAAAACACAGACTTTTATGTGCATAAGAGGCTGTATTAGGTTTTTTTCTCTCGAAAAGAAAAACAGAAAATAGATAAACTTTTAGGGTATTAGGGGCTACAGTTAGTTGTTTTACGCCACCTATTACACGGCATTTTTATTAGGAAAATTTCTTTCTTACTGTTTTCTTCTCGATGTAGGGTTTCTTATTTGTGTTGCTTTTGTCACAACAGACACTTTTGTTGACATACCTTCTGTAATATAAACCGAAACAAGAAGGCCAAATGGATGCATCTCAAAAAACAAAGAGAATTAAGTTATAAATGTAGAAGTACGCGTGATTGTATGAAAATAAGCAACAAATATAGCGAAGCATAACGCAGACATACAACATTAGACCCTAGTAGACCGTTAAAGATTTCAATAGTTATGAAAATTCAATCCCTACACAACCCAATTTCTCCTTGAAAAGAGGCATCTAGAAAGTATGTGAATATCCTTGACATAAACTCATCTTATGTTCATATTGCATTCATATTCTGTACTTCATTAAAACAACCAAAAACCCCCCCTAAGATTTGACATGTGCTTAACATGGAATTAAGAATATCTTAGACACGTTTGCAGAAATAAATAAATAAATTTAAAATTAGAATACAAAACACATTTTTCAGATCTATAGATATGGCAGCAATGGTTATAGCTTTTCGTGATCTAACTGTGCTCCAACCTTATCCAATGATAATCTCCAATAATTCCCAAACTCTAAAACCACAATACAGCTCTGAGAATCTCACGCAAATACATCCTCTTTCTGCCCCAAACCCCCTCACATATTCTACCACTCAAAGAATCCAACTGGATGCTTCCTTTCCTATTCGAACCTATGATTGATATAAGCCACTTGGATGTGTCTGGTGTTTAATTTCCTGATGCACTAGCCATAATAGAAACAATTACAAAATAAGCGCATCCATACCTTAGCGGAGAAAAACACTCACCTTTAAGTTTGTAGCAACCTGTCATTTCATTCTAAAGTTTAGAAAGTGCAACAGAAGAAAACTATATCGATAACAGCATGAATATACTTAAGAAAATGTAATGGTTCGAATTCTCACGAAGGAAAATAGTACGGAGAGCCCAACGCCAACTCCAATCCAAAAGAGAGGTGAACCTCTAGAAAAAAAAAGTCACAAATATCAAAAGCCTATTAACATAGAAAAAAGGTTAAAGAAGTAGATGAACACCTGCGCAGTGAAATATACATGAAAGTACAGTCGAAGTGTTTTCATCAAATAATTTTTTTCTTTTCAAGATAAAACTAAAAGAAGAAAAAAAGAAAATGAAGTGTATAGTGTAATTACACAGATGACGGTGAGGGTGGCACTGATAGTTGCGGATTAACTCCAACCGAAGATGTTTCTTGATTACTTGAAGAAGACGTACTTGCGAAAGGTTTCACTTCAAAACAGAACAGAAACTGGCTAAGAAATAAGCACAAACAGAAAATTTCAGCTAATCTCACAAATGGAAGAGCGCAATCAAACTGCAATAAAATCGAAAACAAAGGACTAGAAAACGCAAAGCGGTAACTAACGAGGACTTGTAAATAAAAATGTGTTGTACCCTCCGTTGCACGCACTCGTATCGGCCGCCAGGGGGAGCTGTGAAGACACTTCACTCCGAACGGGACGCCGCTACGGGTACGAAATCCGGGAACGACTTGCCGCTGGAATTTCGGATACGGCGGCGGCGCGGTTGTCGCCGCCAGGAACGGAGTCGATATCATCGCTTATCTTCTACGCAATCAAATGTCTGAGCATTCCACAGGGATTACGGAAGTTGAACTCCGAAGCGTGAGTGAAAGGAGAGTGAGGGTTTTGTGCGAGTAAAAGACCGACCGGGCTTTTTGCATAAGGGAAATGATGATGAATTTGCGTTTTTGGTCTAAGGAAAAATTCTCTAATTTTTTTGGAGTTTTGTGGGCTTTCCTTTTTGGGCTTTAGGCTATAGGAAATGATGGGCTGTTTTACTGGGCTGGTAGAGAAGGCGTGATAACCAGAGATTATAGTGAGGGGGCAGCCATTAATACTCGCAGCCTAACAAGACATGGTCGGAAATTAGAACACTACCAACAAACGGAGAGGCAGGCATTTTCAGCGAAAAACTTAGAATTATAGGGGTCTTGAGGAAAATGCTGGAGCTCCGATTAGGAGGCCATCCTCATTATTTCCCCAATTTATAATTATAGATCTCAATATTCAAGCATGCACACTTAACAAATAAGTAAAGGATCGTCTAATCTCGGAACAAGTGGGTAGAGAAAGCCTAAGAGTAATACTCAATCAGAAAACTTATCAATAGATTCAATCCTAAAACACACTTCCTAATTATCTAACTCCAAAATAAAACTTATTAAATTACTTAGTTTGTTTTGGAAAGAGGGATTATATAAATTTTAGGGTAAATACATAAACAGTCCCTGTGGTTTCACGTTTTGACAAATTGGTCTTTGTGGTTTCAACTTGAACACATTAGTCCCTGAGGTAAGCATCATGTAACAAAAAGGTCCTCCCGTTAGATTTCCGTCAATCCACTTAACGGTCAAAGCTACCAGGAGGACCTTTTTGTTACATGATGTATACCTAAGGGACCAATTTGTCAAAAGATGATACCACAGGGACCTACAAATTAGTCAATGTGGTATCACCTTTTAACAAATTGGTCCCTGAGGTATGCATCATGTAACAAAAAGGTCCTCCTGGAAGCTTTGACCATTAAGTCGGTTGACGGAGGGACTGCATTGCAACAACTTGCTGACCACAGGGACTAACACGTTCAACTTGAAACCACAGGGACTATATTGTCAAAACGTGAAACCACAGGGACTGTTTCAGTACTTTTCCCTAAATTTTAAGATTAATCGAGGTGTGCGTAAATTGACCTGAACACTTTGTTATCAAAAAAGAAAAAACTGGGCAAAACGAAATGCAGCAGATTTTAAATAGGCGTTTTTATTGATCTGAATATAATATGGTGCCTTCTACGAACCAGTTTTCTATGCACCAAACCTTTTAAACAACATATATAGCAAGGCCGTATTAGTATTCAGAAGATATCTCAAATTTCTATCAACTTGTGTTTTGGGGTAAGTGAATTCTTATCAATTTACCAAAAAAGGATTAGGCATATCGGTAACTTAAAAGTGAAGATCAGATGAAAACCCACACAGAAGCAGGTTGATTGAGTTGAAGAAGTCTGATTAATGGTGTCTTGAAGCAATGCTTCATCAATGGCAATGAAAGCGATCTTCTGGTCAAGAAAATAGAATTATAGTTATTCATGTACATCTCCATCAGTTTTGGGTACATGGTATGACAAATGAAGGTTCTTCCATGGCCCTTGCTGCCTGCTTGCTAGCACCTATGCTTTCACAGTGCCATTTGGGGCAAAACCTATGGAAATCATAATAATCACCAACTATTTTTAAAGGTGAAACTGGACACTAAAAGCACTTTAGTAAATAGAAAGAGAAAAGAAAGGAATTGAAGAAAACTCGTATGCACAAATAGGATTTAATATCTGTGTCAAGGACAAAAAGGGCTTCATCTAGGACCCGACAGTTCATCATTGGGGATGTGGGACGCGGAGTCATTAATAATCCAAGGAGGATTACTGCGGATTATATTGAAGTCTTGACGGAACATTTCCTCCTTCTGCCACTCCTCCCATCTTTCTGCCAAGCCATCACCTTCAAGCATTCTAACTACATCTGACATCTTGGGCCGTTCCAATGGGGAGCCTTGTGTGCAAAGTAAGGCCACTTGGATCAGCTGTTCCACCTCATTCTCAACATAGTTACCCTGCAGATCTGGATCGACCAGTGTTTCCAACCTCTTATCTTTCAAAAGTCCCTTCACCTGAATTACCAAAACCAATGTCAGGCAGTTCAAATGATCTCAGAAATGCAAAAGGAGAAATTATTGAGCTACCTGAAAAAAGGCTTACAAACGGATGAGGATACAAAGACCACATGAGATCCGTTCAGTAACACACTGCGGATGACATGGGCTAGCTAAACAGGCGTTGTTTAAGAGTGATACAAAGCCATATTGGATGTGACTACATTGGAAAAGAAATTTAAGGAACAGCTACAAGATAAATCTCTCCTGTGCAATTACTCCTTTCTCTCCCAGTTTAAATTATCTTGAAATCTTAAATCCCCTACAAATCAGATACTATAAGTTGATCCAGTAGTTTTTTGACACAATTTTGCCATCTGCCCTCGAAACAAACACCAAAATGTATGATTATCAGTAACAAGAAATTCCCACTGAAAAATGATGGATGGCCTTAAAAGGGTTTGCAGAAACTCAATACCATCTAGATTGATTCAATAGTGGTTTTGCTTCTTCAGGAAAACCACCACCAGCAGTTCTAGTCTATGTCAAACTCAGAGTTTGTCCCCTTGGAGAGGGTCCTAGAGGTAGATTGGATATGGCCTACCCTTTAGCATTTTGCATGAAGTGATCATTCTCCAAACTCAAAGGCAAGCTCTTATGTTTGGAAGCCGACACTTTTACTTTTACACCAGGCAATAGCCCCTAGTTTCAGTCTCATGTGCATTCTATATTGTCCTTGCCAAACCATTTAAACAAAAAGCCAGAATATCCAGCAACCAAAACAAATACAGAAATCCAGAGAATATTCAGAACAGGACCATATGATCTGGCCTACTTACCCAATCAAGTAACATAACATCGTCATCGTTTGCAAGCCGAGCGAGATCGAAAGCCCTTTGCCCAGTTATCAGTTCAAGAAGCATGACCCCGTACCCGAAGACATCAGTTTTCTCTGAAGACTTTCCAGTTGAAAGGTACTCTGGTGCTATATGCCCAATTGTGCCACGTACAGCAGTGGTCACATGAGTATCTTTGTAATCCATCAGTTTAGCCAACCCAAAGTCTCCAACGACTGCTTCGAATTCCTCATCCAACAATATGTTTGCAGCTTTTACATCGCGGTGAATGATTTTAGGATCACAATGATCATGCAAATACGCCAACCCCCTTGCAGATCCTAATGAAATGCGTTTCCGTTTGGGCCAATCAAGTGGAGGTTGTGACTCCGCACGTTCTAATGCACATAAAAACATCACGAGAGAACCACTGAACATCATAAGAAGAACAGCCCACAGAAACTTTGACATTTCTTTATGGTGTGTGCTTGAGTGTCTGAAGAAATATTTAGCATTACTCTTAACCAGGAACAGTTTGTTTGCATATAGAGCCCGTAAGAAGTCCAAACTTTTGAGTTAGAGACAACTATGATGTACCCCAATATAAGCACATAATTGGTCATTCCAACTCAATCAGCTCAGACTGAAACATACGTAGGATTTTAGACTATAATCCTAACTGACATTCCATGTTGAAGTCACAAACAGAATTGGTAGACTCACTAGATATATAGAAGTAAACCACATTGCACTAAAGCAATGGAAAAAATATTTTGATATATAGAAAAAAGGGTGTGATATAGAAAAGTGGCCAACAAGAGTACCTCTTAAACATGATGCTACACTGCCATTTGCCATATAGGGGTAAACAAGCACTCTTTCTGTTGGTGTCATGCAAAACCCACGAAGCCTGAGCAGATTACGATGCACGGCCATGCTAATCATTTCTACCTCTGTTTGAAACTGCAACTCTCCACCCTGGGTACGCTCCTCTTTAAGCCTTTTTACTGCCACTAGAGAACCATCAGCCAAGCGTCCTTTATAAACCTTACCGAATCCACCTCTTCCCAGAATATTTTTGTGGCTAAAGCTATCAGTAGCAACTTGCAGCTCACGCAGAGAAAACCTTTTAAGCTGGCCCAGGTGAACTTCTGGATCCTCCTCCGCTGCAAAGACATGTATATAAGTAAATAATACATCCTGTGAAGCCACCAGTGATGTAGAACAACATATAGATAATGACTCACTGACCAGGTACATCAAAGAAATGATCCTGCGGTTTTCTTCGTCTCCAATAAGCAAGTGCAAGTGCAGGGGCTGCAAAAAGCAGAGCGGCACCAGCAGCGACCCCTCCAGCAATTGCTCCAGTAGTACTACCTGAAAGAAGTCACCAATTTAATCTACAGATTCTCTGTCCTACGGGAATCCAGAAGATAACATGAAAGATGACTCAATAATCGCAATAATAACATAGGTTATACATTGCGAGACGTGTTATATCATCTCTCTCTCCTCCACTTCTTCAGTCTCATGCTTGTTCGGAGGTTTCAACCTACCCATGAGGTACATATTCTAGAGGAATGTACACTTGATTTGATAGCATCATCCTCCTTTCTCTTTCTCCAGAACACGAGGAGAGATAATTCACTACTCACAATGGTGACAAAGTTGATTCAGCGAATGTTTATTCTCACTCTCTAACTCCGCTTCTTCATCGGTATCATGCTTTTGGGAAGGCTTCAAACTAGGCAAGAAGTACATATTCTAGAGGGCTTCACAATTGATTACGATAGCATCCTCCTCCTTTCTCTCCCCCTTTTCCATTGGCCGAATAGCATCTTCAAAAAGTCAAGTCTGAACGGCCAACCACCATCAACTTCCTCCTCCTCTTTGTCGAGGAAGGGGCCCAACATTGTAAGAACTGGAAGATGGTTTTCAGGGGCTTGAACTCAGGCCTGAGATATCCCCGCCATCAAAAGATTGTTGAGAAAAGAGCCACCAGCTTTCACTGTAGCATTAGATACAACTACAAACCACTTTCCGATAGACGCTACCAAAGCATTGATTGTACATGAATCCCTTCTTGCTTAAACTAAATCAGAATAGAATGAAAGAAAACTGGAAGTTGACAGATTGCAAAATCAGGTAGTTATATGCAAGATGATTCTTAAGGGGAAGAATTCCAAAAAGTCAAAGCAAATTGGTTAAGGGAAAACCAAAAAAGCAAAAAGGCAACAGACCGAATTGTAAATACAATGAATGTATATATTGATGATGAACAGATAACAATTACACACCTGCAGGAGAAGATGGTGGCTGCAAAATAGGAGGAGGAGGAGAAACTGGAAGAGGATTGAGTGGATTATTGCTAAAACTGCAAAATGGAACACCACCTAAGAATTTGGAGCAGCCATCTAGAATGTTACCAAGGAAAATGGAAGAAAGAAATGCAATTAACCTGATAGGAGTAAATAGTGAAAAGGAGCCATCAACAGGAATGTCTCCGGTTAGACGGTTGTTTGACAGATCCCTGCATTCATCATGGAAAGATGACAATGTCACATGTGGCAATATATTTTATGCTGAGAAAACTTAAAGCAAAAAGAAAAAAAATGCTCCCGACAAGATTGGACATTAAGACAATACTCACAGGACTTGGAGTGACGTAACAAGAGTTAACGACCTGGGAATTTCTCCAGACAAGCTGTTGTTGTTCAGACGCCTATTTCACACAACAGAAACGGTCATTTCATTTCATTTGACAGAGAACGATAATGATATTGCAGTAATAAAACAACTATCTAATCAGTCCGTCATATGGCCAATAAGTATAAATACTGGACATAATACTTCTTCCCAAAAGACCCATATAAACCCCTGAAAAAAATAAGCGAGCTTTATTGATAGTCAAGTGCAATTATCCTAAAGGTCCAGGTTTCTCTGGCCAAGTACAGAAATTGGAACAACCCTGAATCAAAAGCTGCTCATTATGCATCTTCTTCCAAATTTAGCATCTTCCAAATCAAAATTTGTACAAGCTTGCAGCCTATCCTCTGTGGCTGTATACCTAATCCATCATAGAAAAAATAGATGGAGTGCTGTCCATGCCATGCTATGTCTAACTCCTGTAAAAGCTAAACAACATCTTGATCACCATTAAACGATTAACATCAATAACAATATCTGCCACCAGGCATGTTGCCATTGGAGTTCCAACAACATGTTCACCATTTCTTATTTTTTTATGCAACTGCAGTGGAGTCTGCTTCAGAGACACCTAAGCTACAATGAAGGTATATAAACAACGAGTTGGAACACCAGCAGTATTTGGGCCAAACAATTTTTTTCTTTCTTTCTCCCAGTGAATTACTTTTTGATACCTATATCACAGCATGTGCATGTCTGCAAGAGTGTGCATGTTTGAGTATTTACCACAAGTACACCACGAATAGTTTCTTACTGGTGAACAACTCTTAACACATTTTTTTCTCAAATATAGTTAAAAGAAAACCTAACATCTAATCCACTAGTAATGTTTTTGCTCATTAGGATACCTGTTATCAGTCAGGTGAGCCAAATAAATAACCCTAAAAAGTAAAAGCAAACAAAAAAGTTAAAATTGACTTAATAATATAAATAATTTTAATTTATTTAATTAATAAATTAATATTTAATTTCATTTTAAAATATGAAATATAAATTTAATTAAATATAAGTATAATTAAATATATGTATAAGATAAGAAATTTGTTTGACCCCTCCCTGTAATTTTTTCTTTATTTGCATTTTGGGGACTTATATTTCATTTTCATGTGTCTCACAACCTGAAATGAAAGAATTAGGAGGGGGTCATTTCATTTTTGGATCTAAATAGAACGAGTAGGTTCAAGATACGAGAGAATTAAGGATACCCACCAAAAAGACTAATCCAATCCATAATGATGTACCGGAAAATACAACATTTTTGTTACTCGACCAACCATCAGGAGAAGCAAATACAACAGGTACACTAATCAGTAAGATTGATGAAGTAGCAACAAAAACAGCCAATTGGAAAGCAATAGTCATACTTCTAATCCTCCAATAAAGAACTATATACCATTTGATCCCTTTATCAGTATCGGCCAAAGATTCTAATAAAATGTAGATCTTCCTTTAACAGAAAGAGAATGAACATTAATTTGATCTTGATCTTTTTGAAGTGAAAAAGGGACTACACTAGAGTGGCACGAACCTCCTGATAATATCCATAAATGACTTGTTTTGGGTAAGAGATGGACATTACTGTATGTAAATTCCAGTGCATGGTATACATAGGTACTCCAGTGCATTTCTCCCTCTGAGTCTGAATAAATATGTTTTTGAACCCTTTCTTTAAAATTTAAAGTATACGTTCCCGCGCGAATCTCAGCATTAACTTGTTTGGATTGTATATATTGATCATTTTGGACTAAAAGAAAACTTTTTGGTGGAATAGTCACATTGTGTATAATATCTTACTCTCAATAGTTATGTACAAGTCTATATAACATAGAAAAGCGGGATGTCCATGAAGTGTACGTGTGGGATGAACCAAATCCTCATTTACGTAAGATGAAGGAGAGGTGATCATACAGAAATCGAAGTTTCTGAAGCTTGCTCAAAGTGCTTGGAATGATTCCAGTCAAGTTGTTCAAGTAAAGATCCAAGCTCACCAAGTCTGTCAAATTCCCAAGCTCCTCCGGAATTTTTCCACTTATCTGATTACTATAAAGTTCCCTGTCAAAACAAGATGTTTTAAAGATCTCCAGAACAATAAAAAATGAAAGAAAAAAAAAGACATCCAATATATCATCACAACGATTCAAACTACTGATATTTACCATCCACAAATTTTCCTTTATAGATCCATACATACACAGGTCAAGCAAGACAACCACTCCTAGGAGAGATGGGATAAAGCATTAACTGCATTCCATAATATCCACAAGAGCATGTAATGGGCTAGACCAGAAAAACACCACCTAATTTGCTTCCGGATTAAAGTCTAACACAGAGAAGCATTAGGATATAATGGGTTCTTAAAATATTCTTTTGCACCACTTATTAAAAAGGCAGACAAAATAAAGGGTGCCATAACCCTAACACTTGGGACGGACTTTTTTTTTGGGGGGGTGGGGGGGGGGATGATCCCCAGCCCCCAAAAATCAGCATAATTTTTTCCTTGGCAAAAAGCTGTTTTTTAAAAGATTTTTTTGTACTTTTTGCATTTTGGCCCCCCGAATTTTATTTTAATGAAACTGACTCCCTAGTTTCAAATACTAGTTGCGTCCCTCCTAATACATTGGAAGTACACAAGAGAAACACCCAAAAAGAAGAGCTTTTTCTATTCAGGACCTTGTATTGGATTCCTCATCGATTCTTCCCCTCATTCCTTTTATCTTGGGCATCTCGGTGGGAATGCAATAACCCCTCAAATTTTGGCTAATTCCTTCTCACAAAATACATTAGATTATTTTTCTTTTCTAGGCCACCATATACACAACATGATATGCATGGACTCTACATTTACTCCAAAATTGCCCCTTCCGACATGTTTGTCAAAGAAGGTACTGTGAAATGAAAACCAGTAGAAGAAAATATAAAAACGTACTTTTTGTATTCTATTTTATCCTTTAAACTGAGACCAATAAAAAAGACACCATTAAGAACAACATACAGTCAAACAACTTCCACTGCATGTGAAGATTACTTACAAGTACTGTAGATTTGAAAGCAGACCAAGTTGTGGAGCTAGTTGACCCGATAGATTTGCATTTCCAAGATCACTGGGTGGAACAAATACCAGAAAGAAAAAATGTCATATCACAATTTTAGCACTAAATTCAAAAGTAACATCAACTCCCAGTAGCAAGTCACGTAAATGAGCTTACACTCGCGTCACGCTATTATCGCTGTCACACGTTACATGAAACCAGGTGCAGGGATTCACAAGGGTAGGGTCCCAACTTTGCAGAACATTATTAGGATCAGCTACATTGATCTTCAATGCATTCAATGCGTCGCCTGTGCAGCATGAAGTCGGCAGTTGTTACTTGCAAACACTAATCATATCAATCAATAGAGAAATCAAAAGAAAAATTTTAACATCCGAGTTCCTTGACAAAATGAAGGGAACCCTCTCATCAGTGAAAACTGTGAGTACGCACCTTAGTAACATGCCATCCGGTTAACCTACAGTTTTCACCAACAGCCAGAACAGAAAAAAGGTGTTTGAATTTCACAACTTCCAATCCAAATATAGAACGACTAGGCACGTAGAATGCAAATTCCTTTAAACTCGGAATTCAATTTATCTCACAGCAAAAGGATATAACAATTGCAAAGTGCTCTTCTTTATTTTAAACCTTTTTTCTGAATTCTTTAGTTTAAACTTTGAAACTACCCCAATATAGAACTAGACCAGCTACTGTACCTACGGATGATCTATATACTAAAAACTACCCGAAAATATAACCTTTTTTTTTCTTCTCTCTTTTTCCCCAATGCGTATTTCCTAACTAAACAACAAGAACTCGAAATTCAATTTACTGCGTAGAGAAAGGAAATAACAATTCCAAATACGAACATAGCCCAACTGCAAGAACAGATAATCCAGTTCCGGCAAAAAGCACCATAAAAGCCTGAAACGATTAAAATCCCCAGGCGTACCTTCCGCATTAGCAGAAACCTTTGAAACGAAACCCGACACCAGAATTGACCAGAGAAGAAAAGCGCAAACCGGAACCAAAAAACCCAGTCGCTCCATCAATTCCAGTCCTTCATAATACAACTTTTAATCCTTATCCTGAACCACTTTATGGATTACCAAGACCAAATCAAGCGGTTCAATTCTTCTAAAATGTTAGAACCCGTTGACCGATCGATTCGCTGGGCTCCTCGTTGACCGAACCAGTTGCAACCAGCCGCCTAATACGCTTCAAGAGCTAGAGGAAGACTGCAAAAATCAAAATCCAAATCCGAGGAATGTTTGGTGCTCTTCTTTTGCTTTAAAACGACTAAGAATTTTTCGTTTCGGATCCCGCGGGAACTGGGGGAGGAACTGATTGGAGTTGGGTTTGGTAGGCCGAAAAGAAATGCATGCAGATCCAGAGACACAAAAAAGAGCAGGAAATTTAAAACATACAGTTCAGTACAGAGGTCGAACATCAAAGAGTGGGCTTACCAAATTCCTTCTATGTAAACTTTTATTTCCGAAGGACCTATTCCTTGTTATCGTCTGTATAATGAAAATCATTCCTGGTGCCTCCTTTATTTATTTATTCTCGCTTCTTACATCTTAAGTGTAATCAATAAGATAAATTAATGTGCACTAAACATAATTAGTGAGTTGTCTATTTTTTAAAAAGGATTTTATTGTTTTTATTTCTTTTATAATTCGGTTGTGGAGAGGGAATTTGCTAGAGAAAAATCAAAAGCAAAAAGAAAAGTGTAATGGAGGATAACGAGTCAAAGACGCACGCACGCACGCACGCCCGCCCGCCCCCGACAGCGTGGTCCCCACCAAACCCTCCTACGAAGAAACTCTGAAGCTGCTGCTTATATCCTCTTTAAGACAACGGGATCTGTAGACACACTCGCTTAACACCCAAACCTTAAAGTCAACTCCATAATCCCCGCTGTAGCTCTGTCTGCACCTGCTTCCTTTGTCGAGGGTTAGTTTTGGTAGTCGAATCTCCTGTCCTACGAACTTGTCTTGAAAAATAAATTTTGACGTATGAAATTATAATTTTATCTTTATTAATTTTTTATTTTTTATAGGTTAAAAAATCAATTTTCTTCTAAGATTATGATAAGTTAAAAATATATAATTAATAGATACAACGTGATAAAATTGATGATTTTGGATGTAAAGTGTCAATATGTTTATAATTAGAGGGGTAATATATAAATTTATTATTACAAAAGATTGATAATAATAAAGCAACATATTTTGAAATATCCCTAATTTTGGGAGGAGAAGAGAGAAATATAGTTTAGGGAGATATAACAAAGAGACTGCTTAATTTCTTAATAATTCGGTTCAAGTTTGATTGATCCCACGTATAGACGTTAGAGGTGTTGGAGTAAGGAAGTTGGCAATTTTAAACATCATTTTAAAACAATTTGCTATATTATAATATTTGAAATAAATTCGTATAATCAATTTCAAACAGTTGGCAATTCTATAATTGACTTAATATAAAAGTAAGGAAAGATTGTGGTGGCCACAAAAATCACACATCAGGCCCCAACCGCACCACGCATAAGGCAGCGGGAGCCATGTTGGGTTCTTAAGCAGAAAAAAAAACGTCAACCGATATAAATTTATTAGAAAATTACCTTCAGTCATCTCAGCCAGGCACTATATATATATATATTGTTCAAATTCAACTGATTTTGTATCCCACAAAATATGTTGATAAAAGGCTCAAGTAAACATTGGATTTCTTGTAACATAGTTTCATCCTGAGGTAATATTTGTGATGCAGTTTGGTAGGGATCACTCAAGGAATGATATGGATCTTCAACATAACACACATGCCTAATATAGGATTTTGGGATTAAAGGATTATTATTGGGTAAAGGAGGAGATGATATAGAAGATTATGATATTAATTTATGACTGAATGTAGAATTCATTGTAGGAAGAGGAGGGACACGTGGTCCTGATATTGGAGGTATTTGGCCTAAAACCGTAAATGAATTTTTTATTGGTATAGAACCTGGATGAGGTCAATGAGTAGTACCACGGAAAGGAAAAGTATTATCTGACTGAAAAGTAGATAATTTTTTATATGAAGATGAACTCGTTTTCCTTGTAAAAATTCACGAGTTAAAAAAATCAGAGATTGAATTATTGGATCCTTTGATATAGTCAATATCAAAATCAAAAGCAGAGAGAATTCCTTACCATTTGGCAAAAAGATGTTTTGACGCAAGATTTTTGACATCCTTTAATAAAATATCTTTTGTTAAATGACAATCGACACGAACTAAAAATTTCTGCAATATCAAAATCAAAAGCAGAGAGAATTCCTTACCATTTGGCAAAAAGATGTTTTGACGCAAGATTTTTGACATCCTTTAATAAAATATCTTTTGTTAAATGACAATCGACACGAACTAAAAATTTCTGATTTAATAAATCATCTTGAAATTTTGAGACACAAGAACAATTGTCAATACTTCTTGTTTAACAATACTATATTTTTGTTTTGTAGGATTACATGCATGACAATGATATCTTACTATTTGTTCTTTATCAGTGTCATGCATGCTGTAATGCATGCGTTGTTTTAATATACTGTCATATCCAATATTTGATGCATATGTTTCTACTATTTTGAATGCATGTGGTGATGCAATTTCTAAACATGGTAAATGTTTGAAGTGTTTTTTGATTTATTGAACTATACGAGTATAAGTATCAGTCCAAGGAGAAGGTTTCTTTTTTAAACGATTAAATAATGGTCTACATATTTTTCTTAAAATCTTTATAAAATTCTCCAACATAATTTAGACTGCCAAGAAATCTTTGAAGTTGTTTTTTATTAATTAATTTATCAGCAAATTCAATAGCATGTGATATAGGTGTAATAGTACCTTGATAAATATTATGACCCAAAAATCTTATTTTAGTTTGAAATAATTTTATTTTTGGAGCAGATACAATAAGTCCATTTTGTTCAATGATCTGTTTAAATTTTTTAAGATGATACCAATGTTGTTTTACAGATTTGGAAAAAATTAAAACATCATCAATATATACTAAAGCAAAAGAAGTATAAGGATTAAATATATCATTCATAATATTTTGAAATTCAGATGGAGCATTTTTGTAAACCAAAAGGCATAACATTCTTTCAAAATGACCAAAAGGAACTGTAAAAGCAGTTTTATATCTATCTTGTTCCGCAATTTGAATTTGATAATATCCAGATTTCATATCAAATTTAGAAAAAAATACAAGCATCATGCAAGAAGATTAAGCAAATACTTTTTATGAGGAATGTGATATCTTATCCACCGTAATGCTTTGTTTAAAGGTTTATAATTAATAACAAGACGAGGAACATCACGTTCTTTTTTTAACATTATTCATAACATAAAAAGTAGCACAACTCCAAGGAGATTTAAAAGGTCGTATCAAGCCTTTATTTAATAAAGATTGAATTTCTTTTTTACAAATTTTTAAATATTCTTGATTCATTTGTATTGGTCTGACTTTTGTAGGTATATCTTTTTTCAGAAAATTCGGGTTCATATGAAAGAGTTATTATATGTTGTTTGCGATTCCAAAAAGCATTAGATACAGAAGAGCAAATGGTGTTTTCTAATAGTTGTTGATATTTTTGTATATCTTGTTGTATTTGTTTATCATTAATTTGTTCTTCTATTTGTTTATATAGAATTTCTTGTTGTAAAAAATGTAAATGTTGTTTTTTATGATTAATTTTTGTTTGATTTAAAATATTAATTTCTTTAATTATAGAAATATTTTTTAAAGCTTGAATATCTCTAGTAAAAGGAGGATAATAAAAAAATAACTTCATGACCACTTCAAATATTACTATTCCTAAAATGATAAAATGGGATGATGTTAATTTACTAGAAAGTTGGACATTACCCTTCATTGTACCCCCTCCTAAAAAAAGAAAATAAACAAATTGAATATTTTACTCAACATACTGATACATTTGTTACTTTATCCTTTAATAAAGATAATATTAACAATTTATCTAATAGATTTTCTGCTACATTAATTTCATCTTTAACTCCTATGAGTTCAAGAAATTTTAAATCCGCTTTAATTCATTTCGTCCAAGTACTTCTTCAATACCTCCTTACATTCCTCCTACTAGTATAAAATATGATCATTCTATTCAAAACTTGTATATGATACTCAAACCGAACCACCTGATAAAACTTCTCTTACTCAATCTGAAAATTATTTCTTTACAAAGATCTCATTCCATAAATGTTTTACAAAATGATTTTGTACTTAGAAAATACAAAATCCATAAAGATTTTGAGTCATTAGAAAATACTAGTAAAAGACTTTGGTTTTTAAATAAAATAGATCAAGCTTATATTAGAAAATGTATATTATACTCATATGAATAATGTTAAACAACATATACCTTTCTTTTCATGGTTTGAACAATATTTACCTACTTTAAACGTTCTTACTAAAAATATACCATGTTTAACTATTGATAGTAAAACTATATATGAATTTTATCCTTCTAAAACTACTATCAGTATTGATAATCAATCTAAACAATATTTTCCTGCTCCTTATAAGGTAAATGCTATAAATAATAATGATAATTTTTTTGATAATATTATTCAACAGAATAATTATACTAATGTTTATTTACAACAAATAGGAACGCATTTAGAAAAAATTGAACATTTTATCAAATCTACCGCTCCATCCAAAACTTCAAAGCCTCAATCTATGTTTATACCTTATGAATTACCACAGATGCCTCCTTTAAATCCAATCGATGCAAATATAAAAATAAATGAAATGCTTGCAAAATTATCATTAAAATATAAAAATTATATTCATTCATCCTCTAAATTACATGTTTTAAATCAATCAAATTTATCTTCTATTTTAATAACTGAAGACTCTGAAAATAGTACTGATGATAAAGAAAATATCGATATTGATCACTTAGAATCTCAATTCTAAGAAGATTTAAATCTTAATAAAATGCATCATTCTAAATCTAAAAATGAGTCTAAATATTATCGTTCAAATCAACAAAATTACGGGCTTTCTTGGGCCCATCTTCCTCGGGCCATAAATCCAAACGGGAGTCCGTGGCCGTGAACGTGGCAGTAGGCTTTAGTTCTCGTAGCTGCCCGCGTGGATGTTGACCTGAGCCTGCTAGGCCGAACACGAACTTTGCGGGCTTACTTGGGCCCATCTTCCTTCGACTCCTAGACGATGTCATCAATCTCGTCCCAGTGCATCGTCTTGGTGAAAACATTGGACTTTTGGACAAACGCAAGATTTGAACCAGAAATCTTTTTCGTATTTATACCGGTGAGTGAGATCTATGGTGGCCTTGTAGCCTGTAGGCGTGACTGTTTGTATTTCTAAACCACGTGGATCTGTGATCTCTGAGATCCTAGTCATAAAAATCCAGATAATAGTGAAAAGGAGAGGATATTGGAGGATGGCAGTGTTCACTCACAAATACTGAGTGGGAGCCACTAACTGATGGGTATCATTATGGGTTCCAAGCAAACAAATGGAGCAAGTTGCTTCATTGCCAAGCTACTGGTACCCAAGCAACCACCAAAAAAGACACAGTACTCATTATTCCCACCGCTCCTCGAATCTGAATCCTCACGTCACTCCAATTGAAACCACACCCATGTGCGCCTTTTGGAAGGCTGCAAGAGAACTGGATCATGGGCCAATCCCATGAGGCTCTGAGAGCCTCGAGTTGATTCACTCACATGACATCTAATTATTCGTGGGTGTATTTCGGATGCTTTTGGTTGAATATAAGGTGTAACCTGCAACGCTGCCATTAAAAATTAGGGATAGAAAGCCCAGTAGAAGATGTGGAGCTGCCAACCACCAAACAGTTCTTAGAAAAGTCACGTTCCAAGATTGGGATCATAATGACAAAAATAAACTGGAAAAGAAACACAAGACACGAGACTCAATATCTGAATTCTACAGTTTTCAATACATACATTGATCCTTAATCCTTCCCACACAACATAATAACACTTTGATCAAACACCTGTAAGACTCGATTATCAAACACTTAACAACTCCAGTAAGACTTAAATGTAATTTGATTAAAGGCAAGACATAGTTCATAAGCCTAACAAATCAATTCAAACCCTAACAAATTCACAATTCAATTAAACAAAATCATAACAAATTCACAAGTTCACAATTCAATTTAAGCCTTAACAAATCAATTCAAACCCTAATTAGCTGAGAGAGAAAGGCTGCTCTGACTTGGTGGCTGGTGGGTGACGGAAAGAGAGAGAACTCGAGAGAGAGAAAGAGAGGCTGAGACTTGAGAGAAGAGAGAGAGAGGGGCTGGAGTGGTCAACGGTTTATGGCGAATCTGGCCGGTCGTTGGTGGAGGAGGGGAGCTAAGAAGGAGTGAGCCAAGAGCAAAGGGTCGTCGTCGGCGTTGGAGGAGCTAAGAGGGACTGGGGCGTGATTCGAGTGAGTCAATGCGCTGAGAGGGAGAGGTCGTGAGAATCAATGAGAATGAAGTGGAGGTGGGCTGGAGTTGGGTGGGCCAGGGGGCCTGAGCTGAAGGAGGCAAAAAAACTATAAAAAAAAGTTTTGGCAGAACTAATCGGGGCGATTAGGGGTGTCCATTAGTCGGTCCGGTTCGGTTCGGTCTAGGCCGGTATAACCGAATTTGCACAGAGTGTGTCAACCGGACAGACCATGCTAATGAGACCGGATCGGCCAAGGACCGGTTCGGTTTAGGCCCCAGGGTTTGGGTCTTCTTTAAGTGACGTTTTTTAATTTTTAAATAAATCGGTTCGGACCAATCTGGAGCAGTATTCTCCGATTCTGTACTAATTTTTTTATGTATGAAATCGAGATCGGACTAGAGTGTACCAGTTTCACCGGACCGACCATTCCGATAAGTTTTTCTCACCGGTTTGGCTAGAACCAGTCCGATTTCGATCTGTTTCGGCCGATCCGACCGATTTTCTCACCGGTGATGGTCTCTATTGACTTTTTCGCCTGACTTGATTCCGCCACTGACCGCATAGATAATTAGACGGCTGGTGTCACTCACTGGACCACCAATTTCTGAATCGGCACATAACTTTTCGAGGGCCTTACCAAACGGCTTGTCGCGTATCGAGCATTATATCGATATACATGTCACCTTCATGGAACAACCAATTAAGCCATCTTTATGGTATCCCGAGTTTGTAAAGTTCAATCATACTCGATTTTTTTGCAAACATTCACGTGGATCCCAAAAAACTTCAATTCCCTATTGGTGCCTTATGATTCTTTAAGATCATAATCTTAAAGGGCAGTTAAAATATCGAGAGTTGCGAATGCTGAAAAATTTCAGAAGAAAATCCTGCAATTATGGAGACTGAGAAAGAGACGCGACTAACAGGTATCATGTGAAAACCCACTTCTATGCAAATAAATATATGTTGAAAATAATTACCCAAAAATATAAATGAGTGGAAATTTGTCTGCATGCATTGCATGCAACAACAGCTCAAAAAATGTTATGCTTGAGAGCCATGCAGATCACTTAGGACAATGTCGCTTTACACAGTATGTATATTATCTTCGATGGATTTGAATCTTGATTAATGATAATCCTCACTTTCTACTAGGACAAAAAAAGTTTATCCACACCTTCTATAATCCCATTATTTTATAGGCATAAATACAAAATCAGTTCATATGATATACGCTAAAATCGAATTAGTCTTTATGATAACAAAAGTATAAAATTAGTCTATGTGATATACGCTAAAATCGAATTAGTCTTTATGATAAGAAAAACATAAAATTAGTTTATGTGATTTCACTTTTGTTTGCCGTTGGTACTCTCATCAAAATATGATTTTATCCTTTCTAAAATTAGAGGGACTAATTTTATACTTTTATTATCACACGTACTAATTATATTTTATCTTGTATCATGAACTAATTTTGTATTTATCCTAATTTTATATATGTGTATCAACAGCTCTTATAAAGACGTAAATACCCCAACAAGACAGAATAATAACTTTCCAACCAACCACGTACTGTATGAAATACACAAGTTCAGTATTTGCCCTTGTGGTAACTTGACTTTTATTATCATTTCTTCCTCGCATTTTTTTTTAAATTAGGTGGGAAATTCAGGGAGATGGAAATCGATCATACTGTTACGCTTTTACCCAAAATCTAAGATAAAAAAGGGAAATTGACATTTTAATCCTTAGGTTTTACACATTTTTACGTTTTAGTTCTTGAGTTTCATTTTTTCAGATTTTAGTACTTGAGTTTACATTTTTTTTACAAAATAGTCATTTCGTCAGTCTGCCGTCTATATGCTTAACGGACCATGTAGCAGTCGACCGGGTATATGTGTAAAACATGAATGGTCGACCGGTACATGAAGAGGTCGACCGCTTCATGTACCGGTCGACCGCTTCAAATTGCTGATATGTCAGAGAGCTCCGTTAAGCATATAGACGGTAGACTGACGGAAGAACCATTTTGTAAAAAAATGTAAACCCAAGGACTAAAATCTGAAAAATGAAATCCAAGGACTAAAACGTAAAAGAGGTGAAAACACAAGGACTAAAATGTCAATTTCCCTAAAAAAAAACAAAAAGATATTGTAGGATTTGTAATGTATAGCCTAGGCCTGTCCTGCAGTTTACGTGATGTTTATTTCTCCAATATTTTGGGACATTGAAATTTTCAACAAAATAAATAAATTCTAATATTTTTAACTTTTACACGTACACATTTTACCTTTTACAAATTCTAATAAATCTCAATAAAGTAAAGATTTACAAAATTTCAGCTATGTTTGGATGATTTTCAAAATGTTTTCAAAAACTTCTCATACTCAGGCTGTGTTTGTGTTGTAAAATTTTAGTGTTGTTAAAATTTTAGGTATTGGGTTTAGTGAAAAAGTGAAGAGAGAGGTAATTTTTTATATTTTTTTGTAGTAAATAGTAATGATTTGATGGGGAGAGAGAGATTATATTGTAATATTTAATTGTATTAAAATTTTAGAGGGAATAAAATTTTGACACACAAACACACCCTGACTTATTCATCAATTACGATACATTTTCACAAATCTCAATAATTTTTTACAAATTTCAAATATTTTTAACACACTTTTCACTAATTTCAAAAGAACCTACGCTAACTTAAAAAAACCACGAATACAAAAAAATCAATTTTGAAATCTAAACCAAACAAAATTCATGTCTACAAAATTTTGTACAATAAACATACCGTGACGGCGTGACAACAGAAATAACAGGTGAGCAGCTCAATTCTTTTTTTTTTCTACTACTATATATTTTGTCAATTACAGCTGGAGGCCAAAGTGCTAATGGGACCCACCCCTGACCCCTCAATCTGTAGAAAAGCTCCAACTACCATTGGGACTGTCTGTGTCCACCGACTAATCACGCGTCGGCTGTGGGGCACGAACTTTTACCCAACAGGGTAAAGAGCAGAGCGCCAGAGCCTCGTTTCTTTCTTGCTATTCTGACGCGCTCGCCTGGCAACGTCTTGGTTGGTCTCTATATTTTATTCCTTACTTCGTTTGGCCTGGCTTGGCTGGCTTCAATGGCTTGCCTCAAAAGGATACACAAGTCCATACACGCTACCCTCTTGCAGCTCCTTCAGGCTTCACGCCTTCACCCCTTCAAATTCTACGCATGCTTTTTCTATCTTGTATATTATATTAGACTTTGAATTGTTTTTTAGTGGAAATAAATAACAAAGACAGATTAATTCTGTTTTCCTTTTTTTAAGTGAATACAAGTATTGATCGTGGCCCCTGAGGAATGTATGGGTTGGACATTCGTATCGCAATATCAGAGTGCCATCATGGATGCCAAAGAAAAACAAGATATAGCACTTGTATCCATTCAGTAATCAGTAGTTGAGACATATCGGCGAGAATTGGATTGGACTGCCTAAGCTCATTCAATTCGGACAGGTTAACAGGTCCAAGTTGGCAAATTTGACCTCGGAGGCTCCATCATAGCAGCGCACCTGCCCCCTGTTCCCACTCCCTATTCCTAACGAATTAATGGTCGCCCTCTCTCGATATTCATACAATGCCGACTTGGCTAATGATAGAGCCGACATATCAGCAGTGCTATCCTTCACGTGAGTTCCTGAGCAAGCGAAAATAAGACCCCAAAACTCATAGTTTAGTCTCTATTTGGGATAATACTGTATGCTCAGTTAGTCAGTTTCCGTTGCTCTATATTCGTGTTCACACATCCTACAAGATACATACCCAAACAAAAGAACCCTCCAATAGAAAAGTGAAACCTTTCACGGACTGGTATATAGGCTAATATAGCAAATTGCATCTGCGAGTCCCTGAATAGTAGATTCCCCGAACGGTTGCTGCCAGAGGCCAGAGCATGCCATATTTAATAGAGGGGTCTCGTAGTCTTCCCAATCATCCATCACGGACTACTAAAAAACATGTCGTGTTTTGTTAAATTATTGTATAGCACTCTTGTCTATTCTATAAAATATAACAACCTACATGCCCCAAGAAACATTAGCCTTTTTCTTATTTGTGAACATCCCTTTTGATCAGTCTTTAACATCGTGTAAGGGTAAGCAACTATGGCAACTGTGCAAAACAGAGCACCGAAGTGCTCTATTTTGCTCTGCTTTGTTATATACTCTGTATTGCTTTCGTTGAGCTCCTGCCGGGTTTTCGGCCAATCATCACCTGTTTTTGCCTGTGATGTTGGGAGCAATCCTACGTTGGCAAGTCTCGGGTTCTGTAATAAGTCGTTGGGGATTGACCTGAGAGTGGCAGACTTGGTTAACAGGCTGACATTGCAGGAGAAGATCGGGTTCTTGGTGAACAGTGCCGGGAGTGTGAGTAGGCTTGGGATACCAAAGTATGAGTGGTGGTCTGAGGCTCTACATGGAGTTTCTTACGTCGGTCCGGGGACGCGGTTTTCAAATGTGGTAGTACCTGGCGCTACCAGCTTTCCTCAGGTTATCCTGACTGCCGCTTCATTCAACACCTCTCTGTTCGTAGCCATTGGGAAGGTAAGATAGCTTTAATTCCAATAGACTGTATTGCCAATTTGCAATTTTGTTGTTCTTTTGCTTCTTTCGTATCACCAGGTCTTACCTCATGTCTTTCTTTATGTTTCTCACGATACTTCAGTCATGGATTATCTTTCTTTGTTTTTGTCAAAAATCAAGTACGGAGTAGCATCTTCTTGAGATTGATAAAAAATTGGCGTTGCATTTGCATGTTGACTCATTTCAGATTTTTATGGCTCGAGTTTTTCCACATCAGTTAATGAAGTAGATTCGTGATCTTCTTCTGGGATTGCATAAGATATTTTGTTGGTTGTTTTATGATTTTATCATCAATAATAACTTGCCATTATCTTCTTTAGCAATCCTGGTTGTTAGATTTGATATTCTCCTTTGTTCATCTTGCCGTCTGGGGGAAAATGAAAACGATAACATAATACGGAGCGAGAGAGAGAGAGAGAGAGAGAGAGAGAGAGAGGACCAGCACCGCTTAATATGGCGAAAGGACTTATAAATTTCCGGTGGTTTGTAGATAACATTGTTTCTTAACAAATGACAATATAAATGCTTTTTCTAGGTATTAATCCGAAACGTATCGCCAATGCTTTCCTTTAAGAGGTTTCTTGACGTGAAGACTGAGCTATTTATGGGTGATTAAGAAAAGTTAGTGCATAATTATGAGGTAACTTCATTTCCTCGGTTTCCCTTGAACATGAATGAGAAAGATGTAATACAACAATTTATATGAATAATGTTGAGTACAGTAGGCAAAAACTAGTTGGTGGGATTACAAAGACTGCAGCTCGCAGGGTTCTGAGATATATGAAGGCCCCAGAGAGGATTCTAGCTTGCAGTGGGAAGAATACAGAAGGTGATGACGATGGCGATTAATAGCAGCTACATCGATGGGCAGCTAATTTCTCTTAAGCGTCAACTACGTGTAGAATAGGCAATTAACAATCACTGTTTAAGGGAAGAATTCACTCATTTAGTAACGAAAATGCCTATTTTGTGGAGAAAACAGAGGAACAATGTTTAGACATCATAGAACTTCGTATGCCACTTGCTTCCTCGTTTCTCTTTTTGGTTAGAACGTGGAAAGTCGGACCAGGTCGGCAGGCCGTTGAGATATGTTGAAATTGGCTTGTCAACAAAAGATAGCGCTGTCGCTATCTTTGCGGACTCTTTATCTTTTGAAAGTTTGCGAGGCAGTATATACAATTTTTCCGCCCTTAATAGTTATTGTGATTCTTACACTTTACCCTTTGTAGTACAAATTTTGTTATATTTCACCTCTCAACTATCAATTATTTACACTTTGTTCCCACCTTATTTTGACTTGGCGAAGTAATGATTTTATCCTCGTAATTTTACAGTTGGTAATAGTTAAGAGACGAAATATATAGAATGGATAGTTGAGGTGCAAAGTGTAAGAACCTTAGGGGTAAAAATTGTATTTCTCCCATATATTAAATCTTAAAACAAAAACATTACATGGGTGGTGCACAAGGAGTCCAATATTTACTGATAATTAAGTTAATGCATGGGTTGAAGATGGTTCCACTTATATGAGTTATTGTATATGGAGTTCAGGTAGTTTCAACGGAAGCTAGGGCAATGTACAATGTGGGACTAGCGGGATTGACATATTGGTCACCAAACGTTAACATATTTCGAGACCCCAGATGGGGAAGAGGGCAGGAAACTCCGGGAGAAGATCCATTACTCTCGAGTAAATATGCATCAGGTTACGTTAGAGGTCTTCAACAGAGAGATGATGGTGACCCGAATGGACTCAAGGTTGCTGCGTGCTGCAAACATTATACAGCCTATGATTTGGATAATTGGAAAGGGACCGACCGGTACCATTTCAATGCTGTGGTAATTTATTTTAATTATGTTTCCATAGGAAGAGTTTATTTGATATCGTTTTTGTAGAGTAGTTGTCATTCGTTTGCTCGTGTTGCTTTCGCTGAGTTAGGTGACAAAGCAAGATTTGGATGATACATTTCAACCACCATTCAAGAGTTGTGTTATTGATGGCAATGTTGCCAGTGTCATGTGTTCCTACAACAAGGTTAATGGCAAGCCAGCCTGTGCAGACCCGGAGCTCCTTGCGGGGGTCATCCGAGGCGAATGGAAACTAAATGGGTATATTTATTTGTTCTCTCGAGTGATTCCCTCTATAGAATCCAGGATGTCCATCAGTGTCTGATATAGATGATGATTTTCTGCAGATATATCGTTTCTGATTGTGACTCAGTAGAAGTGATCTACAATTCCCAACACTACACCAATACACCAGAGGAGGCTGCAGCCAAAGCTATATTGGCTGGTAACTTCATTTCCATCAGATTTGTGACAACAAGATCATTGATTTTGTAAAATTTCATTTGCGACGTGAATGGTTAGCTTCTGCAATAGAACTTATTGAAAAACTAGAGGAATGTAACTCAAATTATTTGGTGTGGCTGGAGACAGCCTGGAGTAATCTATTCCTTTTGATCTATATCCAACTTCATCCGACTCTATTAGCTTCCAGCACGAGAATTTTGAGTAATCATTTATCCTTAGTTCTATCTTGTTCAATTATGGACTTGTGATGCGGTGTTTGTTTCAATTGAACAGGGTTGGATCTTAACTGTGGATCTTTCCTAGGCCAACACACAGAAGCTGCAGTGAAAGGAGGACTTCTAGATGAGGCAGCTATTGACAAGGCCGTCACTAACAATTTTGCCACCCTAATGCGACTTGGCTTCTTTGATGGTGATCCACGCAAGCAACTTTATGGAGAACTAGGTCCGAAAGACGTGTGTACGCCAGAGCACCAGGAACTGGCCCGTGAAGCTGCTAGACAAGGCACAGTGCTGCTTAAGAATAGTCCAGGATCGTTGCCTCTGTCTCCCACTTCGATCAAATCCTTGGCAGTAATTGGTCCCAACGCCAATGTCACAAAAACCATGATTGGAAATTATGAAGGTAGCGAAATCCCCAACTCTTTTCTTTGTCCGGTTCCCCCCGCCCCAGGCCAATGTCAGAAAAACCATGATTTGGAAACTATGAAGGTAGCCAAATCTGCAACACTTCTTCCTTGTCTGGTTCCCCCCCTCTCCCGTAGTCAAGCAGTCATCATACAGCACTTGACTTCTTGATGTGGCTATAGCCTATCACTATCCTTCAGAAAATTCCCTCAATATTCTTTTAGTAGTTTCTACACTATTTCTTTCTGTATACAAAAAATTAGTCGAGTCATTAAAGTGGCTTGCAAGGGCAACTTGTCTGAGTTCCGGGTCGTATGTTGCTTAACTTGATAGGTCATCAGGCAAGATGGGCATCCAATTTGAGACAGTGATTCTATTTCATTCTAAAGTCACTTTTTTCTGTTGGTTTTCGAAATTTGGCAGGCACCCCATGCAAATACACAACTCCTTTGCAAGGCCTGACGGCCTTAGTTACAACAACTTATCAGTCTGGCTGTTCCAATGTGGCATGCAGCAGTGCACAGCTAGATGATGCTAAGAAAATAGCTGCCTCAGCAGATGCAACTGTACTTATAATGGGTGCAGATCTGTCAATGGAGGAAGAGAGTCGTGACAGGGTTAGCCTCAATCTTCCAGGACAGCAGCCACTCCTGGTGACAGAAGTTGCAAAGGCATCTAAGGGACCTGTAATCCTTATTATAATGTCTGGAGGGGGCATGGATATCTCTTTCGCCAAAAGTGATGGTAAAATTACAAGCATCCTATGGGTTGGTTACCCTGGAGAAGCTGGAGGAGCTGCCATAGCTGATATCATTTTTGGGTACTTTAATCCATGTAAGTGTACTGCAATCTCCTGTTTGATTATATGATTCTTCTAAGTTTTTGAAGTTCTATGCTATGTGGTGGTAATAGTGATTTCGTGAGATGACAAAACATCTCAAAGATGGAGAGGCTTATTCCCTGGTAAATTTATGCCCTTCAGCTTTAACATCCATCCATCAATATTCTCCACTGTTTATATTTACAAGAACCACATCATAAAAATACTCGACATCATAGTCTTTCAGGTATCATCTTTCCATGAATTCAGTTGCTGAATTCTAATAACATAGAAGCTTGAAGCCCATTTTATCACTCGTTTCAGGTGGAAGACTACCCATGACATGGTATCCGCAATCATACGCAGACACGGTCCCAATGACGAACATGAACATGAGACCTGATCCTTCCAATGGCTACCCTGGGCGGACCTACAGGTTCTACACTGGGGAAACCGTTTATTCATTTGGAGATGGACTGAGCTATTCCAGTTTCAACCACCACCTAGTTCAAGCACCTAAGCAAGTTTCCATTCCCTTAGAAGAGGGTCATAGTTGTCGCTCATCAAGATGTAAATCGTTAGACGTTGGTGAACAGCATTGTCAGAACCTGGGTTTTGATATTCATCTGAGGGTCAAAAACATGGGAAGGATGAGTGGGAGCCACACAGTTTTCTTATTCTCTACTCCTCCGCCAATGCACAACGCACCTCAGAAGAGCTTGCTGGGATTTGAGAAGGTCTTCTTAACAGGGCAAACAGAAGCACTGGTTAGGTTCAAGGTGGATGTTTGCAAGGACTTGAGTGTAGTCGATGAGCTTGGAAGCCGGAAAGTTGCCTTGGGACAACACGTGCTTCATGTTGGGAGCTTGAAACGCTCATTGACCGTGAGGATTTGACTGAGAAATCATCAAATGCTCTGCATTTTTTTAGGGGGTTGCCAAGACATTACCAAATGGAATTCGAATTTGAGCCGCTATAGGCATTTTCAAAATTGAAAAAAAGGGGAAAAAAGAAAAAAGAAAAATTATAAATAATTTGAGAGTAGTAACAATTCTGTCAAAGCCCAAATTTAGATGATACCTCTAACCCTTCTTGTGATGCTCACAATAACGTGTCGAGGATCTAGCAAGCAAATTATATGAACTCCATACACGTCCTTGAGAACTTTGTTTTTCCATGCATATAGATTTCTCTTGCTCCACGTGCAAAGCGGACTATTGAAAGATGTTCCAATTCTTTTCTTTTTTTCTAAGTAACATGAAGTACACCCACAAAAAGGACTCTCTATCAGTGCACACTAGTCATCACGACGAACAATAGATAGATGAATATCCTCCAGCTGTAGCATTTCCAGAGAATCCTGCTGTAGACCCTAAAAGTGCTTATGTAAAATTGGCAAAATTTCCATGGTCAAAACAATTCTTTGTATAAATGTATTTTTTCCATTTGTAGATTTGTAAAAGCAACTTGATTAAGTCTGGAAGGTCGTGGAGCTAAGGAGAAAGTTTTTGGAAGGTGCTGGGTGCATCTAGAATGGTTGGGAGACAGTTGCTGAGCTGTTAGACGGATTTACAATTGGCTGGGTTAGCCTTAGGTCAGCCTAGCGGGAATTTTGCAAATATCGTATAAACCTTCTAGAAAGTTGCCCAGTCATCAAAACAATTTCGTTTTGACAAATTTACCCTCACTAAAGCCATATATCACTTTCCCAAATCACCTGGACGTCATTCACTAATCGACTAAGCCAAAAAACTCCAGAAAATTCTCTCTATGCGATTTTCCCCAAATTTCTCTCTTGTGCAAGATTTGGTTCTAACCAAAATCTGATTGTGAGAGTGTGTAAGCTTCCCTCTGGTGGAAGATCTGTGAGCCTTATCGTCGATTGAAGACTGGATGTTCTTACTGCTTTGTTGTTGAAGATTGGAATCACCAAGTGTTGAGGTTCTTGAGTGGGTTCTCAAGAACAGCTGCTGCTGAAAGTTTTCAGAGGAGTTTCAAGCCTACGAGTTTGTGGGATCTGCTGTAGAACGAGTACCAGAGTTGCTGGTCTTCGTGTGGGTGCTGGGCACCAACCCAATTCGGTGGATTTGGGTGATTTTACATAGGAAAAGGGATCTTGAGGCCAAAAGGTTTTTGGTTAGATCACCATTGTAAAATCCCGACGTTCTAGTGGAAAGACTTGGTGGAAACACCCGAAGTGTTTTTTATTTCTCAGAAGACGTTCTTCTGGAGAAATTTTTCACTTCGTCAACAAAAATTTCGGTGTTGTCTATATTGTTGTTTTCTGTTGATCTTGATCTTGATATTGTTTTATCTAACCAATCTTGTGCTTATTGTTTTGCAGATCTCGTTAGCTGAAAACTTGTTATGTTAAAGGGCTAAATAGTTGCTGCATTGGTTCTGTTATTTGGTTTGATATTAACTGATCTTGGTTGTGATATAGACATAGTATCTTGCTGGATTTTTAGTTGTTGATTGCTAAAATTGATTACATCTTTAGAACCAAGGTTGCTGGAATTTGGTATGTTATCTGCTCTCTGTATATTGCTGGAATTTTGGACATTATGTTGCTGATTGAATTACATCGGTCTTGATTTTAGAGTTGTTGAAAATCATCTTCTTTTAGTTTCTGAATTGCAGAAAAACTTCATAGAGATTTGAGGTTAACGGGTTGAATATTCTGTAGGTTTCTTGTTTATATTGCTGCTGTAAATTACTCTGTTTCTTGATTGTACAGCTGCTGTAATCATTCTTAGTTTGGTTATATAGCTGCTACATGTATCTTTTGTCTATAGTTTAACATAGTTGAATCATTGAGAATATCTTGCTGCTGTACATTCACAATTGTATTGGTCTTAGTGTTGCTGTAAAATAGCCACAATATTGATTTTATCATTGCTGGAAAAGCTGCATTGTTCTTGGATTTAGAGTTGCTGTAAAACTCTTATAACAAGGTGCTTAGGCTTGTTGTACAGTTCATATTGCAATATAGAATAGGTGCTATAAAATCTGTTATGTGTGTTTAGTTTACAGTTCTTTAATTCATTGATTGACTGAAAAATTAGTTGAACTATTTTTCTGTGAATAGAAAGAAAGTGTTGATTATTTTTAAATACCTATTCACCCCCCCTCTAGGTATATTCTAGGGTCTAAACGCAGTTTCAACAGACCCCATCTAGCTAATTGGTGAGCTAAGTTATTCCCCTCCCGCGGTGTCCAACGAAATTGCCAATTAGGATGGCTTCGGGGCTCTCCTTGTCATAATTTCTGATTCGACAATCCAATCAGGCTCTAAATCTTCATTCACCACCTGGTTGACCAAGAGTTGAGCATCCCCTTCAATTATAATAACAGTATCAGCCAGCTCCTCCGCGATAATACAGGCCAATCTGGCAGCCCGTGCTTCCCCTTTATATGGAGCTGCTCCTGTTGCACGGCTAACTCTTGCGAGGAGAAGCTCCCCTTTCCAATTACGACACACCGTAGCCACATATATCTTGTTGTCTCTTAAAACAGCATCATAATTGATTTTAAAAATTCCCTCCGGAGGGGGTTTCCAGGACATCAAAACATCAAAAGTTTGAGAGTTTCATACCTCACAATAGGGCTGCACCGTCGGTTCCGGTGGTTACCGGTTTAACTGGCACCAACACCTTGCCAGAAATCGGCACTTTATATATATATAGAAAACAACATTTCCTACTAAGTCTACTCCACTCTCCACAGTTCCCTGTTTTTTTAATAACATAAACAAAAAAGGGGCGTCGTTCTCTTCTATTGCTTTTGTTGTTTTACCCTAACCTTACTTCACGGTAACTTTTTTTAAAAATATAAAAGAAAACGGCATCGTTCTCTTTATGAAGAGAACCACGCCTTTTGCTAGGGTTATTTTAACCCTAACCCCACTCCTCATCTCTTTATAGTTTACTCTCTCCCTCTACACTTAACAGCCGCACAATGCATCTCTCCTCTATACTCTACAGCCGCACAACGCCTCTCTCTCGCCCTCTCCTCTCTACTCTCCATGACCTTTAGAATCCAGCCACTTCTCCTCTTTCTCTAGGCGGCAGACGACGGTTATCTCTAAATATTACCTGTAAAACCGGCACCAGCAAGGCTGGTTATTCTTGCCTACTGGTGTCGGTGTCGGTTTTTCAATTCTTTCTCACCGCATGTAACGGTGACAGTGTCGGTTTTGACCAAATCGGCACCTACATCACCGTTACGCACCCCTACCTCACAATGAGCGTGAAAACACCTCTGGATGGATTTCATCATTTCCCCAATATCCAACTTAGACCATTTATGAACCATTCTATTGTGGGTAAGCCAGATAGTGTCAATAGTTAAAGTCATTGCTATCATCATCTTAGGCCACTCCTCTTGCATTTTACGAGGCAAATTGGCTCAGTTGAGAATGAATTTGACCCACGCATGACTTAGGAGACCCTTGAAAGCTCCCGTATCAATTGGCCAAGGCCTCATACGTCGTAGTCTAGAGTTCACTGAGTAGTCCATAAAAAGATGCTTATGTGTCTCTACCTTACAGGAACAAAGAGGGCAAATCTTTGAAGCTAAGGAAGAGCAGCAACGAACATGCAGAGCCTAGCAGCCACTTTCCAAAGTAATAACTTCAATGTGTGCTGAATCTTTAATTTCCATAAGGCCTTCCATTCTTGCTGAGTAAGCTCACCCATATCCTCAAATCGATGATGTTGATCATCTAAGTAAGCATCTTTAACTGAAAAGTTCCCTTTGGCGGAAAGAATCCAGTGAGGAGTATCTTCAGCAGTAGAGGATGAGAGAGGAATACTCAAGATAGTCGTAGCTGAATGAGCTTCAAATAATGTTGTGATCAAATCCTCCCTCAAAGTATTGGAATTTGGATCGATTAAATCACTTACATGAGTAAGTTGTTGGTCCACTATCACTCCCCATTTGAGTTTTGGGATATACCCCTCGACTCAAACCCAAGGAGTGTTTCAAAGATTAATCTCTCAGCCCTTCTTAATCGACCAGCAAAATCCAACTTTCACTATATCACGAGTGTCTATAAGTCCCTGCCAAAACCAGGACCTCCTTGCAATCTGCGAGTCTATAATAAGTTAGAACCCCACAATATTTGGCTGCTAAAGCCTTCACCCAAAGACTTTTTTGTTGGCTAGTAGCTCTCAACCCCTATTTGCTACCAAAGCACGATTCAAATCCTCCATACGACAAAGGATAAGTCCTCTAGATTATTTCAGGCGGCATATGCTCTCCCACGATTTTGCAAGAGCACAATGCTTTCAATCAAAACCCCACTAGAAATTCTTCATCCGGATGTCTAGCCCACGGTTAACACTCTTCGGGAGAAGGAACACGTACATTAAATAGGAAGGGTCTGCACCATTAATTGCAAGAGCACAATGCGTTCAGCTTGAGAGAGGACTCTAGAGGTCACCTTTTATTGTATTTCCATGCATGAAAGATTTTTAAATTTGGGAATATATAAATGGACACCAAGATACAAACCTGATTTCATGGCAGGTTTTAGGCAAGTATGCTAGTTAATAGAGCTTTGCGATTGTCAGTGAGATTGTGACTGAAATGGAGGAATGATTTATGTGGGTTCACCACCTGTCTTGACCACCTTGCAAACGTTGAAATACATTTATGCAATTGGCGAACTTCACTTAGGTTAGCGCGACAAAAGAGCATAATGTCATCCGCGAAGAGGACATTAGTAACGGGAGGAGCGTTTGGCACAATTTTAATGTCATTGAGCAGTCATTTCATCTCCACACGATAAAGAAGCCAGGATAAAACCTCCGTGATCAAGATAAAAAGAAATGGTGATAATGGGTCACCTTTGTGAAGGCCGCATCGTGGCCTAAAAAATCATGCGGGGACCCATTTACGAGTATAGAAAATGAGACCATAGAGATACATTGAGAAATCCACTGTCTACATTTATAACTGAAACCAAGAACGCGTAAAATCTCCAAAAAGAAAGTCCCAATCAATCTTGTCGTATGCTTTTTCCATGTCGACCTTCACAGCAAGTAAACAACCCCTCCCTGTCTTCCGTTTACAAATCTACATCACCTCATGGACAATAATGAGATTATCCTGAATATGACGTTGAGAGACAAATGCATTTTGATTGGGTGATATCAGCTTGGACAACACCCTTTTCAGCCAATCTGCCAAATTTTTTGATATAATTTTATAACTCACATTTCATAGACTGATAGGTCGATATTGAGAAATCTTTGTCAGTGAGTCCACCTTCGAAATAAGAGCAATAAAAATGTGATTTAATTCATGCAGCATGTAGCTGTTCATGAAGAATTTGCACCATGCCAAATACCTCTTTGCCCTTTGTAGACCAATAACGTTGATAAAAAGGCATGTGAACCCATCCGGTCCAGTTGCTTTAGAGCTCTCAATACTCTTAACAAATGCATGGATTTCCAGCTCATCCAGGAGGTGACATAAGAAGTCATTATCAGCCTCCGTAATAACTATCAGAAGCAAGTCCTCTAATTGACTGGGGAAAAAAACTCAATTGCCTGCTAATAAGCCATTAAAATAAATTTTCACGTGCTAACCTATAGCTTGCCAACATCTCAGCCATAGTCCCGAGTCATTTTGAAGCGCTTCAATGCAATTATGACGTTTTCGAGTGATAGTTGACAGATGAAAGAACTTAGTGTTAAGGTCTAGAGTCTTAAGCCAAGTAATATGAGACTTAGTGTGCCATAAAATTTCTTCTTGCTGTTTAGCTGCCAGAATCTTGGATGAAGCCTCTCTTTCTCTCTCTCTCTTTAGCTGAAGCCCACGAGCCTTCACTAGTATGACTTATTTGTAGCTGAATGTTATCCAACTCTCTAAGTAAATTATACACATTTTTTTTATCTCCCCAAACACATTTCTGTTCCAATTTCTTAAGGATGCTTTAGTAGCTTTAAGATGTTTTCACAAAATTTAAGATGTTTTATCTCCCCAAACACATTTCACTACATTTCTCTTGTGACCAAAATGCTTCGAATCTGTATGGACGTGGGTAGCGGTCAATGTCACCCATAGTATCCAGTAAAATAGGGGCATATTCAGAAGCGCGTAGGGGCAGGTGTCTCACTGTAGTGCACAGAAAGAGACGTCGCCAATCTCTATTACCCAACCCCTGATCCAATCGTTCCATTATAAGACCTCTGCCTTCGCGACCATTAGTCCATGTATACGGATTGCCAAAAAAATAAAGATCTAACATCCCGGTCTGCCATACAAAACGGGCTAAAGAGCCAAAGATTGAGGTATTGCCTACTGATCTGCCACCCCACTTCTCTTGTGGGTTGAGGATCGCGTTAAAGTCACAAAGGCATAACCATGAGCTATTAAACTGATTACCACTACACTATAGATCATACCAGAATTGATATTTCTCATTCCAAATAGTCAGACTGTATACAAAAGATCGTATCCAAGGATGGCCTAGAGGTCAAAATTCACTACAAAGTTCATAAAATGATTACAAGAAAACATCAAATCCATAACAACCCCCTATTTCCAAGCTACAACCAATCCTCATTTTCTACCTCTAGGGGGCCTCCGCAACATTCACAAAACCCAACTGCAAAATACGATGCTTTACATCGTTAATTTTAGTTTCAGCAAGACAAAATATTTCGGGAAGATGTTGCTGCACCACTTCCGCAGCACGATGGAAGTCGCGACAGTTCCAAAATAGAATTTTCATGATGGGGGGTAAGTTAAGGCCCGCCTCCCCAGACGAATAAGCAGCAACAATATTAGTAACTTCATCAATAGTCAATTTAGCTTTGTGCTTACTGGTGGTCTTGTTATGATGGTCAACACTTATCCCATTCTGCTTACCACTAGATGATTGGGGCTGTCTAGCCTCTACTACCTTCGCATAAGTGCCAGTATTGAAAATCAGATTGCCAAGAGGACTTTCAAGATCACTGTCCTCCAGAGGAACCACAGTTATATCGAAAATATAAGGTTGCTTGGCCCCCAACTGGATGTTCCCATTGTCGGTGAGGTTGCGCTTCTGGGGCAGATAAGTGAGTGGGTCCGAGGATATCACAGAAGAAGAGCCCATGTCCCTCTTCCTTAAGACAGGCTGCCTCCGGGTCTTATGGGCAACTGATGGATACAGGCCAAAAGGAGCACTATTAGGCTGGGAAGGCTCCTGGGTCTCCAGGACTATTGAGATAGCTAATGGGTCCAGAAATTGAGTCGTAAAGTTTCTGTTAGCTGGGCTTAGGGTAGTATCTCCTGCACACTAAGAATAAGTCATATAAGGAAAAAAGACAAAGCTAGCTGATACTTGCACTTGCTTTCCCTTTAAAATCGTTGCAATATTTTGAAGTCGTGTCTGCTCAGAACTCTTGAATTGCTCAAGGAGGGGGTTCACTGGGCAGAAGCAATGCTTTGGCAATCAAGTCAGATTCTTGATCCTGTTCGGAGGGTCCTTCAGCTGCTACTTCACGCGCCTAAGCCAAAGTAGGTACGAGTAGTCAACTGAACTTCGGCTGATCTAAGAGGAGTGCATGGGTAATTATGCTGTTAGTCATAACAGGGGCATGCAACACGTTATTGCTAACTGTCACGTCCAATCCGAACTCAATGGGAGTTTTGCCCTTTTCCTGGAGCTGAGCATCCTTCGCCACACCCGGCGGAGCTTGGATTCCAGAAGACCGAACATAGGGCAAAAAGCCAGACCTCTAATGAAAGGTGGAAGGGCCTTGATCCAGGGGTAACAATTGCTCTCAGAGGAAGAGCACTTAACTTATTGACATGCTACTTGCTGGTGGCCCAAAAAGCCACATCTGTAGCAAAATCCAGTTAGATGCTCGTATTTGAAGGTGATTTTAGAAGAGTGAGGTCAACCTGAGGGAGTAAATATCCTGACGGCACTGGGTGATGAGTGTGAAAACCCGTTATAAAAAAAGGGGTCACGTCTAGGATTCGAACCCCTAGCCTGGTGGTAAACAAGGGGAAACCACTAAGCTATGCACATTTTTGTTTAACATGTGGTTCGATTTTATATTTATGCACTCTATGGTATTAAATGAGAAATAAATGGCAGCGCGAGGACTCGAACCTCGGTGTCGAGAAGGATAAAACGACAAGTTAACCACTGGAGTCATTAACTCATTTGCTACCGTAGGTGACTTTATATTCTATGTAATCTTTTGATCGTTTATTATTTTTTTAAGTTAAACGGTGCGTTTTGATCTTCTTCTTTCTCAACCCTAAAACTTTTTGATTTCCTTGTTTTTGTACAATTTGCCGATCGACATTTTCTCTCTCTCATAAAATCTCTCTCTCTCTTCATTTCCTCACCCGTTACATCCCTTTTCGGCTGATTTGTGTAGTCTTTTCAACTCCATTGTAAAGATCTCGAAGTTTCTAAGTAAATCATGCGATTTATCGTGTTTAATGTAGGATTTTGAAAGGGCATAAGTTTCAGACGTTATTCAATGAATTTTTGGCTACAATTCGAGTTTGTCTCACTTATAAAAAAAGGGAGCTTGTTCAGAGGTCGAACACACTTCTCAAACCTGAGCTCACAATCATTTTTGAGCTCTTTCTTTTTTTTTTTTATCTCACTGTTGGTCCTTGAAGAATTTCGGCTCTTAAGCAGTGTGGGTATGCTCTGATGTTTCTCTACTCCAATTACATGTTTAACTCGTTTCAAATGTTTGAAAAAATTATGCAACGTGAAATTCAGGTTTCGTTCTTTGAATATCTTTTAATTCCTAATTTCTCTTTCGGTTACTGTTAGGTTTTGCTAGTAGCAGAGATATTATTCAAGAGAGACAGGTAAACAGAGTAACAATATAGTTTTCTCGAAAATAGAAAATGATGAATTTTTGGAAATCTATCGAAGTTTATTTTGAAATGCTTGGATTACTGTTATATTTACTGTTTATGCTTAAATATAAATTACTGGTTATATTTTCAAATCCCCATGACAATGCTTATTACTGATTATTGATTATTGTTACTGTTACTGTTGATATCAACTCATTACTAATTACTGGTGCACCCATTCTTTGGAGTGGTTTTTGTATGGATTTCACATACTATTGACTTACTTTGGTTTGTCACCGAATAAGTCGTTGCACAACCTTGCCATGAGGGTAAATATGACTTACTAATATTGCCCAAGAGAATTTTCTGATCTACTGATAAATCCTTCTTTCAAATAGATAATTCTTAAAAAGATTATATTGTTAATATTATTTTTATTCTTCGCTTATTGATTTGTCGAACTCACTCCGTTAATATGCTTTTATCTTCAGAAAATTTAGAGGAGAATGCTGAAAAACTAGCTTAGATGGCATGCAGGCTGGGATAGTTGAGAATGAAGTTTTATTATCGAACTTTATTTTATTAAGAGACTTTTAGTTATTTTTATGATTTTAAAAGTGAGAACTTTATTGATGTTTTTTGTTTAAAAGGAATGGAATCTCTTTATCGCATGTGTTTGTTTAAATCTTGGAGAGAAAAGTCCACTGTTGGACCCTGTCGGGTTTGGGGTGTGATAACTTGGTATCAGAGGCAGGTTATAGATTCTGTACACTTCACAGTTTGAGTATTGGGTAGGATTGGGTAGCTTAGGATTATATGTATGATATTTTGTTGGTGTTGACAGTTACCATGAGTAATAGTATTATTACAGGATGTCTAATCCTGCTAACTCATTTAACCTGAATGAGGCCATTAATGGCGAATCGCGATCTGGATCGAGTTCTCATAATTCGGCCGTTATACGAGAAGTGACACAACAAGTTATGGAGGAAATCGCACGCAATATCTGGAACTCGAAATACGACTGTGGTTACCGAAGGATGCATTATCGAGCAATTCAACAAAATGCACCCGATGAGGTTCGAGGGGAAAGCTAATACCTCTGCCGCTAAAGATTGGATTCAGTGCATTGAGGATATAATCCGGGTTTTACATTGCACAGAAGAGCAGAAGGTGCTATACGCTACGTTTAAGTTAGCCGGCGAAGCAAAGTGTTGGTGGATTACTGAACGGACACTTCAGGAAAGGGCATTAGGAGGAGAAGCTCTCACATGGGAACACTTCAAGGAGATATTTTATACACGATTCTTCCTGAGGTCAGTTCGTGATTCAAAGGCCAAAGAGTTCCATAATTTGGTCCAAGCTTTTATGAGTGTGCACGAGTACGCAACTAAATTTATTGAGCTGTCTCGTTTTGCCTTATATCTGGGGTATATTTGAGGGTGAAAATTTTGGGTATTGGGGTTTGAGAAATATTATAAAGTAAAGAAATGTTATGAGAGTTGGTGAAAAAGTGAAGAGAGAGAAGATTTTTAATAAATATTATAATAATAAAAAATTATGTGGTGAATTTTTTAGTAGTAAACCTAAAATTTTGAGCCCAATTAATTGGGGCTCAAACATGCCCCTGATTCCGGATGAAGAACGTAAGGCCCGGAAGTTTGAAGAAGGTATTCATTATCGCGTTTATGATCGCGTGGTGGGGTTCCAAATTAATAATTTTGCTGACTTGGTAAATAAGGCAATGGTGATAGAGCAGAGTATCCGGCGAAGCAATGAGCAATACGAGCAAAGGAAGAGATATGCACCTCAAGAACCTCGTATTAACATTAATCAGGGTCCTCCGAAGAGAAAAAATGATGATGGCAAGACGGGAAGAGATCAAGGAAATTAAAGTATTCAGAACAGGCCACAAAACTCTTTTTGTTCAAGGTGTAATCGCACACACTGGGGAGACTGGCGAGTAGAGGCGAAGTTATGCTTTAGCTGTGGAAAGGCGGGCAATTATGTAAAGAATTGTCATTATCCAGCAACCATGAATGAAGGAAACTCAAACCAGCAGAGAGGAAACAATCAAGCTCCACAGAACAAGAACAATCATCGCAATATTGTGCAAGCTCGCATATACGCCTTGACCCCGGATGACTCAGAAAGAAATAACGAAGTGGTGATAGGTACAATTCCATTATTCTCTGCAAAATTCGCAGTATTATTTGATTCGGGAGCGACACATTCTTTTATTTCTATGAACTTTAGTAAAATATGCGGCTTGGAGGTGGAGTTACTAGGGTTTAATCTTTCTGTGGGGACTCCAACGAGGAATGTAGTAGTATGTAGAAAAGTATGTCGGCAGTGTCCTATTATGATAGAAGGAAGGGTGTTACCAGCCAATCTAGTGGTTTTTGGTATGCATGGATTTGATGTGATCCTAGGGATGGATTAGCTAGCCACCACTTACGCTAGTATTGATTGCTTTAATAAAGAGATTGTATTCAAACCGCTTGGAGAACAAAAATTTAAATTTGTAGGATCTCGAATACGTTCTCTCCCTGCAATCGTTTCTGCTATTCAAATGAAACGATTATTACGAGGGGGATGTAAAGGGTTTTTAGCCTGTGTGGTAGAAGCATCGAAGAAGGAGTTGAAGTTGGAGAATATTCCGATGGTGAACGAGTACCCAGAAGTTTTTCCTAGGGATTTATCTGGGTTACCTCCCGATCGTGAGGTAGAGGTTGCCATAGACGTGATACCGGGCATGACACCTATATCTAAAGCTCCTTACAGGATGGCACCACCAGAACTTGCTGAACTCCAACAGCAACTGTAGGAGTTAATTGAGAAGGGATTCATTAGGCCAAGTATATCGCCATGGGGAGCTCTAGTATTGTTCGTGAAAAAGAAGACGGAACAATGGGGATGTGCATAGATTACAGAGAGTTGAATTGAGTTACGATCAAGAATAGGTATCCATTGCCTCGCATCAATGACTTATTTGATCAACTCCAAGGAGCTCAGGTATTCTCCAAAATTGACTTGTGATTCGGATATCACCAATTGGAGATCAAGATCGAAGATGTCGCAAAGACGGCATTCAGAGCAAGGTATGGACATTACGAATTCTTGGTGAAGCCATTTGGGTTGACTAACACCCCTGCAGTGTTCATGGATTTGATGAATCGAGTATTTCGGGAATTTTTGGATAAGTTTGTTGTTGTATTTATAGACGACATCTTAATTTATTCAAAAGTCTGGAAGAGCACGAAGAACACTTGCGATTAGCGCTTCAGACTCTAAAGGAGAAGTTGTATGCTAAGCTGAAGAAATGTGAGTTTTGGTTGGATACCGTCTCATTTTTGGGTCATGTGGTGTCTAAGGGAGGAATCTTTGTAGACCCAAGTAAAGTAGAAGCGATAGTCAATTCGGCGCAACCGAAGAATGTCCATGAGATTCGAAGTTTCATGGGACTTGCAGGATATTATCGACGTTTTATTGAAGGGTTCTTTAGGATAGCAGTTCCTTTAACTTCGTTAACTAGTAAAGGGAGTAAGTTAATGTGGACTGACGAATGCGAGCAGAGTTTCCAAGAATTGAAGCAGCGACTAAGTACTGCCCCGGTGTTAACAATTCCATCTGACTCTAAAGATTTTGTGTCTATAGTGATGCCTCAAGGAAGGGATTAGGTTGCGTGTTAATGCAACATGAGAAAGTTGTTACTTATGCCTCTTGACAGTTAAAGGGTCACGAGCAGAACTACCCAACAGAGCCTTGGTTTTCTCCACCAATTGGTCCAGCTTTGAAGCATGTTTTGAAGAATCCAGACCAAACAATGTTTGGAGAGTAGGTAGAGAGGAAACTGCGTGGGGATTGAGATAAAAAATTGGATAAATATATAGGACGGGAGGACAAAGACACACCACACACTACAACATAAAACGACTTTTTCCGGCCAATTTTTTTGGCCTCTCATTTGTGGTAGCAGGTAGTCACTTTTTATTTCGATGCATTATATTCAGAATAATTTTGCTATCTGAAAAAAAAAAGGTAGACTTATGAACTAATTAGTGACTTTCTAATTCTAAGTGTATCACATTATGCTCATTACTACTATATTACAATTAATCTTTCCTTTTCTTTTGCTTGTCGTTGTTTCGGCCTCAGCTTTTTTTCCAACAGAACATTAATCCAAAGCCCAAAATTCGACTGCCGAGAGTGAGCTCACATGATCAGCCCAGTCGTTCAGAGGAGTACAAACCATGGGCCCTGCATATATCCAGGCCCAATTTCTTCGGATGTCATGGATCAAGCTCATACAGAACAATTAATGCCTACTTTGGCCCATGGATCCAAGTTTGGAGACACATCCATGGGAGGTTTAAACCCACATGCGTTTGTTCTTTGTCTTGGCCCAACCCAAATGGCGCCTATCGAGATGATAGGTTATGGGTCGATGCTCACTCGTCCTTTTCCACTTAAAAAAGATCACAGCTCAGGGGCCCACTGGAAAGGCCACTCTAATTTATCGAGACGCATTACTTCTGTTGTAATATAAGTACAGCTTGTAAGTTGAAACGGAGGAAAAGTTTAATTTATCGGCGTTGTCACTAGAAGTGGTAGATGTATTCAGTTAATGCTGGAGAATATATACAGTAGGTTTTGACAGAGTGGTCCTGACCTTTTTGTGGTCCTTTTTTTGTCTTGGAAGCAAGGAAACATGAAGGGATTTAGAAAGGTGGGAGGGACTCATTAAGCAAGAGGCTGGAGGCAGGAGGGGTAGGTTTGGGTCCATAGCCATTATCCACCAGTGATTCAAAGCCATATTCTTAACTAATTTCAGTGGAGGGGAGGGGAGGAGACCCGTCCTAGGCTCAAATTCACTGGAAAGTTTAAACGAATAATGGGTCATATACATAATAATAGCTAGCCTATATGGTTTCAGAATATGAAAGCTTCAGTAGCAAATAATGGCAGGTCAATTTATTAGATTAGTCAACGTGAGGGACTGATCAGAGAAAGCGGAGTGATTCAGAACAGAGGCAAATTGCAGAGAGGAGAGCTGAAAATTGATCATATTTATCAGTTGCAAACTCTGCAATGACAGTACTCTTGCCTTTGGCAAGCTCAGTTACTGCTCTGTGCATGCATCATGTGCTACTTGAATTTATTCCCTTCATACGGCAGCTCCTCTTGACCAGCCTTTTTCTACTGATCAACTTTTCTATTTTGAGTAGAATCTACCCCTCCCAAGAGACAGAACTAGAAGCTTAGCTCCCTTTTCAAGCACGTATAAGGAGGTACGTAGAAGTTGTCAGCGACTACTCTTGATCTGAGACGGAAAAACCCTTGTATCTTCTAGTACTTCTAATACCAATCGAGGTATAAAAGAGGAGCTAGCGCATAAAAGAAGCTGTAACATATTGATAAATTTATGGCCACTTCTAATTAAAAGGCTTAAGCATGTGTCGAGAAGATGAGTACCTATGGAGTTTTCTAAATTCTTAAACTAATTATAGGTTTAAGTTCAATTATATTATATTAACTATCCACGCTTGTACGTGGGATTCAAATTATTTTATCCTCCGACACATGCATATTCAACAAAATGTTTTTTGGGGGAAATATCCCACATTTCTGAACACAGTAAACTTAATTTACATTTTTCCTAAAATTGATTTCTTAAGGAAACTAAGTACCTAGCTATGAAGTATAGTACAAACTACGGGTACAAATTGAAATGACACATTGGTCGAGTATTTGGCCATATGAGAATGGTGCACAAAAAGGTAGGAAGGACTCATTAGTCTTTTTGTATTTCTTTCCACAGAAGTTAAATGATCAGTCGATATCTCAACATTAACCAGACAAAGACAGAAGGGTGAACGTATACATTAAAAAAACATAGAGATGCACAGTGCAGACCAAACTACCAAGGACAGCCAACTCACTGTTAGATAAGTCATAAATACAGCATGTTTTCTCTCAATTTATAGTCAATCACCTCTGATCATCCTTCTTGTTACCAGTACTGCGTCCTGCAGATCTCATTCTATTGCTGCTCTCTTTGCCTCCTCGCCAACCCCACCATCAAATTTAAGTTCTTTATGTACCTCCTTCTTTCTTTCTTTCTTTCTTTCTGTCACTGAGCCATGAGCATACCAAAAACCAGGACAATGAGAGGCTTCATGTGCCAGTCCCCAGCAGCAACTGCAGTGTGCATGACCGCCGATCCTCGCTCGGTGATTGTTCCTAGACGGTCTGAGAGAACTCTTATTGACAGTCGACGGTTAATCGACAATGCCAAGTACTCTAGGCTTGTTGAGTCCCCCGGACTCCCTTTGGGTCGCAAGAGATCATATTCCGTGCCATGCAGGAAAAGGGGAGGACAAGATCCGGGCCTAGAGCCAAAAGCCCTTCAGAAACCAACTTCATTAGCTTCGTCGGACAATGTCTTCCAGGTAAGATTGAGGAGAATGTTACGTATTTCTGTTTTATATTCCTTTTTTTAAAAACATTTTCCGGATGTTATACACATTATTTAGTTTGTTCAAATGAAAAGCAAAATACGAAAAGCAATAATATATTATAAGTATAACAGTAACATAGAGATAGAGGATCAAATAAAAAACTTCACCATGCATGAACCTGTAAATTAAGTTACTGAAGTTCACAAAAAAATTACAGATAATCCTTCGATTTTCCTTTCCCTTCTTTCTTGGGGTGGCCGAGTTTAAACCAAAAACCTACCAACGGTCCCCATATTCCCCTCTTCGACGTCACTGTAAATCAAAGACTATGAACTTTTGGAACCTTTTCCAAATTATAGATGGTGAGGAAAAATCCACATTTAGAATAGCTCGATTCACTTAATTAAGAGGTGGATATTTATTTTCATTAAAACTGTACTGCGAGGAGAAAAATTGGAGGTTGGGACTCGCCTGAGCTTGGTCATTATCATGATACCCATCTCTACGAGGAACCTCTCAGAATTAGTAAATTCTAAAGCAGAAATAAATGCAGTGCGTATTTTTTTAGAAGTCGTCCATCCTCGTGGACCTCGTCTTCCTTAAGTCTTTTTGTGAACCTGAGAAAACAGTTGGAAGTCCTGGTAAATGATCAGGAGAAAGTGAAAAAGTACTGGAAAAAGCTGCTGATCATGGTTTGCCAGAAGGATCTCCATTTAATATGACCAAGCGGTAAAGATAGAGGCCAGCTGGGTGTGTAAGAGTCTCCAAGAAAACGAACATTTCTTCCTAGCTTCTACCGTTGTATTATTGTATGCATGCGGCCACCTTCTGGGGCCTGTGCTGCTCGTAGTTAGGACACAGGTTTTACATCTACTTTTATGATTGGTTACCAGCTGTCACGTCAAAATTTCAAAAAGTTTAAAAAATACAATTTAACCTATTTTTATTAATTTTAATTTTTAGAATAAGTACTAGATTTACGTTGTAATATTACAACTAAGATGCTAAATTCGAGACTTGATTCCATATATATTTCATTTTTTATTCCAATTTTGATCATTCATTCTCGTATGATTTGTGAGTTTTCAGGTTGTTGTAATGCGGGTATCAATTCATTGTCAAGGCTGTGCTGGCAAAGTTAAGAAGCATCTGTCTAAAATGGAAGGTAATTGGCTTCTTAGCCTGTCTGGATTAATATTCACATCCATTTTCATGGTTTTCTTTTTATATAGGTTTTTTGTTGGGCGAAAACACCAGTACTTAACCTACTTTGGCCTAATTAATCATATTGACAAATTAATTACGGGACATAATTTAAAGAGCAAAAAGCTCCAAAAGTACTACTTACATGCATATTACATATATGTAATCACCCCTTACCAGCTTGGAAGAGTAACACAATTCCCTTTAGTTTGGTGAATAGAAGTGATCCGCCAGTGCTAGCCACTGCGTGTCCAGCATTTTTCACAGGGCAACGCCAGCACAATCTTGCATTTGTTTTTATCCCGACATGATAAACTCTCATATATATATATTGTCTATCAGGGGTTACATCATTCAGTATAGACGTAGAGACAAAGAGGGTGACCGTCATGGGGAACGTTTCACCTGTTGGAGTCCTCGAGAGCATTTCAAAGGTGAAGAAGGCAGAGTTCTGGCCCTGTTGAACGTTGGATGCTGATCACCTCTAACGGAAGCTATCTATCAGAAGTCGCACATGATGCCGATTTGTAAAATATTATATATCTCTTTCTAATTTGCTTTACTTCTAGCTCTGTTAACTTCGGCGATTCTCATAAAACAGAGAGGGAAAGTTGGGCCGAAAGTCTACCATGCATGTGTTTTCTTTTCTCCATTGACCTTGGCATGTAACTCATGTATGCCGGTTGGAAAAGATTTGAGAGCTTAAGCTTTAATGTCCATTTATTTCTATGACCATTATAATGTCACCTTGCTTTCAATTACCCATGAAGTAGTCAAACCCGAGTAATTAAAACCGACCAACATTTCGGTTTACCCAATTCCGAACTAAAATTTCTTCAATTCTTCGCAATTCATTGGGATTTGACCGAAATTTGCTTGAAAATTCGTTGGCCCGAAAACATATATGTTGAATTTCGTGTTCCATACCCAAACCACACCCGAAGTCAACATTTGCGGTGCAGGCAGAGCATTAAATGCGACAGAGCATTTTTTAGAAAAAAAATGCGATAGAGCATTTATTGAGAATTTTGCAGCAGACGCAATAGAAGATTTGCGGCCAGCAAATCCTACATCAGGCGTGCACTCCATTGTCTGCAGCAGCCCAGACATTTATGAGATGCAGGAGAAGATTTGAAAGCCACCGCAAATCTGATAGTTTTGTGATTGGTTTCACACTCTCCTCCCCCTCTATAAATTCAAGCTCGTGAATGAGAGAATGAGTGCTGAGAAAAATTGAAAGAGGTGTGTGCGAAGTGCAGTGAGTGAGAAAGTGTGAGAGAGTTGTTGTAGAGAGCAACTGTGAGAGTTGAGAGTTGTAAACACTTGGTTTGTTGAAATCAAAGTTCTCTCATCTCTGGACGTAGACAAAATTACCGAACCATGTTAAATATTGACCTCCTTGTGTTTGATGTTTTACGTTCTGTGCTCAACAAGTGGTATCGGAGCCAGTGGCCGAAAGTTTCTTTGAATTCGGTCGAGATCATATACGTGTCTAAATATTATTTTGGACCTAGCTGGAGATTCCTCGCGAATAGAAGAGCACAACGGTACCAACCGAAGTCCAAATAAAGGTCGCACGCGCCCACACGCGCTGCTAGAAGTCACTGCGCGTGTTCCACTTTCTTCACGCGCTACCACGCGCTGTTTGCTGCATGCGCTCCCACGCGCCCATTTCGCTTCAGGCTCGGTGCGGTTCGGATAATCCGTTTCGGGTTTTCAGATCGGGTTTGGGTTCTTGCCGAGTCACCGAGTCAACTTGCTGAGTCAACCGAGTTTGGGACGAGTTGACGAGTTAGCTCGCCGAGTTAACGTTAACGAAATCTGTTAACGTCAGAGCATATTCCGTTATAGTTAACGGAATATTCCGTTTCTGGAGGTAATATTCCAGTTTCGAGTTTTGTCTATTTTGGGCCGGCCCGGACCTGTTCCTAGCTATTTCGACCATTTCGGACACAACGGTGGGCTCCGTTTTGTGAGATTCAACTCTGAACGTAGAGAAAAAAACCATTTGAGCTAGTGTTAAAGGCAGAATCCATGGTGGATTCAAGTTCTAGTGCAATGATCAAGCTTACGGCGACCAACTACACCATCTGGAGACCCCGGATGGAAGATATTCTAAATTGCAAGGATCTGTTCGATCTAATAGAAGAAAAAGGAATAAAGCAGATGAGACGCCGACAAAGGATTGGAAAAAGTCAAGCAAGAAAACTATTGGTCAGATCAGACAATGGATTGACCATAGTGTATTTCATCATGTTGCACAGGAGACAAACGCCTACACTCTATGGCAAAAGCTGGAGAACATGTACCAGGCCAAGACCGCTCGGAATAAGACTCTCTTAATGAGACGCCTTGTAAACTTGAAGTTGAAGAGCGACACCTCTGTTGTTGAGCACACCAGTGAGTTTCAGAACTTGGTGAACCAACTTTCAACCGTAGCGTTGAATCTTGGCGATGAAGAACAAGCTATCTTACTTCTTAGTTCGTAAACCAGACAGTTGGGAAACGTTGGTGGTCTCCCTCAGCAATTCGGCTCCAGACGGCAAACTTACCATGGTGATGGTGAAAGATGCATTGTTTAATGAAGAAGCCAGAAGAAAAGAGACTGGTATAGACCAGTCACATGCCTTTGTAACTAAAGGAAGGCACCAACAAGGTGGTAGAGGGAGAAGTAGAGACAGGAGCAGGAGCAGAGACAGATCCCATAATCTAGGCAGTTATCATCAAAAGGGAAAGATGAAATGTTTTCACTGTGGCATCGAAGGCCACATTAAGAAGCACTGCCGAAAGTTACAACGGGAGCAAGGCCAATCCAGCAACCAGTCAAAGAAGGCAGACGATGAAGCACTAGTCACCATCCCAGGAAATTGTGCATTACTCTCCACCGGTGAAGAAGAATGTCTCCATGTTGCGAGTCAGGATGCAAAATGGGTGGTAGACACAACAACATCCTACCACGCCACTCCTGGCAATGATTTCTTCACCACGTATAAAGCCGGAGATTATGGTACAGTGAGGATGGGTAACACCATTTCCTCAAAAATCGTCGATATTGGCGATGTTCGTATAAAGACAAATATTGGATGTACCATGGTGTTGAAAGACGTTCGACATGTACCCGACCTTCGGTTAAATTTGATATCCGGGACAGCCCTTGATCGACTGGGCTACGACAACCACTTCGGCAACGGTGCTTGGAAGCCGAAGAAAGGCACCATGGTTGTCGCCCGTGGACATATCTACGACACTTTATACAAGACCCATGTGAAGATATGCACTGATAGCCTCAATGCAATTCAAGATGAGGCATCTCCAAATCTGTGGCACGAGAGACTCGGTTACATAAGTGAGAAAGGGTTGTTTATACTGGCAAAGAAGACGCTTATTACAGTCAACAAAGGTATAGCGCTAAACCCTTATGAACACTGTTTGTTCAGTAAGCAACATCGAGTCTCGTTTAGTACATCTGCCAGTAAAAGATCAAAGTTATTGAGCCTGATACACTCTGATGTATATGGTCCCTTAGAGGTGGAGTCTTTGGGAGGTAACAAGTATTTTGTTACATTTATTGATGATGCTTCACATAAAGTGTGGGTGTATTTCTTGAGAACGAAGGACCAAGTTTTTGAACAATTCAAAAACTTTCTTGCTATGGTAGAAAGAGAAACTAGAAAGAAATTGAAGTGTCTCCAGACAGACAATGGAGGCGAGTACACTTCCATGGAATTCAGAGCATACTACTCTGACCATGACATAAGACATGAGAAGACGGTCTCACACACCCCACAACACAATGGTGTAGCCGAGAGGATGAATCGGACCATTGTAGAGCGAACTAGATGTATGCTCAGTATGACTAAGTTACCGAAGCCATTCTGTGGTGAAGCAGTTCGTGCAGCCTGTTACTTGATCAATAGAACAACATCTGTACCGTTGAAGTTCGAAGTTCCGGAGATGGTGTGGTCTGGTCATAAGATCTCCTACTCTCATCTGAGAGTATTTGGGTGCAAAGCATTTGCACATGTATCCAAGGAGCAGAGGCAGAAGCTTGTTGTCAAGTCCACTCCGTGTATTTTTATTGGATACGAAGATGAAGAATTTGGATACAGACTTTGGGATCCAGAAGCTAAGAAGGTCATCAGAAGCAGGGACATGTTCCATGAAGCTGAGTTATATGGTAGCTTCAAAAGATCAACAAACCCAAGTAAAAACAGTGCAAGTGCTCAAGATATTGTTACTAGTCCTGCGTCATTCCAGTCTACCACAGATACTGAAGAAATGCAGGAATGATCCCCAGAAGAAGAAGAGGAAGTTGATGATGATGATGAAGAGGGTATTGAGCAGGGGGAGCAGATTCTCACTCCACCAGAAGCTGCTTCATCACAACAATCAGATGATGAAGAACTTCCTCCAGTTGACGAGCCTCAACAGAACATATCGATGAGAGGCCGGTTGCTGATTCCATCACGGAGATATCTGGAATCAGATTATATTCTTTTTACTGATGAGGGGGAGCCAGAAAATTTTCATGAAGCAAGAGCTCATACAGATAAAATCATATGGATTCAAGCTATGCAAGAAGAGATGAGTTCCTTGTAGAAGAATCATACATATGAGTTGGTGAAGCTTCCGAAGGGCAAGAGAACACTGAAGAATAAATGAGTGTTCAAGCTGAAGAACGATGGCAAGCAGGTGAAGTACAAAGCTCGTTTGGTCGTCAAAGGTTTTCAATAGAAGAAAGGAGTTGACTTTGACGAGATATTCTCACCTGTAGTGAAGATGACCTCAATCTGAGTTGTACTCGGATTGGTTGTCAGTCTAGACTTGGAGCTTGAATAAATGGATGTGAAGACAACATTTCTTCACGGAGATATCAAAGAAGAGATATACATGGAGCAGCCAGAAGGTTTTGAAGTTCATAGGAAGGAACACTTGGTCTGCAAGTTGAAAAAGAGCCTCTATGGTCTTAAGCAGGCTCTCCGACAATGGTACAAGAAGTTTGACTCATTTATGGTGAGTCATGACTACAGAAGGACTGCAGCGGACCAATGTGTGTATATTCGCAGATTACCAGATGGTAATTTCGTTACTCTACTGGTCTATGTTGATGATATGTTGATAGTTGGACAAGATGCATCCATAATCGGCAAGTTGAAGATAAATCTCTCTAAGTTCTTCGACATGAAGGACTTAGGACCAGCCCAACAGATATTGGGCATGAAGATTGTTCGTGACAGGAAAGCTAAGAAGTTGTGGCTGTCACAAGAAAGATATGTTGAACAGGTGATCAAACGGTTCAACATGGAAAGTGCTAAGCCAGTTAATAATCCACTGGCTAGTCATTTTAAATTGAGCAAGAGCTCATGCCCCTCATCAAGGGAAAAGGTTGAAGAGATGGTTGCAGTCCATTACTCTTCAGCTGTTGGCAGTCTTATGTACGCAATGGTGTGTATGAGACCTGACATCGCTCACGCTGTGGGAGTTGTGAGACGTTTTCTTTCCAACCCAGGAAAGGAACACTGGGAAGGGGTCAAGTGGATTCTCAGGTACCTTAAAGGTACATCGAAGCTATGTTTGTGTTTCGGGGGAGCTGATTCAATCTTAGAAGGATATACAGATTCAGATATGGCTGGTGATCTTGATGGAAGAAAATCTACATCAGGATTCATTTACACATTTTTGGGGGAGCTGTCTCATGGCAGTCCAGATTACAGAAATGTGTGGATTTATCCACAACAGAAGCAGAGTACATTGCTGCAGCGGAAGCTGAGAATGAAATGTTGTGGTTAAAGCGGTTTATCTAAGAGTTGAGAATCAGTCAGAATGAATACAAGGTACATTGTGATAGTCAGAGTGCTCTCGACTTGAGCAAGAATTCAATGTACCATTCCTGCACAAAACATGTTGACATTCGCTATCATTGGATACACGAGGTGATGGAGCAACAACTATTAAAGCTTGTGAAAATCCACACAAAAGAGAATCCAGCAGACATGTTGACAAAGGTGGTCACTCGTGAGAAGCTCGAGCTATGTAAAGACATAGCAGGAATGGACACCTCCAACTGATTGATATCATGACACATTCTCCTCTTGTGGGTATGGAGGGAAAAAATTGTTGAATTTCGTGTTCCATACCCAAACCACGCCCGAAGTCAACATTTACGGTGCAGGCAGATCGTTAAATGCGACAGAGCATTTAATGAGAATTTTGCAGCAGGCGCAATAGAAGATTTGCGGCCAGCAAATCCTACATTAGACGTGCACTCCATTGTATGTAGCAGCCCAGACATTTATGAGATGCAGGAGAAGATTTGCGCGCCACCGCAAATCTGATAGTTTTGTGATTGGTTTCACACTCTCCTCCCCCTCTATAAATTCAAGCTCGTGAATGAGAGAACGAGTGCGAAGAAATATTGAAAGAGGTGTATGCGAAGTGCAGTGAGTGAGAAAGTGTGAGAGAGTTGCAGTAGAGAGCAATTGTGAGAGTTGAGAGTTGTAAACACTTGGTTTGTTGAAATCAAAGTTCTCTCCTCTCTGGACGTAGGCAAAATTGTCGAACCACGTTAAATATTGACCTCCTTGTATTTGGTGTTTTACATTCTATGCTCAACAATATCAGCACCAAATAAATTTGACAAAGGTTTACAAAATTTAGTTTTGAGTCTGGGCCCAAGCGAAGGTTCCTGCCGAACTAAGCTTTCTTTCAGGCCCACGTTCTTTGGTCCGAACATAGATGTTGGGTCGCGTAACGTAAAATAAGTGGGCTTCTCGTCTTGCTCGGCCTGGCCAGCGTCCGAGCCTCACCGAGGCGCCTAAAGCAGCCCGAGTAAAAAGAAAAATAAAAAGAAGATGCGCGGCCGAAGAGGAAACGGGAGAAATTAACTGAGAAAATAGAGAAAGGAGAATTATTATATGTAATAATTTTACCCGGAATTTCGATGATGAAATATATATATATATATCCCACGTACCTCTCAGGTGAGGCTATGATCAGGTGGGCACCTGTGCGTGATGGTGCTTTGTAAGCTTATTTATTTATTTTTTTAATAGGATTGAGTCATCTTTAATTGCTTATTTAAATTGCACAGTAAAATTTGAAAAGAAATAGCCACAATAGTTGAATTGGTCTCGTACTGTTCTAAACTTTTTATCGATAGATATAGACATCATTAAATAGTGTAAAATTCATCTATTATATCTATCTTCCTTCGAATTTTGCTATAAAATTTGAAAAAGAAATTACAGATGATCTTAATACTTCTCTAATAATATGATACTTGAGAGTTTTTTATTTCTTAGAAAATGAACTATTTATTTTTTAATATATTAAAGGTCTAATAGATATCGGAAGCACGCATAAGAGGAACCATATAAAATTCTCACCCGGAATGTCGGAAGGCAAAATTAGTTGAATAGGAATCTCCTATTTATTTTGTGATTAAAAGAGTCAATCCCCCTCTTAATTGGTTTTAAAAATTTAAAAATAATGACTTAAAAGTTTTGGAACATGGAATTATTTTTTTCCAAAACAACTTCAAACCTAAGAGGTTGGATGTCTTGTTTATATCTGATAAGTGGTACTACGACGATGCGAACGTTTCAATATATATATATTATACGGGAGAAAAGTAATTATCCAATATAATTAGAAGTCTATACTGGCGTGCACTTTTTTTTTTTTGTAAATTAAGCGTGTGAGAAGAAGAATAATGTTGCACCTAATGTCATGCATTGTCACAATGTCATGTCTATATCGGCTATCGCTAGCTGCCAATTATGTCCACGTTGACAATGGTCCAATGTTACCTCCCCTTGTTACATGTAGACCAGATCAGACGATGAAAAAATACATGCGAGAGATTAGATCAGAAGGCCTTATTTCAGAATATAATGAGGCCAACAGCCTACTAATTACACAACTCATGAACGGCTCAAAACATAATAATCACGGTTGTCAATTGATTAATGTTTAATTTAGAGGAAAACAATAATATGAGTCGACCAATACAAGTAATTAACAAGTATATATATATATACACACACGAGAAAGGAGAAAACAAAAAAAATTACTCTTAAAGAAAGGAGAGACATGTTACATAAATCATATGAAACGTCCTTTCAAACTATTTTCAATTAACTAGCAAGTCCACAATATACGAAATAATAAATTACAATTTGAACTACTTATATTACATTTACAAATAATCGGAAGGTGCCCCAAGTTGTCGTCCCTTCTTCATGTTATCCTAACCATTAGGAAAAGTATTAATTTTAATCACAAGTTACCGTGAATTATGGGAAAATTATTAATTTTCATCACATTTTGCCCTTGAAATATTGAAATTCATCAATTCATACCCTTTATAAGAAGCCGTGTAGACGTCAAGATTATGCCACATAGTCCATTTTCATTCATTTCAATCATAGGACAAGATTCAAAGGCATAAATTGATAGATTTTGATTGTTTGAAGGTAGAAATGAATGAAATTAATAATTGGCTTAAATGCTAATCAGGTCCACGTGGTTTAACGCTTTCCCAAATAAGTCACTATACTTCAATTTGGATGATTTTGGTTCCTACGCTTTATACGTATTCCAAAAAAAAATCCTTTCGTCAGTGTAGCCCTACCACTTAACAGCTTTTTTTGATGTAGCAAACGTAGGCCACATAATCATCGATTGCACAATGCCACGTGACTTGCCATTTTCTCTCTCCCAATCAGCACCACGTCACCCCTGACTCACATGCCATTTTTCTCCCACTTCTTCTTCTTCACCTGCTTTGCCCAAATCTCAAACAAATTGCAAGACACCATAATATTACTCGCTTCTCTCCTCTGCTTCTTCTTTTACCTATTTATCGCCAACATCCCCACCACGGTGTCTTTGGTCCAAAGCACAAAAGAGTTCACGAAGGAATTCTTTTGGTTTTATATAAACGAGTTAATTTGTGTGTTAAAGCTTTACAACATATTAGAGCCTAACCATGAAGATCCCCGCCACACTTGCTTTCTCTATCTTCTTCCTCATTCTCCTTTCTCAAGGGATCATAATGTTATCAGAGGCACAAAACCCATCGGGAGGCCGACAAACCCCACCGGGAGGGCCAATAAAATCGAAATAAACAATAATGGTCATCTAAGGGCCAACAAAAACGCAGCCCAACAAAAAAACTAATACAACCGCGCCCAGGAACAGAGGAAGCCACAAAAAAGTGGCAGAGGAGGCGGATGAAGAATCTAGCCCTTGGATAAAAGCACTTCATTTACCAAATTTTGTAAGTTGGTGGATGAAGAATCCGATGGACTGGTGGTTTCTTTGGCTAATTTTTTCCACTCTATGGTCTTCTTTCACAAGCTTTTCAACTTCCTCTTTCTTGACCTCGCTATCAATCTCCATGCCAATGCCCCATTCTTTGCAAGTATACTTGCAGTTTGTTTGTTGATCACCAAATGAGGGCCAACAAAGCATGGGCACTCCTGCGCTCACACTTTTAATATTTACATCTTCAAATTTGAATTCCACCCGCAGTGTGAACCCTAGAGATTGGCAGGGGAGATGGGTGAAGGTGCTTTGCGTCGAAGAAGAAGAAGAAGATATAGGTGGTTGATCAATGTGGCGTCGACCAGAAGAGAGGACATGGACAAGCCATGTGCAGGCATGCCATTGGCTATGGTATGACCTCAATATGCCAGGTCAAAAAATCCGTTAAGTGGTGGGACCACATTGACGGATTGACTTTTTTTAGAAAACGTATAAAGCGCAGAGACCAAATTTATCCAAATTGAAGTATTTAGACTTTTTTGACAAAACGTTAAACCATAGGGATCTGAGTAGCATTTAAGCGTTAATAATTTGAACCATAAAATAACATTTAATCCAATAATCGAAGGGAAAAGAGTAAAAATTTCCCAAAAATATCTAATATTACTTTATTGCTATATTTGATAGTTTCATATATTTGAAGAGGCAAACTAATTATACAAACATTGTATGCGCCCATACAAAATCAAAAATAGTAGAAAAAGTAAAAAGACTACTGATGTCTTTAAAGTAATATTGCAACAAATGCTCATCCGCACCCCAAGAAATTCTATGTTCAGTTATTATTTATTCATTTGTTTAACTAGCTTGCTGTGGTAAACCGTGTATCCACAAACTAAACGCGGTCCATGTACATAGCTAGGAGACTCAAAAGCAGTACGTTCTTGGTGGAGAGATCCGCTGCAGTTGTAACCTGCACAATTTTAATAAAATTTATTTCAACAACCGAAGATCGCTGCTAGCGCACATTTGCTTGATAGTCTCAAATTTCTACCACTAAGCCTAAGATTTCTTCTATATATCGAGTAACTTACATATATAAACAAGAGCTTCATAGGATCAGTTAAGTACTTGTTTTGCGGCAGCGATCGATATTAAGTATAACCTGCTGAACTCCGTGCATCGTCTCAAATAAACTACCTAGCAAGTCGATCGATCTCCTACCGCAATGAATCGGCACCGCGTAAGTGACGAGCTTGGAGAGGATGGCATGGAGATCAATAGGGTGTCCTCATCACATCGCCACTCAGAGACCATGCCATATATTCAGAGGGTGGGAATGCCTCCTACGCAGACTCTGTGGGAACAGTTTGTTGGTACCGTGAACGAAACTTTCTTCTGGGATGACCCGTACCGCTCTTTTAGGAACCAACCGAGATCGAGAAAGTTTTCTCTCGGCCTCCAAGCTGTCTTTCCCATTCTTGAATGGGCGAAAGACTACAATCTCACCAAATTCAAAGGAGACCTAATTTCCGGACTTACCATCGCAAGTCTCGCTGTTCCTCAGGTGACAGAAAATCCAAAGAAGATTATGTGTTATATATACATGGGGTTTCTTTTCAATATTTCTCCAACTTTAAGTCCTAATGTTGTTAATGTCGTAGGATATTGGTTACGCGAAGCTGGCACATCTGCCTGCTGAAAATGGATTATGTAAGTGAGCATGTTAATCTTTGTTTTTACTGACATGATAAGCTGGTTGCATTTCTTAATAAGTTCGCTGATCTTGTTTTTTTCTTTTTTCTTTTACTTGTGTAATCGGCTTTCCTTTCTTCTGCAGACAGCAGCTTTGTTCCACCTCTTATTTATTCTGTCCTGGGTAGCTCGAGAGATATCGCAATTGGACCGGTGGCTGTAGTGTCTATCTTGCTTGGCAACAGGTTATCAAGTGAGATTGATCCAACCACGAATGCAATTGAATATCGTCATCTTGCCTTCACCGCTACCTTTTTTGCTGGCCTCACTCAGTTCCTATTAGGTTTTTTCAGGTATGTTGGCCTATACCATGATCTTAATCAATTAATACGACGATCGACTATATCATTCGATGTCCTAATTGATAAGGCCAGATTCCTTCTTGCAGTTTTAATGCTTCAGTGTCCCACACCATTAAAGGTCTGGGTTGTCGTGCATATATATGACATTTGATTTGAATCAGTAGCGGAACCTGTTTTTTTTTTCCGTTTCGGGGGGAGTTAATTATAGTTTGCTATTAATGTTCATCGTCTGTTTATTGAAGGTTTTATCATTTGATCACCAAATTTTCAGTGGCTGTCTATTCAATTTGCATATAAAATTAAAAAGCAATGAATAATAACTGCACATGCATGTGTATAATACTCTTGTTTGAGTATATTACAAGAAAGAAAAGCATAACTTTATTGATTAAGCATAATTTTATGATTAAAATTTTTAAAAAATATTTATGTAAAAACTTATGGAATAGGAATTATCAGATAATTTTCAAAGTCTGCATTGATTTTTTTACCACAATACAAATTTAGAGGGTTATTAATTACTCAGAGCACAAGTTCATGTATATATGTGTGAAACATAAATTGATGTATCCATATATATGTACGTACGTCGAATGTATAAAAAATTCGAAGAAGCCTTTCTTTTTTTATTATATTTATAGATTTATGATTGATTTTTATAAAACAAATCGTAAACAGAATTTTGGCCCCTGCGCATTGGAATATTGATAGCTTCCTTTTGCTTTCAGGTTGGGTTTCTTGATTGACTTCCTCTCACATGCTGCAATTATTGGGTTCATGGCTGGAGCTGCTATTACCATAGGGCTTCAGCAGCTCAAAGGCCTTCTTGGAATATCCAACTTCACAACGAAGACTGACATTGTTAATGTTATGCACTCAGTTTTCCGTTCAGCACATCACGGAGTAAGTTGCTTCCGGCCACTATATGAATATTCCTGATAGCTAGGCATAGCCTATTCTTTTTCCTTTCCCTTAATATGACTTACAGATACTCGCTATTTTTGTACTTTTGTTAAAGCCATTACCGATCACGTTGCTTTTTTATGTCTTAATTACAGTGGAATTGGCAGACTATAGTAATTGGCGTATCGTTCTTGATATTCCTTCTGGTTGCGAAGTACATTGTACGTTGGACTCCCAATATCCCTAATCTCTCTTCCTCGTTCTTCACATGATTCCTTCTGCTTGCAAAGTACATCATTGCGTTTTGACTCCTATTCCTACCCTTTCTTACTCCCAACTAGTTGAGGTTTTCCACAAAATTAATTCTTTATCCATTGATTCTTCGATGATCATTTTGAAACAGGGAAAGAAGAACAAGAAATTATTTTGGGTGCCTGCAATTGCTCCTCTTATCTCTGTCATTCTGTCCACCTTCATTGTGTATATTACCCGTGCTGATAAGCATGGTGTTCAAATTGTAAGTGCTTTGTGAGATTGGTCAGAAAAGAAAAAAAAAAAAACTGGTGTTTTCTGCATTGGTATTTCGTCTCTGTTTGGCAAGATAAACTCAGGGCCGGTAATTTTTATGTCAGGTGCGGCATATAAAAAAGGGCATAAATCCATCATCCGCGCATGAACTTATTTTCCATGGAAAATATTTTTCCAAAGGAGTCACAATTGGCATTACGGCTGGTTTGATAGGACTAACGGTAAAGAATCTTCCCTCCTAGTTCTACAACTCTAAAGATGAAATTAGCTATATATATATAGTTTCTATGGCGGTTAATTATAAGTAAAGCCAAAATTTTCAAATGTAGGAAGCTATAGCAATTGGAAGAACATTTGCTAGCATGAAGGATTATCATGTTGATGGAAACAGAGAGATGGTGGCGATTGGAGCAATGAATATGGCTGGTTCACTGACATCTTGTTATGTCGCCACAGGTGCGAAATTAGGATGAAAAGACTGCTTAAATATTTGTCTGTGCCTGTTCTGTTACCCTAACATTTTTTTTAAACTAACACTACTTTTTCGTGTCGTTGATTATTTGCAGGTTCCTTCTCCCGCTCTGCAGTAAACTTCATGGCCGGCTGTAAGACAGCCGTTTCCAATATCGTGATGTCCTGCGTTGTACTTCTGACTCTGTTAGTCATCACGCCACTATTTAAGTACACCCCTAATGCAGTCCTCGCTGCAATTATTATATCTGCTGTGTTAGGCCTAATTGACATTGACGCAGCACTTCATATATGGAAGGTTGACAAATTGGATTTTATTGCCTGCATGGGAGCCTTCTTTGGTGTGGTCTTTGATAGTGTTGAGATAGGCCTCCTAATTGCGGTAGGGAAAAGTTTGAGGGATGTTAATGTCGGACGTTTTATGCTGTTGTTAATTTCTTATTTTTAGCATGCATGTTGTATAAGTTATGTTGCGGTTTCATGACAACAGGTCTGCATATCTCTCGCCAAAATCCTCTTACAAGTGACAAGGCCACGAACTGCAGTACTTGGGAAGCTCCCAACGACCAATGTTTATAGGAACACACTGCAATATCCAGAAGCGGCTAAGGTTCCAGGAGTTCTGCTTGTCACGGTTGATTCTGCAATTTATTTTTCAAACTGCAACTACGTTAGGGAAAGGTACGTACCTATATATATAGATCTTTTAAACTATTGGGACACTCTCTTTCCATCTCTCTATTACTCTTTTCTCGTGTCATCACCAAATTCACACATTACTAGTAGACCTGTTGATTCAAATTGATCAAGATGATAACCGATTTTATCTATAATTTCTGATCATTCAGAAGATCATCAGCACTTGGAATATATGTATAATTACCATCGACAAATGGGGTCCATCTCTCATTTTCAATTTGTTGCAGGATTTTGAGATGGCTAACTGATGAAGAAGAAGAACTCATGAAGGGAGAGAATCTGAAGAGAATCCAGTACTTGATTGTCGAAATGTCTCGTAAGTTTTTTAAGTAGTACGTAACATATAGTACTTGTGATCCCTCTAATTATCAAAACCCATCAAACAGATACTAATGGATCATTAATCTACGTTGTCGCAGCTGTCACCGACATTGATACAGGTGGTATCCTTGCCTTGGAAGACTTGTATAGAGCTCTTCAGAAGAAAGAAGTTCAGGTTACTAATTAAGACCATTCTCATATTACCTTTAGTCTTATTTACCCGGCCCTAAGGGAGAGGACGAAGCTAGATAGAAATAGTACACGATCGATTCTCAGGAGGAAATTTAAAGAAAAATGCACCAGACCAAGAATAATAATAATAATAATAATAATAATAATAATAATAATAATAATAATTTAAAAAGGTAGGTCATGTTATATACGCTACATGAGCAGCTAGAGCGCACGCGTTCTCCATCTATATTTTAGCCTTTCAGGGCATCAGTACTGACGCGTTGGCTTTTTGTTCCCCCACAGCTTGCTATAGCGAATCCAGGGCCACTTGTGATCCAGAAACTCCATGATTCCGACTTTGTGAGCTTGGTAGGGGAGGACCAGATTTTTCTCTCGGTCGCTGATGCTATTCAAGCATGTACTGCAGTGGTCCAACAATTACCATGACATCATTAGTGACCATCGATGGGCGCAACAAAATTATCACATCAAGGCCGTGCATGAGAGCTTTTTACTACAGTACTCCTGGTGGCAGACGCTTGAAAATGGATTGCAAAAAAAAAGTAAAGAGGCAGATTTTTCTTTCCTATTAATTTATTAATTTTTTTCAAGAAGGAATTAAGTTCCCACGAGAGAACTATCCCGTGCAATTTGTCAAATTATTTGAACAATGAACGCAACTATTGTTTTTTTTTTGTAATCTTGCAACTATTGTTTTCAACATATATATCATTCCAGCATTTTTCTCCTTAGATCAGATCTCTTCTTACTTAATCTTTCTCGGAGGGCCTCTAACAGCTAACTAAAGAGAGTAGGCCGAACAAACAGTTGACTAACATTATTCAGCTCCACTCTCGACTCACCTTCAAGCGAATACTTGCAAGCAAACAAGTGAGTATATATTATTCTTGTTTCTCTTGGAGCGAGAGGACGGTAGTCTATATTCAATCTACTAATTTTCTATATCGATCCCACATTGTTGATATAATAAAAGAGAAAAGAAAAGCATTACCACACGAATGTCAGTATGCATCAGTATGACCGAAAAACAGAGCCATGGTCACCATTAACAGAGGATTAAGAGGGAGCTGCCTTCTATAGTAGTTCGATCTTCACCTTTCTTTTTATTCAAGCTTCTAGCTGGTAATTACAGTGAGTCTGACTAAGAAGCACGGTAGGAGAGAGAGAGAGAAGTTGAATTATCTCACGCATCCGGCCGTCTCTGAACTGTGAGTGGAAAGAAATTAGAAAATATCTGTACAGATCGCATGCGATGTCCTCCGGTGGTGTATCTAAGATATAAAATGAGTGGTGTCGAATTTTTAAGTCAAAATTATAAAAAAAAAAGAATTCACATAATGTAAAAAGTACCTTAAAATTACAATATCATAAATTAAGAACTAAAAATATTAAAAATAATGAAATACACTTACTGACACTACAGGTCCGAACCTCATGGATACTTTCAATGAAACTATCACAATACTTCACTGACACTACAGGTCTGAACCTCATGGATATTTTTAATTGTTAACGTTTGGACGACTACACCCTGATTTCTAATGGGCTACCTGAGCAATGTATGAATCCTGCTTTCCATCGCTTTTTTACTGTATCTAGAAAAATGGAAAGCCAATTTCACTACTTGTTTGTCCATATATATGGTGATTCATAAATGTACTTTTTTACGTGCATTTTGCTTTTCTTCTAATCTTACTCTTTGTTTAATTGCAGAGTTTTAATGAAAGTAGTCAGCAGAATGATATTGGTATGCCTATGTCTTTAACATCTTCCCTGTGACATTTTTTTTTCTTTGACATCTTTTCTGGAAGTCAATTTTTGCGTTTATTCTACACAGACTCAATTTTAAATAAAAAAAAAACAAAGGAAAGCATAGGAGCATATATTTGACTTGAACTATCTGTTCAAAAAATGTCAACTATAGTTTTCAAATCGTGGATGAAACAAGAGATAGTTAAATGAGGGGCTTCATTGATCCATGTTTCTCTGATTTGTATTGATGGGGGCCAGTGAAACAAGAGTCTGAATCAAATGCAAGTTTTTGGGGAGGTTTGTGTGTATATGTGACACAAGTATAAAAAAAATGGAAACAACTCAAACGATACAAAAACTTTCCCATAAACAATTAAAAATATGAACAAACAAAAGGAAAGAAATTATCTCATGAAAATGTGAAAGCTAACAAACATTAGCACTTGCAATGCTGAGCTTATTCTTGTCAATTTATCCTCCAATCTTTTGACAGGAGAATTGCCAACCTGTTTGCGATTGGATTCCAAAAGCAGGATTGTACTATGTGCTAAAAATTGTTTCTCAAATGAAACCCAACAACAACATCCTTCTAGCTTCTGCCAAAATGAAGCTTTTGGCAGTAAAAATTCCAGCTCAAGAGCAAAAGCATAGTAGTCCTATGCCTAAAGCAGTTTTTGCGTCAACAGCTGGAGGGGTTATGGGAGGTATTGCAATTGTTGGAGTGGTTTTCTTGGTTATCAAGAAGGTACACAGTAAGGCTTCTATAAAAGCTCCTCTAACAAGATCAATAACCGAGCGTGTATCCCCAGTAAACACAGCAAAACTACTTTCATATGTAATTAAGATCTTGTTCTCATTAGCAGGCCTATGTATATCAAATATCAACTAAAACACAACATATCCATCAAATTGGAATCCAATAGGCTAAATTCTAAACAAACCAATAACTCAAAACATAAGAAGGGTAATATGCAAGTAAATCATGAAAAATTCTAAAACTGCTTGTACATACATGTTGTGGAGAGGCAGTCGGTAGAGAGTTCCGGTGGCTGGTGGACCGCCACTGGTGGTGCTGGCCAGGCCGGTGGGCGACACCTGAGAGCAGAGGCGAGACTTGAGAGCAGAGGCGAGATGTGAGACTGCAACCGTTGAGAGCAGAAGCGAGACTTGAGAGCAAGACGATGGGCGGCACCTGAGAGCAGATGTGAGATGTGAGACTGCAACCGTTGAGAGCAAAGGCGAGACCTGAGAGCAGGCTGGTGGTGCTAGACAGGCTGGTGGGCTGCACCTGAGAGCAGAGGCGTGAGGGCTGCAACGGCTGCTGGGTTGAGGGAGAGCCAGAGAGGTCAAATTGCAGAGAGTGAAAGAGAGAGAGGCCGCAGATTTTTTTAAAAAAAAATAAAAATAAAGAAGCAGACCTCACGGGACTGGGCCAGCGGGTTCGCCCCCTGCTTCTTAATAACTAAAAAAATTCAAAGGATTTTTGGAGCCAGTAGGACGACCGCCCCCACCGGCACCCCTGGCTCCACCTCTGATCTCCTCCTTTCATCCGGCACATACCTGGCGTGCTGCAAATGCTAAGACAGAAAGATATACAATATATACCATTAAACTAGTCTCCTTGTTTGTTTGTGGAAATTTCGGGGAATATTCTCGAAATTTTGTGAATATTTACTTTATTTAAATTTATTGGAGTTTATGAAAAGTAAAGTGTGTATGTGTAAAAATTGAAAATTTTGGAGTGATTATTTTGTTAGAAATTTCGAGGCCTCAAAATTTTGAGGAAACAAACACCACCGTTGTCTCTCTTTTATTTTTTTCCCTAAGCCGCTCCTATCTCTTTTTTTTCCCCTTGCCGCTCCTATCTCTTTCACGTCTTATTTTGGTTTACCTATTGTCTATTCCGAGATGAAATCGTCAACTGGTTCTGCGGCCATATAAGAAAGTCGACGCTTTTAGGTTCAATGAATCTGGACGTAATCTGAGCTCCCCTTCCTTTCCCTTATCTCTTCCGGGCTCAAATTGTTCGGATATTTTTGCCCACTACATGTGAACGAAGCTCGGAATGGTGGCGCACGAAATGTTCAGGTGTCGCTTATTCATATATAATTAGGGGAATTAGTAACCTAATTTATGAACCCCGAACTCCTAAACATTTGACTTCAGTTTTTGTACTTATTCTGTACCACAACTGGAAGTACGGTAGGTTTTCTTGACGTTTGATGATGATCTGCATCGCTATCCATGTTCTGACGTAAAGCCGCAAAAAATAATCTAAAGTAAACGCTAGAGCTTTAGCTCTAGCTAGATCTGATTGGGTGCGGGGGCCGAGCCAAGGGCCCCAAAATTTGAGAAATTTTGTTTTTTCAATTCACCCCTTTTTTTTTATATATTAGTCCCCCAAAAATTTTAATATTTTATTTTGGCCCTTCAAAAGTCAAATTCTACCTTCGTCCTAGCTAGTTGGATGCTACTCATCCAGTAGATTTTCGAAAGAAACTCGAAAGAGAAGTGAAGCCTTTAAGTTGGATAGAAGGCGGAGAGATAAGATTCTTTTTGCTGAGAGATCAGCCACCATCAAGGACTAGACCGTCCTTTTCTTTTATTGTTCACTACGCCAACGATGAGTAGAAGATAGTTTAGTCTACTCGCAAACTAAGGGCGCTAGATCACGTACGGTACGTTGTTATTACGTACGGTACGTTTTTATTGGGTTATTGACTTAAAATTCATGTTAATTTGATCTATAAGTATCCTTGACAAGAAATAAAATGCTTCTTAATCATAGGGACATAGCTAGGTTTAATTATATATGTTATATCCACAGTTCATCGGGAGGACAATTCGTACAGTACTGAATCTGTACGTTTACAAGCGGCCGACATCATGTTTATCCAACATGTGAATATAAGAATATTCCTTGTGTAATTTGTTATATATAATATGTTATTTGGAACTCCTTTTATTATTTTCGTTTGTTTTTTTATCTGAAGTTTTGTCTTTCCAAAGGATTAATCAATAATTAATAATTTAATCTTGATCCTAACTTTTATTCATTTGATTAAGGGCATATTTGATTGTCAAATTTTGGAAAATATTCCTAAATTTTAAAAATCTTGTGAAAATTGAGATTTATTGGGGTTTGAGAAAAATGTTAAATTTTTGAAGTGTGTTTTGGTTGATGTTGGAAAATTTTGGGATAATAATTATTAGTAATGATTGAGTTTGTTTGTTACATTGCTCTTCTCTTTGTCCGCTTCTTTTTCAGCCAATATTAATAAATACCATTATTTTTTCCAAGTTAACAAAGTAGCATCATTTTCTAACCTAGTTTTCGCTGACCATTGAATAAACCAACCTTATTTTGTATGCAATAGAACTTAAAACCACAAAGTTATGATTTTCAAGTTTTTCAGATTTTGCAGAAGTGGAACTAAAGAAGGACGAGAAACTAAAAAATAAATTGCAAAATCCATTCCCAAAAAGGCGACATGAGTATTGATAAAGAAACATATATTTTCATATAACCTTTTTTTTAACTTTAAATCTCTTAAAATGTATTATTTTTAAGAAATTATCATTAGATTTCAAAAGTCGTCCTCCTAATTTTAACAACTATGTTGCAATTCAGAAAATACCGATATGAGAAATTGCAGTCGACCCCATCCGACCCCATTCACAGAATAGAATGTGCGGTCCCCTCTTCAACAAATTTATGAGTACCACTAGCTCACGTTTAAGCAGTATTTACAAATTTTAAATAAGAGAAATAAAAGACACTAATGACCCTAAATAAGAACCAACACGAAAATAAAAACCAACATAGTCATACATGTACACAAAATAAGACGACAACCACAACAAATTAAACACCAACAAAATCATACATGTATATTGCCCTACTCATACATCCACATCGTGCCGGTGATTTCATCCCTTCTTGCACGCATGGCTACTGCACTCTCATTTCCAAACTCTGGATCAGAGCCAGACAATGGGTGCCCTCGGGCATCGGTTTCGTTCGTCTCACCCACAATATTTGGGTTACCCCATCGTTGGAAGATGTCATCATCCTCGGCTCTATCTAATTTTATGAAGTTGTGTATAACACAACACCCTAGCACCATCTTCGCTTGGGAGCGCAATTCGAATTTCTTTATCTTTGTCAACATTGCGAACCGTGATTTAAGTGCCGAAAATGATCTTTCAATGATATTCCTCAACGAGCTATGATTATGATTAAATAATTCTCGCGGTCCCCTTGCACCGCTATCGGTGTTGTAGTTTTGTAAATGATATCTCTCTCCCTTGTATGGTGAGAGATACCCTTCCAAACACGGGTATCCTGAGTCCACGACGTAATATTTCCCTGCAAATACATTTTGGCAGATACTTACTGATATGCAATGATAAATATAGTATAAAAAACAACTCGTGAAACATTTCTACATAATTACCTGGTGGTGGGTGAGGAAATCCGGGTGCACGCATGGCATCAAATAGGATACGTGTATCATGAGCGGATCCTTCCCAGCCACTGTATACAAAAGTGTACAGCATGTCGAAGTCGCAGATACACAAGACATTTTGCGTGACTTGTTTGTGTCGATCGTAATACGCCGCCTTGATTTTCTTGTACACCCCAGCGGAAACGATGTGTGTCCCGTCCATCGTACCGATACAATCCTGTCCAAAAAATTAGACGACCAAATCAAATATTAGTACTTAGATTAATGTATTTACCCCAATCGAGTAATATATGATTAAAGGGAGCTAACAACAAACATACCCTAAACCACGGGTCGTACTTTGAATTTCCATCAATGTGTGGGGCCATTCTGCATAAAGTGTCCAGGATCTTATGGAAGCAAGAATTCACCGTCTCCGCGGAATGCTGAAATCGATCGCAAACGTCTCTGTGAACGTTCTCATGCCCCGTGATCTTCATAAACATAGCTAATGCCTCTTCCACCGTCGTTCGTTCCGTGAGTATGTATCCGCCCTCTGCTACTATTCTTTGGGCTAGCAATCGAAATACCCATGACACCATCCTATAATTGTTCTCAAAATTTGTTGTACTGGGATGATTAAGAAGCCCCTCAATATAATCTGCCCCCGAGAGTCTGATTGGGAACATGAAAAAACGCTGGTTATGTCTTGTCTGTCTGCGAGATGCAATGCATATGGCACATGCTACCATGATAGCTTCCCATATTTCGTCGTCCAAGTCAGGGTTGTGGCCACACCAACGACATCGACCACATCGTTGCATGCCACTGGGGGCAAGTCCAGTTGAATAATGTTGTGGATCGACACCGGGGTTCGTGCTACTGGGGCCAACGTCTCCTCCCCAATACGGTTCGTTATACTGTGGGAGGGTAGCAGAGTCTATGCCACTGCTGTTAGCATCTCCTGGCCAAAAGGTTGACTCAATATTTCCATCGTCCTGGCCCATGCCATGTGGCATGAAGGGGTCCATAATAGAAATGCCGATAAGGTAGAGATCTTGTATATACTATTGTCAAAGTACTACCCAAGTGTTCAATTTCCTGGTTACAAAAGCAGTGTTTCTTTTCTGAAAAAATTCCTCTTTTATATTGATTTATAACTATGAAGATAAACAAATTAAATATTTTACAACATATCTGAACTGTTCGTTAAAAACTTCTCATTATTTCGCTTCTATCGATAAGTTAAAAAGGGTAAAAATTAATTACTATTGAAAATATGTTATGTGAAAGTGTAAAAATTATCTACTACGTATCACTCACCGATTATTTATGCCCAAGTTGATATCGATGATTGGTTGTGGCCGTTAATCCTAATAGCGAGTCGTGTTGAATTGCTGTTCATAGTGTATTAAATGAAACAAATGAATTAGTCCAAAAAAATAGAACTTGCATAAAAAATAATGAACAGTTGGGCAAATTAAAAGTGCATTAAACACAATTAAACGTGCATAAAAAATAAACAAACAACCATCAAACATAATAGTCTGCACTTAGGCAAATACGTGCATATGAACCATAATGTGGAGCCCACTGGCTTCATTTGCGGGACCATGCCCACCAATTCCTTCTATCATAAGGCATGGACAGGAAGTCAGTCTGCATGTCAATGTGCCCACATAGAATTCCAAAGACAATGTCGTACTGCTCTGGGGTCAGTGGGGGTTCCACCGTCTCAAGCGCATCAATGCACGCCTTGAAAGTTTGATTGAAATTGGTTTTGCCACCTTGGCATTCCTTCTTGCCATGAATCCATTCAGATGCGTCGTCAAAGAACATTTCCTGAGTCTACCAACGGAAGGAGATCCCCGCTTCCTAGAACCCGATCGAGTGTTCATAGGGGTAGGGCCATCGATATCAATCTGGACACCCCCACTAGCAATGTGTTCCTCAGTGACACGACCGACAGCCCCATGCCTATAACGGTTCCGACTCTAGACCCGGGCTGCTTCCTCTTGAGTCTCGCCCCCTTGTCAAGAGGAGTAGGCATTCAATCCAGCCGCCGTGCTCTCCGCGAACATCAGGTCCAGCTCAGGGAAGTTTTTCAAGTCCATGCTTCTTAAACTTCTTCGCACCTGGGCATGTCTGAATGTTTAAGACGTACCGAAGCATGAGATTAGTCAAGGGTTTACAAGAAAGGCCATGTGAGATGGAGTCATACCGATATGAAACGGTCCCACCAACCATCATCCGCATCGACCGTGTTGGTGTCTTCATTCCAGCCAACGCCGGCTGCTTTTTCAAAGTGCAGAAGACCCTGTAGTCTGCCTTCAAGGAGCCCACTTTGTTCACTACTTGCGACACGCCTATATCTGGGATTGACATATTTGTTGTAATTCTTTCTCATACTTTCGAGCTTTCGGGCTTCCCATCTACGAACTTCCCATCACGTCATTCATCTAACAATAAATAAACGAGGTCTTGTTCCTTGCTAGTTTTGCTCCAGAGTCGTTCACGCTATAGGTTAACCAATATATAGCAGGAAAATGTCTATTCATTTTCAGTTAAAAGGTAAAGAACATCAAACAAGTACAACATTTGAGCATGTGATTTGTTGTAAATCAATAACTACAAATTCCAATAATCCAACAAACATTGACATTCAGTTGAAAAGTGACAAAAAACCAACTACTAATACAAAAAACAGCATGTCGTAATGAATAACCATGTAGTAGTCAAGAAAAAAACCGGTGGCATTCGACTGGAGGATCCGTACATGGGTTGGTCGACCCTTCTTTTACCCGATCGTAGGAAGCGTCCCTACAATATCATAAATATTTATCATCCATAAAGAGAACAATCAAATGCTTTGTTGGTTTTAAACAACAAACAAATTGTCAACACCTACTTTGCCTCAACCCTCAAAGTGTTACAAAACCAGCACTTAACAAACCCATAGGTAAGGAACATGAAACATATTACCAACAAATAACAACAGCCATTTATTGCCATGTGGCAGTAGCTGCTGTAACCAATAGACAAATAGATAAATAGAAGAAGGGTTAAGTTGAGAAAGCAAGGATCCTAAGCTCCAAAGCAAAACCCCAATCTGTCCCATGGTATAAAGCAAGGAATCATGTATGATAGTACGGCAACATTCCCCAATTATTCTAGAAAAACAAACTTTCAACACACAATAATACAATAATACAATATAACTCCCCCACCCCCCCCCCTTTTCCAACCAAAAACAATAAGAAAAAACTCCTTCCATCCTCCCTCCCCGCTCCCCGCTTGCCCAAAAGAGAATAAAAGTAACTTAACAATCTGGACAGAACATTCAGTAAACCACGGAAAACAGGTCGCTCAACTCTTTGTGGACCATCAAAGCGCCTGCCTTAAATGTAAACTCCTATACATAAAACAAGACCACAAGGAACTACAAGCAAAGGCTAAATTTTTCAAATGGAATTCATATTATAGTCCCTAGTCACAACGAGTACCTGCTTCATCAACGAGTCACAAGTAGTACCTCCGAAGTGACTAAGTCAGATCATGAAAAAAGGTGCAGATACACCTACAAAGTTATCCTTTCCATAACATCATACCTCTGCACGTAAAGAAAGTGCTACAATCCAAAAATGCATCAAACAGATGCAGAGGAGATTCTATAATCTCAATTCCCAAAAGATAAAACTCAACCTCACTCCAGAAGTCTCATATGACCTCTTTTTTCAGCTATACAACACCCCTTTCCTCATTTTATTCCGAAGCCATCTCCACCTAGAATCTTTTGTCCCTAAGTCCTAACTGAGGATATCTGTCATTGTTCTTTTCTCCCTCCATGACCTAAAATTATTTTTGCACTACCAAATCACATCGGAAGAAAATAAACCAACCAGTTTATCTTTGACAAGATAAACCAAGCCCGCCACAAAGAAATTGCACCAAAAGGAGCCTCTTCACGTTCCTAATAGTTTTGTTACACTATGAAATTACATAGGGTTGAAATACTCCAAATGATATTCTCTTGAACAAGATTGGCATAGCCTTCATAATTTACAATTCAAACCCATTAAAAGTAGACAAATCACACCCATGATTCCCATTCTATCGTAAAATAAACCAAAAGCTGCAGAAAGAACGAAGATTTTCTTCCAAAGAGAGAAAAACAAAATATAATACTAATTGGATAAGAATATTACAAGGGAAAATCCGTGCCAGTGGAAAGAAACTTTACGGTAAAGGTACTAAGGGTAAGAGAGGTCTTTCTCTTCACGAAAAGCCTTTGATTAGATATATAATTATCAAACAGCCAACTAAAAAAGCTTGAAAACTTAAAAAAAAACCCAATTCATAGAAAGCTGAAGCACTTAAGTTTGCAGAGGTGATTAGATAATTATCAGATTAACAGGGGGTAAACATCTAATATATATATATATATATATATATATATATATATATATATATATAAACAATATAGTAAAAAGCAAAGAAGCAACCTATAAAATGAGTCCATAAACATTTACATTGGAGAATACAGATGCAGTACCTACATTTACATTATAACCTATGCTTTAGTTTGTCTAAAATGAAGGTTCGTTTTTGTGTCCAGGAAAGCACAAAACAGATGCAATAACAATCTAGAAAACGAGTCCATAAACATTTACATGGGAGAATACAGATGCAATAACTAAATTTACATTACAACCTATGCTTTAAAATTTTTGCATTAAAATTTATGCACTAACAGATGCAAAAATTTCAGTCCAGGAAAGCACAACATTAAAGGTTCCTTTTTCTGTCCAAGAAAGCACAAAACAATACCAATAACAGATGCAATAACAATCCATTTACAATGGCAACAACAAATGCAAATAACAAATGTTTGAATAAATAAGCAATTAATTTACAATGGCAACAATGCAATAACAGGTGCAATAACATATGCATTCATTACCGAGGAAAGGCCTTTGTTACAATAAGGGCAGAATGACAAATCTTTGTCAACCGCCAAGCCTCGAAGTTCCTGAAAAGAAAGTAAGTTTCTCAACATCGAAATTTAGTTACAGGTTCAACATTCGTTCGACATTTTTAGCCAAGTGGAAAATTACCGAGTCATTTTACTTACAATGGCAACAACAGACAAGCAAAACCAAGACATGAACCGATTAATAAGGTCAATCGAAAAACCTAATCAAATCAACATTCAATTAAGTTGAAGGCACCTAATGAAATCAAACCATACCTGGAGGAGGAAATCCGGATTTGTCGATGACGTTCGCAACATGTGAATCAAAAAAGGAAATGTTAGAAATTTCATGAAGGGAAATAAGAGCAAAATAGAAATTATAGGGAAGATTTAACTGACCTGCCTCCTCTGACGTGTGTGGGGCGCCGTGGCTGTCAATGATGACAATGATCTCCACCGCTTGGGATAGAAGGAACGGGAGGAGCGATTGCGGGTGTGTCTTCTTCCTCCGTGCAGTGGATGTTCATAAATAGAAGGGAGGAGATGTTCACCCGTGAGTGAGTCGTCCCTCATACGTCTCGGCAAAAGGGGCTTTGGGACAAAATTAGGGCGTGGTCAAAAGGCCGTTGTGAAGGCTGCCTCTCCGTACCCAAAAACAGAAAAGAGGGGGGCCGGGGAGAAGAGCAGGGTGATTCGCAGGGTAATTTTGGTCAGTATGAGGCGGGTGTCGGGGAAAATTTTGGATGGGTTCGTCGAAGGAGCCGTTGGATGCAGGGGTCGGGGGGGACTTTTCTCGTGCTCTGGAATTCACTGCGCAAGACTAGAGTTGCAGAGGTATGCCAGGTGCAGTTCGACAATGCTTTTGAAATGCCAATTTTAGCCCTCGTCATAGCAGAGTAAATCGGGCAGGTGAAGGGTAATTTCGTAAAGTCTAGAAGTTAAAGCTTTAACTTCGCGCAGAGCTGGGGCCCACGTGTTTCTTTATTTCCATGTCTGCCCTAACAATAAATAAAAGCATCTATGCCGATCAGGGGTAAATTTGGAAATGTCGCATGAGCTTCAGGGACAAAAACGTCCTAAACTTTGTACGGTTCAATATTTTCGGGTATCAAAAGTGTGTTTATCTTGCCTGAAGTATTGAGACCCCGATTTGTTGGTCAATCAAACAAGCCCTTAGGTATGTTGGATTTTTAAATAACGCAAGTATAAAATCTGAGTCGGCAATTATAAATCTATTTCAATATTGCTATTTTGTTTTCATTTGTGTTTATACTAAAGGCTGACGTATACATTATATGCATATGCGGTTATTATTAATTTTTGGGAAATTGATAGTTTAGTCCTTTGATTTTGGGCATTTTTTCAATTTAGTCATTCACTTTCAAACTTCAAAATTTTAGTCTTTCGGTCTTTTTTTTTTCAAAAACACTCTATTGTCACTCATTCATCCAACTTCTTAACGGTGCTCTCCGACACGCCAGCAACCATGACACGTGGCATTATTTTTGCGCCAGGTCACAGGGACACCTCACATTATTAAAACATTGTCGTCTCTACCATTAATAGAACCAAAGCACTACATTTACCCTTTTTCCCTAGAGCTTATCACATCCTACACGACGTCCTTTGAAAACGTATAACGCAGCAGCAATCAAAATGTGTTGTCCTCCCATCTTAAGAAACAACGTTGCAGCAATCAAAACGCAGCAAATGAGTTGAGCCTCAGTGTCTTCAAACGGTGTCGTCCTCATATCTCCAAATAACGTTATACGAAACATCTCGAACATCTGTTTCGTCTTTAGGTATCAAGAGTGATAAATTTTCCTCAAGCGTGAGCGGAGTGAGTCCTCCTGTGCCTTGATCTATTGTGAGGTTGAAAAAATTCTCATTGAACACCGACGGATTCGTTCTCATTTGGATTTGAGTCAACGAAGGAAGAAAAGAACCAACGTTGGCAGTTGTTTGGTGAGCTGAGTCGTGTGGAAGGTACTACACCATAGGTTTGTACAACTGCATCAGCGTCACAACTACTATCTAGGTTCACAACTACATCAGTATTATGCCCTCAATAAAAATGCTCTCATAATGACAACGACAGCCCACGACACTCCCAACATAAATTTCAGCGTTGTCACGGAACCCTTCATCACTTTCACCTCAGATTGGAGGTCCTTTACTTTCTTCATTAAATGCGGTCCGAAACTTCCATCTCACGAGGGCATGTACGGGGATCAAACCATGCAAAAAATCTACATGCATTATGCAAATAAAGGGACGAATAGGTTAGTCACCAGAACAATACCCTAAATTAATTTAGTAATAGGTTTTCTTACCGATTTCCCATCGTACGATGCACAGCCGAAGAAAAGCCGTCCCAAATTAGCATCGGTCCACGAGGTTCTAAGTGGTGCTCTCAATCCACAATCACAACACATTATAAGATTTGGCACACTCATCTTAACGGAGGTTGGCGAAACCGTGCTAAATTGGAGTAAGCAATAAACCATTAATGAAATTGGTATTCACACAACTACTATCTAAGTTCTTGATTACATATCAAAACCATGCTGAGAAATGAGACCTGTCACGTAACACATCTTTGCTTGCTTCCAATTTATGGAAGAAAATGAAATGCAATCATTCCTTGCACTTCATTTTATTATTCTCATAAAATCATGTTCTACATTCTCATAATCATTGCTTGCACTTCTTATTTTAACACTTAAGGTGAAAAATGAAAAGTTACGTCAAGCATATGGAATCTCCAAAGGAAAAAGTTATGTTGTGATTATCAGCTTCAAGAGTAGTTAAGAAAATAAAGGAAAACTTTGTTCTTCCCTAAGATCCAAGATCTGTGGTATCCAATATCTGTGGACAAGGGCACAATAGAGTTTGAATGCAAACAAGCATTTTTACAAACATTTGGAATGCAAACCTCAAAGGAAAGTAAGAACCCAACAACCAACAATTCCAGTCGATCCCAACAAACAACAACCCACCCAATCTCTAACAACAAGGCAAAAAACCAATCAATACCAACATAAATCATTTCCTATCATGATCTAGGGCATGAATGAACCAACCGAATCCAACCAAGCAAAGGAGTTTGAATTGAACGTATTACCTTTGCTTAGACATGGCGAACCTCCTCTGCAAATCAGCTTGTCGAGTTACACGGAAGAGGTATCTCCGTTCTAGGAATCAGACTAAAAGAGGGATAGATTCGAAGCTCCTTTGCTTGCTGTTATCGCCTAGAGCTCGACTACTGAAAATGGATGAATATCGGGGGGGAAGATTGCATAGGTAAGGTTAATTGAAACAAAACAATGCGTTTTTTCTCAGCATTTTGAGTGCGACGCCGTTTAAAGTAATTGTTGCATTTTGGTGCTACGTTTTGAGTTCTAGGGCAAAAGGGTAAATGCAGTGCTTTGGTTCTATTAATGGTAGAGACGACTGTGTTTTGATAATGTGAGGTGCCCCTGTGACCTGGCAATGAAATAATGCCACGTGTCATGGCTGCTGACGTGTCAAAGAGCACCGTTAAGAAGTTTGATGGTGAAGTGATGAAAAGGTATTTTTGTAAAAAAAGCGAAGATTGAATGATTAAAATTTTGAAGTTTGAGAGTGAATGACTAAATTGAAAAAGTGCTCAAAATTCAAGGACTAATCTGTCAATTTCTCTTAATTTTTTCCTTTGACCTCTTACACTTCGACTCTTTTTTTTCTTCCTAATTGCACATATCATCTTGTCAGACTAATATCTTTTGTAATCGTATTAGACCATACAATTTAGAGAAAGATAGACACAACATTGTAAATCCTATACCATTTAATGTTATTTGTATAAAGTTTTGAGCATTATAAACATTACAATAGTGTCTTATCTTTTTTTCCATTTTATTCTTTGACTAGCTCTTTACGTGTGAAGATTTTACTTTTTATTTATTGGATAATGGTGATTTGGTCACAAGGGTGGGAACAATATTAATTGATGATCTTTCTTAGTGGGCGGTGATAAATTAATTAAAATATCGGTTTTGAAGATCATATGCTGTCAATTTGCCAACTATTAGTTGGTGATTTGTTTAAGAAAGCCAAACTTATGCAAGTTGTGTGGGGAGAACTGACAACTAGATGTTAAGTGGGAATCAGATCGTACGTACAGACAACAATAACCAAAGCTTTTGTGTTGCCTATATATAAGCGAGAGCTTTTTCTATACTATGTCCATCCTCATCCCGCGCGGAACCCACTGCAACCTTCTTCGGTTTGTATCTGTACGCTTTGTTCCTTTTAGCATGTTTGGTTCTATATATTTGAAAAATGATCGGTACAAGAAAAAACCAAATTATGATTGATCATCCGCCAAATACGAAGTAGATACGAAAACAATTTAGCTTCAAAATAAAAAAACAAAATATAGAAAACTGATTCTGTGGAATGGATTCATTGACCTGTGATTTGTAGTGATATTCTTTGCCCTTTTTGTTGCAGTATAGGTTCATATATATATTACAGTTTCTAGCCATAATGAGTCGGCGTATCACTGACGTCGACCCCCCAACGAACGAGCCGGAGATCGGAAGCGGCCCTTCATCACATCGCTATCCAGAGCCGGTTTCGCACCATATTCACGAGGTGGGACGGCCTCCTAAGCAACATCTTCTGAAAGAACTTCAACATGGCTTCAAGGAAACTTTCTTCGCCGATGACCCCCTTCGCCTTTATAAGGACCAACCGGGTGCAAAGAAGTTTCTTCTTATTCTCCAAAGTATTTTTCCCATTCTTGAATGGGGAAGAACGTACAATTTTTCCAAATTCAGAGGCGACTTTGTTGCCGGACTTACTATTGCTAGTCTGTGTGTTCCTCAGGTAAGAAGAACTCCGCAAATAGTCAAATTACTGTGGGTTTCCACTTTCTCTTTCAATAATGGCTAATGATACTTGAATATGCCTATGCTCAGGATATTGCGTATGCAAAACTTGCAAATCTGGATCCTCAGTATGGATTATGTGAGATTCCTAGTTTTTCATGAACATCTTGGATTACTTTTTACACCTATATATATCTGATTAAACTAATTAATGTGGTCTGTTGCCCACTTTTCTCCAGACTCCAGCTTTGTTCCTCCTCTTATTTATGCCTTCATGGGTAGCTCGAGGGATATTGCCATCGGACCAGTGGCAGTGGTGTCTTTGTTGCTTGGGACACTGCTGCGGAATGAGATAGATCCAGTAGCTCACAAACATGAATACAGGCGTCTTGCATTCACCGCTACTTTCTTTGCTGGCCTCACTCAATTCGCACTTGGTTTTTTCAGGTTCGCTGCACGTATAACACAATGGAATAACACTCAGTTCTCACTTTTTTTTTCTCCCAAATTTTCCATTAATAATTGTTGCTTCCTTCCAACATTAACAATTCATGACAATCCTTGTTGAGATTGTTTGAATAACCCCGTATATAACGTGAAACGATGGCTTCGCCTTTCGCTTTCAGATTGGGTTTCCTAATTGACTTCCTCTCTCATGCCGCGATTGTTGGGTTCATGGCTGGAGCTGCCGTTACCATAGCCCTTCAGCAGCTCAAAGGTTTTCTTGGTATAACAAACTTTACGAAGAAGACTGACATTGTTTCTGTTATGCACTCAGTCTGGGGCTCAGTTCATCACGGGGTATATATCCTTTAATTGAAGCCATATGGGTCTTATGGGTCGGGAAAACCCCATGAGCGAATATTGTGAATTAAATTTCTAACTTCAATTTTTGTTTGACAGTGGAACTGGCAGACTATACTCATAGGAATGTCATTCTTGGCCTTCCTTCTGCTTACCAAGTACATCGTGAGTATCTCATTACTAACTCCCTAGCTAGTTTTCAGTTCGCTTCATCTTTGACTCTTCTTTACCATTGAACCAGGGAAAAAAGAACAAAAAGTTTTTTTGGGTAGCTGCTATTGCCCCTTTGACATCTGTTATAATAGCGACTTTTTGTGTGGGTATCACCCGTGCGGACAAAAACGGTGTTCAAATTGTAAGTGCTTTTTTTTCAATGCGAATTTTGTTTTTGACGTGCCAATAGGAGAATGAAAAGTTCATATGGCCTCTCTGTTATATATATATCAGGTGAAACATATAGATCGGGGCATAAATCCACCATCTGCTCATGAAATCTATTGGACTGGAGAATTTGTTCTCAAAGGTCTTAAGATTGGTGTCGTGTCGGGTTTGGTAGCACTTACGGTAAGCAAATATCAGGCTTCCACTCTTAACTAAGCAAAAAGGACTTATCCAGATTCCCCCTAGGCTATAATATTATATCTAAATCTCTTGAATTATAGGAAGCTGTAGCAATCGGAAGAACATTTGCTTCTATGAAGGACTACCAGCTGGATGGAAACAAAGAAATGGTGGCACTCGGAACCATGAACATTGTTGGTTCTATGGCATCTTGTTATGTAGCTACAGGTGCGCCTGGCGAATAATTATAAAAAAAAATTGAAATATATATTATATCGTCTGTATTGTCTTCACTGACAAACATATATATAAATTCTGCTATCTATCTTCCTGCAGGATCCTTCTCTCGCTCTGCAGTAAATTACATGGCCGGCTGCCAGACAGCCGTTTCCAATATAGTGATGTCTTGTGTTGTGCTTCTAACTTTGGAAGTCATCACACCATTGTTTAAGTACACACCAAATGCTGTACTTGCCTCTATCATTATAGCTGCTGTGGTAAGCCTTGTTGACATCGAAGCTGTAGTTTTACTCTGGAAAATTGACAAATTCGATTTTATTGCTTGTATGGGAGCCTTCTTCGGAGTCATTTTTAAAAGCGTTGAGATAGGCCTCTTAATTGCGGTAAGAAGTCAATAAAATTTTGTCCTCTATTTTTGATGATTTTTTGCCCCAACTACGAATTCTAACTAGTTTTGTTAATAAAGGTGGCTATATCCTTTGCCAAAATCCTCCTGCAAGTTACAAGGCCACGTACAGCAGTACTTGGGAAGCTCCCAGGGACGAATGTTTACAGGAACATCAATCAATATCCCAAAGCAACAACTGTTTCCGGCATTGTCATCATTAGAGTTGATTCTGCAATTTACTTTTCCAACTCCAACTACATCAAGGAGAGGTACGTATTTACCTCTTCCAAAATCTTTAGTACTGCTGCTGAATTCTGAAAAGGACCTTAATTATAATTCCATTTTTGTTGCAGGATTTTAAGATGGCTAAGCAATGAAGAAGAAGAAGTGCAGAAATTAAATCTTCCCAGGATCCAGTATCTTGTCATTGAAATGTCACGTATGAAATCTGTAGTAATTTTGTATTTAGTCCGAAAATGGATCCTTGAAGTTCCGAATACAAAATATTTATATTGTCATTTGCATTCCTTGTAGCTGTTACTGATATTGATACTAGTGGCATCCATTCCTTGGAAGAATTACATAAATCTCTTCAACGCAGAGAGGTTCAGGTATAATTAAGTAGAGCTCTTGGAACTTAAGGACTTCATATACCGTGATGATCAATGTTGCTAGACACATATATGATATGTGTTTGAGATCTTCTACAATTTTTGCCATCAATCCTGTGTTCTTAAACCCATGTCCCTCCCACCCCCAATAAGCATTGTTTACTCTTAAACTTCACTGTATGCGTGTTTCCGCAGATTGTTTTAGCAAACCCATCTCCAACGGTGATTGAAAAGCTGTACGCGTCCGACTTCGCAAACTTAATGGGCGAGGACAAGATCTTCCCCTCCGTTGCAGACGCTATCATAACACTAGCACCGAAAGCGCAAGAACCATGATATAGCGCGCGAGCTGGGAGGGCGCTGGTAATGTGGAAAATGTGTAGTCCTTGTTAACTTGTTCGGACGGGGACGTGTATAGAGATGGTGTGGACTGTTTGCTAGTCCACTGACCCTGATGCAAGCTGTGTGTGCAAGATGATTTGAGCGTGCATGTGGGTTTTCAATGTCTTTTGTGTCTCTAATTTTCAATTTCCTTTCCAATGTATTTTTTAAATCGTTTATTTTCTTCCTCGTCATAAAAATTTCAGCCTAATGATAAGAGTCCAGTGTGAATTTTAACGAAGAGACATTTCTTCGTGTTTATTTAGTTATATACTTATTTAACGGATTTAGATATCGGGCCCGATGACAGAGGGGACTAATAAAGATTCCTCTATCTTTAAAAGGAAACTAATATATAAATGGCTGCAACGGCCTTGTTCTCCCGATCTTCAGATTTTCACGCAGGCTTCAGTAGTCGCTCAGATCCGTACGCGGTAACGGCGAGAGTAATGGTCCTATGGGCTTTGAGAGTAAAGTAGTGACTTTGGGCCCAATCGTGATTCGTTTTCTTCCCGGGCCCACTAGTGGTCCAATTGCATGTGGGTTTCAAGTTTCAACTTCTGGCAAAATTATTCTAACAAACGCACCAGTACTATTTCCTTTGAACGACGACGATTAACACGTACTGGGACTCTGTAAGAAAAGATGTAAGAAAAAGAAAGACCCATGTAATAAAAAACCAACAATCCAATCCTTCAGGCTTCATGCACGTTTTCAACTCAAGTGGCCAACGGAAAGAATACTATCTACTTCAGTCGCCACTCGAAAAGAGAAAAACAAATGTCCATACAGATTCTCGGGTAAATTATAGATAAGACATGGCGGTTTTCCCTCATCATCTCTTCTGCTGCTCTCAAAATTGCCAAAGACATTCGCTCAGAAACTAGAGAATGAAGCAACAAATAACCCAACAACAAGGGATCCAACCGCAACAGCGAGCACTGAAGAGCTTGAGACCACTGGAGGTGCAGCTGGTGCTAGCCCATTCCCTCCTGAAGCTGACTCTGGAGGAGCAGAAACTGAAACAGGGGGAGATTTCGGCACAAGAGCTGGACCTATGAACAATTATGCACGTCAGTAAGAAATGGAACATACGTTGAGCTCTTCCACGTTCTTAAGATTTAAGATAGAAGTCTCTAGTAATGACAGATATTGTTCCCATGCTTTCCAAACAACAGAATGACAAGGGCATCAGTTTATCTTCCTTGTGTAGCTTCATGTGTGGCATTTATGGAAGAAAAGGGGTGCCACGGGGACCAAGAGAGATTTTCTGGAACTAATAAGAGCAATATATATACATACTAATTACCTAGGAAATAAATATAGGGCGATAAAAGGAATACGCAGAGTCATGAACAACCATAATAGATAACTACAGTAAGAACAATATCACATTTCAGATCTGATCCATAAAAGGAATGCCATTTGACTGCTCAAACTGTTATCTAATTTCTGATACTGGGATTCCATAATGATGGTAGACTGGTAGTAATACCAAAATGATGCAGTGATGGTAAGTTCTAGAAATAATATCATGATCAATCTATAATGATATTATTGTTATCAAGATCAAGATATCAGAAATTCAAGTTTAGATAGGAGAATATTCTTCCTGCTTTGTATTTTCTCAATATATAAAGTCTTATACTTTTTACTCTGTGTCATAATCAATAACAGCCTAGATCAGAGAAAATACTGCTTGTGAGCAACTCAACATATCTATTTATATATTACCTTTGTTTATCTATTCCATTGAATTGAAAGCTTAATGTCCTGATATAGAAGTTCAGTAGATTCTAGTTCCAATAAGAATTTACCTTTTAGATAACAATCAAACCGGTCAAGTTATGTCAAAACCAAACACACATGGACATGTACACGCTAGAATCAAATGCAAAGGGAAACCGATTATAGAAACAATTCCCCACTAGGATCCGCCAAGATCAGGATTAGAACATACCTGGAGCAGCAGCGGGGCTCAGGGATACTGCAAAACGACAAAACAAAACAAATAAATTAGTAATGAAAAATGGTATACTGGAAAAAAATATTAGATTAAGAAAAAGAACTTCAAATCAAGAACACACCAACAACAGTCGAAACAGCAGCAATAGCATTTAACAATTCACTAACAATAACAGTAGCAAATGCTAATGATGTTAATGACAATAGCTGTCCTTCCAATTTTCTTTTTTGGTGAGTAGCTGTGATTCCAATTTCTTTCGCAGGAGATTTCCCAGAACGCAGAAAAATTCCAAGGGCACAGTTCATCTTAGAGTCACATTATGACAGAATGTAGTTAGACAGACTAATTATCCAAAACACACGAAAACAATCAGCCTCTGTTTGGATGGCCGAAATTTTTTTGAAAATTTTTCCACACACCCCCAAAAGTGGGGTATACTTGAAAGCCATCCTCCATAAAAACACACGGCAAAAGAGGGGTCAGGGAGACAATAAAGAAAACCCAAAAGTGGGGTATACTTTAAAAAAAGGCACTAACATGCACAGTTAGCGGCAGAGGGAGCAGAGACTTTGCAAGCAGCGGGGAGGGACACGGCCTTGGTGACATTCAGTACCACACCCAGGGAAGCACTGCTCTTGAAGGCCTCACAGAGGCAGGCAGGATCGGCCTTGAGCACAGTCTTGAGGCCAGAGCAGCAAGTCCCCTCTGGCTTGGTGGCAGTGCTACCGTTGGTGACGAAAGACAAGCAGTCGGCCATGTTCAAGATCAGGCTGGAGCAGTCCACGGACGGCGCTGGGGCATGGTGTGAGGACGCACCGTGGGCATAATCGACGGCCCAGATTGCCAGGAAACAGAGAAGGAGAGAAAGGTTTAGCTTTGCTGCCATTTTCGTTTCCCGCAGAGGCAGAGAGAGAGAGAGGGAGAGAGATAGTAAAGAGAGAAGGGTCTGGAGGAGAATGTGGGAATATGGGATCCAGGAATCGCGTTAAATAGGAGAAGTGGGGGATATAATGATGAAAGAGCCTTTTGACAACTCAAAGGAAGCAGTGAAGTGGAAAAGGAGACGCTTTCTGTTTATGTGGGACGGAGTCTAGTGCGTGTCTGTGAGAGAGAGAGAGAGGGGGGTCGTGGCTTAATCAAAAGTTGGAAGGGTGTGCCATGTGGGGACGGTAGTCGGTGCAATTAAGGATTGCTTTGTACACGTGTTCAATATTGATGATCGCATGCTGTGGCAGACAAAAAAGACGGTCAATTTGAATCCCCCAACGTCAAAACGGATTTGATTTGAACGACTGCGTTGAAGGGGGGCCAAGTTTGAAAAACCCAATACCATAATTCCAGTCAATCTTGAGGAACTTCTACAAAGCGGGTTGATTTCCAGACTTTGACGGTGTTTTTTAATGTATTTTTTACGAAGAAAACATATTTATTATATACAGTTAATAACAGGGTAAAAATAAATTTTAATTAATTTTTTTTATAATTTTCTATTCTAATTGCATTGCACTGTATAAATTTTAAAAAATTAACATTAAAAAAAAATTACATCCTATTCAACACCGTAGAAAACAAATATAAAACTCAAATACAAGAGGTTGTTCGGTTTGGATGTATTTTTAAAATTTTTTGTGTTGAGAATTTTTAGGTGATGTTAACTTTATTGGTATGCGTGTTTTAGTTATTTTTACGTAGTATTAAGAATGATGCTTGGTTGTAGAATATTTTATATTCTGAGAATTCAAAAATATCCTGATAATTTTTTATACCGAACAGCCTCTAAGTTTCACATGGGATTCACACGACGCAAGTCAGCGGTTTCACATGGATGCTTCACGTGAAGTTCTCCGCATTACGCTGAGTAATGTATATACCTTTTCAAGAAAGAAAATATTCCATACAAACATCCCAACCGTGTCCAACTAATTCGCGCTTATTTTCATCGGGGCAAAGCTCTAAGCTATGTATATATTATTATTATTTTATTCCAAGCGAACAGAATATAAATAATATATCATATTTATTCCAGACATAAATCTCGGAGTGGCCGAAAGGACATGTCGCCTTCCATCCCGACGCACTTTTGAACAACTTTATGCCAAAAGCTACGGCCCAGAGGAGCATTTGAACGTTGAATTAGGACGTTCATTATTATTTTAAACTTCACTTAATCATGATTTGTTTCGGCCGTTCGGACTGCCTAGGGCCTAGCTTTGGGATCATAGGATTAGTTTTTTTTTTTTGCTGGACGGATCATGTGATTGGGTTCTGCTGCTGCTAGTTTTTTCTTTTATTCACCGTCGCTTTCTTGTTCTACCCTTTTAATTTTTGTTTCACCTTTTGTTTTTTTTTCTTGCCTTTTTCAACAAAGGCTGCGTTTGTATCCTAAAATTTTACACACTTTAAAATTTTAACACAATAAAAAATTATAATATAATCCCTCTCTCCCCCTTCAAATCACTACTATTCACTACAAAAAATATAAAAAATTATATCTCTCTTCACTTTTTCACTAAACTCAATACCTAAAATTTTAACAAAACTAAAATTTTACAACACAAACACAACCCAAGTTAGACTTAAAAGAAGAAAACCGAGTAAACAGAGGGTGTGATAACCCGATTTTAAAAAAAGGGAAAATGACAAATAACCATTAGGTTTTAGTGACTTTTTAAAAATTCATTAGATTTCAAAAGTTTAAAAAGACTCAATGGATTTGTATTTTGGGTGAGTGCGAAAATTCACTTCGACCGACGGCGTTATTAGACCTAACGGAGCCTGTCCCAAGTCATATAAATTACTCAACCAGCACATTTGTTTAACCCTCCACGTATGCTGAAATTCCATCTCCCCTCTGCCACGTCTTCATCCCACGTCACTATCTTCCCTACAAAAACAATCGCAGAACATATCTACACTTCAAATGCCCAAAATTTCATACAACCCCACAGAGTGCTATAGGCTCCGGACCCAAAAAGGCACTTCAGTCCCATCTCCAGATAACCCGCCTAAAGCGTAGCGTGCCCCATGCTCTTTACTGGGTCCTTTCTGTTCCCACCACCTCGGACTCCCATCCTATGTTCTCCCCTGCATCCCACCCAAAACCCAGAACAATCCCACCCCATCTCCCAACGACAATGGCGGCTGCAACAGCAACCTTCGGGGTTCAAGAATTTGATGGAGGCTTTCACAGTTGATGTATAGAGAACCGAGAATAGGCCTCTGAATGTTCCTTTGATTGTGCCCTTTACGATTGCATCGTCAAGGCTGGAAAGGGTTGAGAATCTGGCAATTAGGATTGAGCTGAGAAATGGGTGTGTTGGGTGGGGTGAGGCTCCCATTTTTCCCTTTGTGACAGCAGAGGATCAGAGCACGGCTATCGTGAAGGCGACTGAGGCTCGTGAATTGCTAAATCGGAGTTCTGCGAAGACGTTAGGATCGGTGTTGGCGGATATCTGTGCGGTTCTTCCTGGACATGAGTTTGCTTCGGTAAGATTGAGATTTTAGCTCTTTCTGGAGTGTGAGATTTCTAATTTGGCGTCGAAGTTATGTGTGTGTTGACTAGAGTTTAGAAATTTAAAGAAGAGGAGCTGCTTCCCATTCCGCCATTGGGCATCTAAAATGTAGATATGTTCTGCGATTGTTTTTGTATGGAAGATAGGGACGTGGGATGAAGACGTGGCAGAGGGGAGAAGGAATTTCAACATACGTGGAGGGTTAATACGTGTCTGGCGCTGATTGGGTTATTTATATGACTTGGGACGGCTCCGTTAAGTTTAGTAACACCTTCACTCAAAGTGAGTTTTCGCATTCAAAACACAAATTCAGTGGGTCTTTTTAAACTTTTTGAAACTCAGTGAGTTTTTTAAAAAGGAACTAGAAACATAATGGTTGGAGTCAAACTCCAGACCGAAAGATTAAAAGGAGATGACAGCTGAGCCAGACGCACTTTTGTGATTAGTTTTAGAGTTTTATTTTATTTCAATCCAATTTTCTTAATTTGAATCTTTTAAATGCGTTGCGTTTCAATCTTTTTCTTCCCCAAATTTTAGAATCACGATTGTTGTGTCATAGCCGCCGTTTCGACCATTTCTCTCTCTCTCATCAATTTCTTCTCTCTCTCTCTCTTCGATTTCTCATCCGTTTTAGCATCTTTTCGTCTGATTTTTTATGCTTTTCACTTCCAACTCTCATTTCTCGAAGCTTCTATGGGTTTTGGCAACTAATGACAGTAATGTGAGGTTTGTGAAGAGGCACCTAATGGTATTCCATTTTAGACGGTTTTTCAAGTCTCTCTCGCCTATAAAAGGGACTTTTCGCTCAGAGATTATACACACCTCTCAAGTGTGATTCTCTATCATTTTTTAGATCCCTCTTTATCAATTTGGCCATTGTTAGGTATTTGCAAGTTTCTTGGGTTCTTTTGATCGTTGTGATACGTGGATTCTAGAGCGGTTCGATTATCGAAGCAAATCGGGTAAGCGGAGCAACTATATTGTTTTCTTCAAAAATGACGAACAAGTTTTCATAAAAGATTTTTTGAAAAATATTGTTTTATTGTAAGCTTATGTTATTCTGAAAACAAACGTAGAATTTTAAAAGACATATTGAGATCTGTTTTATTTTACTATTCTGAATTCTTTCTTAAAGGTTATGTATTCTGCTGAATATTATTTCTGTTTCCGATTCTGATTTTTAATATTATATATTATACTGTTTTCAAACCTCGAGACAATGTTCTGTTACTGAATACTGATTACTGTTGTTATTGGTATCAACTTGCTGATTACTGAGTGGTTTCTGCGTGGGTTTCTCCTAGTGCACGCTTGACGTTCTCGCTAAGTCTTAATAGGGTGAAATCCGCTTACTGTTGACTTATTTCGGTTGGCCGCAGGATAAGTCGTTGTGCAACCCTGCCACAGGGGTCAATGTGGCTTACTGTTGATGTCAAAGAGATTTTTCTGTATTATTGGTAAAACTATTATAAATTGTGAATTTTTTATTTCAAAAACGATTATATTTTTGTTCATTTATTTTATTCTCTACTCACTGAGTTATTGAACTCACTCCGTTATATTTTTCTTGTTTTCAAGATTGTTCAAGGATTGAACTTAGAAAGCATGGGGCGGGATAAAATGAGAGCATCATTTTGGATTTTAGATTAATAAGAGACTAAGGGTGGGTTTGTGTTGTAAAATTTTTGGTATTGGGTTTAGTGATAATATTGGGTTTAGTGAAAAAGTGAAGAGAGAGATAATTGTTTATATTTTTGTAGTGAAAAGTTATGTTTTGATGGGAGAGAGAGAGAGAGATTATATTTTAATATTTTATTGTGAGAGAGTGAAAAATTTTTGACGCAAACACAACCTTTGTTTTTGTTTATGTTTCAAAATATTATAGTTGTAATATATTTTGTTTCGAATAAATGAGATAAATTTATTTTATTTTTTTCTTTATTTATGCTATTTTTGAGGCGTGACAACAATTTTTACTAGTCATTTTGAATATGATCACTGCTCGTCCTTGATTCAGAGAAGACCGACTGAGGTTGTTTTATGATGAGTCGAGGGGATTTTTTTTCTAAGCAACATAACAAACATATTAAAAACCGAGAATCGTACAGCCAGAACAAAACGTAAAAACAACCCGAAGGCCTGCGGAAGACTTAATCGGACCTAAAGGCCCTACCAAAAGACGGATCCAAGGATCCCGAAACCAAGCTGGACTACAAAGCCGGAACCACCTACAGCCACAAAGGCCGTAATACAAACCCTAGAACCAACCGACCACAAGGGCCCACAGACAATACAACCACAATCTGACCACAAGGGCCAGAACACAATACAAACACCAACACAAACCTGCCACAAGAGCCGGTACACAACTCACACAACACAACCACCGTACAAGACGATGGCGGCTTCCGCAGGAAGAAGGGCGCACGTCGTAGCAATCCGACTCCTTCAAAATGATCATCACGCCAAGACCGGCTGCACAAGGGGGAGGAGGAGAGGAGGCAACGTCGGGCGGCTCGAAACAGATCTGACCACCAACCGGGGGGAGGCGGCAGAGGCAGGAAACAGGCCAAACAAACCGACCAGAGGCGGCACTGAGCAAAAACGCCGCGCGGACAGGTAGCACACAAGCACACGGCCGCGCGTGGCCTACACGCGTCGGCAAAGCACGGCCGGACCGAAGCAAAAAGGACCGCCTGGAGGGGGAGAGCACAACCGGGCCACGCAAAACTGCCGGAAAACGCACGAGACAGCCGAGAGAGGGGCGAGAGAGCACGGGCACGTGAGATCCACGCGCGCACAGGGGCGCGCGTGGGACCGCACGCGCCAGCAAACTGCCACCGTCCCGGGACACGTCTGAGCGCCGGACGGAGAGGAGACCCATCAGGGAAGCCGTGCACACCGAAAAGCACCAGGGAGACGGGGATCTAGCCTCCAAAGCAAAGAGAAAAACAAGCTAAAAAACCAAAAAACGCCGGCCACCAAAAGCGTGGCCGGAGGAAAACAAAAAGAGGGGGAGGAGCCGGAGCTCCCCCCCAGACCGGGAGAAATGAAGTAAGGGTTTTTCAGGCAAGGGGTTGGGGTTCTAGAGAGAGGGAATAGACTCTCTCTCTCTCTAGAACTGGGGGGTCGTTGATGAGTCGAGGGGATAAATAAAGCGAGTGAGTGAAAAGCTAAACGTCATGTACTAAAATCTACAGGGCCGGGGTAAAAGAACAATTGGGTTCGGTCTGCTAGAGAGAGATCAGTATCGGAGAAATAACTTCAACACTTTTGAGTGACTTTTATTTCTCCTTTGGCTTTCTATTCAATATCTTAGACCGCTATATTTTATGTTTGGAAAATAATTCATTTAAACCAAGTACGTTCGTATTTACACTTGAAAAGATTCGAGAGATCTCAAAATAAGTACTCTCAAATCTCAATACGACCATCCCAGCCAAGCCAAGCAAAGCCAAGCCAAGGATGCCGCCGATCCAATATTATAACAATTCCAAGTGAAGAATAGAAGGGGCACAGCGCTTTGGACGAATCAAGGTTTGATCCTCCAAATAAGAAAATATTACGACACTTTTCGCTTGGCATGGCGAATCGTCATAATTGTGATTCATTGAGAGAAACCCATATCAGCTTTCTATAGAGTGGGCCCAAATTTAATTATATGGTCTTCTTTCCATGGTCAGAGCCGGTCAAAATGCCCAAAACCCAACATTTATTTTGGGCATCCGACTGCAGAATCGCCCTGCCCTCTCTCTCTCTCTCTCGGGATTCTCCTCTGTCAATCTTGCGGACTCCTTCACAACGTTATGATATGCAACTGCATCTGGTGCGTGTCCATGGCAGAGAAACATGAAGATGACGAATCCACCAGCCACTGAAGCTTGTCGTGTGAATGGTCCCCACCCGATTTAAAGACTCCACTTCTCCTATCCAATCAACTATAAAATATAAACGCCAACCACTCGTCTTAAAGACGTCGTTTTTTTATTAGGGTTAGTGTAAATTTTGGTACTCAGGTTTTATACCCATTTTTCAAAACGAGACATGATTCTCAAATTTATTTAAATTATTTATTGTTATGGATATTTTTTTATTTAATTTTTTCGTTCAATTTCGTCATTTATATACACAGTCAGTCAATGACGAGACACGCCACTCTATCCCTTCATATGTACCAATTTTTTTTAAAAAAAATTCTCACAAAAAGTAATCACATTGGCATGTTTTTTTTTTATTTTAAAAAAATTGTACAGGGGAGAAGAGTCAGTCAGGAGTCACCCCTTGCGAGGGAGACCAGATTTGAGCTCCTCTTCGCCAGGGTGGCTCGCACCACGAGAGGTATTATTAGGAGTGGCTTGTTTCGCCGTTAGTTGGTTATGCATGTAAGTAACAAAATTAGACGGAAGAATTAAATTGATAAACAACACCCAAGAACTTATTTAAGCAAATTTGAAATTCAGAGGTCATTTTAAAAAATGGTGTAAAACTCAAACACCAAAATGGTTATATACTTTTTTTTTCCTAATAAACCAATATTAGTGTCATTTTATGATGCTCTCAATGAGCTACAAGCACCTTGCTCAGAGGAGAGAACCAATGCCAAACCCGTGGGGCCAAACCATCAGTCAACTACCCTCAGCGTTACTTTATTATTTACTGATTTTTTTCCTTTTCTCAGCCTTTTGTATTTTAATTGCCACAAAATTTATAAAACATCTCCGACATCTTACTACTATTATTATATCAAGAATGTAATTGATAGAGAAAACGAACTCGAAACATTGCGCAATTCTGGAAAGGCTACCGTTGAACGCATCACCCTCATTACTCAAGTCTGATCCTCTTACTGGGAAACGAACTTGAGACTGCGCCTAATCTACACAATTGCATGTTGTCTTATCACTGAGGCAACCCGGTAATGGGTTTTCTTAATATTATCATTACAAAAATAGATAGTGTACAAGGGGAAAGCTGCAAGCCGCAAGGGCTATAGGATGGTAAAGAATTAAAATTCTGAACACAAATAAAAAGGAATATTGGTTTTATATACTGTTAGTATAACACTCAACAGACTACAAGATACACAAAGGAAAGAAAAGAAAAAAAGGAAGACCTACCCTACATGCTATTGTAGAATATAGGACGAAGTCTGTGATATTTATAACCAAGCATTCTGGTCACTGGTCAGAACTAGAGAATCGGCTTAAAAATGCAACTGGGGTACCGAAAAGGGATGTGGACTTCTTCCTTTACAAGAACCATTGCTGATTCTTCAGAACTTTTGGGTTTCTTTCTTTCCAAACAGCATAAACGGCAGCAGTATATACGGCATAACAGAGGCCACAAGGATCTCCTATACTGCCTTTCTATCCACGGAGTAGTAGACGCCCAATCTCTTTATCCTCCCAAGGAATATTAGCTGACACCAGCACTTTTTAACAACACTGTTCCACGGAATTTTGTTAACCTTTGGACTGCATTAAATAAGGTCAACGGGCTCCTCGGAAACACCTTCAGGCATCAACTTTCTTGTATACAGTGGTCATTCTTGTGTTCTCTCGTTTGCGATGTTTTGGTGACATAGAAGAATGGTATTTCAAATCAGGATAAGCTTCTCATATTAAACCAATTACAACAGAAAGGCCACGTTGACAACTCGAAATATCAATTAAAGATCTTTAAAAGAACAATCAGTGACATATGCAAGGAATACATGCAAAATGTTCATACTTCTGATTCTCTCTAATTTGTTATTCAAATAACACGGTTAAATTTTGAGAAAGAAAAATAGTATATATGGATACTACAACATTCAATGCATGTAGTGTCTTTTATTTTTTTAATTAGATCATACAATTAGTAGCAAATTAGAGAAAATTTCAATCTGGAAGCAAAATCTGACATTACTAGAATTCATGCTATAATTAAGACTTATGTGCCCACATGGCCACACATTTAAGTATATTGCACCTTATAAACCCCACAATAAATAAAATGGGATATGGGTATTGGCAATCGAAAACAATGATAAAAAAAACAGTATAAAACTTACAGTGAGTGAGAGCTGAGTTAGAGCCGGATCTCTTTTGTACCAGTGACACAATAGCAGTGACATCATCAAGCTTGCCACCAGTATATCCCACATATCCTGCTGCCCGAGCTGCATCTGCAAATGGAGTCCTTGCACGTGTTGTCTCCCCCACCTCTTGAGCTCTCCTGGCCAGATACTCTGCCATATCCTGAACCACCAAAAGAGGCATCTTATGCAAGAGTACTGCGAGGTTGTCAATAAACCAAGGCCTAAACAATCCATGTTAGCGTCATAGAGTGCATGGGTTGTATCACATCGGGCTGGAGCTCACATCCCCACTGAAGATATTAAATTGTATTATAACGAACGGCCAAGGGTCAAGGAGGGTGCTGTCTGACATTTATCACAAGCAAGTAAATTGCTGCTACTTAGAAAACAAAAAAGTAAATTGCTGCTAATAGGGAAACATGATGTACACGAACCATAAAAAAAACCGGGATGGTAAGCTTTCATCCATATAACGACTACTTCATCTACTTTACACTCCTATCGTGTGCATTGTGCACCAAATGGTTTATGCAAATGATGCAGTGCCACATGCATGACATGCTGAATCTAATGTTTACCGATTTCCTTGTCCTTTTCTTCTCTTTTCCTTATCTTTTCTCCTTTTGCCATTTAAAAAGTCACTAGAATAGGTAAACATGGCAGTGTGGAGAATGCACACCTGAGGTTTCAAACCGGCTTCCAATGACTCGGATATGACTGAAGCTATCTCTTGCTCGTACAAGTTGTCAAAAAGGCCATCAGTTGCAGTGACAATCACGTCTCTTTCATCCAACTCAATTTTATACCCCTGAAATGGTCAAGTACGCCAAAAACTCTTCCACATCAATCAATTATGTCTCCAAACACAGACATATACTAATAGCATAATTCTTTCTCTCTCATTTTCTTATTCTCTCATAATTGTGCCTATACATGTATCCACTTCAATCAACTGTGCCTCATAATAAAGACTATGGCATACTTCTCTTCCTCTCTCTCTCTCTCTCATTTTCTCATAATTGTGCCTCCACATTTACACATCAATCAACTTTCAGCTGTGTCTAAGGATTAGGGCGAATATAGAGTTTGGACAATGTAGTAAAAGTAATGGTGCTCTTCACTGATTCATACTTCCCAAGGATTTGACAAAATTATTCAAAAGTGAGGGGGTGAATAGTTCCAAGACAGCAGTATCACAAATTTGAACAAGTTAGTCTAGTGAGCTCAACAAAAACACTAACATGCTGACGTAATTACCACAACCTAAAATATCGAATGACGATCACTAGATATCATACAGATGATTGATCATCATTTGGCATATATATCACAGATTGAGCTCGATTTGTAGCTCATGATGGTTTTGTCGAGCTCGAAACTTAGCCCTCGTATCACACAACTAAACAAGACATGGACTTTGACCAGACCTTTGCGAGCATATTATTAACGAAATGCACCAACACAACTCTGGGACTCATGATTATGAGTGTACAATTTAGAAGACTTGCAATTTAGACTTACAATTATGATTGTACAATTTAGTTTGACAACTAAAAACTTTGATCCAATGTACCTGAATTAGTTCTGAGGGATCATCGTCTCCCTCAATCTGTAAGGGGAAATTGAAGTCGTGAACCATTGCAAATGATCTATTGAATACAACACCATTTCTTATTACCATAAACCCTGAGTCTCCAATATTGGCCACATGCAGAACCTGTACATCCAAGTTGCAATGGTTAACGTACAGCATTGCAAGAAAAGTTCATGAAGCATCACATCATAGCGTCTGTAACTGTCAAATGTTGGATATAAGAAAAGAAGTCTCCATTATCAGCTCAGAGAAAGAAAAACTCTCTTCTCTCAACAAGAAGCAGCTTTCCTTACCTATCTAAAGCCTCTATGGCCGTCTAATACAGACAAAACATTTAAATCCTATTTAGATTTGCATTAGCTAAAGGATTTGCAGAGTTCTCTCTTTGTTGGATATGGTGTCAGTTGGGTTATTGGGCCCATTTTTCTTCGTTTCCAGCACTTTTGGAGTTTGATTGGAAGGGAAGGTTAATGAACCCATGTCATTATGGTCGTCGGTGCTTGGCTTTGAATGTAACTGTATAAATACTTGTTGGGTCTTCCAGCTTCTAGCTTAAGCATTTTGGTTGGATGCTCGAACAAAGCTCACTCACAAAAATAAGAAGGTTCCTCTTACATATGCTTCTGTTCTTGGTTTCAAATTTCCTCATCATTTGAAATCAGCAGGTTCTTTGAGGATGCATCATACTGCATATTTCAGGAATTGATATCTCTGTCTCCTCACTGGGATTTTGTTTGTACTTTGAGTGTGCCCACTTTTATTTTGGTTCTTTTAAAAAATAAAAAAATTGTTAGATAGCAAGAAGAAGAGAAGGCTTTAGAACTGAGTTCAGTTTCATTCAAGTCGACAATCAAACTAATCAGTTCTTCAGCCATGAGAGGGGCTCACCAATGAGGTTCAATTAGCGTATTGGTGTTTTAGTTACTCAAATACCGATACTCATTAGAGTATTGCCATATATAGAGTCTCAAGTACGGAGAAATGCATACCTGACCATCAAAGTAAGCAACCAAAACAGTAGACTATCCAGATGATTGAGATGCAGCACTTCTTATCAAAAGTTCCTCTGGTTTGGTCATTGAAGCACTTTTGGGATCCGACAAGATCTTTTCACAGTTCTCCATGAGCTCGCGGGCATATACTCCAGCATTAATCCCTGAAGAATAAGATGGATGCAAAATGTTTAGAAACTGTGGATTTTGCAGGAGCTGAGTAGATATAGCCTTGGGCCTCGGCTTAGATGGTTAAAAAGTGTACCAGGGTGCTCTGTCACCAACACAGACGCACAGACAGAGACACGCACACAAAATCACCGCATTTTAGCGAGCCTTTATTTAGCAAGAATTCGGAAAATAGAGTAACTGTGGATTCTATCACATATCACAAAGGGAATACCTTCCAGGGACCATTGACAAACTCCATCAGCCACGCCTAGCCAGTTTTGGCCACCAACAAAAAAAGCATCCTCTCCACCTGTCAATGCCTGGCAATTATTATTTTTTGAATTACTGATCCTTAATCTTTGAATTAAATCCATCACATAGATAAATAGTTAACCCAGAAGTTCTTTTAACTCCTAAAATGGAAGGATACTGATTTTCAATTTTATGTATTGTTAACTTCAGTCCTTGCCCAAAGAACAGAATATATAACAAAGACCAAGCACGTAAATGGGGGTCGGGGGCTAAGACTATGCCCTATGAGCACATAAAACCACACTAGGTTCTGGAAACTTGAGAGCTTTGGCAAGCTAAAACTGACATTCAATTTGTGAAGCTTTCAAAGATAAGAAAAACAAGTTATTTGTAAAAGTCACATCATCATAAAAGTTCAACTGTAAGTTTCATTACCAGCAAGAATAGCTCAGCCGAAAGACCCGAAATCCCCAAGTTTTATCAGTATATAATCTGACAGTCAGACTAAAACTATATTGATAGATTGACAGAAGTAAGCGGATCGAAAAACAAAAAGGGGAAAGGGAAAGGAGGAAGGAGAGAGAGGAGTCCACCTCCCCCACTTCTTATTTGGTTGGAGAATGAAAGAAGTATAGGGGAGCCACCCTCTTCATGTCAACCTGCCGATCTTACCCCTGACCTTTATTTCATTTCTCCCTTACCTTTCATTAAAAGAAATGCAATCTCAAATGCACAATACACACCACATCCAAGTAGCTTCGAATCAGTCTACACAACAAACACAATATAGGTGTATGTACACATGTGCATATTACATCTATGTTTACCTACCCACACAAACAATAGACAAAAATCATGTAGGGGATCATGAAAGCCAAACGAAATGAATTCCTAGAGATTTTGATTTAAATGGAGAGTAAGTCTACCACTCTCATTTGTTAGAAACAGAGTTCCTTCTACATTCTCAAAGAAGCATCAGTACATAAACCAAGGAAATTAGGAAGATACCTTGGAGGGATGTGGCAGTAAAGCAGCACCAGAGTATAGCAAAAGTCGTGTTGCAGGTAATGCCTTCTACAATTGCAAGAACCAATTATAACTTCAATTTCAGATGATAGTTGATAACATCTTCTAGAATTATAACAAGGATAATTATGCAATGAGCTGATAACAGTCGACCACAACCAACCAAGGATAAGCTTATACATATAAGAAAAGCAGATAAGGACTTGCCTCTGTTAAGCTATCAGTATTATCTACATCAACAGATTCATCCGCTACGCTATGGCTTGTCTCCTCATTGAGAATCGATTCGGTCACTAATGGAGCGTGCACATGCATCACTTCAGTCACATCACCTTCATGACTTCTTTCACTAGTCATATCATTCACCGTTGTATCAATACTGAGATCCTTGTCACTCTTAGGAGGAAGAATAAACTCATTAGAGCCGTTCTCCATGCTACTTCTTTTGGAAGCATAACTACCAGGTACTTCAATGGTGGAGCCAAATTCAAAAGTTGCAAATTGGGTTTTAATTTTGCCACCACTCATTTCCTTGGAAACATCCTCACAAGCACAAACCTTTCGTAAGTCAGAAACCACATCCGAAGTAGAAGAAGTACTCAATCGATCAACTTCGTTGTTACACTTGAGTTCAGGATTCATTGTGTTTAGGACATCGGAGACAGTATATGGGATATCATTTTCAACAGAATCGCGCCGTAGACGCTCATTGGTTTCTAAGGCCAAAATATTGCCTGAAGAATCACTCGTTTCTGTATACGATACGAAACCTTCCAACAATTCTTTTCTGATTTCAAGGGTATGATCACTTACTGCTTTCACCCTACTACTATCAGTATCAAGAACGCCACCATCCTCTCTGCATTCAGATATCTGTTCACCAAGATCATCCACTTTGGCTGGATTACTTGTTTGTGCTCTTCCAGTACAAGATTCACTTTCTTTTAATAAATTCCGCTCAAAAACCTTTTTAATAGTTTCTTTTTCACGAATTTGTTCGACCTCATTCGCATTTCCAAACCGGAAAACCACACTGCCATCTGAACACTCTGCCAAACTCATCAAATGAGGCAAAAAACAGTAAATTAGAAAAATAAAACAAAAATACAACTTATGACTCTCTGTTTGGCTTGCTGAGAAAAGCTAGTAACAATAAAGAAAACAAAGGGGAAATAAACTTTGCAGCCCCAAGTTTTGGAGTAGTGCACTTTGCACTCCATCTTTTATTTTCGCAACATTGAGCTTGTCAAGTTTCCAATTTCGTCGATTTGTACTTTCCCCGAAAACAAAAAATGGTCGCCGGTGTGTATTGGCAGCAACAGAATACCAGACATTGAGTTGAGATTTCCTGGAAAGGAAAACTACAGCCTCATAGCTCAAATTTGCTAACTGGTCCTTCCATTTCTTAGTTGCCAAAAAAGAAGGTCAATACAAACCGACAAGATTCAAAGACTTCGACGGCGTACCAGTCGTGGAAACAAGGTCGATATTGTCAGACGAAGACCTCGACAGTGAGAAATCTCTGGAAAGCATCGGATGGTGCGTTGGCCTTCGCGTCGGGGCACAAATTGGAGGAATAGTGGTAGTGGAAGAAGAAAACGACGACGAAGAAATTCCAAGCGTGTGGAAAGGTTTGCAGGATATGTGGAAGAAGCAAGAGAAGCTCAAACACGCAGACGGTGGAGAGTGTGAGAAGGATAGTAGATGAGCCATTTAGTGAATTATTCGAGCATTTCCCCTCTGTTCGGATTAATAGAGTGGATATGAGACTGCTGCTGGTTCTCGATTGCTTATTTTTGTCTTTGTTAGAGGGAGAGAGATAACTCTACTTGGAGTGCCACCTGGCAGACTATTCAGACTCTAGAAAAGGAGCATACGATAAGCCTGCAGTTTGCTTTAATATTAAATAAATTCTCTTAATTTTAAAATTTATTGACGGGTGTACTCAAATAGATTTAAAATTAAATTCACCTGGACACTACAGTAATTTCATGTGGTATGATCTTTTTACAAATTCTACATGATGTATCACTTTGTACAAACATGTCACTATGATAAACATTCTACAAAAAAATTAGTCTATACGTTAACACACTAACAGAATTGGCTGACTAGTCAAAAAATATCACGTCAGCAACGAATGAGATGATGTCGTGTGTCTAACGACGAAATGGTCGACCGCTACATGAACTGGTCGACCGTTACATGAACAGATCAACCAATGCAAGTTGTCACTTTGTAGCAATCAACCGGCTCTCATTCCGTTAGTGTGTTAACACCTAATAGATGGAAGAATTAACTTTTATCTAGAAGGATAACCATAAAGACTTGTTTGTACAAAGTGATATCACATGAATGAATTTGTAAAAAAGTTATATATAACGTGGATCTACAATGCAATTAAGTCTTTATTTTTAAATTTTGTTGTAAAAATTTAAATTACGAATTGTATATTTATTTTTTAACTTTATCGTGACAGTCAAAATAATTTTAAATTTGATACTTTCAATTTTCGTCTTGAACATCAAAATAGTCTGCTCGTCACTCTTTGTAATTTTTTTTAACCGAGCATTACATCGCACCAATAAAAAAAGACGTGTCGCAAGATAAATTTTGGAGTGTTATACTGATTTATCAGCGGATTGATTTGACACTAGTTGTAGTAGTTATTTTTTTTTTGTATTTAAGTAAAATTTTGGAGAAAATTTTTGAAAATATTAAGAACAAAATTATTTTACAACTTTTTAGAATATCTAGTACTTTCGCAAAATTTAATTTTCACCTCTTAGTATCAACAAATAATACGGTACATATATTTCAATATTTTTAATATTTTTAACCCTTAATTTTTTATATTTTAACTATTTTTTTTTTTGCATTACATAATATTTTTTTTATCATTTTTTCTTAGGAATTCGACTTCTTCGATAGGAATCCTAGTTCCGCCACTGAATTTAGAGTACTTTTATTTAAAAAATACTTCTCAATTAAATAATTTAAAATATATAATTAAAATATAAAAAAAAATTTATTTAAAATTCAAAGGCATCTGAATCACTCAATAGGTGGTCATTGATTCGGTATATCCTCATTGATATTCTATATTTGTATCAATATTTTTTTTTCTAAGTTATATTTGTATCAATATTATTCGATGTTAAAAGGTGGAAATTGCACAAAAAGCAGACAAGATCCAAACGGAGAGGCAAAAGGCGTAGTCCACGTGGTTGGAGGCAATAGGGAGATGCGGATGGAGCTCTAGTTCTCATTGGTCCGAAATCTATCCACGACAGCAAGCCTAGATTGCCCCTGCAGATTGTCATTATCCTACGTGGCTCCTCCACAAGCCTTTTTTAGATTTTCAGATCTCTCACCCTTTCCTTCTCGCAGTTGATAAAACCAGAAGAATCTATTTTGCCAGAAAACCTTAAGCATCGTCTATATCGTTTCCCTTACCAACCCGTTTAGTTTCTAGAGAGAGAGAGAGAGAGAGAAATGGCTGCTACCTCTGGTGCAGTGCTAAATGGGTTGGGATCTTCCTTTTTGTGTGGAAGAAAGAGAAGCCAGGCCTTGCTGTCTGCAGGTGTTGGAGCCAGAGTAGGTAGTGCTGTTGGGCCTAAGAAGTTGATTGTGGTGGCTGCTGTTCAACCAAAGAAGTCTTGGATTCCCGGTGTAAGAGGTGGTGGTAACTTCATTGATCCCGAGTGGCTCGATGGCTCGTAAGTCTCTCATCTTTGTCTCTAACTTTGCTCTAGCATTATGTAGGCATGGGAGGTACTTTTTTGTGATTGATATGGAAAGACTTCGATTGCAGGCTCCCAGGTGACTATGGTTTTGACCCACTAGGACTCGGAAAGGACCCAGCATTCCTCAAATGGTACAGAGAAGCGGAGCTCATCCACGGCAGGTGGGCTATGGCTGCAGTGGTTGGAATCTTTGTTGGCCAGGCATGGAGCGGTATCCCATGGTTTGAAGCCGGAGCTGACCCTAGCGCAATTGCTCCCTTCTCCTTCGGATCCCTCCTTGGCACCCAGCTTCTCCTGATGGGCTGGGTTGAAAGCAAAAGATGGGTAGACTTCTTCTCCCCCGACTCACAGTCTGTAGAATGGGCCACGCCGTGGTCTAAGACTGCCGAAAACTTTGCCAATGCTACCGGGGAGCAAGGCTACCCAGGTGGCAAATTCTTCGACCCCTTGGGCTTTGCTGGCACCCTCAAGGACGGCGTTTACATTCCGGATGCGGAAAAGCTGGAGAGACTGAAGTTGGCTGAGATCAAGCATGCTAGGCTTGCTATGGTAGCCATGCTAATATTCTACTTTGAAGCTGGACAAGGGAAGACACCTCTTGGTGCTCTTGGCTTGTAAAAACTTCAAACTTGAAAGTATATACCGAATTAGAGACGAGATTCATAACCATCTGTTTATTGAGACCTGAGTTCCGCCATGAAACTTCAAATTCCATTCTTTCTTCTTGGGTTTACGAGTGTTTGTAAAATAATTGATTTTGCTGCTATGTTCGAACTTTTATCTCCTGTCTTCCGCAATTATTTGTCCTAGATAAATAACCATCAGAAAGGAATCGCATTTGGATTACCGGTCTAAGCATGAGGAGTAGATTTTACCAGATGGGAACGATCGAAGAATGGATGCAACAGGATCTAGGGTGCCGATACAAACTCTATTGGCATAGTGATAACTGAATTTGGGGGGTAAAGCTAAAGAATTCTCAAGTAACGATTTGTAAGCTCTGATGGATTCGCCAGAGAGAAACTCATATCCTCCTAAGTAACACTTTACCAATTGACCACCAGTAATCTTTGCATTAAAAAGCTAGTTGCTAGGTTAATGGAAACTGAGTAAAAGCAAACAGAGTTATTGGGGGAAAAAAAAGGGTGAACATTTTTCACTGCCCATAGCCATCAAAAACTCACCCTCGCATTCAACCTCACCTCCCACATAGGCCCTCACATTGCCAAAGCGTTTCTGCAGCTTGGCAAGTGTCATTCTCATAACTATGGTGTCACCAGCAACCACTGGTTTCCGGAATCGCACTTTGTCGATACCAGCAAAGAAATTTTCACCAGAGCATCCAACTTCTGGTTGCAGCATAACCAAGCCACCCACCTGTGCCATGGCCTAAATCCAACAACCAGTGCCTTAATCACTATCTATCGGATTTGCTGACACAAAAAAAAAAATCAAATAATGGAGGTAGCTTTTACTAAAATGACTCAACATTCACTATCAAACCTCATGTGAACAATCAGTACAACCAAGTTCAAAAATTTCAGCAATTTTCTAGTCGGGTATTCTGTTAACCAGCCCACTTTTATTAACAACTTCAATGAGATCACGGCTGCTTGCCTCAGTAGCTATGATTCGAATCTGATACAGATCATTGAATTGTAAGATAGGTGCTAATTTAAGCACATGGTGTGATATTGCATCCAATCTGTGCATAGGATATGAAGCAATCACTCCCAGGGTACCATAGGACCAAATTCCGCCAAGTATAGAGCCAATTTGACTTGAGGCATCTGGCAATAACTTAACGTTGCACTTGCTCAAAACACTTTCTATGCAAACGCTTCCAGAATTTCACATGCAACAATAATCGTAGTAAGAATGCCTACTGACAATACCTAATGGACCAATGATAACTCCCAAATTGGTACGTTATCTTGAAGAATACGGGTTTTAATTCCCACCAATTAATTGCTTTGGAAGTTTAAGGCGGACGAACATACACAAAGTTTAGTCAGGGGTCACCAAGAACAAAAGAAACCTCATCAAAGGTTTTACAACCTTACTATGAGCACAGAGGACATCATGACACCCCAAATCCTGGTTCGAAGTGTATACCTTTGAACAATTCTTAGACGGAGTATTACTCTTTAGCACAAAGTTCTTCATGCAATTCATCAATACCCCTTGAACATTTTAATCAATTAAGAAAACGGAAAAAGGCACGAAAAAGAAGCACAATAGTCTAGAAAAGCAGTTACCTCAACAATGAGAACACCAGGCATTATCGGTCTCTCAGGAAAATACCCGGTAAAGATGTTTTCATTTATCGTTACGTTCTTGATTGCGACAGCTGAGAAATGGAAACCTAAGCCACAGCCAAAAGAAGAAAAACCTTTCCACAACCAGGCTCCATCTGCCTGCTAAAAGAAACAACGTTTAATAAATTAAAACTATGATTTCTCCCTCGTTTGGAATTCAAACAAAAGAGGGGGAAACAAAATGAAAACCTAACATCAAGTAAGCCCAATACAACAAGCTTTCCAAAAAGTTTGTGGCTTAGTAGAGATAATCTCGGCACATACTTGGAAATCAACAAACATATAACAAAAATTAGAAATTCTTATATCCTTTCCCTCTGCTTCTCAGCACTCAAACATCATTAGATATCATCGCAACGAACTTGACTCACCTAGCCTTTTGAGGTCCTGAAACAAGATAATGTGCATGAAGGTCACATAGGGCGTCACTCACCGGTGAGGCAGAATTTCACGAATTTGGTTGATATCCATCACCGTAGGAAATGCTGCGTATCCTGTGGACAAAATGAACCCATCGAGTTCACGATTCTACTAAGAGAGAGAAAACGAGAGTTAGGAACCGAAGTTCATACTTATTCGATAGGAGTGTCTTCCTTTGGATCTTTCGCAGCGTCTAGAGAACAGTAGCAGGTGAAATGGCTTGGATCGTTATTCCTCTTCGACTAAGTCGCTTCTGGGTCCACAAGAAAACGAAGAGTGGGAATCGTGAGAAGAGAATGGTAGAAGCGAATGGGGGAAACTCAAGGCCGCCATTGCTCGGTGCTGAGGCAGCTTTCTTCTGGGCAGCGTTTTCATATAATTAATCCTTACCGCCAGTAGGCGAGCGTGACGATTGGGGGAGGCGACAATCACGAGGCAGTGTGCAATTCTGGGCGTTTATTAGACTAGAGAGTTCTGTAATACACTAGAAGTTTCGTGTATATACTAGAAGGTTCATGTACGCTTTAGAAGCAAAAACAGTTAGAATGTAGTTAAACTGTTAGGCTGCGTTTGCGTCCTAAAATTTTACACACTTTAAAATTTTAACACAATAAAAAATTACAATATAATCTCTCTTTCCCATCAAATCACTACTATTCACTACTAAAAATATAAAAAATTATCTCTCTTCACTTTTTCACTAAACCCAATACCTAAAATTTTAGGGTTAATGACCTTTTTAGTCCCTGGGTTTAGGGTCATTTTTCATTTTAGTCCCTAGGTTTCATTTTTGTTCAAAACAGTCCCTAGGTTTTCTGCCTTTGTCAATTTACTCCTGCCGTCCAATTCCGTCACTCCCGTACCCAGTCACCTAACGGTTTGACACCTCACACCCAATAATAGCGTGACACGTGTTATTTAAAAAAAAAAAAACTCTCGCCGACTAAACGACAGCCACCTCGGCGCCGCACTTAACAAATTTTGATTAACTCAAAAACTTCGAACATAAAACGCAGAAGGAAGAGCCGACCGAGTGTTTCCCCAAATCTGACCTAGAACACAGCCGACAGAACATGTTAGTATTTTTTAAAATACTCCCCGACGAAACACCTTAAACAGATCTGAACCCGATCTCTCCAGCAGTGTCGACGCTGATTCCTTCTTCTGTGCAGCAGCGTCTTTGTCTCCTTTCCTCCTCCAGATGAGTACGAGAAGCACCAAGGTAAATGAGTTGTGATTTTGTTCTTCTTTCTAAAAATGGGTTGAAGTTGGAAGTTTTGAAGCTGTGGAGTTCAAAAGTTCTTCTTCAATGCATTATTCTGCATCTATAGGTCGCTTGTTGTTTGATTTCTTGTGAGAAAACCATGTGTTCGAGTTTTTTGTTTGGCCTTACTTGGTATTAGTTTTGTCGTAATGGAGTTAATGGAGTTTTGATGTGGTTATTGAAAGTTATTTCTGCAGTATAATATTTGGTCTGCTACTATTTTTATACCCATTAGAAACCATTAATCAGCAACGTATTGCAAATAACATAGATCCTAATTTTTTGATTTTGAAGATGTGCGACATTAACAGAAGCTGACTTTGCATTCAAAATTTAATTATAATTCAATTTAATTACTTAATGTTATGATAGAATTTGTAACATTAAGATAAAGAAAATTTTCAGTTATTGAAAGTCCAAAACTAATATTTCATGTCAGGGGAAGGAAAAACCCGAAAGTTCTTCCATGACTTCTGCTTCAAATTACAAGTGCATGGGTCCAGAATCGTACAAATGCTATTGCGGAGTCAAAGCACCATTGAGGACATCTTGGACTGATCAAAATCCAGGTCGTCGTTTTTTTGGATGTGGAAGGTACAACAAGAAATCGGTACGTATGCAGAAACTACGTAACGATTTTGTTTACGTGTTTTAAATAAGTAATACATTTCTTTTGTGCACAGGAAGGTGGCGTTTGTAGGTTCTTCATGTGGTATGATCCCGAAATTTGCCCACGTGGAATGAAGGTCCTATCAAGAATGTTGAGAAAGACGAAGATACTAGAGAAGCAAGTACATATGTACCAATCTAGGGAGAAAAAATATATGTTGTTTTCTTTTGTGTCTTGGGCAGTAACCATTGTGTCTATGTGCGTCTCCGTGTGGATGGTTTCCAAGACAAAGTAGACTTGTCATGTATTTATCTTTTTGTAATTGAAGACTTGTTTTTAATCTATGTATCTATTTGATAACATGATGGTACCGTGGATGATGTATCTAATTGAAGACTTGTTTTTAATCTATGTATCTATTATTATTTGTCGGATGTAATTTGCTATTGGTTTGCAGCCCTCAATTGCCAGTTGAATGAGAGTTACCAAAAGTGACTGTTGGTAACTTATGGACCTTTTAAATGAGAAAGTAGAAATTGCTCTTGCTGTCAATTTGATTCCATATCCACAAAAAAAGTTGCATCTTCAGTGCTTATAATACATCAATCTGCCAATACATCGATCTGCCAATACACCAAGCAGATACACCTCAAAAAATATTATGTCCTAACCAATTCAAAAAAAGCAGATATTTGCCAAAACATCCCCATCTTGTAACTACACACCAGCTTATGTCCCAACCAATTCACAAAAAACACTGAAGCTGATTATTGAGTTGCCATTCCTATCTCTGGACCCTTCGACATTGATCCTCTTCGCCTTGGTCCAATTGGTTGTTGGGTCCCTCCAGCAGATTCATCTCCTCCACGTGAGGGTTCAGCTCCACCAAATTCTTCACTAGCGTCACCAGCTTCGGTAGGTGTGGCCTGGATATATAATTAATCTTACATGTCAAATTCAAAAAAAGCAAGGTACTAAAACAGATACGAAGACCAAATACAAGTGATAAAACGAACCAAGAGGTACCAAACCTGATCCTTTCGCTTTCTTACTCTCTTAGGCCATTTTTTCTTATTCGGGTTCTCAGGTTCGGGACAACGTCTTGCGTTATGGAGACCCACAGCACCACAATTTCCACAAGTAATGACGTACCCACGCTGAGAGAGCTTAGTGGGGTTTTCTTCGTTCTCATCCGGCGCACGGCTTCTATTTTTCCTCGGGCGTCCGGGTTGCCTCCTTAGTATCGGGGGCTGTATTTCCTCCCCCTCATGCTGGGGCCAGTTTTCGGGACCTGGCATTGATGTAACCTCTGGGGCGTAGGCCTTCGCGTAAGTACTCATGTGGTAGTACTTGTGTACATAGTCCTCTGGTTGCTCTTTATTGAAATATATTGCAACACATGCGTGAGGACAAGGTATTCCATTAAGTTGCCATCGTCCGCATGTGCACTCCCGTGAATTTAGGTCAACCACACGCCTTGGGTCACACCTTGTAGGTCTGAGACTGTCAAGTAGTCCACATGCACCCTACCCACATTCTCAACGTACCCACCAACATATGCATTATCCTTCAAAATTGATCCATCATGGTGCATAACCACCTTCACCATGTCTATCCCTGTAACAAATAAGATGCACAAATAACAATAATAAGAACATTTGAAAATGTCGAAGTATAATTTTGAATAGTTATTTAATCACTAAACATGACAATTTTTTAAAGGTCCTTGCTTCACATATGGCAATTTAAAAAGCATAATGGAAGAACTGATCATTACACAACATGGGGCATTGCCTTACAACACAGTGAGTATAAGGAAAAAAAAAAGGTTTGATTATGCTTATCATGGTTAAAATATGTCTTTGGAAAATGCTCACTATAACTACAAAAAGCTCATCTGAAATTTCAGTTACAGACAATTTCTTCTTGTTTGTTTTTAATGCTCAACCAGAAGTACAAAGTTCTGGATAACATAATGTATTTTACTAAGTGGGGAAAATTTAACAATGTTAACAAAGTACAAGTTATACTCTGGAAAGAGACCTGAATGCTTGCAGGGCCCCTCTCAATAAAGTTTACAAGCTTCCTATACACATGCACCCTTGGCAAACTTTCGTCAACCTCATAACAAAGATGGCAATAAAGATGCAGAACGATACAATACTTTAGGAACCACATTTTCAAAAGTTCACAAGTCAAAGCCGACAGCCTATTTTGGTCAAATAAAAGAAGAAAACAAACGAAAGAGACAACACTATGGAACATGAATCAAGTAGAACAAATAGTAAACAAACCACACCAATCATTAAATAACAATTTCACAACCGTCATAACATAGCAGTGAGAAATAAACTATGGGGCCACATTAACCCATACCACAATAATACGAAAGAGACAACACTATGGGACCACAGACAGCTCGAAAACATTATAGGGACCTACCCAAAGATAAAAATATATGACAGACAAATCAAAATGACAAATTTAAAAGTGTCTGAGTACCTTTGGAAAGGGCAAAATGTGAGAGCCCCAAAAGGAGAAGCTGCTAACTCGATGGACGACAGATGGGATTTTGGGGGAGGAGCAGATTTCGCCCTCTTCTAAAAGCTCAAATCGAAATTTTGGGGGAGGAGCAGATGAGATTTTCTCGGCTGTGTTCTAGGTCAGATTTGGGGAAACACTCGGTCGGCTCTTCCTTCTGCGTTTTCTGTTCGAAGTTTTTGAGTTAATGAAAATTTGTTAAGTGCGGCGCCGAGGTGGCTGTCGTTTAGTCGGCGAGAGTTTTTTTTTTTTAAATAACACGTGTCACGCTATTATTGGGTGTGAGGTGTCAAACCGTTAGGTGACTGGGTACGAGAGTGACGGAATTGGACGGCAGGAGTAAATTGACAAAGGCAGAAAACCTAGGGACTGTTTTGAACAAAAATGAAACCTAGGGACTAAAATGAAAAATGACCCTAAACCCAGGGACTAAAAAGGTCATTAACCCAAAATTTTAACAACACTAAGGTTATGTTTGGTTTATGTTTTGAGATATGTTTTTGTGTTTGTGTTTTTTTGAAAGTAGTGTAGATTCTCTTGGGATTGGTAAAAAATGTGTTAAAAGTTGTTGAAATTTGTAAAAAGTTATTGAGATTGGTGAAAATGTATTGGAATTGATGAAAAAGTGAAAGAAAAACGTTTTGAAAACTTTTTAAAACATGAAACAAACATAGCCTAAAATTTTACAACACAAACACACCCTTAGTCGACTATACACAGAACACGTGTATATAAAGAGCTCTAATCTATTATTTTCAATACAACGAATTATTCATATAAAAAAAAAAGAATTATTCATATCAAATCTTGATACGGTATGATAGCATTTTCTCTGATTTTTTCAAAGTTTCCGCAAACAAACATCTTGTACGCTGTGAACATTTTCATGGCCGCCAACTCTGACACCTCTATACTTCCTTCACCTCCATTATTTCCCACACTATAAAAAACAAGTTAGGCTTTATTGATGGCAATCTTGTTAAGCCAACTACAGAACACCTTATTTACTTCCCATGGATTCGTTGTAACATGATGGTTACTTCTCAAGATATTGTTGCCTCTGTTCTATACATAGACTTAGCTAGGCATATATGGACTGAATTACGAGAACGATTCACTCAATCGAATGCTCAAAGGGTGTTTTGTGCTTGGCAGAATTTTGCAACTATTACCCAAAACAATGCTTCCTTCAGTACCTATTTTACCAAGTTGCAAGTCTACTGGGACGAATTGAAATCTTATTGCCACATTGATGCATGTGTTTGTGGTTCAGTGTGCAAGGCAACAAATTCTATCTTCACCAATTAAGAAAAAAAATGCATTCTTCAGTTTCTAATGGGTTTGGATGATCGGTTCACTCCTGTCTGAGGACAAATTCTTCTTTATGATCCTATTCCTAGTGTTAACAAGGTGTTCTTTCTTCTCATACAAGAAGAAGAACAACTTGGTTCTTCATCTGCCCATTCTCAGCCTGCTATAATGGCTCTCAAACTTGATCATAATCGAGTATCTGCTGGAGGAGGAAAAATACCTCCCAAACCTCAGTGCACTCACTGTGGAAAAAGTGGACATACGATCGACAAGTGCTATAGATTGCATGGTTTCCCTCCTGGTTTTAAGTTCATCAGAAGCAAGTCTACTTCTGCTCATTTTGCACATACTGATCAGGATGAAATCAATCAACTTCCAGGAATCGATAATTGATGTGAATTCAGAAATGCTTCCAAGTGTAGAAGTGTCAAGTTGTAACAAGGATAAATCCAAGATCGTATTCCACAGGGACAAAAGAGTATCAAAGTATTTGTAAACTATTATTGCTAAAAGAAAAATACTATGCAAAAGTGTTTTTGGTTTTATGTTTATGTGAAAATCAGTTTGTTGATGAGATTTTGAAAAGTGAATACCAAAATATTCATACTGGTGAAAAACGAAAATAACAATCCAACTCAACGGTAAAGAGTAAATGACTTAACAGAGTAATTTTGACAAACACTTGGGGTACGGGTTAATTAACCTTTGCTTCTCCTTGTTCTACCTTTTTTGGCACTACTCCTCTGCTACTAATCCATTCAAGGCCTTAGTAGAATGAGAATTTGCAAGAATGAGCTTGAGGAAGAGTACCCGATTCTTACTAGTTAATATTATCCAAACATCAACCAAACTCACATAACATATGTCTAATGAAAATACTTAATTAAATCAAGATTTTGCTATGCCTAACGTCAACAACAAAACAAGAAATGAATCAAGCTATTCAAAATACATTTCTCTTCAAACACTCGGTTTCAGCAGGTGAAAATTGAACATCCAACAGTAGGTAATAATCATCATGAAGCCAAAGGAATTTAACCCATAACCCAAGTATTGAAACCTAGCCAATCATCCTCAAATGCGAAAATACACCAATGAAAATAAACCTTAGCATTGTATATAGAAATGTTGCTGAACGAAGATGAAAGAACCGAAAATGGAAAACGTAACATGAAAACAGAAAACGAGAAACCAAAAGAAGACCCCACACCAGGCGAAAATCCAGAATTTATAGCAAGCTCTCTCCGCACCCTAGAAAAGGAGAAAAAAGTAAATGAAGAAAGAAAAATCATCCCCCAACAGATTCGGTATTCCTTTTTGCTTTCTCTCTCTTGCGTCTCTTTCGCATTGCCCATTGTAACTGCCGAATATCCTCCCTCTTGCGTCTCAGCAAGTTGTTATAAACAACTTGGTCTGCCTTCCAAAAATGCCCCGAGTGCAGATTACAACACAGTGCTCAACCACCTCTCGTCGACCCGGTCAAGCGCCCTTGGTGGATTTCATACAGAAGCTCAACCACCGCTCGATCACCGCTCGAGCGCTCTTGGATGCTTTCAGACAGAGACTTCCCGCTCAACCACCGCTCGAGATAGACACTTTGTGGAGGTTGGGCTGGATTGGGCTTCGGTGGGTTTTTGCCTGTGATTAAGGTTGCAAAAGCCCATTAGGGGTAAAAGTGACATTTTCACATGCTAAAAACACTTAAACATTTTTTTCAAAGCAATTCTCTTCGTTTAACAACTTACACTCACTTAACCCACTATGATAAGAGTACGAAAAGTGACAAAAATGTTTAATTATCAATAATCTTCAAGCACAATGTCAGACTTTGCTATCTTCTCTTCAGCAACAAGCCTTCATCTTCAATCCTATATCTTCGGCACCTTCCTCTGTAAATCTTGTTTCTACCTCATCTGATAGTCAACCTTTCTCATCACTCACACCCAATTTTTCATGTAATGGTTTTCATTCATATGTTTTTAACATTTCTTCAAAACCTTACATTCCTTCATCCTTATGGCTCATTGATACAGGGGCTACTGACCATATGGTCAGTAACCTTAATCTTTTAACTACCATCATATCTACTGTCCATATTCCAGTAAAGTTACCAAATGGTCAAAGTGTAGTAGCCACTCATATAGGATCCGTTTCTTTTGCTGAAGGGTTTGTATTAACAAATGTGTTATACATATCACATTTTTCTGTAAATCTTATCTCAGCAAGCAAGCTAACTTCTAACCTTTCTTGTTGTCTCATATTTTTTCATGACCATTGTTATATACAAGATCTTACCCACTGGAGAACGATTGGAATTGCTAAGATGAACCATGGCTTGTATCAAGTTTTGAAGTTGACAGATTCTGTCTCTTCAGCCCCTTCAGCATCTTCCAAATTTGTTCTTTCATCTACCTGTAATACTAGTTCACATCAATCTAGTTTCCTATGGCACTGTCGCCTAGGACACTTATTAGATTCTAGGATGCAATTAATAAAATCTAGTTTACCTAGTTCTCATAATTCTCCTAATTCTTTCTCAACTCCTCTGCATTGTTCTATATGTCATCTAAGTAAGCAACGCAAGCTTCCTTTTTCCACATAGTGACTCAAAAACTCAGTCTACCTTTCAGCTCATTCACTGTGACATTTGGGGTTCTTTCCCTATCACTTATTATGATGGTTTTAGATTTGTTTATCCATTGTGGATGATTTCTCAAGGTGTATATGGGTATATCTCCTGAAAACTAAATCTGAAACTCGATCTTACCTTCAATCATTCTGTCACCTCATTCAAAATCAATTCAACCAATCCATCAAAACAATTCGAACTGATAATGGTCTTGAGTTTGCTATGACATATTTTTATAACACTCATGACATTATCCACCAAAAGAGTTGTGCCTATACACCTCAACAAAATTCCGTGGTGGAAAGGAAACATCAACATATCTTAAATGTGGCGAGTCCATTGTGGATGATTTCTCAAGGTGTACATGGGTATATCTCCTGAAAACTAAATCTGAAACTCGATCTTACCTTCAATCATTCTATCACCTCATTCAAAATCAATTCAACCAGTCCATCAAAACAATTCGAACTGATAATGGTCTTGAATTTGCTATGACAGATTTTTATAACACTCATGACATTATCCACCAAAAGAGTTGTGCCTATACACCTCAACAAAATTCCGTGGTAGAAAGGAAACATCAACATATCTTAAATGTGGCCAGGTCACTTCGGTTTCAAGCTCACCTTCCTATATTTTTTTGGAGTAATTGCATTATCACTGTTGTCCACAATCATCAATCGGCTACCAACTCCATTACTTCAACAAAAATCTCCCTATGAACTTGTTTTCCATAAACCACCAGATTATTCCTATTTTCGATCTTTTGGTTGTTTAGCATATGCCTCTACATACTCTCATTCTAGAAACAAATTTGATCCTAGATCAATGCCATGTATCTTTCTAGGTTACCCCTTCGGGTATGAAAGGCTGTAAACTTCTTGACCCATCCACAAATAAAATTCTCATTTCTCGTCATGTTCTCTTTCATGAACATATCTTTCCATTTCAATAAACTTCATCCTCTACTGATGATACTGTTTTTTCTGACTTAGTTCTTCCAAAACCTATAATTTATTTTCTTGACATGTCTATCCCCAATACCACCTCCACACCAGTATCACAACCTCAGTCTCTCCCACCATTTTCACCTCCACCTACTGATATCCCTCCGATTCCTGAAATTATTTCACCTACTGATATCTCCACTTCACATCCTTCCTCTTCATTACCTATTCGAAAATCATCAAGGATTCGAAGGCAGTCTACTTACTTGCAAAATTATCACTGTCAGATGGCTCAAGTTCGTCTCAGCAATTCCACATCAGAGGCTTCATGTGTTGTAGATTCAGGGTCTATTTCTTCATCCTTATATCCTATTTCTTCTTATCTTTCATATAATCATTTGTCATCCCCTCATAGAGCATATACCTTGTCTGTTTCAAGCCATGTTGAACCCAAATTTTACCATGAAGCCGTTAAGTCCTCTGCTTGGAGAGAACCTATGCAAAGTGAGATTTCTGTTCTTGAACTTAACCATACCTGAGAATTAGTTGATTTACTTCCTAGTAAGGCTGCAATTGGGTGCAAATGGGTTTATAAATTTAAATTTAAGGCTGATGGTACACTTGAAAGACACAAGGCTAGATTGGTGGCAAATGAGTATACTCAACAAGAGGGGATCGATTTTTTTGACACTTTTTCTCCTGTTGCCAAAATCACAACAGTCCGGTGACTAGCTCTTGCTGCTATTAGAAAATGAGATTTACATCAATTGGATGTAAATAATACTTTTCTTCACGGTGACTTAGATGAAGAAGTCTTTATGCGACTCCCCCTTGGTTTTTCATACCCTGGTGACACCAGAGTTTGCAAACTTAAGAAATATTTATATGGTTTGAAGCAGGCCAGCCGACAATGGTTCTCAAAGTTCTCCACCACCTTGATTTCTTATGGGTTTCAACAATCAAAATCAGATTACTCTCTTTTTATTAAATCTGATGGTGTTGATTTCATTGACCTTTTAGTTTACGTTGATGATATTATACTTACAAGCAATTCTTCCTCTGTTGTTGCTTCCTTAAAAACTTGGTTGGATTCAGTTTTTAAGCTCAAGGATTTAGGTTCTCTTAAATTCTTTCTTGGCATCGAGGTGACACGACCTGACCTAGGTATTTCTCTTTGCCAACGAAAATATATTCTGGAAATTCTAGCTGACAGTGGTTTATTGGCAGCCAAACCTGCTAGGACTTCCATGGATTGTAATTCCAGACTCACTGGTACTGATGGAGAACTTATTGCCGATCCAAGTTCTTATAGGAGACTTGTGGGCAGACTTTTGTATCTCACTATTACCAGACCTAACATAAGCTTTGCAGTCAATTCTTTCTCAACCTCGTCAAGCTCATCATGCAACTGCCATAAAAGTCTTGAAATATTTGAAAGGTTCTCCAGGTCAGGGAATTTTATTGTCCAGCTTCTCCTTCATTCAGCTCAAGGCCTTCTGTGACTCCGATTGGGCTGCATGTCCAGACACTAGGCGATCAGTTACAGGTTACACCATGTTCCTTGGTGACTCTCTTATTTCATAGAAATCCAAGAAACATGTCACTGTCAGTAGGTCTTCTGCTGAGGCTGAATACAGATCCATGACCATGTCTTGTTGTGAATTGAAAATGGTTACTTGGTCTTCTTCGAGATTTTCACATTAATAACTCAACACCAGCTCTTTTATTATGTGATAGTCAAGCTGCTATCCATATTGCAGTAAACCCGGTATTTCATGAGAGGACAAAACATATTAATATTGATTATCATATAGTCCGAGACATGATACAACAACATTTGATTAAAATATTACATGTCAAGACAGAACAACAGCTTGCAGTTCTGCTGACCATGCCCCTTGTATGGGGAAAGAGGTGGTTGTAATCTCGAAGAGAAGGATTGTTAAAAGCTGACAAATGGTAATTCCGCAATTCTTATATGTAGGAACACCTGCAACATAAAATATTAAGTTATTCCCCTGCTCTTGTCGTTTTCTCCTCAAATTATTGGAAATAAAATCTAAATCCTTCGACTTCCACTTATTATGGTTAGATCAGCACAAAATCTCGCTTTTTATAACTGTAATACAGCCTGTATTACGTGTCCTATCGCTCTATTGTCCTGAATTGGAAAAAAAAGGGCAAATTGAAGGAGTTGACGAGGTAAACACAGTTGACATGGCTGCCCCTCGTGGCTTATTATGGCCCATTCATATAATAATGGAAGCCAGAAAATAATAATTAAAAAAGAAATTCAATTGGTAGAACCGAGGTTGTGTTTGTGTTGTAATATTTTTGGTATGAGAATATGTGTTGGTGAAAAGGTGAAGAGAGAGGTAATTTTTTATAATTTTTGTAATTTTTTATATTTTTTTATGAGAGAGAGAGAGATTATATTGGAGTATTTTATTAGGAGAGAGATAAAATTTTGGGGATAATTGAGTTTGCAAACGTAACCCGAATGTGATATCTTCTTTTTTCGGTCAAGTGTTTAATGATACGCGATATGGAACTGCCAATGGTGGTTGGTTTTTTTTTTTGACTACCCGGCGAATATTTATTTTTAATCTATGAACATTTAATTCAACCAACTTCTTGGACTGATCATTAAAATTTTAATATGGTTTTATATTTTCTGCTCTTGCATTATCCATTCCTGTAACATTATATCAAGTAAAATTTTGCGAGTTTTACTTGATATAAAAGAATAAAATATTGTGATGTCTTTCCTAGGTAGGCGCAGGAATAATTTGCCCCACTACTGGCCTTATTTTATTATTCTTTTTTTTTTCCTAGGTAATGGGGTGGGGGAAAGCAGCCAAAGCTGCAGGCACCGGGAATATTACTTTTTATCGGAGGAAATTTGTATGACCGCAGGGTAGGGGTGAATAGCGGACTAGTCGGAAGCGGAATTTGACATTCCGACATCCGGTCCGCTAACTAGCGGATGGCCAAAAAAGAGTCCGCTAAGATTAGCGGACTTAGAGGAAGCGGAAGCGGATAGCGGAATTCCGCTAAGTCCGCTAAGATGTAATTCACAAAATAAAATCCTAAAACATGTAATTGACAAACAAATGTAAAAACATGCAATTCACAAAATCCCATATTAAATAAATCTTAAATCAAACTTGAAACTAACTTAAAATAACAAAATATTACAATACAAACTTAGAAGTATCTACTCAAGTAAAAAAATTAATAACATAATCATACAGAATACAAATTTGTTACTAATACAATTAAAGAACAAATAGCATGTCATTACACCACCAAAAAACTTTGATTTTCATAAACAAAAGAAGGTATTGTGTTTAGATGTAGGTATAAGCCTGACATCTGAACCATAAGTGTTCAACTCCCGATATATAATCAGGATGTGAGGAAGGAAAAGATTTAGAAGAAGGCAAAGTGGTGAAGATGAAAAAACAGAAAAGTGGTTGCCAAGACTTGAATAGTTACTTAAAGAATCAAATTACCTGCTTCCACCCTTGACTAAAAGCGTAACCCACAAAACTCACTCCTTGCATAGTGGCATTCCACCCAAAAATGCTTAATGCTGGGAATTCTCTCAAATGAAAAATGCCTCGCAAAACTCACTCCTTGCAGAGAGAAAATAAAAACCACAAACAAATACAACCACCAGCATGATAATACTATCACCACACACCATCATTACAACTTTGACCTACATCTGTTGCTACCAATGTCATTATGCTGCCATCAACCTTGCTTTATTTCCCTTGCAACACTGAGACACTAGAAAGCTACTATATCATTGATGGTTTCCATCCATATGCATCAATGTTTCTACTGGAGGTATGCCTAAGAAAATGCTACATAAAAGCATCCATACGAAAACATCTACCAGTTATGTTTAGTTCCCTGTTTCAGAAGGACTTGTAAACAAAAAAATTTGGGGAAAAAAACCAATGCTGTTTTTGTGGATTGTTACTATTATGATGCAAGTATGGAATGGTGAAGACAATGAGTCATGCTAGAATTTCACGAGCTCTCCCTAGACCAAGACAAAATACATCAATTTTCCTACAAAATGGCTCATAAAGGCAAGCAATACAAGATTTCACCAACTACTAATTCAGAAAAATTGTTTATAAACCATACATATCAGGGCTGAACCAATGTTAACAAATACTAGATTGCAACTATTAACAGTGATTAGGAAAAAACAAGGCCGATGATGATTATTGCATCCAACTTGGAAGTGAACAAACATTTTGACTATTATGTGCCTTAAACTTCCAAGAACCATCTAATATTCACATGGTCCCAAAAACATTTTGACTATTATGCACAAGCTGAAGTATCCAGCCATTCCATTGACAACAAAGAAGAGGACCACTAATACGGACTCTAATACTTTCTGCTCAGAAACATGAACGTTATCTCATAGATCTTTTGAAGATCTCTGAAGTCTGACATGTGAATAGTTTCATGATTCATCACATAATGTTGACATTTAAACAAAATGTTCTCATTTGAGAATCAGACCCAAAAAGCAAGAAAAATGCATGCAACTTCACAGAATCCATGAGCTCTCCAATTTTACATGAAGTAGCATGCTAATAACTCATGCGTGTATTATTAGCTCTCCAGTTTTAAATTTCGCAAGTGTTGCTAATAATCTCTCTCTCTCTCTCCCCTCATTTTGTATACAAAAAGCACACACAAATGAACAACCTATCGATTTTCAATATGAAAGTAATCATTGAGAAAAGGCAACCGTTTGAGCTGTCAGCAAATGCAACTGGAAAGTCAAGCTGGCTACAGAGATTGAATAGATAGAAAATAGGGAGTTCAAGATCCAATCACCATATTTTCTTTCAAGATTGCGTAATGAAATCTTAATTTATTACACATTAAGCCCATTAAGCATTGCACGAAAGAACCACTGTATGGCTTCTATTTTGCCTCAAGTAAAATGAATATAAAGATTTTACGGATTCGAGAGCAATTTATTGAGAATTCAAACCCGCATCCTGCTGCACAGTTAATTGACTAGCAATATGCACAATCTGGGAGACCATTGATGAACAACATAACCTTGACACACTCTATATTGGATTGTTTGGATACTGTGTATAAGAGCTACGAGAGAATGGGAAAGGACAACTTCCATGAAGTAAATCAAGGGCAAACAAAAGAGAGTCTTTCATTGGGGAGAAACACAGGAAATGCGAACTTCCAAACCTGAAAATGGAGAGACCTCTATGGCCTTGTTCACCTAGGGTTTGAACACAAGTAAAAGCTTACCTTCGGACTAAAAATCCCAAGGAATTTTCAGCTTCCAAAAGAAGGGAAAGTACACCTGCGCAATCTTTGAATGTAATTCAAGGCTTCAGGCGACAAATCATCGAAAATCTGAGGCCCTCCTTTCTCCAAACCCTCCATACTCATACCGCTATCCCTATGCTCCTCACACTCGTTCTCCTCCTCCGAAACCTCGAGCTCCTCTGGACAATTCGACCTATTCTTCGAACTTTCAGTAGAAATCTCGAAGTTCCTCGCCAATGACATCCGATACTCCGCGTTCCACAGCGTATACCTAACACCAATACAAATTTTTATGATTTTTTTTTTCTTTTTTTTAACTATTAAACGACGTCGTTCTATTTAAAATAGAACGACGTCGTTTTGATTTTCAATTAATTAAAAATAAAAAAACCCGGAACCGATTTTTCCGCTAAACCGGCGGAAAACTCCGCTTCCGGTTCCGGTTCCGGGAAAACTCCAAATTGACCACCGGTTCCGGTTCCTGGAAGGGCCGGACCTCCTCTTCCCGGAACCGGTGACGGAACCGGAACCGGAGTTCCGCCGGAGGACGGACCGGATTTACACCCCTACCGCAGGGCCTTTCACATTCGCTTCTTTTGGGCTATCACTCGAAGTGATTGGTATTAGCTGTAATGCTCAAAGAAAAGTCAATGTGGTGGAGAGGAGGAGAGAATCTGATAACACGTGAAGGCGTAGAATTGTTTACTTGAACTGCAGCTACTGAATTCAGCAAAAAAAAAAAAAAAAAAAAAAGAACTGCAGCTACTGTCGTAGCAGAAGTAGAGAAATCCCTTTGATAAAAAAAAAAGTAGAAAAATCCTCTCGATTGCGTTGACTGAAGTTCGCACAGCAAAGGGGTCGCGAGCGAGCGGTCTGGAGAAGGCCTATCTGCTTAGGGCCCGTTTCTCTTTCAAATCGGTGATATTCCCAGAAGTGCAACCATTTCCTAGATCAGATCTTCTTGGTCCAGCTTCTGTACCAAATCAAGGAGCTCTTAGTCGCATTTCAGTGCCAAACGCCCTAGTATGCAGCATTCTCAGTATTCCCTGTTTGTATGATTGCAATGTGTTTGCCCAATTCCCCCAAAGACCCGTTTTGTTTTCCCTTGGGTTCTTTAAACTTTACTTTAAAGAACCAATAGGGGATATCTTTGCAACATTCGCTCGAAAGGATTTAGGTGATTTCCAAATTGTTCGTTTAGTGGAACAAATGGCAGAATCCTCTGTCCGAGCTGAATATTTAATTGAACTGAACAGCAATTGAGACCAATTCTATTGAGTTTCTGGAATATTGTTAGTAATGCTTCATATTGTGTGAGTAAAAGTTCAATTCGCTTCGTTTCTGGACTATATCTTTGACTAAATATCTAATGCAAGTACCTTTAGAAACTAACAGATTTTTTAAACTGATATCGTAGACATTGATGTGTTTGCTTGTCCTCTGGCATTCTTAGATTCTGCATCTGCTTTTAATGAGGACTTATTAAGCAAATAACTATGAGGACTTATTAAGCAAATAACTCTATATGAAAGACGTCTGTTACCTATATCTTCCGTAACTTTCTTCTCTGGATTGAGTAATATCACCTTTTATCTAGGCATTTTTCGTCCATAAATGTGCTACAAGAGTTGTTGCAAAGAGCTTGTTTTTCATTCTTCGTAGATTGAAGCTTACTAAATGTAGTTGCTGGAGGCACTCTTCGAAAGTCAAGTAGCTAACAATTTATGCCTGTATAGTGATGGCAAATAATTTGTATCTAGTGCGGCTACTGCACCACATATGGACTGGTTGGTTGTCTGTCATATTAATTCCGCTGTTTTCCTCCTTTTTCCCGATTTTTACCCCGCCCCGCCGGGGGGGGGGGGGTGAGGGGGTGAGGATTGTACCTTTTGATGGGATGGCCTCTGTGGGCGTTATATATTTGGTGGTTTTGAAACTTTCAATGTTGATCTAGATTTGTCCTGTACTTACCATTTTGAAATAATTGAAATCTTATATGATAGCATCTCTGTATTGCCATCTGGTTCGTGATCAATGCTTTAGAGTGGTTAATGCAAAACCTCTTTTTCAATCTTTTACACGCAAGTGATTTTACTGATTGTACAATTATCTCTTTACCATGAAATCTCATGCTCGAATGAATTTCTTTGCATGCAGTAGTACAATTCTCGTTCTTGCTCTTCTGCCTAGTATTTCCGGTGGAACCATGTTAATGAGGGGATACTGCTAGGATAGTCTTTGATTTGGCAGCTATGTTGGACACAAACACTCATTGATGAATCTTGGGTGACCTAAACAAGGTATAGAGTCATCTAAAGAGAATAGCAATTTTAGTCAACAGATACTTGGGATTATTTTCTATAAGTTTATGGTCATCCATTAGAGTTAACAAAATATGATTACTGGAACTGATGGGTTTCGGTGGGATCCTCCGGTTTGTATTTTCCATTTTTCTGGTATCTAGTGGAGCATTTTACTATACATTTTTGGCTTTATGCAGGTAGATTTATGTCGGTACATTTTGCAAGCTGTTGATGTTTTGCTATCTGTAGATTTGCTCCTGTCAATATATGTGAGATATGTTGATGCTTTTTCCTTCCACTATGTGATAGGCATGAAGCTGTTGCCATCTTTTCTGGAACCACTTGGTAATAGAGCAAGAGTTGTTTGTAGAGTGGTTCATTTGAAGACAATTGAGAGGGTATGTGCCTAGTTGAACCTAGAAGTGAAGTATGACAATGGCGGCATTTCCAAGGCGTTACTTGATTGTCATCTTAACCTTCATCTGCACGTCTGTTTGTTATATAGAACGTGTAGGCTTCTCTATTGCATATACAGTTGCAGCTGATGCTGCCAAGGTAAATCAGTCGACTAAAGGAACCATACTTTCAACGTTCTACTGTGGATATGCCTGTTCACAGGTGCCTGGAGGATGGGTAGCTCAGAAAATCGGGGGAAGGAAGGTCCTTCTTATTTCCTTTTTGCTATGGTCATTGACTTGCGCATTAGTCCCATTAGACCCTGATAAAGTCATGGTTTTGGTGATTGCCCGCTTGCTTGTTGGTGTGGCACAAGGTTTCATCTTCCCCTCTATCCACACGGTTCTAGCACAGTGGGTTCCACCCCATGAAAGATCTAGATCTGTTTCTCTAACAATGTCCGGGATGTACCTTGGGGCGGCTGCAGCAATGCTTGTCCTTCCAAGCCTGGTGAAGCATAGAGGTCCCCAATCTGTATTTCTTGCTGAGGCCACATTAGGTGCCATGTGGTGTTTGCTTTGGGTCAAGTATTCTAGTGACCCTCCTCGATCTGAACATCCAAAAGCTACTGCTGCTGGGTTCGGTGAATCTATGTTACCAGTCAAAGGAAACCAGAAAATGAAAGTGGAGAACGGAGGATTTTCTGCCAAAACAGCTAACATTCCGTGGAAGAAAATATTTCTCAGCTTGCCTGTTTGGGCTATTGTTGTGAATAATTTCACCTTCCATTATGCTTTGTATGTGTTGATGAACTGGCTGCCAACATATTTTGAACAAGGCCTGCAGCTTAGCCTTCAGGAGATGGGGTCATCTAAGATGATGCCTTATTTTAATATGGTTATATTTTCAAATATTGGGGGAGTGGTTGCTGACCACTTAATCACCAATAGAATCTTGTCTGTGACTAAAATTCGGAAGTTATTGAACACTGTCGGCTTCTTGGTTGCTTCTGTTGCATTGATAGCAATTCCCATCTTTAGAACTTCTGGTGGGGCTGTCTTCTGTTCTTCAGTGGCTCTTGGTTTCTTGGCACTCGGAAGAGCTGGGTTTGCAGTGAACCACCTGGATATTGCTCCGAGATATGCAGGGATTGTGATGGGAGTTTCTAATACTGCTGGTACTTTTGCTGGCATTATTGGAGTTGATCTCACTGGCAGGCTTCTTGAAGCTGCAAAAAATGCTAATTCAGATCTTTCAAATTCAGAAAGCTGGAGACCAGTGTTTTACATTCCGGGGTTGCTCTGCATCTTTAGTTCTTTGGTCTTTTTACTGTTTTCAACAGGAGAGAGAATTTTTGAGTGAGTTAACCTTGTTCCATCTAAAGTTCACAACTCACCATTGAGATCGAGTTTATAATGTTTGCTGATGAACCCTCTGGCTCTGATCTTGTTCATCATACCGTAAAAGAATCTAAAGGGTAGGCGTATCGATAGGATAGATAGCTGTTACAGTTTATTCTTTGATGTGCAATGTGAAAGAATCTGTAATTCATTTTCTTGTTTTATCGAACAACTAGGCGTAATTGAGCAGGTTTTCATCTGCTCATGAAACATTGCGTCTTTTTGTGATATATGTTCAGGTGTAATTCAGCAATATAGCTGCGGACCTGCGCCACTTTATGATGAGGGTTTCTTTCTTGTATGGTTCCGTACATGTTTTTTGCTTCCAACTTTCTGAATCTGCCCACAGGTGTCTCACAGCATGTAGAAGTAGAACTAGGAAAGACCTCAGTTGGATCCGTATACTGTCTGATGTTATACTGGTTTTTGAACAAAATTTTTGTATGTTAAAATTCTAAGGCTAAAAATACAATAAATATAAAATTTAGTGACTACAAATTAAATTTTCCTTTCAATAACATGGCAACACATGAAATCCCGTAACGTTGTCGTTGGCCGTTGTATATTTAACGGTTAGTTTAATAGTTTCTCCGTTTCTTGGCCGTTGGATATGTAAGTGGGTCCCGTTAAACAGTCATCCTCTCCGTCGCTACTAAGTCGTTAACAAACAGAAAACTAGACGAGGTCCCTCCCCAGTTCTCCTCTCCCAATTCTTTCCCAATTGAGCAGAGCGGAGAGTGGGAGAGGAACCTCAAATCACACAATACAATCAGTCTCTCAATCTCTCGCTCTCTAGTCTCTCACATACACAGGCCGCAGCATGGACTTCCGCCTGAACCAAGCTCTTAACTCCCCCTCCTCGTCCTCGTCCTCGTCCTCCTCCCGCCCCAACGCCCCAACCACCACCACCGCCACCACCACAACCCACAGCACCAACGCTGCCGACTCCGACCCCATGCATTCCTGGTGGGAGTCTGTCTCCAAGGCCCGCTCCCGCATCCACGCTCTCTCATCCATCCTGTACGATTCCTCGCCCAATTCCTCCGATTCCTTCTCTTTCTCTTCCCTTGCTGACTCCGACCGCCCCGCACTTTCCCTCCTCTCCTCCCCCAACGCCTACTCTCTCGTCTCCTCCGCCCTCTCCTTCCCGCTCTCCGGATCCGGCTCCGACCCCCTCTGCCAGTGGCTCTATGACACCTACCTTTCCTCCGACCCCCATCTACGACTCGTCGTCCTCTCCTTCCTCCCTCTTCTCTCCGCTCTCTACCTCTCCCGCGTCCATTCTTCCGACTCCCCCTCCCTTGCCGGCTTCGAGGCCGTCCTCCTTGCCCTGTACGCCTCCGAGACCAAGGCCCGCAACGGCAAGCCCCTCCTTATCTCCATTCCTGACCTTTCTCAACCCTCCCTCTACCACATCCCCGGCCGCAACAGCAACAACAATTCTGCCTCCCCTGCTCAATCAAGGCCCTCAGTCGGGGTTCTGTCACCTCCTCTCGAGCCGCAGATCGCCGTTAAATCGACGAAACGGGCCTGCATCGTCGGCGTCGCACTCGATTGCTATTACAAGCAGATCTCGCAGATGCCCAGCTGGTCCAAGCTCGAATTTTGTCGATCCGTCTCAGCTTGGGCCGGGCAGGACTGTTCTTGTAAGAAAGAGTTCGATAAGGTTGATGACGAATTCGAGAATTGTACGTCTTTTGCCGAGGATGGGAGTGAGATTGAGAGCGTGGTGGAAGAGATAGGTAAATTGGAGATTGAGAGAAAGGAGGGGAGGGCAGAGAATTCGGAACCCGAGGGGACGAGAATTCCGCTGCCTTGGGAGCTATTGCAGCCGGCGTTGAGGATTTTGGGGCATTGCTTGTTGGCTCCATTGAATTCGCAAGATGTTAAGGACGGGGCGGCCGTGGCAGTCAGGAGTTTGTACGCGAGAGCAATTCATGATTTGTTTCCACAGGCAATCTTGGCAACGCGGAGTCTTATTCAGCTTGATAGGAGGGCGCGCACGGCTGCGAAGTTGGAAGCAGCAACGGAAGCCAAGGCGAATCCATCTTCCAGTGCTAACACGCCTAGCAAGGCTAAGAAACCGGAAATTCTGTTGGTTTCTAAGTAATTGAGAAATTTGAAATTTGCTTTCCAGGTAATGCTTGTTGTACAGCTAAGAAATCCGTGTTTGTATTTTGTACTTCTTAGCAATTGTGCCTCGCATGTTAAATTTGTTTGTGGACGGAAACTTTTTTCGATACTGTTGTTCTTGAGGGAATTGGTCCAAATTGTTTGTTACACTCATGCTTGTATGGTGTGTGGTCTTTTTACTAATTGTTTGTGACACTCAGTTTATCTATTCTGTGGTTATTTATATGACTACGTGAAAAATGAATTCCTGGGAGTTGAAAAATGATAGGCTATTATTCTTTGATCGTGATTTTGAAGTGGTTTCAAAGGGTTTAGAAATACATAATAGGTTCCGGTTGGGGAAGAAGCGGGAGAGCTCACATTAATATTCGATTCAGAACTGATTCTACCATCTAAGATATGTGTACATCAGTTTTGTTGCTTTCAATCCCATTGAACTAGGCAGACTGTTTTTGAAGACAGGGGACTTTGTTCAGGATCGACTCATTTTTCTCTGTCTGAATTATAACAAATGATAACAGCTGGAGCTGCATATTTCTGGTTTATATGGGGAATAATGATTGCAATATGGTACTGATTTCTTTTTCCAAAGGCAATGATATATTGGGCAGAAGGTGGTAGTGGGGCGATTCTAGCTATATGTCTTGGGGGTGGATTATGCTGTCAGTGACTGGAGAGGTGTTTAACTTGGCCATGATGGGAATGAATGCCATTTTGGGTTCCCTGTGATTAACTAGAATGGTACATTGGGTTTATCTTGGGGTCAGATAAATTTAAAAATCTAAAGTAGGATAGATTACCCGAACTGGCCCAGCTAGTTAACCCATTTTCGTTTTTTTATTGTAGGAATAAAAAAGCTTGCTGCATAGAGTGTGGGAGACAGAGCAAGGCATTAGGCATGTCTAATCGTTTACTTACATATATAAGATTAAGAGGTTAAATCTTAATCACACCAATTAAGTCCAAACTTCACAAAAACAGAGTTTCTGGGGCAGGGGGAAAAAACAATGGCTGAGAAATGTATTGAAGAAGTTGTGGCGGTCATGATAATGCAGTTGGTGATCCTTACTCTCGTTGAAGTCCAACCTAATGACGTTGGCCCTGCTTGTTAGCCTTGTTCACTTCCGATCCTTATTGGTCAGTCTTATGAACTTGATGAAATTCAGAACTCACTCTCGAGAACTTAATAAGGCTCCGTTTCTCTGTTTAATGCCAAAGGATGATCGTACTTTCACAGAAGGCGTCCAAAGCAAAAACTCTTAGCATTTATGATAACTTCAAGAAATCCTCTTGAGCTTGTTAGCTAGTAGTTTATATATATATATATATATATTTGAAGGTGGAAGATGATCGCACTGAAAAATTCCTCGCTATACCGAACAAAGAGAAGAGAAAACTCTCGTGGAATGACTTGGTGGGTGCATGAGAATAAGAGACTGGGGTTATGTATGAACACTAATTAATTTGATATGAGAGTCCTCATGTTGTTTGATTCAGGACTGATAAAGACACAGCATTGGACTTTAAGGCTCCAGTATTCGTCATTTTGCTTCTGGAAGAGTTAGTGATCAAATTGTGGTACTGAAGATCAGTACTTCTGCAAAACTAAGTGCTGAAAGATTATTAAATCGTCAAGAGCCAAGCTCATTGTTAGGTGGCCAATCTAGATACACTTACGAAAATTTTATGGGATAATACATTTTGCACCTTCTAATTTTAGATTTTTGACACTTTGCACCTATAGTTAAAATTTTTATTCAGTTTAGACAATTTTTTTTTATTTATCTCTAAAGTTATGATTTTATTCTCTTCGCTGCCAAAAAAAAATATAGGGTACAAAATTATTATTTTGCATATCAAAAAATCATTTTCCGTCCAAATTAACCAAAAATTTTAAGGAGGGTGCAAAGTGTTTTAAATCAGTAGTTGATGAGTATAATGTTACATAAATAATAGATTGAGGGTGCAAAGTGACAAGACCTTCAAACTTTGAGGGTGCAAAATATATTTATTCAAAGTCCAAAATATATTTAATCCAAAATTTATCTGTGGCGATTTATCCAATAAATTGCTTTTGTCAATGCAGATGAAGAAGGGGGGGGGGGGGGGAAGAAAAGTGTTCTGTTTAGTCAGTTTTAGCAGAGCTTAATTGTAAGCCTTATTTGTGCTTGTAAATATATTTTTCTTCATTCAAGTGAAAACGTACTTGGTATAAGCACGGGAAAGAATGGCTAAGACTCACAAACTTTCATTTTGTTTCACTTTCGTCTGAGTCATTTTCTATCTCAATGCATCTTCGATACTAATTTAAAAGTCATTTTTCTTGTTAATCAAATCTATTTGTATCCATTAGAGAAACATATGATTAAGCCCACAGTACGTGATCTGGGATATGTTTTTTTTTTTTTTCTCTTCACGCTGTAACAACCAGTGCAGGCGCCGGCCAGGAGCACGCAGTATTTGGAGAATGTGTGAACACTACTGGATTAACGTCTACATGCTTCTCTTTTTTTTTACCGTTGAACGTGAGGCAGAGCAATTGCAAGATTCCTGAACACCACACGATAAGTTTATTTTCTACGTAGTATGAGTACTGAGGGCATCTGTGATCCCTCCTTCCACGTGTTACAATTGGAGTCATCCGTGGGATAAGGGCCTCCAAATACCCCCAAGGGCGATAGTTCAGTGGTTAGGAGGGACATCTTATTTGGGGCTCGATGTACGAAGTTCTAGTCTTAAGGGTGTGGATTGATTTTCCTGCTGCTGGACGAGTTCTTGACTTATATGTTTCCTGAGTTGTGGGGTCGATTTAGTGGGTCGTGATTTGTACTTAAAGATTAGGCCAAATAGATCCGACTTTGAAGAATTTTCACATTATAAAAAAAATAACCGCCTCCAAACCATCATGGAGCTTCGTTAAAGTTTCATGGCAAGTTAATTTCGATGCAGATTAGTTTGTTAAGTGGGCGGCTTCTAGGCGTCTCTTTGGTGTCATTCCCTTTAATTTATTTTCTTTTGTTTTGTTGAGGCAGCACTATTGTTTTAGGCCTCCTTCAGACTCGTGTTTTCATAAGTTTCATTGCTTAGATACACTCTTTGGGTTCTTTTGTCTGTCTGTTTCCTATGTTCTACACGACTAGGCAATAAGAGATTTTTCGCAAGTTCCTTCTTTCCAGGATTTATCACAAATTTCTTATTCCGACATCGCTTGAGGAAAACAGAGTGCACGATTCAAAACTACATACAAATTCGAAAAATATATTGATAAATTGAAGTTTTTTCATGCAAGAGTTGGAGAAACAATTGCTTAGAAATGGCAGTTGCACACTAAACGTCTAATCTTCCCTGTTTGTGGGTTTCATCATATACCATGCACGTACGGACAAAGTCCAAAATATATGTACTGAATTACGGGGAAGAGGACTGATTTAGTTTCCGACCTTAAGACAGCCAGGACAGACCACAATTCTTTCCTGGGTTCAATATACCCAGCAATAATTCAATTAATAAGAGAATTAATTATAAATCAAGTCTTATTCTATAGTTCTTTAGGCCCGCTTTAAAAGAAGAAATTTCAAGTTATATATACAATTAGGACAAATATAGAGTAAGGATCATATCAGCAAATGTTCGTGTCAAAACAAATTAATTGACGACCATGACACTACAAGAAACAAGCATTTGGGTGTCAAATTTTTTTGTCACCTAAAGTTAATAATTTGTCATCAAAACTTGTTGCTGTCAAAAATATTTTGACACCCAGAAGAAGCATGTCATCATTGTTCTTCAATGATAAATTTTGAGTTTCCTCAGGAACTAGTGTCCGGACACCAAATCAAATAGTTCGTACGACTTTTCATTTTGTGTGGCAGGTCTTGTGCGAACGTCAATGCATTACATGACAAAATCAATTCCGTCATGGAAAACACGTGCGAACATTTGTAGTATTAGTTTGTACTGGGTGAATTTTTTCAGCAGATTTATTATCTGCACGGTACTACAACACGTGCACACTTATTGTTTTTTTTTTTTAAAAAAAAGAAAATACAACAAATATAATGTGTGGACGGATGTAGAATGTGCGGACGCCGGTTAAACACGGAAGTGAGGATTGTGGATTTGTGTGTGGACGATGGTTGTTTTTATTTTATAAAAAAAGAAAATGACACGAATATAATGTGCGAACGACTCAAGAACGTTCGAACTATGGATAAAAACGGACGTAGGGATGGTTAATAGCGTCCGAACGTTATTATGGGTAATCTGTGTGGATGCTAATTTTGTAGTGTGCGGACGAATGAAATATTTGGTGAACGTCCAGACTTTGTTAATCCGTCCCGAAAGTTCTAAATTATAATATTAAATTTGTGAATTTAAATTATTTAATTACGCATTTAAAATTAGATTAGACATGAATATAAAGACATCATATTAAATATAGTATAAATTAGTAATGATCTACAAATATCTAATCGACTCAACAATAAATAAAATAAATAATCGAAATACAGTCTGAAATAAACAATCTACCCAAATTTGCGTCGGGGAGTGAAATGTGTTGTCACCTTCCTTATGTGTTCCATCATCTGCTCACTTGTTGCTTTCGTTGCTTGCAATAGCTAAAACCTCTGTTATTGCTCTTCTTGTTGCTTTCGTTGCTGCTCCTCTAAGTGATGTTTCTACTCCATTAAATGCTACTGCTGCTCTCGCATCACCGTCTCCATTTTTATCTGCCTCACAGCTAACTCATCATATTCTTTCTATCTAGCCCTCATCTCCTCTATCTCTATTCTTGTCTCTTCCAATCTCCGGGCCAGATCAAACGGACGACATTGAGGACGATGATCCAACTTGCCGCACTAAACGACCTAAACCATGGATAAAACCCGCTTTCGGCCCCAAGATCTTTGTGAAGATATCCACTACAGTGAATGACCTTCCCTCAGACTCGTGCTATAATTGTAGATCCTCCATCTTTTTCTACAAGTGAAGGAGAACATTGTGAAAATTAAGACCATTTTAAATATAAAAAATTAATAATGCAAAATAAAATTTTACAGAACTTACAAAATATTCTTGTGCAGTATCATATGTCCATGCGCCGTCATTATTAATATGTGTTTTCTTGTACATCAATGTAGGATTAATCTGATCAGTTTCTGCATCTTTCTACACACCAAAAAATTATATGTACATTAAAATCCATTAATAACTTGATGTTGTAACAACAAGAATACACTTAAATATTTAAGTTGATTATAACTATCAGAACTAGAGCCCGTTGGAAAGACCGAGCACTAGAAGTGTGAGCAATCGTCAGCTTAGCCCTATTTTGGCGGTTGAATTCAATCCTTCTTTAAAATAAATATCTATTGAGTTAGCGTAAATAAAAATATTAGAATAAACATTTCTACCTGGAATTCTTCAGTATTAAATAATTCGCAGATCGGAGCTCATTCTTCCTTTTTCATGTTGGGGTACGGATGCTCTAACGCTTCTTCATTGGTGGGAAACAAAGCGTAGTACTGGTGCATTTTGTTCCGAAGGGTCCTGTACACTGTGTTCATTGTAGACATCACAGTGTTGCGATCCTCTGACCGATCATAATCCAGGTTGAAGTCATCCTGAAATGAACCATGTTAGTATGATCAAACAATAATTAATAAAAAAGTCTAATTTTTATTAAGTTACATTTACCAATACTTTTTTTCATGACGTAAGACTTAACCTCATCGGGGACTTTGGACTAGCTGACCGCATCAAACAGGACATGTGATCGCACGAGCGAGTCAATATGACTAAAAAGCATCGAATATGACTTGTCATCGCCACCCATATAGCCATCGGGAATATGGACGCTCAGCTTTCCTGCAATACGAGCCTTCTCTAATGCAAGCCCGCGCATCCTATCTCTTACATGTCTAATCTCAAAGGTAGCTATACATGAACAAAAACATTATTAACGTAAAACACTAGCATCTAATTACAAGTATTTAAAATATTAACATTAAAATTAGTTTGAAATACTTACTCGCACAACTACTTTGCGGGGTGCCCCTCGGGTTGACCGATGTAGGAGATGGTACTTCATCGTCTGCTCCATTTGAAATAGTTGCAGCTACATTTGCAGCTTAGTCCCGGTCTGATCACTAGCACCAATAGATCTAGCACCTGAATCACAACGAAGACGTTTTCCTTCAGTTGCCATAACGACATCCTATGACTGCACAAACAAAATAAATGAGAAACTCTATTATTGTTAGATAAATAAAATATGAATATGTGAAATGAACATAACATAAACAATAGAGATTCATAAAATCACTTTAATAATCGAAGTCGAACTCTTCGAAGCTATCACTATCCTCACTATCATCACACGAATCGTCATCACTGTTTGATATAGATGTAGCACGACGCCATATCTCTGTGTCATCAGTGACGTGCAGAAGCGGATTGACGTTATAACGACCTAAGGACAAGCACTAGCCACATCTGTGCTTTGACTTCAAAATGACTAGTCAATGTTGCTTTTGAAGCTACTTGGATCATTATAAGGCCCAGTTCAACCTAGTAAGGTCTTAATTTGCGACTTGGCCCTTGTAGAACTCATCTCTCATTCATTCTCCTCTCCCACTCCATGTGGGATTCGGAGTATCACAATATCCCCCCTTAAATCCTTGATGTCCTCGTCAAGGCCCATCAAGCCCACATTGGTGGTTACTAGGACCGCTCTGATACCATTTGTAAAGACCCAAGGACAAACACTAGACACATCTGTGCTTTGACTTCAAAATGACTAGTCAATGTTGTTTTTGAAGCTCATTGGATCATTATAAAGCCCAGTTCAACCTAGTAAGGTCTCAATGTGAGACTTGACCCTTATAGAACTCATCTCACATTCATTCTCCTCTCCCACTCCATGTGGGATTCGAGGTATCACAGACGTCGTGGATACTCAATGGAATCATCTTGAAATTACTAAAACATACAAAAAGAGAAACTGACTCGTTCTTCTAGTATGCTTATGGGATCGCCGGTCCTACCCTCTTTTCGTCTTCCTTTTCTCCAACATCGGGCATATCATATGTATTCCTACTTATTATTTTCTGAACTATCTTACAGTGGTCGCCCAAATTCATATCATCTAGATAAAAGACTTGACCACCTAGAGATACAAGCACGAACGGATCGTCTTTATACAACTTTTGTGATGTGTTGATCCTAACAAACAGTCTACTTTTGTGAAGACCATAGTTTTGGGTGCTCAAGTCCAATCAGTCGCACTGACAGGTGACAACGGTTTTTTGTCACCTAAAATATGTGTCCACGTCTTCACTTACCGTGCGAAGTATTTGCAGTTGCAGAAAAATGTTTTTAGTTAAGAATATGTGACGTTTTGCCTTTTGTCAACTATGAATACCGTCCGAATGGTGTTTAAGGACGTCCGGACGGTTTTGTAATTCCTGTCATACTTTGAGTAACAAAATTTTTATTTTGACATAGAAGGACATGATTCAGTGACAAAATTTGTTTTGACACTCAAAAATTTGACACCTAAGGCCAATTTTCTTGTAGTCTGAGCTTATAAGACTGCTGAAGTTCTATATCAAATGCAATGTGCTTGGGGAGACTTTACAATCTCCTAATTAGTCGAGGTGCGTGTAAGTTGGTCTAAACACAATTAAAAAAATGCATGATGACTATATTATGTGTAAGTAAAGTCCAAACCAAGGGACTTTGCTTGGAGCATTTTAAAAAAAAATCACCTAACACAACTTAACCTGCAACTTTGCTGCAAAATTGCAAATAGTTTTCAAGTTCATCCAAACTTCCATTAAAAAATGATTGTACCGGATGGGAATTTAGAGTCATATATATTTTTTAAAGTGGTAAATTTGTTATTTATATATGTTCTATTGGCTTCAATTAACGTCTCTTCATAATTTAGAAAACTCTTCGTCCTTTGTATAATTTTTTTTTCAGAACCAATAGTTTTCTTGAAAGAACTTTCAAAATGGTTGCTTTGAGCCAGTATATGATCCAATAGTAGTCATCCCTTCATAGCTGTACGTTGGTGAAAAGCCGTAAAACTGATTGAGCGCGCTGCCTCGATTGTAGTACTTGACCTTTGGTTAAAAAAATAATTTGTGGGTAATTGACCTTTAGTAATTCTATATGTACGTACTTACAAAATATTACAATTTTATGGCTAATTCTTTTTATTTTTATTTAAAGAAGTTTTCTCATACAAATAATATTGCATGCTTATATAAGAGTACAGATATCAAGACTTGATTGTGCAATTCAAAAACACAATTTTATAATATTTGCTGCAAGTTTCTGTTGGGAGAGAATTGCGATGGCTAGCAAATCTATTAGAAAGTTTATGGTTCTATTTATCCTTGCTTTTATTGGAATGCAAATTAGTGACCTGCTTGAATGTTCTTTGTTTTCATTTTCACTTGCCGTCCCGCTTACTCATAATTCCTATGATCTTGATGATGATAAACCTCACAGCTCACTTGCGCATTGTCTTAGAAACGAAATCCAGAGTTGTATGGAAAAACATCACCCTCACAGTATTAAAAAATATCGGAAGTGCATTGTTAAAGGTATTGGAGAGTGTAGGAATATTTACAGGGATAAGCTAAAAGACCAAGAAGAGCATAAATTGTTCCGGTGCATTGAGAGTTGCTTTCAAGATAATTGTCGAAGTGAAAAAAAGAAGAAAGAAAATTTGGGGCTTCCTTCACATATTTTTCATCTTCCAGACTGTTTAGAACGCTGTTGGAAGCAGCATGGAAAGGGTGATCACCAAGATGTATTCCACGACATCACTGAATCAGATCCGTGAAGTCCTATTTAATTTACAAGGTTGAAGTGTTCCTAACTACTACTGCTCTCTCTTCATTAAAAGATCACATGCATACACAAGCACTAATTAAGCACATGTTTTTTTTTATGGATTTTGTATTTTCATGACTACTTTTAGATGCAGAATATTATATATTATTTCAACAATTCTCATCTTAATTTCTTAACTAAAATTATGCAAATAAAAGAAGTTTTCCTTTCCTTAAGCAAACCAACATATATTTGATCATCAAGATTTCGTGAGATTCATCGTTTTAATTCTTCAGTACTTTTCTTTTTACAGATGAAGCCCATATGGTAGGGGCCGGTGCCGTAGAATAAGCCAGATCGATCGACGTGGAATATGATCAGTCATTCTACCCATATGCTCTTTTATAATTAGTCAAGTTGTGTTGTGGCAACCAATGCGCTGGAATTGGGAGCAGGCCGCAGTTCTCGGATAATGTGTGAATTAGTTGCTTTTTTTCTCTCGATAATGTGTGAAGTTACTACTGTGTCAAGTTTCGTTTTCTGTTGAACTTACTTTTATATATATATATATAGAGATGAATTTTTAGACTATTTCTTCCAAATTTTTGTGCATGGAATTATATCGATCGCATCGGTTGGTGATAAAAAATGGAAATGATAACATATGGTAAGTAAGAATAGAGGAGAGTCCATATGGGTTACTTGAAATGTGCTGACCTGAAAATTGGAGGCGCAATGGGGGCTGCTAGACCAGTAGTAAGTTGGCAATGAAAATCACGCAAAAATCGTGGTTGCTGACGAGTGCGATTAGACCTTCTAAGAGCAGGTGGTTGAGGAAGAGGCTTAAACAAAATAGGCTGGTTGATGTCTGCATTTGATGGAGATTATGAGAGTTCAACAGGTTGTTCTACATCAACATGTGAGGGAGCAAGAGGAAATAAATCTGAATGAAGTGGTTCTGCATTAGAATACTGGAGAATAGGAAAATCTGCACAAACTGGATTAAGAATAACGGGGAGATCTTCATATGTGGAGAGGGAAGGTGTAGGGAGCAACCTGGATGCGGTGGAATTGGATTCTCGAAGAAGAAAACCGATTCATGAAAAACGGTATCTTTGGATAAGTGTATAGTTCAATTTTTTAGGTCATAACCTCTATAGTCTTTAACACCATAAGGGTAACATGTGAAAATGCATCTTTGTGCTCTGAGATCAAACATGTGTCTATGTTTAGGCACAGTAGAAATATAGCAAAGGCAACCAAAAGTTCTAAGGTGAGAATAAAAAGGGGTCCGAGAATTTAGAACTTCATAAGGGGTTTTGTTTTGCAAAATCGGTGTGAGAATTTTATTAATTATATAGGCTGCTGTTAATACACAATCCCCCCAGTAAATAAGTGGTAGATTGGCTTGAAATTTGAGTGCCCTTGCAACATTAAGAATGTGCAAATGTTTTCTTTCAACGACTGAATTTTGTTGAAGGGTATATACACAATTTTTCTAGTGAACCACCCCCTTTGACTCAAAGAAATCTCTGAGATTAAACTCTGTCCTTGATATGTTTTAACAACTTTGTTCCTTTAATTGTATTTTGAGTTTCAATAAGATTAAAAAAGGATTGGATGATGGTCCAAGTTTTTATGGTGCATTAGATAAACCCAAGTGCATCTACTATGATGGTCCACAATAGTGAGAAATCCATTCAATGATGCTATAGAGAAAGGACCCCAAATATCAAAATGTACTAAATCTAAACAAGATTTCGTTACATGGCTAGATTCAAGAAATGGTAACCTCCTCTGATTGGCTGAAATATTAGAATCTAAACTATGTAGGGTTTTGAGCCTATCAGCAGATGGGCGTCCTAATCTAAAATGCCACAAAATTTGAGAATAAAGTGTGATAGAATGTGTTTGAGAAGTAAGTCTACTTTGCTTCTTGACAACCAGATTTTGAGTGAAGTGGAATAGCCTTTGCATCTCTCTAGTAGTCCCAATCATTTTTCAATTCTCCAGGTCCTGTATAAAACACATCCCAACAACTAGAATGAGGCAACAATTCATGTCACATATCAGTTTACTAGTTGAGATCAGATTAAAACAAAAGGTTGTCACACATAACACATCTTTCAAAGTTATAGTCACTAAGATGAACTTCTCCTATATGTGTGACCTCGGCTAGCTTACCGTCAAGGAGCTTGACGAAGGTGTTTACTAGGGGCTGTGATGTGGAAAAGAAAACTTAGCTACTGATCATGTGATCAGTTTCTCCAGAGTCAAGTATCCAAGTTGTGTTAGAGGCTTGGTAAGCTGAGATACTATGATAGAAGACCGAGTATGTGTTTGGAATGGAACATATTATGTGTGGAATCGATAATACTTGTCATGGGAGCTAAAGTAAGGGACTGTTGTGTGGATGCTTGGTTAACAAAATATGATGTTGATTGAGATATTTTCTGGGATTGAAGGAAGCTCAACAGTTGCTGACATTGCTCTTGAGTGATTGGTAACTCTGGACCCATGTTTGAACTCCCTTCACCAGATGAAATAGCTTGGTTGGCTGCTCCAGCCATGCTGCCATAAGTGTTTCTGTTGCTCCTGTATGCTTGTCTTCCTCTTCCAGATTTATACCCAGGTGGATAGCCATGTATCTCAAAGCAAGTTCCTTTGTTGTTCCTTTTGTTGTCTCTCCATTCTTTAAATGAGAGCAGTGGATTCTATAGGACTTTGCAGTTAAGTGGTTAACTCCTTGTGAGATTCTTCTTGCAGAATAAGATTGAAAACATCATCAAGTGTGAGAGGATCATTGAGCAACATCTGGCTTCTGATGTGCGAGTAGTGCTCATCCAAGCCCACGAGAAAATAAAGTATGTAACGCTTTTCTTGCTTCTTACATAGTGTTGCTATGACTCTACAATTTACAGCAGGGCAAGTAAAATGATCATCATAGATTTGTATTTCATCCCACAAAAGTTCAAGTTTTGAGAAGTAAACACTAACTAGAGATTGCTCATGCCTTGTAGTCGCGAGTTGTTGTTCCAACATATACACCCTTATGTTGCTTGACCGTGAAAACATTTTCTTCAAATATGTCAAACTTCCGCAACTGATTTCGAAAACAATATAGATCCAGTTATCTCAGGGGGACAAGCTATTTGAGATCCAAGACAAAATCACGTGACTACATCTAAGCCAAGAGAGGTAGAGAATGTACATGGACCTAGTGTATATACATATATTCTACAACTTGCTTCAACAGTAAAAGAAACTTGACACGGTTGTTAGGAACTAGCAATTCCATTGTTGCCCAGTACAACATTATTTAACATTAAAAGAAACACAGAGAAACATGTAGCCGTTAACCGACTAACTTTACACATTCTCCAAGAACTGCGGCGGCCTGCTCCAAATTCCAGCAATTTTGGTTGCCACGACTTAACTAATAAAAGTATATATATCTCATAGTCCACGTCGATCGATCTGGCTAATTCTACAGCGCCCCTCCCAATATATGGGCTTCATCTGGAAATAGAAAACTGAAGAATTAATTAAGACAATGAATCTCACGAAATTAATCTTGATGATCATTTATGCGACAAATATATATGTGCATGGTGGTATATTAATTTTTATCAAAGGAATCTGTGTACATTATTAACAATATCTTTGTTTGCTTAAGGAAAGAAAAAAGTATTTCTTTTATTTGCATCATTTTAGTTAAGATGAGAATTGATGAAATATATAATATTCTGCATCTTAAAGGATTAAAAATACAAAATCCATAAAATATTGGACCAGTTCTAATTAACTTTACGTACGTACCTACCATGTGGAATATTATTAGCATGCATGTGTTATTGTGTATGCATGTGATCTTTCAATGAAGTGAGAGTAGTAGTTAGGAACACTTTAACCTTGTAAAATAGGAGTTCATGATGGGTCTGATTCAATGACGCGGAATACATCTTGGTGACCCTTTTCATACTGCTCCAGACAGCGTTCTAAACAGGTTGGAAGATGACGTTGCCGCAGCCCAAGACATTACAAGAAATTATGGTTTAGGTGACAAAATTTTAGGTGTCAAACCAAATTTTGTCAGCAAAAGTGAATTTTCCATGACAAAATATTAATTTCGTCACCCAAAACTATTCAGAAACTCCAAAACCGTCCGGACCTGTCACAACAACGTTTGGACGTATTGCTGGTGTGACGACATACACGTGTCGCGAATGAGTAAAGAAAAAAACCGTCACAAAAAAAACGTCCGGACTCTCAAGATGCCCGTTCAGACCAGCAGCAGGGTGACAAATTCCACATTGTCGTAACTGAGTGACAATTAGAATCGTCACAATTTTACATTTTCATCCGGACTCCGTTGATACACAGTCCGAACAGACATTATCTAACGAATAGTAATCGTCAGGCTAGAGTGATAAATTAAAAATCATCATGAATACTCAATTCAGTCCAGACGTTATAAACCACGTTCCAACGAAAAAAAACCCAAGTCCGGACGGTACAAAAAAAGGTCCGCACAATTATAAATGCATCTTCCGCGAATCGTGTGCTTTCACGTTGCAAAACTTCAGACGTGTGACATCGATACAGTCCGGACAAATAAATAGCGTGCGGACCGTATAAGTTCTAGAACCATTTTGAATCGAGCATATTTAATGACGTTAAACTTGATAGGGCCACGTGTAAGTATAACCAATGAAACCCGTCCGAACGCTAATATAACACGTTCGGACGGTTACTGGCCACATTAAACTGACAGACTTTGTCAAAATCTCAAACTCACTCGTTCTCTCGTAATTTTCTCTCGACGTTTTCACTCTCCATTCCAGATTTCTCAAAGAACTTCAGGTAAAACGTTTGTTATGTTGTTTTATTTTATGTATTTCGATTAAATAACGTCGATTGTTTAGTTTGTTATGATGCTTTATTTTATGAAATTAGGTTGTTTGGCTAGTGTTCGTCGAACTACGTTCAGATGTCGTTTCACGACGTCCAGACTTGTTATAAACCGTCAGGACTGTTATTGTACGTGCAGACGCCAGTTATTATGTCCGGACGTCCTAAAATTTAAACGACGCAGTTTCACTGTCGTGCGAACGGTTTATGCTCATGTTCGGACGATTTTGCTAGATTAACTGTGGAACATTCTGGAAGAAGTATCACCAATGTCAGGGGACAGACAGAGCGACCAGCCTGGTCAGACGCGTATTTAGCGGAGTTAAATAAGAGTATTCGGACGATCATGCAGCCAATGCATTCATTGTGCATGGAGCTCCAATGCCGCTTGACCGGTCTAGAGACGAAACTTGCTCTGACGGATAGGGCTATAACGGAAAAGCTGAATATTATGCGGAGGGAACTAATAAGGATGAGAGAACAATTGTCTCAATTGTCCCAATCTGTCCATACCGTTCCGGTGTAGCAGCAGACACTCGTCAGACGGGTGGATAATATGGAGGAGCATTTGGCGCATGTTCGTGATGCCCTCGGACAAGATTTGGATGAGCCAGTTGCAGCTCGTGATTTGAATTAGTCTTATGTTTCTGCTTTAAACTTAGTTATTTATTTATCGTTTTAAAGGATCGTTTGTAGCTTGTAATAGACATTACGATTGTAGTTTTTCATTCAGTATTTGGATTATTTTTTATATTTTATATTAATTATGTTTTTTCAGTAGATTAAATTTATTACAAGTTAAACGGATAATTAGTAAAATTAAATAAGTAGTTATAATTAAATTGATGATTAGTTATAATTGATATTTAATATAAAAATATGATTAATTATATATATTTTTATGTATTTAAAATAAGGGAAATTGACATTTTAGTCCTTAGGTTTACACCCTTTTACGTTTTAGTCCTTAGGTTTTAAATTTTTTATATATAAAGCCCTTGGGTTTACATTTTTTTTCAAAATGGTCCTTCCGTCAAGGATCCGTTAGTTTCCCTAACGGAAGGCCACATCAGCTGAAAACTCAGCAGCTGATGTGGTAATAGAAATTGACAGTTTAGTCCTTAAGTTTTACGTCGTTTTATTGTTTAGTCCTTAGGTTTAATTTTTTAAAATTTTAGTCCTTCAATTTATATTTTTTGACTAAATGGTCCTTCCAACAAGAATTAATGTTCAAATTTTGAAATACAAATTTTGGCCTTGAATATTGAATAATAACATGTTATTTTTAGTTTTGACAATTTTAATAACACATTTAATAGGACTAAAAAAATTCAAAATTCAATTTAAATACTCAAAAATCTACAATTTTCATTAAAACTCTATCTCTCGAATAGTAAAAAGTTCTAAAAGTTAAAAATATATTTATTTTTTAAAAATAAAGAGAATATGAGTGTTTTCTCCTCTTTTAGTATTTTCAAATTATTTCTTGTCTAGTGTTTGCAATACTCAATTTTTAACAATAAGGCCTAATTCATAGTCTAGTGTTTGAAATATATTCTTTCTTAAATAAATTCATAGTCCTAGTATTTACTCAATTTTTAACAATAAGGTATTATAAGTGGTCCGGTCCGGTCCTCTAATATACTAGGACCGGAATGCGGTCCGGACCGTATTCCGATTTTTCAGCCCTAACCGTAGCGTTTGTAAACTAACATTTTTTTTGAAACTTGAGATACGTACATATGTGTTTGTGTTTTATTAGATTTTATAAAGAGATGGTGAAAAAGTTGAATTTTAAAATTTTATAGGATTTAATAAATAAGTGACAAGTGACGAGAGAATGATTTGAGTGAATTTTTTATATTTTTTATAATAAAAATAGTTACGCAAATATTATTATTATTATTACTTTTAATAAAAAAAAATTTAATGGTTAAAAAATTTCCCAAATTAAGCCAACATGACTACCGGCCGTTCGCTGCTGCATGCAATTGGTTCACGTACGTATAGCACCACCGGTACTCAAAGTTGACCGCAAATCGGTTTCTCCAGTAATAATTGGTGCCAGCCACACTACATGGTCCTCCTTGGCGGCCTCAGGTTTGAAAAATCTTTAAATTTCAAGTGGCTGGAATTTGTGGGGCCAAATCTCGACTAAAACGTTGTCGTATGTAAATAGCACTCGTCCTTACTGTAAAGCAGCCACGCTGTCCGACGTGTATAATTCTGCCATTCACGTTGGTTGATTTTAGCATATTTTTTTCCTTTAATTTGTTAAAAAAGATTAGCACCAATTTCTCCTATTGAAATTTCATAAAATTATATATTTATATTATAATAAAACATGCGAATATACTGTAAGTAGGTCCATATTGATTAGGATAAAATATATTAGTCTGAATTCGATTGCAACCCACCAGAAGAGAAGAAGAATTGCCCATAGAAACCGAGAAGCAACCGTACGTGTTGTGTAAAGGGATATATAGTAATTAATTAAACTAATAATGACAAGCGCACAGGAGTTTTGTATTCTGCTAGTAGGAATGCAATTAGTGAATGAATTCATTACTATACATCACTCGTTTTTAGTTCTACATTTTGATAGTGATGCGTGAACATCTACACTCATTAATGATCTTAATTAATTAGACCACTCTACAAACAAAAACTTGAGTACACAACGTTTGACATGTATTTGGATTACGACAGTACTGAAGAGTTAAGTTAAAACTTTTCCGTGTGCATACTAAGCTTGTTGGAGGATTTTTCTTCTAATTCCTGGCCGGCCATCCAGTCTGAACTGATCTAATCAATTGATTGCAGAACACACTTTGCGAATCTCGCCGTCGGTACCGATCTTTACTCCAATATTGCTCATTTTCACCATGGACCTTCCAAACTCCACATTGAAGTTTAATCCAGGCAAGCCTCTGACGCCCAAGTAACGCTGAACAAAATTCTTAGTGGTTGCATCAGTCCATAGCTTTTGATCCGACTCAAGTACTCCACGGCCGTTCCTCAAGTTCTTGAAGTAAGATGCGTCAAATCTATCTTGGCTACCTGTGTCTAGTGCGACTCGATTGTCGCCATTTTGTGGGCAGAGAGCTTGTAGTTGAGGAACGAAACTGCGATCAATGGTAGGATCAGCGCCATTTCCGTCTGTAGTGAAGTTATATAGTCTGTAGCGGAAGAACTGGCATCCTGAAGTTCCAATGGTGTGTCCACCTAGTAACAGAAGAGCATACAATTAGTAATTAATTGAAACATAGATATACTCTTATGACGTACTTGTCAGGGCATGCAGTAGGACATCGTGTGTGTGTGTGTATATATATATATATAGTAACTAAGATGATCAGAAGTAGTGGGTACAAGCAAATCGCGGATACTTATATATTCATATCCTGACTTTTAGAAATTTTGAGACTCTATGGGGGAACATATATCTATATATAGATCAACACCCTTTCTGATCCTTTCCTCAAAGCCAAATATGTTACCGTAATCATTGAGCTGGTTAAACAAATTAAGCATTAATGACGTAATTCTTACCAACTAGGGTGACAAGATCTTGGGCATTGAGACCCTTCGCTGCAAACTTTTGCTTTTGAGAATCAACGGACTCAGTAAAGCCAGGCAAATTTGCAGCATCCGAGGCCACTGATATCCGACCATCTCTGCGTCCTGTAGGCACCTGCCAGTTCGGTCCATTTGTCTGCAAGAAAAATTCAAGAAATAATTACGATAACATGTACGATTATCCACAATGTGCGCGTGCAGCATTCTGATACCACACGCTCTTATCGCGCTCTGATACCACATGTTCTTATCGCGCTCTGATACCACATGCTCTTAAGATCGAGCGCGCGCACTTATCGCTAATGCTTTACTATCAAAGATGATGATTACCATGACAACAGAATCACGGGCAGCAAGTGCAAGAATATCCGCACACGAGACAACGCCAGGGCATGCAGCTTCGAGCTGGGTCTTGGCATCATCAATGACTTCATATCCTCTCAATAGAAGGTTAGGTGGCGATGTTTTCTCAGTCCCAGTCCCGTCAATAAGGACAGAAGCATCGCAGCCCTGCACAAAGCAGTCATGGAAGTGCATCCTCAACAGCCCAGGAGCGATGGCGGGATTAGACTTGAAATGAGCTTGAACAGTTGATGTAACAATGGATTCTGCTCGAGGACATGTTGTCGAATAGAACCCCACACGCGTGCCTTGGCCATGCACCGAGGATGCACCCAATGCAAGCAGCGCGAACATCAAGATCATGATTGTGCGGTTTGCACTTGATCCACTCGCCATTATGGTGATCATGATTGGTGAGAAACAATGACAGGAGGAGGGAGTATGTTATATAACTCAATAAAGAAAATCGCTCTAATTAAGATATCTTTGCTGAATCGTTCTAATTTTGTCTGAACGAAGTGCTTTGGATTGTGATCTTGGGGGAGGGAAGTCGGATGTATTTATAGGACATAAGGTCAAAAAGTTGGGAAGGAAGTAAGCAAAGCCGGCCAAAAGGACTACGCGCGTACCAACGTTTAAAGATAACGACAGAAGGACGATGAGCTGGGAAGCAATATTATTTAGCTGGACCACCTTTGTCTTGTCCAGACTCAATTATTGATCACGGGGTTGACATGCAACTTTTGCAATTAGATGCTGTATATATGCGTTTCGCGTTTCGCGTTTCGCGTTGAGCAATAGTCATTAATTACGAACGCCCTGTTAAAACCATTTGTTTTTTTCACCGCCACAATAAAGTTCTATTAACGTCAAAGAATGATTGAGAATTACAAGGGACCACGTACGGTTAATTAACAAAGGTATATATATAGAGTATAAACTGTATATAGAGATGCTGGATGCAGCTTCCACGAAAGCGGTGGGATACAGTACTTTGTATATTTTGCAGACAAGCATTAGTAAGGTGACCGCCCATTTGGCTCCAACAGTACTCCCTGACGCTCAGAAGATAGCCAGGCCCGTTTAATTAAGGACGAGATAGGAATTAATTGTCCCTATGCAATCTTTTATTTCGTTTTTCCTGGTTATTATAAGCCCTAAGCACAATTACGACAGGACACGAAGAAGTTTGGAAGAAGCATCTGTTTGACATCTTCAATGCATGGTGCCTGCCTCCTGGCCGTGGGAAGTATATGGGCAAAAGTTATGGTGTGATTGGGGTTATTGTGTGAGTGTGTGAGTGTGTGAGTGGACGGGTGAGATTAAAAGTTGAGAAATCTAATGGCTGAAAAAATGTCACGTCATTTAATGAACCCGACCCACTAACCCAACTGACCCGGTTTCATTAAATGACGTGGCATTTTTTCAGCCATTAAATTTCTCAACTTCTAATCTCACCCGTCCACTCACACAATAAGCTGACTCACACAATAACCGGGGCCGAAGTATATGGAGCAAGAAGGTAGTGTTTGTAAACTAACATTTTTTATAAATTTTTTGAAAATTGAGATACATTAGTGTTTGTGTTTTATTAGATTTTATGAAAAAATAGGGAAAATTAAAATTGAAAATTTTTGTAGGAGTGAGTGAAAAAGTGAAGCGAGAATTAATATTTGAGTGAAATTTTTATATTTGTTATAATAAAAAGAGATTATTTGACAGTGAGATAAATGATTTTAAAGTTTTATTATTATCATTTTAATTAATATTTTAAAGTAATTATGTTTGTATTAAAAAAATTTGAATGGGTCAAAAATTTCCCAAATTAAGCAAACACTACCGTTCTGTTAAAAATTGCTGCATGCAATTGGTTCAACGTCCGTATAGCACCACCGGTCCAAGTTGACTGCAAGCGTCGGGTTCTCCATAAATAATTGGGGCCGTAGGCCCATACTACATGGTCCTCCTTGGCGGCCTCAGCTTTGAAAAATCTAATGATCGACGGTCGGACGGAAACGTTGTCGTATGTAAATTGTACTTTTTCCTTACTGTAAAGGAGCCACGCTGTCCGACGTGTATAATTCTGCCTTTCACGTTATTTTAGTATATTTTTCTTTTAATTTGGTAAAAAAAATTAGCACTAATTTCTCCTATTTAAATTTCATAAAATATTTATTTCTATTATAATAAAACATGCGAATATACTGTACGTAGGTCAATATTGATTAGGATAAAATATATATTTATTAATCTGAATTTGATTGCAACCCACGGGAAGAAAAGAAGAATTGCCCATAGAAATCAAGAAGCAACCGTGTTGTGTAAAGGGATATATAGTAATTAATTAAACTAATAATGACAATTAAGCACAGGAGTTTTGTATTCTGCTAGTAGGAATGCAATTAGTGAATGAATTAATTGGGGGATATGACGACCAAAGTGCTCATGTCTCTTTAGATATAATTAGAGTCCTGGCCTTTATTAATTTGATATTATTTTTATATTATATATTAAGTATAACCCTCTAGCACTAGAGGAAGGGGCAGCTAGTCACATTGTAAATGGTGCAATAAAATGGTTAGGGTATATCCAGATCAATTTACGTGCACTTCAATTAATCTTAAAAGTTTATGTGTAATCTTTCTATCTGACACAAATCGAGTAATTACTAACCCAAAAACTTTGAAGTGGCCCTACAGATTGGGAGCACTTCTAAAATTTTGAACTTAAGAACTTAGAAGAAACATACCACCAAAATCAAAGTCTTAACTATTAAGTCAACTCCTTAGAATTTACATTTATGAACACTTTATTGTGCATGGTATATGATGTTTATGATAGTCTCCCAATAGGAACAAATATATGTGGACACTTGTTGGACCGTATGTAATAACATTAACCTGTAAAATGAGTTAGCTCAATAAGCTTTCTTCTTTAATTTAACTCTCTATGATATGTGAATTCCTTTATTCTTTTCTTTAATTCATAAAAAGTAAATTTGTATTCTACTTAAGAAAAATTTAATAAGAATATTAATAAGTTAAATACAGTTTGCATCCCTTATATTTGGGAGTGTTAACACATTACATCCCAATATTTTATTTTGAGACATTAAACCTATTATGTTACCTCCTCCAACGATTTGCACCCGAAGTGAAATTTGGCTTTAAATTATATTATAATCGTTTACACGTGCTTCTCACGTGACCTCAGTCCCTATCAGATTACATACTGCCCTTAAATCTTAAATAAGTCATGATTTTTGTCTATTGGGTCTTGAAATTTATTTGATCGTGACTTGTTTGAGATTTAAGGATAATACGGTAATCTGACGATAACTGAGGTCATGTGAGAAATACATGTAAACAATTACTGTCTAATTTGATGCTAAAATTTTACTCTGAGATGTAAATCATTGAGGAAAATAATATAATAGATTTAATATCTAAAAAATAAAACATTAGAGTCAACACTCCAAATATTAGAGTTGCAAAAGTATATTTTACCCAAAAAATTTTATCCCAGTATAACTATCACATAGGATTAGGGGTGGTTAACGGTAGTGTAGGTGACGGGTTTGGAAAAAACCGTTACCGTCACCGCACCGCTAAGGCACAATAACCGCTCTTGCCGGTGACGATATTAACGGTAACGGTTATACGATAACTGCTTAAACCGTATAACCGTTGTGCAAAAAAAAGCTTTTTCCTTGAGCTATTTCTTTTTTTTCACTGTTTTAGGCAATTTCCAACATAATATCATAATCAATAATCATATCAAATGGACAAATATCATATCATAATCATTAACAATCATAACAAATATAAAGTTGTCCAAAAGTATAACGTAATATTATATTCAAACATAAAGACTAAAGTCTAATAAAAGTGTCCAACAATGTAACATAAATCAACTAACATATTCCAACAAAAGTCCAACAAAAGTATGTCACATAATCAATAATCATCTCAAGTCTCAACTAGGGGTGGTTAACGGTAGTGTATGTGACGGTTTGGCGAAAACCATCACCGCACCGCTAAGGCACAATAACCACCCTTACCGGTAACGGTACCAGGAGCGGTAACAATTTTAGCGGTTAAAACGATAACCGTCGGTGCAAATGAACACCTCTACATAGGATATTTGTATGAAAAAGCCATCTATAGGGCAGTTGGATCGACGCATTTTCTTGCACGCGCCTTTCGCATATTATCTTCTCTCTCAAAAAGGTCAAATCTAAAGATATCAGTGTTGTTTATTAAACGGCTGGGTAGCTCTGCGTTTTAATCATGAAATGGTCTATGGTCTCACTCTCACCTCACCTGTTCCTGTTCAAACGGTAAGGAATCAGAAATCAAAAAATCCCTAACGGCGCATAGCTTCAGATTCTCAGCTACGTCGTTTCGATGGATTACCCGTGCTTTTGATGTCTTACATCGGTGAAAATGTTTGCCCTTGCTGCGATCAAAAGAGGCGTTATTCGCAGAAGGTATTCGTTTCTTCCCGCCTTAACCCTGTTATTGTTTCCTCTGCGTATTGATTCAAAATTTTGGTGGTATTACTTATGACGTTTGCTTAGAACGTATAAACAAGTTAACAGCATTTGTTTCCAAGATTCTTGGAGAATCTTCGTGTTTGGCTTAGTTGAGAGTTAAAACACATTCTTGATTCATCCCATTCTTTGTCCGAGTTTTGTTCGTCAACAGAACAGAGGGTCAGGAGGAAAGCTAGTTCATATTTATGATTCTTTAATCCAGATGTTGTATAGTAATTGTGGGTTTTGATCGAATGAGAGTAGCGTCTACTTGGGATTTTGTTCTGTTTGCTCACTTGGTTTTCAGTGTTCATGTTGGGAATGATTCAGGCTAAGACTCTTTTGATTTGAGCCAATTGCTACATTGTTGTGTGCGTGTATGTTTTTGATCGTTGTCTTATCATGGATAGTTAGTGATTGAAGACGTGACAATTGTTAAAAGGTTAGTCATTATGATTTTCGGTGAGGTGCATACATACATATAATCAATGATGAAGCATTGAAGCTGATAAGACTATCAAGATGGTGTGTTTACAATTGCGAACAGAACATGTCCAAGCTATTAACAATAGTGATTGTTAGCTCTAAACTCTCAATTCTTAATACAAGCTCTGGTAAGTGGCCTGTAGCTAACCAACTGATAGGTAATTAGAGTGGAAAAATCCTGTATGAGTATCACCATAGTTCCAAGAAGTTTCTTAGGCTATATTTGCAAGAAAAGTGTTCATGCATTCTCTATATATCTTTTGTAGTTATGCTTTCCCATATTTGGTGCAACTGTTATAATTGACGTTTTGTCCTGGTCAAAATGCTCGAGTAAGAAAAATGATTCGCTCCAGAAATCTAGATGAATCAATAACCTTGTAATAAGAGCTTTGAATCCAAGTTTATCAAGCAAAGAAGGTAGTTTCTGATAGAGCTTGAGTAGAAAACTGCTTTACCTCTGTGCCTAACAGCTACTTTTAGGATATCGCTTAAAAATTTGAGGTTCCTCTGAAAGGGACAGTTTTAACTTTTCTTACTGTGATTTCTTCTGAATGTGTGTGGTGATGAATTAGTTGTATTCATGGTGCAGGGATTTTCTATACTGTTTCTACTGTGTAAGGAAAAATATCCCAATACTCTCGTCATTTCCAGTGGCAACTTCAAATAACCAATCCCTTTCTTATATCAACTGTATGCACCAGGGAAGCCACAGTGCAGTGGTGCCTCTTCTAAGAGCATCGTGCCTATTATCTCCTTCGGATGTTTTGTTAGTACAGCGATTAAATATGTTTGGTATCCACACTCTTAGAAATTGGATACCTGCTAGGTACATGAGTAATGCGTCAATTGAGCTGGAGACAGACTGTGATGTTGTCAGGTTTTCTATTGGTAAGCAGGTTCATAAGGATGGTTCCCGAACAAAAGGAAAGAAGACTAAACGGGTCAAAATGTCTAAAAAGGCCAAACTTAATGAACTCAGATTCTACCGTCTGAAGGCCAAAAAGAAGATGACATCTCCGAATCCAGAAGTTAGGATCAGTTATAAACTGGAAAAGGTTGGAGATTTCCCATTATGTTATCTACTTTTCAATATTCCTGCTTTCTTTCTTAATGATAGATACTCCTCTATTTCCTCTAAGTTAGTTGAATATTGTTAGCAGCATGTAAATTCAGTGCTTCTTTTTTTAGAGAGGTTTTTTTTTTTCTTTTTCCATTCGTAAATTTCTTGAACATGATGGAGTGACTAACAGACTTATCAGATACAGATACAATGCATAACCTCAAGCTTTTCTCTTGTACAGTGATCACACTTTTTCTTTTTGGTCCTGCCGTTCCTTGAGCATTTAAAAAGTTACTATTGAAGTTGATTCTCTGGTTTTCAGCATATTTCTGTCATGACTGACATCCACTGCATGAAAGATCCATTGAATTGTTCACATGTCAGTGTTCTGTCTTATTTTAATTAGAAAATCGGGAGAAAAATTTTAGAGGGCAGATAAATTCTTAAGAACTACCTTATTGACCTTACATTTAATTTCCCTGTTAAATCACCCTTCCGTTTATTGTGGTCTGGAATATCTTGATAAATGCAATTTTGTTTTTTGCTTGGAGTTACCCTCGCTTATGGCAATTTTTGTCGCTATATATGACTTATGAATCCTCTTCAGGCTAAACGGAAGGAAGCATGGTTGATTGAGAAGTTAAGGAAATTTGAGGTTCCCAAAGCACCTGCTGAAACATATGATCCTGAAATCATAACTGAGGAAGAGAGGCATTTCCTTAAGCGCACTGGTGAGAGAAAAAAGAACTATGTCCCAGTTGGAAGACGTGGTGTATTCGGAGGGGTTGTTCTTAATATGCATCTCCATTGGAAGAAGCACGAGACTGTAAAGGTAATTTGCAAACCATGCAAGCCGGGGCAGGTTCATGAATATGCCGAAGAGCTTGCTAGACTGAGCAAAGGTGTCGTGATTGACATCAAAGCTAACAATACTATAATTTTTTACCGGGGGAAGAACTATGTGCAGCCGAACATAATGTCACCTCCAGATACATTGTCTAAAGACAAGGTAATTTCAGCACTCCCTTTAATGGCAATTTTATGTATCTCTTGATCTAGGAAAGAAAGTGAATTGAGTAGAATAAAATCTTATCATCTTGGCTAGCAATCAAGCTGTAATAAGTCTTGTTGTTTTACTGGTGTCAAAATATATTCATTATCTTGGGTAAATGTTTATTAACGATTTGCTCATAGTGCCTTCGAAGTTGATTGTGTAGGATTGTCTGGTTATATCTGCGTATATGTGCACAAAATGCTTAGCATTCACTCAATTTTTCTGGACTATCTTGGTTAGTAGTGGTCAATTTAGGTGTCAACTTATTCATATAGAGTTGGAACTGTATGCATTAATACCACTGATGGGACTCAGGCGGGTGTTCTGGCTGGGGAACTATCTTGGGGAGTAGTGGTCAATCTAGGTGCCCTTTTAATCTTCTCTCCTTCTAGGTTCATTAGATTAATGCCTTCAGCTTTTCCATTGTTGTACACTCGAGGTTAATGGTAAACCGTGTGCTCTAACGTGCAAATGCTTGTATTCAGTTATGGTGACCATACCATCACAGTTCTTAGCATCTGCATTGCCTTCTTTCCTTGCCTTCAAGCACGTGTTAGTCTCTTTTACATTCATGCGTATGTAAGGGGTTGGTTGAGGCTCAGGTTTCTGAAATGTTTTGTGCAATGGCTTATATCACCCTTAGTCACAAATAGTAATTGGAACATGTTTATTCACATTAGCAGTTTCTGAGAATATTTCCATTCTTCTTTGGTTTCTTATAAAAGCTAATTTAAGTAGTCGATATTGTACTACCCCTTTTTTAAAGTGTTCCACATTGTATTATTTTATGTATGATCAGGAAGATGGACTAATTTGCGTAGATTGTAATGCATTGATTACACCACATACACATAAAACCCAACCATAATATTTTATCTGCCACATAAAAAATTGCAGGCCCTGGAAAAGTATAAGTATGAGCAATCGCTTGAGCATACTAGCCAGTTCATTGAGAAGTTGGAAAAAGAGCTAGAAGATTATCATGGATACGTTGCTCGGTATAAGAAATCAGAGGACACACCAAAAGACTTTGTACCTAGTACATGATTGGTAATATTTGTTTTATTTTCTTCTTCATATTTCTTAATTCAAGTTCACTGTGGTGTGTGTTGGATTGCTGCCAAAGACATTGCAGCAATTGGAGAACAATAGGGGAATATAAAAGTGATACAAGCATAAATTTGAAGTTCTTCTGATAATTCATATCCTTGAAGTTATCTTCTAATATATAGTGGGAATCTTTTTCACTCTTCCAGGTGCCTTAAGTTAGAGCCTTGAAATCCTGAATACCTAGTTTAGTTTTTAATAATGGCTGCTCTGCCACCATGTGGCGTGCACTCGGACCTCTGATGTTTTGTGCATTCTTATTTCGCTTCTCAACCCTGAATCTTATTTTATGTTGCAGACTTTGGCTCAATGGCACCTTTGTTCCCTTGGGGAGGTGAATGTCTGGGGTTCTATATCCCATAACTGCAGGACTGGGTGTCTGCATCTCAAATTTGCCTTTAAAATAAATAGTTGTCATGGTTCACCCAGACGGGTCTTATTTTTGATATTTTCTGAGCTTAGCGTTCAAAACACCTTAGGTCTGACTGTGGTTGCATCTCGTTTATCTCATTACCAATCTAGGCCACATCAATCCTGACTGCTCTGTTTGAGTCAGTGCTTCCAGCTCACTTGGAAGTTCCCACGTTTTCCTTATCTGCAGTCTTTCTTCCCATGCCATGCTAAAAGATTCAATCTCTCTCTGGTAGACATACTCGCATCTTTGCCTCTGTTTTCATTCCATTCATTAAAACAACAAAGTATCTGAAGATGGGTTCCAGATAAGGATGCATATTTCCTGTGTTTTCCCAAGCTTAACCAAAAACACCCAGGGTCGTCGACTGCAACCATATCAACCTGTGCCCATATCAGTACCATGCCTCGTCCAATCTCAGGGCAAGTCTCCCAAAAACTAGAGTCCCAACTAGTAACTCTTGTTCAGTATAAAGCTGCAATGTGCCAACATCCACAAAAGTGCAAGGAAGGAGGCATTTCACCGCTTGTTGCAACATCAAGAAAGAGCTTTTTTTTTTTCATTTAAGATGGTGGAAAATAGAATTCTTAGGAATTTAAAATACTAATCCGTATGCCACCAATATAGTAAAACCAACATTTTTCTGTAAATGGGGACATTTTATTTAGCAAATAGATATGGCCCCCCGTCACCATATTTTATGTGCATGTTTTGGTTGCAAGTTTATAGAATATGGAGTTGGAATTAACTTCAATAGTTTATTCGGCAATTTGCACTGCATATATACATACTTCTATCAAAATTTAATTTTAATGACTTTTTTTTGGTAAGTACTGTTAATGTACTAGTGGAAACTTTCCCTACTTTAGCCATTTCGAATATATAAGGACTTTGGCCGGCCGCTGTGTACCTCAGCTACCACCTAAATGAAGATGATTACTTGGTTGAGGTTGAGGGCCTGAGGCAACTTCACGACAGCGGGACAAAAAAATAAAGTCACCAAGGTTACTACTGATTTTAATCACGGTCAACGTGTGAAGTTCTGGTAAATAAACTACCGGGCCACCTACTGCAGCTCAGGGCCGGCACGGAGGGTTGGGGCTTGGCGTGTGGGAAAAAATATGTCTAGGACTTTCTTGTTTTTCCAACAATGTTACAATGTAGCTTGAAGAAGTACTTTTCAGCGCCAGAAACAAAACTCTTGCCCCCATTATATATTTTCTAACTTTTCTCTGTTGCATCTGCCACTTCCAGTCATATCTGATAACAATTTTGAGGTCTCCTAGCTCGGAACTTCCTCCGAACTATGGTTTTACATCCAACAAAGCTGCTGCTTCGTTACGTGATGATAGCCACTTTTCTCTTTCTCATACCCCTCTGCGCAGCTAAGTTGTCTTTCAATTACTCGGAATTCTCTGGAGCTACCGCCGAAAGTATTGTACTCAGTGGAAACGCCACTATCTTAGGTCCATTCATTCGACTCACGCCAGATGCATCGGACAATTGGGGTCGAGCCACATATTCAGAACTTACGCGTCTTTGGAACAAGGAAACGGAATAAATCGTAAGCTTCAATACCTCGCTCTACTTTATCATCAATTCGGAAGGTAAAGATGTAACAAACTCACATAAGCTTGGAGATTCACACTTAGAAAATCGGCTTACCAAGTGGAGGTGTCTCTAAACTTATATTAAGGTATTACTTTTATTCCCCAACCAATGTGGGATTGTCACATACCACCACCTTTTAAGACCAACGCCCACGTTGGTCGAGCACCATGGGGCTTCTATTCACCGGACTGGGGTCATACCCGTTCCACTGGATCCATGGTCATGTCTTCTATTCCTCGGACTAGGGTCGTGCCCGTACCACCGGATTCATGACTGGTCACTCCGTAGGCGTGGTGGCGGGGTAGAACAAGAGCCCACAACCGACTCTGATACCATTTGTAACAAACCCACATAAGTTTGGAGATTCACACTTAGAAAACCGGCTTACCAAGTGGAGGTGCCTCCAAGCTTATATTAAAACATTACTTTTATTCTCCAACCAACGTGGGATTGTTACAAAAGACGGGCTCACGTTCTTCCTTGCGAGACCCAGTTTCCTTTCACCTATGCCAACCGATGGAGCTGGCCTTGGCCTTGTCTGATACTTTTCGCACTGATGAATGGGACCCGCTGCGCCTGTTCGTGAACATCTTGGTATTAATATCAACAGTTTGGCATCTCAGAAATCTACATTGGTATACTAAAACCAAGGAAAACATAACATATAGTGCTAATATTAGTTACGATTCAGGTACGCAAATTTTGAGTGTTGCCTTCACTGGATTCAATAGCGACAAAACCCCAATGCAACAACACCTTTCTTCTATAGTTGATTTGACGCAGAACTTGCCAGAATGGGTTGAGTTTGGCTTCTCATCCTCAACGGGCCATCCTTCCGAGTTGCATTTTCTTTGCTCGTTGTCTTTTGACTCGAGCATTCAGAATCGGCGTCATCCGACGATAATGAAAATCCAAGCAAGAGAAAGTTGGTGGTGGGGTTGATCGTGGGAAGATGCATTTTTATCAGTGGTTTGGGGTTCGTCTGGTTTATGAATAAATGGAAGTAGGCGGAAGGGACAGAAGGAGATCAAGATTTCCCAGAACCAGGAATTTTAACGAGGCGCTGGCCGGCCAAAGAGGCTGTCCTACGATGACTTGGTCCGTGCAACGAACAACTTTTCAAGGGAAAATAAGCTTGGACAAGGTGGGTTTCATAGAGGATTTTTAAGCAACTTGAATTCCGACGTTGCTGTTAAGAGGGTATCAAGCGGATCTCAACAAGGGATAAAGGAGTACGCATCTGAGGTAAAGAATATTACTCAACTCAGGCACAGGAATTTAGTGCAACTTGTAGGTTGGTGCCACGAGAAAAATGATTTCCTACTCGTTTATGAGTTCATGTCCAATGGCAGCTTAGATTCGCATCTTTTCAAAGTAGATCATAGCTTGTTAACATGGATTAAAAGGTACAATATTGCCCGAGCCGTGGCATCGACACTGCTATATTTGCACGAAGAATGGGAACAATGCGTGTTGCATGGGGACATAAGTCAAGTAACATCATGCTGGATTCAAGTTTCAATGCAAAGTTTAGGGATTTCGGCTTAACTAGGCTCGTGGATCATGAAAAAGGATCTCGAACAACCGTTTTGGCAGGGACCATAGGCTATATGGCCCCTGAGAATCTTCTAACAGGCAGGTGTGCAGCAAGGAATCAGGCATATATTGTTTTGGGGTTGTGGCTTTAGAGATAGCCTGCGGAAGAAAACCCATTGATTGTGTGAAGACTTTGACAAGCATGCAGCAAATGGAACGATTGATGGTTGTTGGCCTTTGGTGTGCTTATCCAGATTTTGCTTTGAGGCCTTCAATTAGGAAGGTCATCCATGTGCTTGAGTGTGACGTTTTGTTGCCCACTCTCCAAACAAAGATGCCACTCGTAACCTACCTCCCAGCAACAAGTTGATCTGCATCTTCAGCTAGTACTGCTTCTGAGAACGAGCACTCTCAGTCTGAAAGCCAGGACAGTAGCACAGCTGGTTCCTCACTAGTATTCACTTCGTCTACTGCTTCTTCTTCAGCAACCGCCCCTTTAATCAGTTGATATCAGGTATAAACTTGTCTTGGGCATATAATAACACATTAGAAGTGTACCGATTAGCAATTATACGGTAAATGCATTATTAGTACTTCTGTATATATTAAGTATGTAATTGGTTTCGTGTTCTTGCCCTCCAATGTTGCTAATATGTCCACTGTAATTGAGTTTGAGTGATGTTTATTCAATTTGCGTAAGGTGCAGGGTTTAGAATGTGCTCCATATATACGTGCTGTCTAAAATGGTTGTGACTGAAGCATATATATATTTATATATATATATAAATGGTTGTGACTGAAGCACATATATATATTGCAGTGGAGATTGCTGGGAGAGACGTAGAGTCTGTAGAGACAGAAAATAAGAAAACTGCTGCCTTTACCTACCCGTGATTCTAGTCACGGTCGAGGTGTGCTGAAGTTCTGGTCAATAAACTACAGGGCCACCTACTGCAGCTCAGGGACGGCATCAAGGGTTAGGACTGCTGTGGGGGGCAGATGAAAAAAAATACGGAGGACTTTATAATTGTTTTCCCACCAATGTAACTTGGAGAAGTACTTTTCAGCACTAGAAACAATACATCGGCCCCGCAATATAAATTTTGTAAGTCATATCATATCTGATAACAATCTGGAGGTCTCCAAGCTCGTAACTACTACCTCTGAACTATGGTTTTCCGTCCAACAAAGTGCTGCTTCTCTATGCGGTGCATGATATCCAATTTACTCTTTCTCATAGTACCCCCTTGAGCAACTAAATTGTTCTTCAATCACTCGGAATTCTCTAAAACTACTGCGAAAAGTATAGGGTGTTGGATTTAGTCCAGACCGTACGGATTCAGACACATTCAGACCCACGTTCTAGATTGAATCCTCCAGATCCAACGATAGATTGGTCGTCACCTCATTTAATGAGGACTATCTATTGCCGGCTAGGCTCGGCTCTTGCGGAGCTGTCAGGGTCTCCTTTTTGGCCTCGACAGCTATACTGATCGGACCACTACAATTTATTCCGACCACACCTCGGACAGCTGCGGCTTCAAAATCCCTTCACATTTCAAACCCATTTCAAAACCTCTTTCTTCATAAATCCCTACATTTTAGTTGCCTACTCATTTTGAAATCCCTCAAATCCCTCCCAGGCACTATCTATGTTGTCTAACACTACTCTCGGCACTCTCCTAAATATCATCTGAAAATGGAGAATAGATAAGGGAGTAAGTTGGACAACTCAATAAGCAAAATTATTATATTATGATGCACTTCAGGAGCCACATTTAAGAAGTAAAAATGATAGAAAACTGTAAATCTCAATCCAAATAATATATAACTATTACTGTAAAACAACTTTGATCATTTCATAAGAGTTAGTGAAAATTTAATAGAAACATGTTTTGAAAGAATTTTTTATATTTATTATAATAGAAAGAGATGATTTGATTGGGAGAGAGATTATATTGTAATTGTTTTATTATGGTAAAATTGTGACCACCCAAACACCATCATTAATCATTAATTTTGGGTTAGTTTGGTTTATGAATTAAAGATTAAGCACGCCAGAGAGTGAGAACGAGTGGATTTAGGCAATTCGGTATTTCCCTGACCGCGAATTTGAATTGTTCCGTGCAAGTTGTAACGAAGAATTTTTCATGGGAACTTCATCAATTGACCCTTCAATCAATTGATACCAGGTAAACTTGTCTTGGGCATAGAACACACTTGGGCCAACCAAAATTTTGGCTCTCTAAAATTTTATCATCATTAGAAAAAAATTTCTCTCCTCACTTTTTTACATAACTCTCATAAACTTTTTCATTTTTTCACCACCTCCTATAAACACTTTTTCACTCTCTCTCTCTCTTCACTTTTTCATCAACTTCTATACCCAAAATTTTAACCGTCTTAAAATTTTGTCACTCAAACACACCCTTGGAAGTGTATACGATTCGCCTCTATATATGTATGGGGAATACATTATATGTACTTATTTTTACTTTGAGTTGTGTTTCATGTTATGGCCCGCACATATTGCTAATTGAGTTAAGAGTGAATGAATGAAATGATGTTTAATTCAACTTAATTATGTTAGATGAAGGGTTTAGAATGTGCCCCATAAGTGCTGTCTAAAATGGTTATGACTGAAGCATATATATTGAACCCGGGATGTTGTTTTATAAAAAATTGTAAGATTTTTAATAGAATTGTGAATATTTATGTATATTAGAGTTGTATAGGTTTTTGTGTAAAAATTAGTAAAAAAATTTAAAGATATTTAGTTTTTATTGGAGTTTGTAAAAAGTTGTAGGGAGAGATATTTTGATGTAATTTTTTAATAAAAAAAATATTGGAGTTTGGTGAAAAAATATGGAGAGAGAAGATTTGTTAAAAAAAATTAAATGTATTGGAGTTTATGTAAAAAGTTGTTGGATTTTATGTTAAGGTATTGGTATTTCTGTATGATTTTTTTGATGTTTTGAATGTTTGTATTGTGAATTTGTTGTATTTATTGTAGTCTAGAATATTTTGGCACAATGAACATACCTAGATTATTGGGAGTAGAGACAGAAAATAAGAAATTTGTTGCCTTTTACCTACCTATACATATTAATAGTCATCACTATTTTCACTTTTTCAATAAATTTTATAAAATTTTAATCTTTTCGCTACTTTCTTGTAAAACCGGCCAGTAAAATTTCGATTTCCTAATTAATTTTCACAACATTTCCTAAAATATCAATATATATGTTGCTGCATTACAATTATAACTATCACAAAATTTTGAGTTTGATTACAGTGGGAATGGATGATCTTCTGCTGTTTTCTCTCTCTTTTTCAATACATTCTTGGTTAACTTGAAGAGAAACTTCATGCAATTCCCCGGTAAAAGCCTTGAGATTTTTGTCGATCCTGGCCTGGGTACCAAATAAATCACAGGATTCAACGTCAACCAATACATGGGAAACAACCCAACTAGTCAATTTGGAATATACAATCGACCGTGGTGGACCTGGTCTAGTCCTACCACCTGATAAAGACGATTTCTTCGTTGAGGGAAGTGGGAACCACCTGGAAAAACGACTAAAGCCACGACACTAATTTCAGTCAATCGGTCTAATTTGAAGGTAACAAAAATGTCCCAACTATCAGAAACTGTATTTTGGCCTTGAGAAGGGGGCACTATATGATGATGCATTTGCCTGATTTCCCTCTCCTTGTCTAATGGGACTGACGTCTCTTCGGGGGGAAAAAATGGACTGAAATCGAATTTCCAGGAAAAAGCATAGTATTAGTTACGACTCCACTACGCGAAATTTAAGTGTCACCTTCACTGGCTTCAGTATCGACGCAACCCAAATTCTACAACGCCTTTCTGATGTAGTTAATCTGAAGGGCAACCTACCGGAATGGGTTGAATCGGGCTTCTCTACTTTAAGTGGCGGAATCGGGATTCTAGTTAAGGGAGACAAATTACTAAAGCGAAATAACATCTCAAAACTGTTTTCCTATTTAATGTAAAAGTGTCTTAGAGTTAATATATTAAAAATTGAGGACTAAAAGCATTTAAAAATATTGAAATACAAGTACAGTATTATTTGTTGAGAGTGAGAGGTGGCAATTGGTTACCATTATGTTCAGCATATCAATTAATTAAAATATAAATGAACAATTCACAAATTCAAATTCAATGTTAACAACTTCTAAACAACCAACAAAACCAACATAAGTCCTAACCTCTTATCTAACAATTCACAAAAACCAATAGAACCAACATAAGTCCTGACCTTCAATCTCCAACAATTTACAAAAACCATCTTCCAATAATCCACATAATCATTTTCTAAATTTCTAATAGGGGTTTAGAATACAAATTACCTGCATAAGCCCACCACCAAGCAAAATTTGAGCTCCAAAATTAACCTAATAAACAACAAAGCAACGCCACTTAAGCCTCCACACAATTGACTTCTCAGTTTGCAAATTTTAAAAAATTGAAAACAATCAATTGTGAATTCAGTTCTTTTGGACTTTTGCTTTTAAGACCTAAGTTTTCACATTTTGTGGTTGATCTTTTGGTATGTCTTTTGGTAGTTTGTTCACCTGAAATTATGAAATCATGTCTTACTTGCAATATCCTTTCTGATTGAGCTCTTATCTTTTATATATCAGTGAACTTTTAGATGTTCGGATCATAGTTCATGCGAACACAATTTGCTTGGTAACATGTTAGTAGTGTCGGGAATCAATTGTGAAATGAGAGAACAAATGTTGACAGTTGGCTATAGATGAAAATTTGGTTCATGGAATTTCTGTTACATGATGCTCAGTAACTCAATATGCTTAGTAATCTCTAGGAGTTGCTTTCTCTTGGACCTTCGTGCAAGATGTCTTCAATAACTCCGTTCACAGATGCAAATGTTCATTAGTTGTCTTCGATTTGAAGGCTTTAGAAGCCTTAGCTGCTAGTGTTCAGAAACCATAGTTGAGACTGCTAAATTATTCCATTAGATAGGGATTCCACATAACTGAACATGGTCTGTACTGAAAGTGAGATACTTTTTTATAAGATTCGTACGAAGGTGGTAATTAAGTAAAGTGTGGGGAATCTTAATCCTTGTTTCAATTTTTTATTTATCGATGAATGTTATAGTTCCTTGATGATTAAAATGGCTCTCTCTCTCTCTTCCGGACTTCCATTTACTTTGAGTGAAACCGAAACTGAATTAAATATTAGGTGACATAATTGTAAGATAGCTGATTCCTTGCTCTGCTGTGTAGGGATAAGCTATATGTTCAAACTACAACATGTATGGGCTCTGCAAGTACTGAACTATTCCATTCAAACATGAGAAATAAGATAGAAAGATTTCAGGGCAAATTCGTCACCAAACTCCATTCAAGCTTCGATAGAAAGAATTGATTTTTTTGTTGGGAGCAACATGACTAAAATTGAGTAAGGGGCATGGAAGGCCAGAGAATTGAATTTTTGAGTAGGCAATGAACTAATTGCTAAACATGTAATGACTGACGTGTAGACATGTAATGTGGTTTTGTATTTGGTTTTGATTTTGGGAACATCGTAAAGATGTAATGACTTACGTCAGTTATATATAGAGGTGGTGTCTTTTGGTTTTTACCCATTGACATTTTTTGAGATCACACTCTTCTCCTTTCTAAACAGGTTACATAACAACATTATTGTCTTGCAATAATCACTACAACAATTTTCACCTTTAGTGGCGAAAATTTTCGTCACTGAAGATAGGAATTTTGTCGCTAAAAAGTATCAGTAGCGAAATTTTCTTGTCGCTGAAAGTCATCAGCGACAAAATTTGCATGTCGTCACTAAAAGTCATCTTCAGCGGCGAAATTAATTTCGTCGCTGAAAATTTGACTTTTAGTGATGAGTAAGATTTTCGCTACTAAAACATTATTTTCGTCGCTGAAAGTTTGTCTAATATAAAAAAAATGTATAATTTTTAGCGACGAAAAGTTTGGTCCCTAAACTCCCGTTCGAACCAGATTGTCTGTTCGAACCAGATTTTTTTGACATCTTGTTCGAAACCAAATTTTCTGTTCGAACCAAATTTTTTAACATCTTGTTCGAACACATTTTTACCTTGATTCATATTTACAAATATCCAAATTATCGCACAATTTACACCTCATAAGAATATCTCAATACCAACACATTTTGACTCTTTAAATATGAAAACATTCTCAAATACACAAGTGTAATGCAAAATAGCAAGTTTTAAACCAATCCAAAAGGTAGAAAAAAGTATCAATATTCTACATAAATCCAAAACATAAAGTGTGCAAAAGCCTATGTAAGTCCAAAACCACTAACAAAATTAAAACTATTCTTGAAAGCTATTCTTCTTCATTTCAGGCTCATAGGCATGTGGCAAATTTACTGAAGTGGAAAATTCTGGGGGAAGAGGTGGGGTTTTCCTTGACATTGCGGACAAGAGCACCAACAACAGCATCTTGAGACTTTCTTGTTGGAAACACTCCTCCTGGGTCAAGTGGCTCACCTAGATGTCCTTTCTGATCAAAAGACTCGGGTCTGGAGAGAAATGCACAACATGTCAATTTTCATTCGCCATAGCACATTAATACACAGGTAAGTAGAACTTTTATTTCACAAATAACTCAGCCCAAATCAATTTTCATATGTGCAAGTTGTCAAAAGTACGACATAACAAACAAAGACTTAGACATATTTCAGAAACCAGATTTAAGCTAAAAAAAATTGAAGATAAGTGCACTATGTTTCCGCTTAACACAATTTATAGAATATATTTACACTGATGGTGCAAGCAATTTCATTGACCGACTCAGTTCACTTGGTGGGTTTTTTTTGAAAATGGATGCCTACCACAACTAGCAAAGAGAGTAGAATATATCACAAGCAAGCATCTCGTCTAAAGGCCAACTCATTAACTATGTAAACTATGCTACGACAAATCTTGCACAAAATGCTCTTATTTTCTATTATGTCATTGAGAAACTTCACTGCAGGGTAAACATTATCGAATAGAACAAAGTGGAAACACGTTAACATTCAGAAGTGAAATCCATTGAAGAAATTTAATAAATTCCTGCTACCTAGATCTGTCAAATCCTCATCATTAACATCAAAAGCGCAATCAAACTCAGAATCATCAAAGTAGACTGCACTATGCAAATGGACTTCTTGAGCCTTCACCTCTTGCACTGCCCAAAACACTCAATGGCAACAAGTCAAAATTTGCTGCAAGAAAAAAGAATACAATGTCCAGAGAAGCTTTTGTCAGTGACGTAATCCTCGAACGTGGCCAAAGAAATTATCTTGCATTGATGAAAGAGAGGTGTTTATATTCTAAAGAAGCATAAAAATGTGAAAGATTGGGGAAAATGAAGGTCAATAAAGCAAAAAATAATGGTATTAGGTCTATTATCAGCAACACTCCCAGTAAATGCACATAAGACCAAATTAGACAGAATATGAGCATCAAAGAGTAATCAACGAGGTATGGGTTGGTTCATAAGAGTACATGTTCTAAATTGCCAACTCTATTGCGTGTTTAAATAGATTCTCACACAGGGCAGAGCCAATACCAGCAGAAACTTTATTTATAAGTTTTAAAGGTACAGTACAGCTGAACAGACTGCAAACTCATTTTGAATTAAGTTTTTAATCCAATATTGACTACCCAAATAACTGACCTAAATGGCAACAGGAAAGTTAAACATCTGATGAAAATGCATAGATTACAAAAGCGAAGGAAACTTGCATATGTTACAATTGGGGACACGTTCTCCAAATAACATTCAAAGAGTATCAGTGCATATCAATGATCAAAATTTAACATAAACCTGACAAACAGGTTTTCTATCCTCATAAAACTAAAGATTCTCATTTTCATACTTGATAATTGGCAGGTCCCAGCAAATTCCAATTTTATTTCTTTCAACCATACTCATCTTATGTGCCTGCAGGAACCAAAATACTCCAGTCAGATAGTAATAAGATCCTCCACCAAAGCACTTCCGCCCCAAACCATTACCCGAATTCATCTCACTCCAGTCAGTTTCACCTTATAAAGTAATTATTCAAATCAGGACACTGCTTTTAATTGAGGAAAAGTCAAAGCCTTACCTAGAACATACTGATAGATAGCAGCTAATAACCTTATCAATAAGAGGGGAAATGACTATTTAGCTAGTTTGGACATTCATAAAGAACACGAGTGCAGGAAAAACTCCACAGAAGAGTGAATTGAAGGCATTTCCTACTGTATCAACTATAAACATAACACTTTCACATACAATTACTCATCTCTCCACCTTCGGTGTGATTATCATTATGATTTGACATTTTATTTGAGGTGTCAAAAGCATGATACAATAGAATTTGATTGCCATGTTGAGTGATGGAGAATTTAGGAAGAAACCTATTGGAGATATTCCTAATTATGGACCTTTGCCACGTTAGAACCTAGGGGAAGACAATTGTTACATGTCTACGCGATGCACCTTTACACTAGCCTTCTGAACTCACTTAACACCATGTGCGGACAACAAATTAAAAGAAAAAGTCGCTTAAGCTCCTATTTTGCGACGAAGATGCAGAAAGAAAATGATACTCACCTGAAATCTGAATCGTCAAAGATTTTCTGAACCTTCCACCTGGTTATCGGCCACCTCGACAGGATGGCGTTTCCGTACTCAGGTGCCCAGCTCTCAGCAAACACGTAATTCATGCCCAAAGCACCAGCCAAATCAGATAGAGGCTTCATGTCCTTCTCTTCCTCCGCCTTCACATCTTGCAGAGCCAATATATCAGCATCTAACTCTCTCAGCACCTCAAGTACAGTCCTTCTGCTTCTATGGCCCTCACCATTTACGCCATTTACCATATTCGTAGAGAAACTCACAGTAGATCTTAAAGGAGCTTTCTTAAAATTGCACTCATTGGGCTACTTGAACCAGCAGCAGAAGCAGAACCCTCCCTTGCATCGAAGCTCGATTGTCTACTCCGCAACAAAGAAAAAGAGAGGGGGCTCGGGGAGGGGGGGGGGGGGGGGGGGGGGGGGGGCGGAGGTGGAGGGAACGGTAAGCGCGGGGTGCCTTTTCGTAGTTTTTAAATTTTGGTCAATAAAAATTCCTATTCGAACGATATTTTCTCGTTTGAACGAGATTTTTAGAGACCAATTTAACTTTGGTCGCTAAAACATGGGTTGACTCTTTAGCGACGAAATACTTTCGTCGTCGAAGATTACTTTTAGTGACGAAGTCGATATTCGTCGTTAAAATATATGTGTTTTAACACTTTAGCGACGAAATTGTGTTTCTCGCTAATAAATTCGTCGCTAAAGATGTGTGTTTAGCGACGAAATCGATATTGGTCACTAAAAATACATGTTTTAACTTTTTGGTGACGAATCACTAAATTCGTCGCTAAAGATGTATCTTTAGCGATGAACTGTGTTTCGTCACTGAAACTTTCGTCACTAAAAAACAGATTTGTTGTAGTGAATAGCCAAACAGAATGTAAAAGTTTGTTTTGCTAGAATAACAAAAGATATTGTACAAAGGACATATACCAAGATATTGAAACTCAAGTACAACCACAAGCAAAGTTATATCTAAATAATTGTCCTGGTATATGTCAAATAATACAATTCCTGCAACAAAGTTTAGCTCAAGTAAAGATCTCTACAACTTGTCCAGGCTCTTAAATCAAATTAGAATTATTACTAGACCCTCGTCTATTGATATTAAGATTGATCTTTTCCATTTCAGCTATATTGTCCCCTTCTAATCCAAATAAAAATCAACCTAATAACCAAAAATTGAATAATTTTTTCACATGTTTGGTATGTCACAAAGGAATATTTTTCACATGTTGGGTTTAGTTTTCGATCGTTAGTAATATTGGTATATAGTAACAGAAGGCACCAATGCAGTAAACAGGATGAAAATGACTTGCTAGCTAGATTATCGTGCCTCTTACGTGTTTCCTTTTCTTTTTGTCCTTTTTCGTTCGAAGAACATTAATTTTATGAATCGAAAACTAAAAGAATTACTTCTAGCATGTCACATTTACGTGAACCATATGTACGTCAAATAAAGCAAAAAAGGAAATTGATCCCTTTCTGTTCGGCCTGCACTCTCAATCTCCAGAATTTTCTTTCAACAACAATATTTGTTAATCTTTCTTACAAGTTCACTCTTCAATTACGGACAACTCGAACTAATTGGCCGCTTCCGATTTAGATGAAACGGCCGAACATAAAGGTGTAGCTAGCCTTTCAGTAGACTATTGTTAGAAAATTTCACAGAATCATGGAAATATTGCAAATGCCCCTAATACGGCCTGTGCGAGAGTGAGAGGTGCGATATAGAGAGAGAAAGTCGAAGTAGAGATAGAGCTGTGCGATAGGGAGAAAGTGTCGAAGTAGAGAAAAAGACAGAAGAAACGGGTTGGGTTTTAAAAAACGGGTCGGTAATGGGTAATATGGGTCGGTTTTAATTTGATTCTTCTGGTATTTTTTCAGCCATCAGATTTATATCTTCTAGGTCATGTTCGTTTCCTGATTTTCATCAGGATTCGAATCCCAAGTATTCATGTTCGGCAAGATTTTGGTTTTTTTTTAAGATTTCGCCTGCAGCAACTCTGACCGAAGTCCCCCTCCCCTGCAGTCCCCTGCCCCCATGTCCCCAGCTTGTCTCCGACGCCATTCATTGTTTTTTTGTCTTTTAGTGATTATTTTATTTTATTTTTTTAAAATATCTTTTAAATATTCTATTTTTAATAAAATAAATAAATTTAAAATATAAAACAAACAACTTTAAACATCATCATTACTTTTTTACACCTCAACAACTTTTACACAAACACCAATACAACTTTATCATCACCTAAAAATTCACAAAATTCTCCAAATCCTACAAAAACCTTCAAAACGAACATCACCCCAATCTCAATCGCTCACTCACACACATTCACATAATAAGAATTCGCACAATAACCGAACCCATTTTGGGTTCTAAGTAACCTCGTCAGGATTTAATAAAACAAATTCTAAAAAGAGGTGATCGAAGATTGTTTATAACTTTTGTGTACCACAGGGAGTTTAGAACTCTCACCAAAGAGATTTTCAAAGGATCCTGTGTTCGTTGCTTCTAAGATAAATTGTCTACCAGAAGTCAACTGTGAAAACATTATGGAACCTTGACTTTTCAAGTGAAATTGTGGAGATTTCACAGAATGAGCCGCAATGGGTGGTAGCTAACGAGCACTTACAGGCATAAAGAACCTTTTTCTAAAGCGTTTTCACTAAAACCAGGTGTGGAAAGGATTTCTCCCATCCGGTAGACATCATTAGAGGCACTACCAAGTTAAGAGAAGAAAGTCATGCCGTTGTACTTGCTCGTAATATTTTAGCAATAGAAAAGAAGTCAGCGGCATACGAAGTAAGCTGGCACGAGAAAGTGAAGTGTGGCAGAAATGTCACGGCTGATATTGGAACTGATCATATGTTCCTTCCTAATATTCTTCCACTTTGGACGTGGATGTTTCTTCTGCGTTGCTTAAAGTCTCCGTGAATAAAAAATAGAAGCAAAAGCGAGTTATAATTCATTAAAGCGATGGACAACCCCGCCTGTGTCTATAAAAACGTCCATCAGGCTTCCTGGTTTTCAGCATCACAACGAACATAAAGATTTTCTGGGACGAATTTGCAGATGGCTAGCAGTTCTTTTCAAAGCACTGAACAATATGAACTAGATAGCCAGATTCTTCATTATTACTTGTCTGGTAACTTCCCATTTTTTTCTCGTATTTTATTTAATGTGTTTGGATGCAAATAAAACTCTTAATCCGAACTATATGTTACGTACGGAGAGTTTTTTTTTTCTAATGCCAATGAACTGTAGGCAATGGTGCAATCAACAGCCGAAAACTCGTGGAGATCTTCATATACAGGAGTTCCCATGAGTTCAAGCTCATTCGCCAAACTTATGCTGCTCTCTATGGTCAGAATGTTCTTCATCTCTTTTCAGATATACAAAGGAATAATCCATTTGCTGTGAGTGTGCTCGCTTGAAATTAAATTTCCTTTTGTTTTCTTCATTCTCTTAAAAAACAAATTACTTAGAGATGTATTACTACACTGGGACGGTCCGGATTGCCCGACCGTCCCATCCAATGGTCGGGATTGCCTGACCAAGGGAGTTGTGTGGGTCCCAGGCGAGACCCACACCTAACCCGAACAGGATTAGTCGGGCAATCCCAGCAGTAGGACGGCTGGAACTTTACTTTGACCATTTGGAGGGATTGCCTTCCTTTCTACACTACTATAACTCCAATGTTGAAAATATGTTTGCATATACAGAGGGCAGCTTATCTTCGCATGATTGATCCGCAAGAGCGTGATGCTGAAATGATGAGGAATTCGCTGTTTGGAGGGAGCGTGAATCTTAGCACTCTCATTGAGATTGCTTGCACCCGACCTTCTTCGGAGCTGCACTGCATTAAGCAGACCTATCGCTCAAAATACAACTCTGATGTCGAACAAGATGTCACGAACAAAATCAGTGGGGGATTCAAAGAGGTGCGTAACCGCTTGCGTCTTTGAGACGAAACTCCAATTTTTTTTAAAAAAAATTCCAAATCCTATCTTTTGAACTTCTTGGTATACATTTCTTAGATTTTGTTGGCAGTTCTGAAGTCGTGTCGCAACTATGGTGGGAAAGTGGACATGAGCAGGGCTATGTGCGATGCCAAGAGTCTGTATGAAGCTGTGGGAAGTGGGAGAACTGTGGACCAGAAGACCATCATTTCGGTTTTAAGTCAACGGAACACTGGCCAAGTCAAAGCCATCCTGGTCTCCTACAAACAGCTCTACGGCCACGAATTCTCCAAGTCAATGCAGCAAAGCAAATGCGGGCAATTCGGAATAGAAGTCCGAATCGTTGTTCGATGCATGCGAAATCCTGAAAAGTTCTTTGCTAAGCAACTGCGGATGAGGAGTGCTGACGCTCGAGAGATTTTGATTCGAACAGTGATTACTAGGTCCGAGATAGATATCAAAGACATTAACGAGGCTTTTGCAGCTAAAACGGGCAGTTCCCTTGAGAACCTTGTGAGAAGGGAATTCAACAACTGTAAAGATAGGAGTAATGAAATTGCAGCTGGCATCTTGATTGGGCTGGTGAAGCGTAATTGAACAGCAGTGGAGCCCATTGGGCCAAAGACACTATACTACAAGAAGGAATTTCTCTCATGGGCCTGCAGATCTTCGGATTTTTAGGGCCTAAACAGATTGTTCTGTCAGGATTGGCGGCACCTATTGAACAAGATATTCTTGTCTAAAACAAGCGGATAATATATTTTGCAGATAAAAATATATTGTATAAAAATATCAAAGTGCATTTACTGTTGCTCCTGTTAGGTCACGTGAACATACGGCGCCCACGTGGATAGTGAAGACACATTTCCTGTTCATTGTAATCACCGTGATCGTGATCATGATAGCTAACGTCTCTCTCTAGCCGTACTCTTTTAAGTTTTACCCTACGTTTTGGTGCGCATATATATATATATATATATATATATATACACACACTGAGATAAAAATAGACGCGCGCAATGATGAACGAGTGACCGTTCCTTCCGTGTTGCTGACTGCTGTGAATCTCGGTTCCGTTCTGTATGGGCTTTGCCTAAATGACCAGTTACAGTATCAGAATTAAAAGAAACAGCACCGGTTAACTTATCTGCAATGAACAGGTGAAGGACCTGTACTTCTTTGGCTCTTTTGCTCCCTCGGTACTCATACTTCGAACCTGAAAAGCTTATTTGCCTCTCAGATTCAGTAGACTGCAAATACTGCACAAACGAACTGCCGAGAAAAGAGCGCCTACTTGTCCCTTCAGTAAGAACAGTCAATTAGTACCCAGTGGTTTTTAAGCTGTATCCTTATAGGATTCAGGCTGCTGCTGCCGGAGAGTCAGCCAAGATTCTCGGGGAAGGGGGGCAAAGTTTTAAAGGAAAGACAACATTGACTTGAGTTCAAATAATTGCACCAACTAAAGAATCATCTACATATTATGATATTAAAATTGAAGGGATAATGTCATAATTATATTAACAAATAAGAGCCATATTTCAGCTCACAAACAAGGAAAAGTAAAAGCTCAAATTTAAATTAAGATAAAGTGTAGACATTTACCACCAATGCAAGCTGCTGGAATTAGATTGCTATCTGGGTTTTCAGTAATTCATCATTTATGGTGGGAGCTTCCAATAGAAACAAGACAATCATAGTACAAATATTCAATATGAAAATTAAATATATAACAACAGGTATTTGAAGTTTTAATTTCAAAAATGAAAAGCTTACCTCAAAAGCATCTAAAGGATGAACAAAAAGAACAACTTCGGATCCTGGAACAACAAATAGATATATAAGAAAATAATTAAGGACTAAAAACACTAAAAATATTAAGATACACGTACCGTACTATTTGTTGATACTTAGAGGTGGCAATAGAATTCTACGCGACTGCATCTTCTGATAACGTTGCAAAATAATTTCATTATCAATAGTTTGAAAATAATGTTCGATATTTGATGCACGCACGCTATCTTTTTTTGTAATGTAATTAGTAACTTGATCAATTCTTAACATCAATCGGAAAGAAAGTAAAAATAAGGTTAATTGCATTAAACATCCTTGTGGTTTCATGTTGTAATAATTTAGACCTCAGCGGTTTAAAGTTATAGTCCTTGGAGTCCAATGTTGGAGACAATTCGTTTAACTTTTAAGCAACAGGGACTAAATTGTTACAACTTGAAACCATAGAGACGTTTAATGCATTAAGCCTTAAAAATAAAATATCTTATCTTTTTGTACACCAACCCAAGCCGAACTGGCATGTTTGAGTCAAGGTTGGAGTTGACTGAGGAAGAGAGGGCCGAGGGCACACATGATATAAGTATATAAATTAAAGGATATGTTTTCTTTTTTCCCCCCTAAATTAAAGGATATGTTTAATTACCTACAAAAATCACGTGCTTTGTTAGGCTAGAACCTGTCTAACGACTACCCAGCCAGGGTACATCTGACGTGCATCACAAAGCTGTGGTCTATTTTTTTTCCTGCTGCTATGGATTTATAAGTCATATATTTGTGTTATCGAAGTAAAGTGGAAGACGTAGAGAAAGAAAGAAAGAAGTAAAGTGGAAGAAGCAGGGAAGAAACTATATGAGTCCAAGTCGTCCTCCGGACCTCCACCTCCCTTCATGAAACTAACTAACAAATATGTTATTTCTCCAAAATATGGGCCCTATATATATGTATATAAAAGACCAAGGCTCAAAGCAAGCCCAATAAAAGATAAGGTCCTACAGATCTACTAACAAATATGTTATATATGTATGGTGGGCGCCAGGGCCTGGGCTTCAAGGGGAGGCTGGGTCTGCTTTAAAGGGGGGCGGCCCATATAAAAAAAAATTTCTTCACACCTATTCAGGCGATGGGGGGCGGCCGCCCCCCACCGCCCCAGGCTAGATCCGCCTGTGCTGACAGGGACACGGACGAGGTGCTTTTGAAATCATAGGCCATAGTGCTAGCACAGATAAATGCGTTGTGTTTTTTTTTTACCGAGGGCTAGGCGATGGCCTGTGCATCCATAGAAGGGACTTTTCACGTAATTCGAGGATGATTATATGGCTCGCAGACTACGTAAAAAAAAAGGAAATGCTGGGCATCCCGCCCGCGACCCGCTGGCTGATGTGGAGCGGAGCCCAGCACTTTTCCTGTGCACCAGTTCTCCCATTTTTTCCCTTTTAGTTTTAAACCGAATTAAAACAAACATTTCAAAATGTCCGGGGCCAGCACTTCTTCTCTTTTCAGACACGAAATCCCCAAGAGCTTACCAATCCCAGGCGTCGCCCTAGAGGCCGTCCACTCCATCGGAATCTCTATGCTCATCTACAAGCTCATGAAGGAGAGGACTTGTGCTGGTAAAATTTCGATTTTTTTTTGGGGCGGTCGGGAGTGGGTATATGGAGGGGTTGTGTAATTTTGTTTCTTTTGGTTTTTGTTCAATGGGTGACAAATCATGGGAAATTTTGGATTGTAATTTTACTCTGGTCTGTGTAAAATTGAGTGTTTGGTTAATCTTCGATTGTTTTGATCTCTACTTTCTATTCTGTGAATTGAGGATATTCAGTTGGACAAATGCAAAAAAAAATTGTTGTTTTTGTTCTGTCATGACCTTGCCGATCCGGGTAAGATCTTCAAAAAAAAATTCTTGTTTTTGAGTTATTGGACTGTGGTTTAGATGTAAAGTTCTTTCTTTTATTTCACATTTCTTTTGTTACTTACCTTGATGGTTGAGTGAAGTCAAGTTGGGAATTCTTTCCTATTCAAAGGTGTCGTGGTGTCAATTCGAGCTTGACGACCCACTCTTGAGATCTAGGAAATGTCGAACAAGAGGACCTCAAGCTTATGCTTGCGAGATCGAGTTGAGCTTGAGTCAAGCTGAAGTTTTGTATCTTTCCTAGGGCCGAACTCAAAACAGCCTGAGAATTGAGATTCGTTCTGAAAGCACGACTTGTTTTCAGAGTATGAAGACATTTGCATAATGTCATCTTTCGTTTCTTTTGTAAAGTATTAACATACATGTTAAATATGCACTCATTATTTCCTTAATTTCGATCTAAGAGGAAGTTTATGTTTCCTATGTACGAATTGTGTTTGTATGTGCCCATGCTATTCAAGATTGAGTGTTTTTGAGCTGTGTTCTTTTGTTAGGATATCTTAGGTTTTGGTAATTCCTGTTTATATCTGACGATTATTTCTGCATTGTCTTTCTTTATCATTTGGTCAGTATTTTGGTTACCAAATGGGTGATTATTCACTCAAAGTCACAGAGAAAGAACAAACAAACTATTGAAAATGTAAAAGGAAAATTTTACCACTCTTTTAGAAATTCCTTTTAATTTTTCAAAAGAAAAAGGAAAATTCTGAGATGCATCTGAGGAAATGGGTTTGTGTTTCTGGTTCTTCAAAGTGAATCATTATGCTCTTCTCCAAATGGGTTTTGGTTTGTTGTCCCTACATAGTGCCTTTTTTATTTGGCCCAGACCGTGGATATTACTTGCGGTCAGGATTTTGAAGTCACTCTTCTTGTTTCGTTTTTCTTTTTACTCAGACTGCTGAAGAGGCTATGACACCTATTGAATCAACCTTTTCCTTAGATGTCAATTCGAAATTGGACTGGTAACTTCTGCACCTGACTAAGTTTTGTTGCTATTAGGTTCTTCTTCTTTAGCTATCTTCACAGTTAAGATGCCAAGAGTTAAATTAGTATTCTAAATTATTCCTTTCATATTGCTTCCGCCTTTCAAGAGTCAAATCCGTTGTTATAGTCAATTTCCTGTCAGGAACTTGTTAGAATATATTCAATTTGTGGAGATTATTGTTTTTTCATCACTTAAGTAAAAAGAAGGAAAGAAGGATCAAGATTGTGATGAATATGATTTGGGCGGGATATTGAAGTTTGGTTAAAGAAGTAGCTCAGTCTATTATGGTCCACTAAAATAGGTGCATTTTCATTTTCAATAGATTGTTCGTTCTTTTCATTTGTATAGGAGGTAAATCAATTCGTATAGCTTGACGTGGATTTGTCTTTTTCATTCAATTTTCCTAAATGTGGTTTTTCTTTATTGATGATGTATTGCAGGTAAATAAAATATTTTCCAAGCTGGACTTGACTCTATGGCACCACGACAGTGTGGATGCAAGCTCCCAGTCCAAGAAAGGACTTTGTGGACAGCGCAAAATCTCGGTCGACGGTATTTTGCATGCGGGCTAGATGCCCACCATTCGGTGAGTAAATGGTGAATCTGCACTTATATTAAACATTTTGCCTACTTTGCTTAAATGTCAATTGATGATGTCACAATCTGTCCATTTGTCTTATGTAGGGGACAACGCCTTGTGATTTTTTCGAGTGGATAGATCTTGAGACGTCGAAGCGGGACTTGACCGAATATGTCCCCTATTGAACCGCAAGATACAGCGGCTGCTATCCGAGTTGAAGATGAAGGATGATGAGCTACAAAGGCTCAGAGGGGAGAACCATATGCTCAGGGCGGAAAACCATATTCTCAAGAGGGATCCTGAGTTGGAGAGGATGAGGGAGGAACTGGTGTTGGGATTAGCTGCCTTTGGTTTGGCAGAGAAAACCAAACTCTCGTCCTCATCTTAATATGTAATTTCAAGGTTTAGGACGAATGTAGATTACCCTCCCACTTTTGTATCTGTAAGCTGTTATGGCAGGATAAGGTCTATATAAAATTAAATTATGTGGACAAACCTTGACTTTGTGAATCGTTGCAATACTTTTTCTGTCAAAATATGTCTTCTTGAACCATATAGGTGCTATCTAGTAGAGTTGATTTGTGGAGACTTAGAGGGCTCGATATATGTCTTGCAATCTTTGGGTATTGTTTGCAGTGGTGAGCTTTGCAGTGGGATATACTTTTGGAGTTGCTGATAGATATATTCCTTGCAAGTTTCGTGGGTTTGAGCTTTCTTTCATTATTTCTCTTGAATTTATCTTCCATGAATGTAAAGCAGTGTTATCATTTTGAATTGAGTGCTGTTAATCTATCTTTTTTTACGGTACAGTGAGTTGCAAAATTAGTAATGCAAATAGTTAGAAGTTGTAAGGTCTTTTTTTTCCTTTCCATTTGTATGTACTCGACATTTTTTTTTGGGTAAGTGATTTTTTGTATTGATATGAACAAGAACACAGGGAGGTCCCCATACATAGGTCTCATACCTTTACAAATCAGGTGGAGATTTCATCAACAAGCTGATCAGAGCATATTGAACTTCCTATTGATGTTCTCTCAAAAAGGAAAAAGGATAGGACATAGCGACAATGGGACTAGAGATCCACTTTTTCAAGCCCCAGTAAGTGGTGACAAGAAAGCGTAAGAAATTTTCCCCTTATGATGCCCTTGCAAACTTGCCTCCCGGCCTTTGAGAAACATGTTGTGTGTTCATGATAATAGCAACGTGTTACTGCTTTCTGAAACGACTGTAAACCCGTTTAGCATCGAGTTGTGATGTAATTAAGCACGCATGAAGCATTCGGTTGTTATTACATGTCGAGCTTACACCAGTGTTACTTTGCCAGGGAAAAAAATGACTATAAAGTATCTGTAACTGCTTCTACGACAAGCTGTATACAACAAACAAACAGTATACAACAAACTGTTATGACCAACAATAACTAGCCAAGAGAATTTCAAGTTGTGAAAAATCAAACTCATTGTCCATTGATTGCATAAGGCAAGCTAGACAATATTATAGTCAACCAACAACGACCACTATCTCCACCGACATGCATTCGCAGTTCAGTTGCCTGCATATTCATTCAAACATGAATCTCATTACTCTTCATTTCCTTCGCACTATCATTTTCTAGATGACAGACTATCAGTAAATACCTAATTCAATTTTATTAAGCTGATTCAATAACTGCATAGTTTAGACAATGATTCCAATGGTAGTGTGCCATCCATCAATATTTACACACTCATTTCACCAAATTAACTCAACTTGCACAACAAACTCGAAAAAAAAGTCAAACAAAACTTGTTTTGATTCTTAATTCAAAATAGTTAGCAACAACTATAGGGCGGGCATAAGAAGGCTAAGCCTTCTTAGTTATTAGCACACATCACTAATATATAGGCATATACTAAAGCTTTATGACGCTAGACATCTGGGAGTGACAATAGACAAACAACACCAATATTCTCTCCGATTGATTAGTAGTATTACAGCCTAATAATCAAGCATGCCTTTAGATAAGATTCTCTCTAGCAAGAAATGCTAACATGCCTTGACTAACATTCAAACAAACAACCAATATCATCCTATTTGAGGTTCGTATCTCCTAACAACTGCATATAAAATCAGGACTGGATAAAATGAACCAGTCACCCATGAGCTGAACGGCCAGAGAATTGGCCAGTTCACTGTCGTAAGCTTTCCTTAAAGGTTGCTTATATGTCAATCTCCATATACTATAATACCAAATACACGTCCAATGAGTAAAGTACAAACGTACTATTTTGAAGAGTACGTCATCAGTCAACCAAGCACCATGAGCATAGAATTGATGGCATGCAACAAAAGTCGAATACTTGACATCTCGCCCGTAGTAATTGTACGCGATGTGGAATGATGGTTGAGTAGAGCATAAACTTGAAAAAAGGGTTGCCTTGGCATGCATTACAATTCCCGGGTCGGTTGGAATAATGGAATTGACCGCGACAGTCATCCAATCGAGTTTTTGTGGTGAGTTGTTCCTCAGATCACAGGCTAACTGTCATAGGAGGTTCAATAGTACTCTTTGACTCACAGGGAGAGGAACTAACGATACCACCCACCGTAGATCAACCTTGATACAAATAGCGAGTTAAAGGTAAATGAATGCGTAAGCCATCAACATATATGTTTGTGGAAAATATTAAATGAGAAAAATTTACCGTTGAGAGAAACCAGGATACAATGGACATATCATTGCTTTGGAGGGCTACATTGAAATCATTTTCAAAATTCTTTTGAAGTACCAAGTTTGCCAACTCCATTGTTACATCAACTGACACCACAACCTAATACACACATGAGACAACCAACGTTGGAAAATAATTTAAAGGAAGGACAAATGAAGTGTTACGGTTGTCTTTAAAGGGATTTATGTATGTACCTGAGTAATCGTACCACGACCCGACTCATTTTCAAGAACACATAGTGGCCTTGGGACTTGAGTAGCGTTTGATTGTTCTTGCGTTGCTTTTAAGCCCTACAAAACAAAACTCATCGTTAGGTAAATGATTGTCCAGCCAAACGCAAGAGAAAACAATGGACATAAAATTGTGTTTGCAACCTTTTTTTTGGCTACTTGGTTCGGCTTCGTTCTCAATCGCTGGATTTGACCATTTTCGTTGTGACTTCTTCACCGCTTTTTCCACTACAGACACCATTCTTGATGACTTTGGTCTCCCTTTCCTTGTAACCTTAACAGGACTCAGGACCATATTACTTTGCGTCCCTGAAACATCATTACTTTGAATTGACTGCTGACAGCCAGAAGATGCAATTGCAACAGCAAGTTGGTGGGAGTCACTACTTGGCTGAAGTGCATGAAATTCATTTAGCAACCGCTCAATATTTCTCATCACCTTTTCGTATCTGTCCACGTCCATTGATGCCACCGACGCTAATTCATTAAACTTTTTGCACAGGAGGTCATATCTTTCGTCAGTAGGGTCACCGTGAAAAGCATCGTAGCTACTTTTAATAAAAGTGTAATGTTGCCTTATGTCCTTCCTCCATCTTGCAAGATAATATTTACATGGAAACTTTACAACTTTCTTTGATAGCAACATAGAAATGGCATGACAACATAAGATACCTCTCGTTTCAAACAACGCACAGGTGCACTTCACCTCTCCTTCTTCATCATTGTAGTAAAGACAATAGGATTTTTCATTTATATTTTTGTTACAACCCCTAGTTGAATCACTTCGTAAGTAGAAATTGCACCTTCTACTTTAAGACAAGAATGATTACATTGCATAACTTTCCGAAACTCCCCTTGAACTTCCTTGAACTTTGCATTGGTATACACATCTTGGAAGCTCTCCTTTAAAGGTCGAACATAGATAAGGATTAATGCTGATAACAAGGTCAAACAGAGATCAGGATTAATGCTGTAAACATTACCTAACTCCCAAGCTCACATGATCATAGCACCCAAAGACGCATACTATCTCCAAAAATTTAACAGAAAAGAATGATATCCACTCTCATTGTGTTAGCACACCAAAGACGCATATATATATTATCTTGGTTAATTTGGGGGAAGGGGAAAGGAATCCACACATCATAGCATTATCCAAGATGAAGATGATGTACAAATAAAAATGTCCCTCTTCTCAATGACTTTACTACACTAGAGAGCAATACTCAGAATAATATTCAAAATCTGAAAGATGATTCCCTAAAAAGCAGCAGGGCAGTTCCTTTTGGTTCTTGCTGCCAGAAATATTATGATGCTTTTAAACAATTTGAACACCAGAGGATCTGATCATGAACTTCCCACACTTTTCTGAAGTACCCCAGTGGTCTTCAAACTAACTAAGCTTTTCATTGGTTTATTAGATACAGATACACTTGTGCCAAATATATAATTTAAGTAATTCTTCCTTCTGGGTTGTCAGTTACCCAAAGTAAGGAGCATTATATCCTACCAAACCTGTCAACATGAAAGACATCTAGATGCTTTAAAGATTCGACATTGAAGCCCTTGGTGATGCAAAAACATAATCGTAGAGCATGAATGCTTTTTGAACATATTGATGCCCCTTGGTTTGCTATACGGGGAGCAAATAAAGCATCTACTTTTCAATTATTCTGGACCATAAAATTTTCCTTTTCAAAATAGATGCTCTGGCACTTTCATTCTTCCTCTTGTTCCTGATCTCAAACTACAGTCCAGTATCCTAATTATAGGAAGCAGCTTCCCTCAAGCAAATTCTATCAAATTTCAGGTACATTTAACTCACTTCATTCGTGGGATGAAGAGCCACAAGATTCTCTCCCAAACCTATAAATTTACAGGAGTAAGACATATGCTTTTATGTTTTTCCTCTATCCTTTCACATTGTATTTAGTTAAATATGCATATACAAGAAGTAAAGAAACTCAGGATCAAAATCCCATTAACCATAACACTAAAATTTGCTGAAGTTAAATCAAAACCTCGAGCTACAAAGGGAGAGAAATGGAAACGTACCAAGTGTGTCCCATTTTTCTTGATGTTGAATTTGTAGCCTGAATTGCTGGTGAATTTCGAGGTGGGTTTTGGTTTAGGACCGAAATGGATTGGCCTGCTGAGAGGGAATCCGAACCGGCTTTGGTTGAATCTGCAAGAAAGAGTCGGTTATCGAGTGTAGTGTTGGTGGGTGAGCCACAGTTGAGGAGGTAGTTTTCTTTGTCTGAGGGAGAAAAAGAGCTCGAGAAGGAGAATTCGTGTTTGAAATGAGGGTTAAGCCAAATGAGGAGAGAAAGAGCGGCATTTGAGGAGGGATAAAAACTTTTATTTAATCCAGTCTAAAACTAAAAGGGAAAAATGGGAGAATCGACCGGTACACAAGAGAAGTGTTGGGCCTCGCTCCAGGCCAGCCAGCGGACGCTGGCTGGATGCCCAGCATTTCCCAAAAATAAAATGGATCGAAGGCTTTTTCTGTGTAAGAGTCTCCGGCCAGCTACGGCCTATGGGCACATTCTCTACTCAGTAGGTATTCGCTGCAAGTGATAAACAGGAGTATTGTTGTTGCATACTTGCATACTTTTAGTCGCATATGCTCACCCTGTAAATCGTGTGTAGTAGGGACCCAGTCAATAGATTGGCATTAAGTTCAATATCTCCGTTCAAGGCAATTATCAAGGTAAAACTTTTTTGGGATCCAGATTGTTAGCGTTCTTCCAAGAACGTATCAACTACTCTTTGATGATCGAGAAGCCCTACCACACTTCGCGTATCAGCGTTTTTTCAGTATATACCAAAATACATCAAAGCATAACCATTTCCCCTTTTCTTCTCCTTCAACAAATCCGTACTCTAATATATATATATGTTGCATGCATGCATTTGTCTATTTTATTTTTCTGGGTAAGCCAAAGCCAATCGCAGCAATTTGCAACTAGAGAGAACAAAATATATCATCTATTCTAGCAGACAAAATAAATCAAATCAAGCCGCGCTTTATCGTATGCAATGGCCAAAAGGAAGTAGGCACCTGCACATCATACAGTCCAAAGCATCCAAGCATATTCAGGAGAAATTGCCCAGATAAAATATATATATATATATATATATTGTTAGTTCCTAAAGTTAGATGTTGGCTTTATTTCGTGACATGTACATTGTAAAGAAATGTGTCTTGGATGTGGATGATCAAGTAAATGTGTTTCAGTTGAAAGGATTCAGTTGTGAAGAAATATGAAAGTTGTTAAAGTGATTAACAGATGAAAGAGTTCGTTTGTGAAGAAATCTGGAAGTTATAAAGCTGTTAAAGTGGTTAAGTGCTGGTCGGGCTAGCTTGACGCGAGCTTGAAGAATTCACGTTGTAATTTGGAGCTAACTTAAGGCTCAAGCCCAAACACGGGAAAATTAATAAGTGACATTTTGCGTTGCTTTATCCAGTCATTTAAAAAGGTTTTTTGAGTCGCTGGACATACAGACTTCGACGAAAATAGAAGAGAAATAGATCTGAAATAGTTCGAAGGCTTCTAGAGAGAGATTGGTGAAGATTCGAGAGAAGGTTGTTCTTGAAGACTTGAATAATCAAGATTTTGGTTGTCCTCCATCAAGTGATGTTGAAGAAGCTAATCACCACCAAGAAAACCCACTGTGGCAGTGGGTAAAACATCGGAGTTCCGGTGTTTGTCGATTGGAGTTCCAATCGTCCTGAAGCAAGTTTGTTTGATCAAGATTCATTTAAGTGAGAGAAATCTAAAGGTTTTGGATTCTACCGCTTGGTATGGGTTCGAACGTGTCATTCGAATTGCTTCTTTCTGGATTTGTTAAGTAGTAAAGGTTTCGTGGTATACAAAGTCACCGACTGTAAGTGTATCTCTCATTTAGTGGATTGGTTAATCGGCGGTGAGCCCGAAATGATTTTTTCTTTTGAAAGAGTTCTTTCAAAGAGTTTTCCACTTCGTAAACAATCTCTTGCGTTTGTGTGATTGTTTGCGTTTCACTTCCTTTTATATTTGCTTGGTAATTGATTAACATAATATAAATTCGAATCTTGGTAGGTTGGTTGTGTTTCTTGGTTTAAAAGATTAGCTCAAATATTTTCTACACTCCAAGTGGTTGTGATATTGTCTAAGTAATCTTAGAAGAGTTTAAATTGACTATATATATTGAATTTCTGTCATTAATATGGTTGTGTGATATTTTCCAGATCTGGACAGATTCAATATATTCTTTGTGCTAAAATTTGTATAAGATTTTTCGCATTAGAGTGAAATAGATTGTGCTGAAATTTTTAACTTACTATTCACCCCCTCTATGTAAGTTTAGGGTCTAAACCGTGTCTTTCACTATTTTATCTCACAACATCAATGCTTAACTTTTAGATACAGCAACTTTTTGTTTTGCTAAAAAAATTCCTTTTTAAAGTTAGATAGAATTTTTTTTATTGAAAATTGAAACATTTTGCGGATAAAAAAATCATGTTTAAATTATAAAATATTTTTAAAATCATTAACCAAAATGACCTTTGAGTTTAGAAAACATGGATGAATTGATACATCTCTGCCCTTTATTTCACATGGGCGGTCCAGATCTTAAGAATTTTCTCAGTGCTTTTTCGTGCTTCATTAACCACGCGTACCCCCCCGCCCAGGTAAGTAACGGAGTACGCATAAAAAAAAAAAAAAAGTAACGGAGTACGCATGTCTGGACCAAGCGTAAGCGTGAGGACACCTGTAATACGAAAGATTGTCCTTTTAGGAGATCCTCAACCATCCTGGTACCCGTCTATTGATTTTATCTATCCTATAGCCTATAGCAATAGCCAACGGATACTCCAGAAACACCCTAATGTCCTAAATAATCCAAAACCCCACGAGATCGAAGTTCTTTCCTTGGGCGCAATGGCGGGGGACGGCCACCTGCTTCAGACCATCAGCAATTCCAATTGCAGTAGCCATAACTCGAAGAAAGCAAAAGATAAGAAGAAGAAGAAGCGTGGTGGGAGCAAGAAGAAGATGACCGCAGAACAGACTCTGGCTTTCAAGTCTGTGAGTGAATGGGTGTTCTTGGATCAGCCTTCCTCCTTGCCCCCTTCTGCTGCTTCCTTTGTTGTGGATGACTTTGGGGTGCAGAAGTCTCTGGGAAAAGGTGGGGAGAAGTTGGTGTTCGAATTGCATTCGCATTCAAAATCCAGTGATGGGTTCTTGTCGCCTGTGAAGCTGGTTGAGAGGGCTCATGGGAATGGGGTCAGTTTCTTTGAAATTGTTCTAGCTGTTCTATACTTCGAATGCATGGGTTTGCTTTGTCTGTGTAAATATGCTTTTTTTCGATTGTTCCATAGATTTGGAATGACATGCGGGAACACTTTAGACGGTAAATTCTCTCCTTCGGATTTTGTGATGTTGTGAGTTATGAATTTGTTCTTTGAAAGTATTATAGGCTCGGCTGCATTCGCATTCAGTCTGTAAGAGGATTGCTTCTTTTTTTTCTTTTTTTTTTTTGTTCTCTGGGAAACTACCCTGGACTGTATGGTCGCTGTCTTAAACAATAGGTCTCTTTTATAGCTATAGCAGGTAAAGTTGCAAATTCATTATTGTCATCAAATTTCATTCCTTTACCATCCTCAAAGATGTTAGACAATATTCCCTAATCATCGTCATGGACTACAATTTTGTCTTAATTTCTACTCATAGTGATAAGAAACAGCGTCTGAATCTGTGGTGTAATGAAGTAAATCAGAAACGTTTGAAGGTGCTATTGAAGGTGTCACTTAGTACATTTTTGCGGTGAAGGGGCAAACATATATCTTTAAGAATGTGAAAAGTGCAATTGGTTAAGGACGCAAATCAGGACAAGCTCAATCTAGAGGTCTGCTGTCCCTGTCGGGGTTTTCTTCCGGGGATAGATTTGAGAAACTGGTCAGCCCCCTTTGATGCAGGAAATAAAGTTCTTTAAGAAATGAATTGTCAAACTTCAGGAAACTATTGACCCAGTGTCTCTCTCTCTCTCTCTCCCTCCCTCTCTCCCTCCCTCTCTCTCTCATGTCTTTGTATGTAAGTGAATGTGCGTTTCTTTTACACTAACCCTTGAGAAAGCTCTCCTTTGTTTATGAATGTAAGTAGTTCAAGTTTTTATGATTAGCGCCTATTGAGCAAAAGATGAGGGGAGTGGTCCCTATTGAAGAAGATGAAAGGCAGTCATTAAACTTTCATTTGGACATGTTCAATGGTGAGTGATTTGTGCACCAATGAGTCTAAGTTTTTAAGTGAAAAAATTGAGAAGACAGAGGGATCTCTTGAAAAAACATTGGTACCTAGTGAAGAAGGATGTGATAAATGGAGAGGTACATGTATGAATTTTGATAGACTACAAGAGTGGAAAAGGACAGATATGACCAATCCTGATTAACCAAAAATGGATCCGCCCTGATTTAATTGGGATACGGCTTTGTTTAGTTGTAGAAGTGGTTCAGGTTTACATGGTTTGAGGCAAAAGATTTTGATGATATCTATAAACCAAAAAAGCATGCTACAAGTTTATGTTGGTTGGAGGTCAGATTTGTGTTTCTTTTGTATCATTGGAGGGCCAATACATGTAAACATAAACAGATGCAGAGAAGAAATTGTGAGTCTATATAGTAGATTTTAGAATTTCCCGGGATCTGGATTCTGATGGACCTTCAGTTTTGATTAGTTAACCAGTCATTTTTACTGCTGGCTGTGAAAATCAAATTGTTTTCTCCTGGACCAAGCCCAGAAACTGGATGAGAACAACCCTAGCTTGTGGAACCTTGCTGTTTTTGAACCTATTACGTATGCTTGATCAACCTCAGCCCAACTAATTTCTGAATCTATTGAAAAACATTTGGGTGAATTTAGCTTGGTCAAGGTACAGCGAATTTTGGCTTAGCTAGTACCATATTTGCGGAAAAGCCGGTGTTCACATGCAATTTCTGCTGTTAGAGTTCTTGTTAAATGACTGGCACTGATCTATCAAGAGGACTTAGTTATTACATGGTTAGGGCAGCAAGGCAACTTTTTCGAGGTACTTGAGAGAAGAGCTGGTAGAGGTTATAATTCACATAAACTGAAGAAACTACAATTAGCTTCTTTTTTTCTTTCTTTCTCTTCAGCTTGGATGTGCTTGTCACACCTGTCAAAATTATTATTTAAAATTGAACACAGACTTCTTAGTTATCCATGGTTTCCAAACTAGAGATAATAGTAAAATGACTGGGCATGAACATTTAGAGAAAGAGGGAATTTTATGGGACTCTGTGTGCAAGTGAACTTCAAACTGCTTTCAAAAGTTTGTATGTTATGTTATCCGTGATCTATTCTGATATTTTGAGTCTTGAACACTTTATAAGATTTTTGCAATTTATTAATTAATATGCTCATAACAGGTGAAAGTTCTTGCTCTGACAGATCATGACACAATGTCAGGCATCCCTGAGGCTGTAGAAGCTGCTCGAAGATTTGGCATCAAGATTATTCCTGGTGTTGAAATCAGTACAATGTCCTCTCCGAGGTAGGTTTCTGAATATAGGACTTTAGAAGGCTTATACATGCAAACATATCAACCGATATGTGCATGTACTTGTGGTTTTTAGCGGCTTTGCTAGGTGAAAGCTGTGGGAGTTTTTCTCTCCCCTTTTTTTTTTATGTAAAACCATGTCTGTGATTTTAAATCCTTAGAATTTCAAGAAGCATCTTAGTTGTGAGGATTTATCCTCTTCCATTCCTTTTTGTATGCCTGTGATGTTTTTTGAATTGATCAACAGTGGAGAGTCTGAACTAGAGGAACCAGTGCACATCCTTGCATATTATAGCAGCTGTGGACCAGCAAGGTCTGAGGAGTTGGAAAAGTTCTTGGGTCTTATAAGAGATGGACGATTCCTCCGTGCGAAGAGCATGGTGTCAAAACTGAACAAGCTTAAGCTACCTCTTAAGTGGGAGCATATCGCTAGGATAGCAGGCCAGGGAGTTGCTCCTGGGAGAATGCATGTGGCCCGTGCTATGGTTGAAGCAGGTTATGTAGAAAATCTGAAACAAGCTTTTGCCCGATATCTTTTCGATGGTGGACCCGCATACTCTACGTAATATTCTAGGCTTATCATTAAGTGTTTCTTCGTTATTCTTGATGCATATCTTTTATTGAGGTTTTATGTCATATATGGTTTCAGTGGAAGTGAGCCTCTTTCAGAGGATGCAATTCAGTTGATATGTAATACAGGAGGCGTGGCGGTACTAGCTCATCCGTGGGCACTGAAAAATCCTGATTCCATTATCAGGAAGCTGAAAGCGGCTGGCCTTCATGGGATGGAGGTTTACAGAAGTGATGGGAAACTAGCAGGTATCTTCTTCATTTTGCTCGGTGTTTTTTTTTATTCTTTTTTGTTCTTCTGTAAAACATCAGGCTTCCACTATTATGTGCAACAAATCTCTCGAAAACATTGGCATGAGAATGCGTCCATCATAGTTCTTAATGAATGGAGAGAACTCTGAGGATCATTTGCCTGAAATAGCCAACAATCTGTTTTTGTATGCTCTATACACTAGAGAGCCTTGTTGACCAGACCATGATCCTATTATGCTGGTAGTAGGATGGAAATTCATATAATTGAAACTCATGGAGCCTCATCCTTTTGAGTATATTCTTCATCCGGTACTTGTATTGTTGTTCACGTGTTTGTTCAACAGTGTACAGTGAACTAGCAGACGCTCATGGTCTTTTGAAGCTTGGAGGATCAGATTTTCATGGAAGAGGTGGGCAGGGTGAGTCTGAACTTGGAAGTGTGAACCTTCCAGTAATGGCTGTTCATGACTTCCTTAAGGTAGCTCGGCCAATCTGGTGTGGCGCCATCAGGGATATTTTAGGGAGCTATGCTGAGGAGCCTTCTGAATCAAATCTAGCTAGGATTACAAGATTTGGGAGGACCCGGATTTTCAAAGCAGGTTCCTTGAATTGTGATAAAGACTTGGTTGATCGTTGCTTGTCTTTGTGGTTGACCAATGAAGAGAGTCAAACTGCGGAGTTTGAAGCCATCAGGTTGAAGCTTTCCCATATCTCAAGTAATCAGGGAGGAATTCAGGTTCCTATCGAGATCAAATAGCACAGAGAGTTGCTTTTCTGTACTATTTTCTTCCTAGGCCGTTATATTCATTTTGTTCTTCAAATTCATTTTGGCATATTCCAAAGTACTGCATTCTCCAAATAGGATAAGTTATGTTCTTGTTATTTTAACTACTATCATACTCAAAGCAAAAAGAAAAGAGAAAAAAGAAAAACGATGAAAGGCTCCTCTCTTATTTTTATGACTTGGAAAGGAACTTTCTCCATTTGTCTAGACCCGATCGTTGAGAAGCCTAAGCATACGTCAGTTTTACCAAATGGAGAATCTCAATCAGCTAGTCGTACGTAAGATTATCCCAGACGAGGTATTGATGGTCGATGAGGTAGAATATATTAGAAACAAGGCAGAGGGAACAGGCTACCTGCTCATATTTCATTCCCATTTTAAAACCATGAAGATAAGTGCAATCGCTATTTACGCCTGCATAAGAGAAGTAGCCACTAGCCAGAAGCAAACGGCTATTTTTGACATTTATGGGAGAGTCCCACCATCACCAGCCGTCAATATCTTGAGAGCACTTCTTGGTAACCACCTATATAACATGCAAGCGAATGTTAGCTGAATTTCGGTTGCATATCCGATAGTCGCTTGAGTGGATATATGCACCGGATCCAAAAGGAATTATTTGACCCTTTGACTCCATTAAGATGGGAAACGCGATCTAATTTTCAAGCAAAATGAATTGACAACTACCGCTCCAAATGATTAGCAACTGAGGCAACAGAAATATGAATTTTGACCTCATTTCCTTATGAAAAATCAAGTGTGCATATAAGTCTCATGGATATAACAACCACCACCCTCGCGACAAAATGATTGAATGATTTGTCTATGCCACAAATGTCTCCTGCAGAAGCCAACTACCATATTACAGCAACACGTGCAGAATTGCCAAAAATATCAGGCTATATTTGCCGATTCACATTGTTTTCTTGATCACTTTCTGACCATGATAGATGAATGAATCTATTATTCCCGCAACAGTGAAAATACCTACGCAAAGAGGTATAAGAGATGAGAGATCGCAAGTAATACAATTACATTATTAAATGAACAACAAACGGGGAGAAATGTTTATATGTGCCCAATTTGTGTTCCTTGCCTTGAATGTTTTGAAAAGTCCTCCAATGATCATAATAAATCCAATACTGGAATAAATTATAGGCCTAATTACTCCAATAGTCACTGATGTATTGCCGGATCCCAAACATAAGCTCCATCTCATTAGAGCTGTGATTATATATTAGTGCCCTTATGTCTGACATAGATCACCTTATTAGAGAAATAGATTTTTAGAACCCATCAAGATGGAGGTACCTAAGTTAAATTTTCAGGTTTTTCAGTGGACAGGGAGGGGCCCGTGTTGTTATTAACTTATTCAGCTTCTTTTTCTGGATTCTGTCTAGAATGGTAATTTTACAATTTCTCTCTAGTAATTTGGCAATGAATTTTCTTTCTTCTTTGATATAATCATTTACTTATAAAAAAGAAAAATTTATAAAATAATCTAAGGGAAAAAATGCACCATCACCTGAAAAGCAATGATTTAGTCAAGTACGATATCAGAAACATGAGCTTTATCTGGTGTGAGCTGAAAACTATCAAAATCTCTCACCAGTAGAACACACGATGGAGGGGATAGAGAGAAGAGAGAGAGAGAGACTGAGACAGAGATAAAGTTACCTCCAATTATTGCAGAAATATGGGTCATAAAATGTAAAAATGGAACATGCTCCTCTTTAAAGGTCACCTGCACCACGATTAAAAATATAAGTAAAAGATCTGCAACATGATGCAGACAATTTTGGAGTTTATCTCAATTACATAACAGTATGCTTTATCTTTTATCAACCAAAGAAGTGCAAAGAGCTTCTAATTACTTTTCAAATTTTTTCAAAGCAACTGAGCCCCATGAAAGATGCTTTGGGATCACCACATTCAGTATAACAGAGGCCCGCACATTTTCTACCTGTAAACAAGCGTAAAGTGTTTCTAATCTACCTCACTTTCACTGCATCCACAGATTTTATTCTTTTTGGTCGTTGTCCATATGTGGTGATCTCATATCAGTGTGGATGCAGCTACGATGATATGTACATAGAATTTTTCTCTTGACGGAAAACAAATATAGAAGTGGAAAAAGAAAAAAGAAGAGAATAAAAACAAACTAGAAAATCTTTCATCAATAATGCCTACAGAACCCATACGACATGAAAGATTCCAGAACCTATTTTCATATAGCCTGGTAGCAAGGGACAAAGATACTACCTTAATTGGAGAAATATCATAAAAGAAGAAAACTCCTGGAAGAGACTGCGAATAACCCACATCTGCGGTCCTCAAATGCTCTGTCACAGAATACTGCAAAACACGATTGAAGGTGCATCTCAGGGCATGATGTAATCTAATCAATTATATAAAGGAAGAAGAATGTGTCATCTTCAATTTGTTTCACAGGTACCTGATTTGACTGGACAGTATGACCTTTAATGCTGGTGTATATAGTAGGAACCACCTGCAAAATTTAAAACGAATAAGTCTAAAGATCTTTGCTTAAGAATATGGGATAATTATGAGAGCACCAATGCATATAGGGGTAAACCTTGAAGCACAGAGGCACATGCATTCATGTATAAACTACAAACACACAAGTCAGGGATGAAGCCCAGGATTGAATCTTAGGAGGGCCAGTTACACATAAATAAATTTTGGGGGGACAAAATACAAGAAAATCATTAAAAAAATTCACTAAAGGGGAAAAAAATTCGAAGGATTTTTGGTATAGCTGGGGCCCCATCCGCCAGCCCCCTAGCTCAGTCCCTGACTCAGGTCACCTTCCAATAATCCATTTCGAAATTATAGCCATAGAAACTAAAGTCCAAAATCCTTCAATCAGACACTCCAAACTGCCACAATGATTTCCTCTTATAAATGATGCTGATTCCAACTACAAACAATGCAAGTGGGAACCCATTGCTTTGCTAATATGAGTCAAAGCAAAATAATATTTCTATTAATACTTGACATTCTTTTAAAATAGGACAGCATTCTTCAAATGGGTTAAAGAAATTAATACCCTACAATGATTTCCATGGAAAAACTTAGGTGTTATATGTTATGATAGCTGCAGATTTCCAATCATTATTTTTTTCAGATATTAATTGAAAGTTCTTGATTTTAAGTAAGATATCACTAAGTTTTCACGATACAACATCAAAATAATATATCTTCTATAAACAGGAATAAACCATTCAACATTGTTCATGAAACCTGAAAGACAAAAACGTAACATGAACATATACGAACCTTGATGAAATACTGGTACATACCATTTGATGTTTCAGGCACCCAATGTACCCTGAAAAGGCATTCGTGAGTTAGAAAAACGTATATAAAATATTAAAGCAAACATAATGCTCTCAAATTCAATATTTTTGCTTTGATTAGACTTTAGAGGGTTATTTACGTTACTAAAAAAAGATTATTTACGACACAAAATTCTGCTCAGTATAACACTTCCTTTTTTGATGTAGATACATGTTGCATCAAGAAGAGGAAGAAAGACAAGATGCAAGAGTACACAGAAAGCAACCACGAAGAAAAAAATGGTGCATAGGAAATACAATTTCAAATTTCAAATAGGATGCAGCCACAACCAGTGATCAGCACATCTCATTCAATAACATTGCTGACTTTATTCAATTTGACTCAGTATGACATTAATGAACCATAGAAAATATGTCAAGCATTTCTGGGCATGTAATTAGCTGTGTAGGATAAGAAAGAAAATATTACCCATCAAGGGGATTTACCAAGCCGGGGAAGTGGTCACCAAAAGCCAATTTGTTGATCCTATGACTTATCTGTATCACGCATAATAAAAATAAAATTCAAAGAAAAATGAAAAAATTATTTAAAAAATCACAATAAAAGTATTGCCTTTTTTTTTTTTAACAAAAGAACTAATAGGACCAAGATAATCTTACATTATGACTATCCCTTTGCAAAGCCAGCAAATCATACACATGAAAATTTGACTGATGAAAGCTTTTCCCAGGTACAAAATGAAAATTTCCAGCGACTTTATTAACTTCAAGTGATCCATATACATTACATCCTTCACCTTCTTCACCTTTCACTTTTTGGATAAAACCTTCTCGTTCGCACTGTAAAACTGAGGACGAATAAGAAACTCCAAAACAATATAAAGCTGCAGAAAACACTCCCTTAGCTTGGGAACTGAAATATTCCACAAACAGATATTTAGCTTAAGATTCAGCAATGATAGAAACCACTTATCCAATTCCACAATAGAAACTCTAATATATTCTGTTGACTATTACAAATATCAAACATGGGTGACCTTAATTTTACTCTTACGATCCAAGAAAAAATGTGAGTCTGTACCAAAAAATGCCCTGAAAAGGTAGACTACAAACTAACCTGGTCTATCAGATCCATATTTGTTACTGCCCAACCTTTTTTCTTATATGCTTCATTAACTTCTTCGCATGAGTTACAGCAATCATCATCGTACTGCAAAAGAGAGAGCAAGGGAAATGAACACATTACATTTCAAAAGGATTCTCATAATGAAAATTAGCCACGCAGCACTACCAAAATCCAAGATATTCATGGTTCATATCCACAAGAATGCCACAAATCCAGAAGATTTTCTAGTTAACCAGCTTGATGTTCCGCATTTACCCTAATATCTAGCAATGTTGCATGCTTGAGAAATTATTAAAAGAAAATGTAGCAACACAAGGGATACCAGATGATCAATTGTACCATTTCTGCACCATAACATGAACCACAGTATTTTTCATTGTGCTCAAGCCTGCCACCATGTTTCTGTAAGGGCTTCTCAATCTGCATCAGAGAAAAAAAATGAAGGTAAGAATAAGTATATGGAAAGCAAACATGAGTAAAAAGAAGATTTTCTTTTCTCAATGAGCTTTTCTGTTTAGTGAAAATAGTCACACCTAAGAAAACTATTATTCTATGCGTCATAAATTACAGAACAGAATACACAGAGTATCATGCGACGATAGTAAACTGAAATACTGAATTGGAATGCAACATGAGGACGATAGTGAATCTCGATGGTTCCCCTTGGTAGCAAAATGAGCAGGCAGCATGTCATCCATAGACAAGACTAACAGCACTATAGGCTTCAAAACAATCCTTCAAACCATTTGCCTTCTAATTGAGATCTGTAGCAGTCACCACCACCTTATTTTTCTAATCCCACCATGGCAATAACCCATTCAGCAAGTTGTGACGACATTAAATCAGCACAACACACTCGCACCAGTATTTCCTAGTAATGTGTCAAAAATTTAGGTCCATTGGTAGAGAATGAGACAATGTGTGACCAATTGTCTTCAATTAAGAATGAGAATCATGATGCTAAAGGAACAAAGATTTTCATTCTAAGGAACAACAACACTCATCCCTGTGAATGTCTCTGGATTAACTTTGCAACTTAAATTGACTTCTTCTAATTTACATACGCAAATAATGTCTGCATATCTTTATTAACCAGCATGACTGATTGTGTTAATGTAAATACGCAAAAGGCTTTTGGACAAACTGACATCTCCTGCTGTTAGGCCTAGGGCGTCCTTCTTTGTTTGGGAAGCCACCCATGGAAGCATCCTTACTACTGACAACTTGCGGAGGAGGGGTGTGTACATGCTTGATTGGTGTTATCTTTGCAAATGTGCTGGGGAGTCCGTTGAGCACATTCTGCTGCACTGTTTGGTTGCTAGGGAATTGTGGTCCTTAGTGCTCTCTATTATAGCTTATGATTGGGTGATGCCTAGGAGGGTTGCTGATGTGTTGTTGTGCTGGAATAGGGACTTTAAAGACCCTCAGGCCTTAGCTATTTGGAAAATGATCCCTACTTGTATTTGGTGGATTTTATGGCGAGAGAGAAATGAGAGATGTTTTGAGGGTGTGGCTTTGTCCATGGAGAGTTTGAGGGGCAATTTTTTGCAGTCTTTGTTCTTGTGGGTGAATGCCATGTTGGGTTCCCCCTTTTCGGAGTTTTTAGATTTCATTAGTTTTCTCGTGTGTTTGGTATAGAAATCGCAGTATAGTCCTTTGTACTGTTACTTCTATTCCTTTTTCTTTCAATAAAATTGCCTTATCAAAAAAAAAAAGTAAGAGAAGAGAGTGAGGTCATGGGATCGTATCCTGTGTGGACAGAAGAGTCATCTATTTACCGATCATTGGGAAAAGAAAACAAATGTTGATAAAACAGGTATCAGTCAATAAAATAATATGAATAAACTGTTTGTTAAAGAAGAATGCAAAGAATTGTTCTCTCAACCTTTTTTGCTCCAATCCCATCCTTCTTGACTTCTATTACATTGCCATGAGAATCAATTCTTTTCTTGACTATATCATGTCTCTGCAAGAAAAGACAATAAGTTGTACATTGCAAGTTGGTAAGAATAAGCACATGTTGAATTCAGGAACACTCATCCGATTCATTTAAAATACAATGTGGTGAGCTTCAAAGATACAACACTAGCATGGACAGTCACTGCTTGCAGTACATACTATATCATGGTGTCGCTCTCCACTGATATCCATGGCATCAAGACTGAGTAACGAACATGGAACAGCAGGAAAGGTGACATCAAACTGCAATTTCAAACGAAGTAGGACGAAAATGAATGAAGCAAAATACAAGCAAAGCTAAACACAGTTGAATTAGAAATTGAAAATTTTGAAGGATGATACATATTATACTTAGAAAAACTACCATAGGGAAAAACATTGAAAGCAGTGCAAGTAAATCTTTGAGCATCGGAATATTTAAAACTCATGATTACATTGATACCAACCACAATGACCTGCAAAGACTCAAATGCTACCCTGAAATACCATGTTCATATTAGAAGATAAGAAGCAGACTAAATTTTTAAGCCAGACAAAACTCATGATCACATTGATATGTAGCTTTTCCCCTCTTGAAGTATCAACTACAAGCTTTGTATCAGAAACAGTGTGGAGGTATAATCCTGCACGCACAATAAAATACTTGATTACTAACGTAATGTTAAAAAATCAAAGCAGATGCAATGACTGCTATGTGGAGAAGAAAATGTCTATGCAGAAGAGGTAGAGTACTTTTCAGTAGAAAATAACCATTCAAAATAAACACAGGATAAATTGGAGTAGATTATGTCACTACCAGTATAAATTGCAAATATGAACAATAATCAAATGTACAAGGCCTTTATCCTCAGCATTATCCCCAGATGTGATCAAATTGCCAAATCAGGAAATGAATACACCAAAAGGTAATCAAATAGAGACTTTTGCAATTGTTGCAATCTTCAATCTGTCTACATATGTTCCCTTACACCGTGTTGCTTGGCATTTGCAAAACTGTCATCAAGAAGCTGGTATAAAAACATGTGGTGGTGCACCCCAACAATAGGAACTAAGTTTCCACACAACATTATAGTACTACCTTTGCCAATCGAAGTGGGTAGACCGGGAAAATTTCTAGCCAATTGTAATTGGCATGTAAATGCAAATAGTGGTAATAGTTATAAAAGAATTAATCAGACGAGTATCCTGTGCTTTTGCCCGTCAAGCCCTACAGAACCATAGGCATAAGCTAGCCAAGGTTTCGTAAAGCATGACCCTGCGACTGTGTCATAAGCACAGTCCAACTATAGTGCCACTCGTGCCTTCCTAGTTATCGAAAAGCATTTCACATGCCAAATGGAACATAGGCGCCAATTTGATGGAAAATTGAAGGATATTAATGAGCAAGCCTTCACCCCACCAGAAAACGGCAAATCAACTCATCCAAAACCCTACCGGATGCAGTTTGGTTTGTGAAAACAGGTTCATATATAGTAATGGTAGCCTATAATCTTAAACAGGATCGACTTTCGAAAACCAAAACAATTGACCGTTTAAGACCCAAAACTTGAGAAGCACAGATTCTTTACCTCTTTAGAAGCAATGAAGCATTACAAAACTCCAAATTTTCTCAGCAACCAAACAGAAGTTAAGCGTCTAAAAAATAACAGACTATCCAAACCGAAGAAAAAAAAGTCAGAGAGAGAGAGAGAGGCGCATACTGAGCTCGGAGAAGAAGAGAAGGAACATGACAACGAGCGAGACAAGGGTGATAAGGCCACCGGAGAATGTACGGCTGTAGAAATCTTCATTGATTTTAGGGTATGCATCCAGGTTCCGGAGCTTGTGAAGGACCTTGTCCATGGCCGCCGAAACCTCACCACCACAAAACACCCCCTCAAGCACCGAACTTTCAACCCCCCGTCTCTCTGGTCTCTAGAACTTCTTTCTCTCTGTCTGAGGCTGAGCGGCGTCTACAAGAAGAGAGAGAGCATGGAGAGACAGGACGCCTGAGAGTAATGCAGATGTCTAGATTTGGTTAGTTGTGACCAGAAATCCCAGATTAACATATTTTGGGTTTGTCTATTCGGCTGATCTTGGAGTCAAATGGTCAACGACTTTGAATTGTCTGCTTTTATTCTTTGCCGTCAGTAGATGGGTAAGAGAATATCGGAGACTGGATCCATTTCTTAGGTCCACATAGATCGTTTTGTTCCCTTTTTTTTTTTTTTTCCTTGGGTACGTTCGTTTTGTGATTTTTTTTTTAAGATTTGAATCCAAATTTTATAAAATGAAAAATTTGCTATTGAATGACTAAAACTCACCTCCAGCACAACCTAAAAATTAGAAAAAGCAAAGAGTAAATTTGGAATTTTACGCCCACCCCTGCATCCGGCCTAACATGTCTCCTGCAGCAGTGTCTGAACACGTCAAATTCGTGCTTCTTTTTGTCGAAGCACGTGCTCCAGTCTTGAGTCTTGACTAATTCTCGTCGTTTTGTGATTTTTTCGTTTTTTTTAATAATTTTTAAAATATTATTATTTTAATAAAAAATAATAAATTCGAAAAAAAAACTTTAAACATCATCATTAATTTTTTTACTCATCATCAATCTCTACACAAACACTAATATAACTCTAGCATCACCTAAAAACTTACAAAACACTCTAAATCTTACAAAATTTCTCAAAACGAACATAACCTTAGTTTTTTGAAACGAAAATGGTGGGAACAAGAAAGAAAAACGAAAATGGTGGTTTTTTTCTTATAATAAGCCCATCTCAATTTTTAAAAATTTTAATATATATTCAATATTTTTAATGATTAAAAAAATTTTATTTATATATTTTATATTTATCCATAAAATTAAAAACTTAATAATTGTTTATTATTAAATAGAGTTTGAAATGATTTTTTAATTTTTGCTCCAATAACACAAACTAATTGGAATCACTTTTAATGTGAATGGAATTCATACGTGGTGTTTGATTGTTAAAATATTGAGATGTTAAAAATATTAAGTGGAATTAATAAAAATTGAAGAATTGATTTAATTGAATTTTTATTATTTATTTAAAATAATAATAATAATTTATAAAGAGAAAAAAATGTAGAAGGTTAGCAAAAAAAATTAAAGAGATCCTAAAATTGTTTCAACGAATTTTATTTATTTATTTATTTTGTTGGCTATATTAATTTTCTGTTTTGAGCCCTTGAAAATGGGAAGGACTACTTGAGACCATTGACTTGGCTACTACAACTCCACTAGATCCGCGTGAATCCACCTTCTCCGTAACAAAACCGCCTGATTATTCCTGCTGAACTGAAAGTCCTTTGCAATTGCAAGGCCCCAATGAGCTTGTCACTCATCCAAGGCTATTCTTCCGCTGAAGAAGAAGAGCAATTACAAGACCCCGAACACCCTCATCTCCAATACCCTAACTCCTCTGACGAAGACGACGACGATGAAGAAAACGACAACGAAGCCACATCCGCCCGTTATCTCTCGCTCCGCGACAGGTCGTTCGTGGACCTCCCACAACCCTCGCCTGCATCCGGCCTTCCGTCCGCCCTCGACGCATTCTCCGAAGTACTTATTTGGCTCCCATTGCTTGCTCTGTGTTCTCGTCCTTTCGATTTTCCTCTATATTGTTTCATTTTCGCGTTAATCAAGCAGGGAATCGTGCATAAAATTTTTTAAATCTGCCGTTGATATTTAGTTTGTTTACTTCGTTTTTTTTGTTACCGGAGGTTTCAGGACCGCCGGCGTTTCTGAACAATAGCGTTGAAGAATACGGCTCCACAAGAGATGTGGATCAGAGTCAAGGGAGGCTTGGTGGCCGGAGGAATCACAGGGAGAAGAAAGACTTACCTACCGGTATATTTAGCTATAAACGTTACCACTAGGTCATTTTGCAACGATTCTTTCCTTTGCCTATTTTATTCGTTGTAGTTCCTCCGTTGGAAAGTAAAGATAATGGAAGTAACAGGAGGATTAACATGGAGGTTTCTTTTGTTTGCGTATTTTCTTCTCTGCATGTTTTAATTAGAAAATGTCGCAATTTGAAGTTGACAGGAGCACTCCGTAGTCTAAGAAATCCTTGTACGAGGCAGTAGGATAGCCACCGCGTAACGTCTGAAAGAGAAAGATCTGAGCCTACATTATTTTGTGTTACCATCCGTATTTTATAGACATGCACCAATCTCGCAAGATTTGCATAAGAGTTCCCAAGCATTTCTCATCATGGAGTGGCTAGAAAGGTCATCCAAGTTATGTTGATTAGCTATAAGACTAATTTCAGGGAAAGGACTTGACCATGTCTATGTACTGCTATTATTGTCAGATTTTGAGTTCATATTTTTGTGTTACTACTTTGGAATATGTTGTTTTTTTTCCTTCCTAAATTGGTAGTAATTTGAAATTTTTAATGAAAGAAAAGTTTTTCATGATTACTGGGAAATCATTCCAAAAAGAACAAATGATTTACACTTGCTGGTGGATTCCTCCAATTCTTTATGCCATTGCATCGCCTCTTTCCCCTTCATATCATAACTATCACCTCTGCTTCCCCACTAACTCCTTTGGGCCACCACTACCACCTTCCCCCCAGGCTTCCCTTTGTCGCCACCGCCACTTCCTTCACTCTCTGCTGCTTCTATCACCATTTTCCTTCCCCCTCCCATGAGGCTTCTCTATGCTGTGACCATGACCTTCATGCCTTCTCTCATATTCCCACTCCTCCGTGCTGCAGCTTGCATCTCCTTCCACCCCCCTTCGCTCCTCTCACTCCCTCATCCACCACTGATTTTAACTTTTGTGTAGGTTAAACATAGATTCTCTGGAAAACAGAAATCTATAAATTGATTTTAGGGAAACAAAAGCAATAATTTTGCTGACAATGTCTTCTGCAAAATTTGTGGCAAAGAAAATGTTTTACATTTAAAGAGATAAGGCTAAATGATTTTGAGGCATTATAAGGTATTATAGAGAATAATATTGTTTTCAATATGTATGATCAGTCATTATTGCTAGTTGTTCAGTGATTAGGGGATTGAAAGAATACGATAAAGAGTTCTATTGCAATTATAGCAAGGAATTTATATAGCATATGTGAAGGCTGAAAATTACAGTTGCATATAAGATGACTTTGAAGCAGATAATTGTAATCCTAACAGCACTGTTTAGATTTAGCTAATTGCAGCACTCCTCATCAAATAAAGTATCCAATAGTCCCTCTTGTTGCACTAGAAGTTACTTTGACGCACTTCAACTAATATCCCGGTACTTTTCTCTAGGACATTATCTTTTACACCACTGACACCTTTGTTAGGACTCAATACCAAGAGTGGCCTGTTGTAATGATATGAGATTTGAGTTGTTGCCGTGTCTTTCTTAACATAATGACGAAAGTTTTGAAGTTTCGCATGTACTCATTACATTGTAGTACGGAATGCCAAAATGGAAATTTTCCTTGACCAATCCAAATTCAATTTCCTATTTTTGGACTGGTTCTTGAAAGGTCTAACTTGAGATGTCTGATTCGACCTCTGATCCTGGAATAGATCATGCAATTACTTCTGTATTGAACATTTAATTCATGACAAAGGAACAGAATAATGGTAGCTGGTCTTCCTGTTACTTTTGCTTCAGCCATTGAGCACTAAAAGTCCTCATTTTTTGGGGGGTTAGGCCCAGTCAACTGTTGTCTCAACTTAGAGTGAACTTCATTTATTTCTCAGAGAATGTTCTTGACTTGGCATGATATGGATGGTAGGTGCTGTTGTGGAGTCCAAAGCCCAACTAGTTGGTATCCATGAGCGAGTAAGAAGTGATATTGAGGGTAACCAACCTCCTACATTATCAGTTCCTAGCATAACACAAGAAGGCAAGCGTGTGGCAACTGCAACCAATCCTAATGCAGAGGATGCTGCTGAGCTCCTGAGGTAGATCTTGTTTGTTCGAACATTTATCTGATTTGGTGATCATGATATTGTTTAGTGGGCTCTCAGCATAGAGGGAGGGGTTAAATTTGTAGTAAATTGATTGTCTTAAAATCCTAGTTTGTGTTGGTCCACCAAATGCTATACAGCTCTTTAAGTATTAAAGCATGGGTGTTCATCTCGGCTCACATGTTTGAGGCACTATGCTTGCACTCTGCACAGTGGTATTCTGCCATGGTCTAAGTGGGTGGTGTTTCCATTTCTAGGATGTGCCTGCATTGTGGAATTCCCAAGACGTTCTCGAACGCACGAGGAATGGTTTGCCCAGTATGTGGTGATCGCCCTCCCGCTGACACAAGCAAAGAGCCCAAAAAGAAGGGGTCCACCGTAAAAGACAAGGAGAAGAGTAAGAGAATAAAGGGCCAGTCATCTCATGCATCATGGAAAAGTGAAACGGAGATGCAGCTTCGGCAGCAGTTTGATTAGAAGTCCATTCTTCGGAGATGGCATGGAACAGTCAAGCATTTCTAAGCTGTCAATGTACACATTCCACGGAGGTCGCGGTGCTACTAGACATTGATATGCGCAGACAGATCTATCAGGGATTATGCGCGTACGATTGTCTTTTAGTTTTTGTTTCCAATGTCTTATGCTCTTAACTGCTTTATTTCCTTGCTTTTGTGCAATTACTTGCTGTTCTCAACGTTGAAGTGACATTGCATGGTCCTTCCTGCTTGACGATCGTGAAATTCCACCTCGCATGACAAATTCAAATACTATGCAGTTTGTCACCCAACAGAAAGCCAATCTTGGGACATATGGTGAAGGAACCCCTAACAAGAGAGGTAGGAGATTTCGATCCTCAATTGACAGGTGATCGAAAGGCTTCAGTTCATACAGCTGGTTGATTATATCTCAAAACCACGGAGCCATCGTTGTTACTAGGAAATTAGTATTATTCAGCACGCCTTTTGGAGCTGGGATGCAATTTTCTTTGGATCTCCTTGAAGTTTTGCGCAACGCTAACTAAGCATTTAGACTAAGTTGATTTTTTTTTTCTTGAAGCTGACCGACTAGTTTGTGTGATTGGATCCACTTCCTATGCCACCATTGTGACATCCTTTATTGAAGGCTGACCCTCTCTCTCTCTCTCTCTCTTCTCTCTAAACTAACAGTGGGGCGAGTCTTTTACTAATTCTGCTCTCAGGGCGTATTTCGTTCGAGTAACTTTCACGGTACATTAAAATACAACAGTTTTTGAAGAGATGAGGAAAGAAAAGGGAATGCTAACGAAAATAAAGATCGACGAGGATAGCGATCACTTTTGATCTAGAAAAAATAATAAGGATATCGATCAGCTTCTCTTTCTCAGAGACTATGAAAAAATAGCGAAACGCTTCACAAACGCAATGATTTTTAAGAATTTGTTTTCCTCGTGTACTTGGGCCTGCGAAAGTGCATTTCTTCGATCAGCCTAGGAAAGTCATGGCCGTACTTTCGTTCTCCATCAATCCAGATCAAGCTAGGATGGCTCGGCCTGTAAAATCGTGTCAAGGAACTACCCCTTCCGAAAAAATTTTAGCTAACACTGGATTGCCGATCCTTCCCCCCCACGCCGATTATCGTTCCTTTGACAGAACCAACATTAGATTATCAATTTCAAACCCACGTGAAAGAGCATAGAAGATGAAGAACCGCCATTGCCATGGCTGAGTTGAGCTAGATGCTACAGTGGCCGGACTCCTTCAAGTGCAATCACATGTTTTCCTCCGCACAGGGAATTATCGCAGGCGTCTCCTTGAGCGTAGATTAGATGAAGCCAGGCAGACCGGGAAGCATGCAATTATCAGTTGCGTGGCGGGTGCTCAGAGCTGATGCAAGCCAAACCGAGGACTTTGAGCTGAGCTCTATCCGTTTCTTCACCAATGCAAGTGTTCGCGACGACGCGCCACTTCTCTTTTTCCTATAGATTTTATTTTGCTTTCATTTTTCGTAATTTCAACCTTGTTGAAACTCGTTGACATGTGTCACCAGGTAACACCAGAAAGTAATAATAATTAGCACACTGCATGAGTCAGAGTGAACTACAAAAATGATTATATTATGCTCACCATTTCGTAACAGGTGCCTTAGAAGTGAAAATATGAATCAGGAAATTCAAATAAAATAAAGCAGTGTGTCGGTTCGAGGAGATCGATCATACATGTCAAGAAGGATGCCAACAGAATCTGAACAGAACAAAGTCTATGAGAAAGTTCAGTCATTCATTAGCCAAGGGCACGCCAAGACAAGGTATAAAATGGACACAGATAACTGGCATAATTGGTACCAACAGAGGGTGAGATGGAGATGCAAGACAAATTTCTAGTGACAGATAAGGGGATAAGTAGCTTTTATCAAGATGAATGCGAAAGCTGCAAAGATATACACCAACACAGGAATAAAAACCTATCCATCAAATGAGATTCGAGACATGGGACGGAAATTGGTATCTATGTTCGGCCTCAAGGCTCAAACGTTGATTATACATTATGATTTGCAGTCAATTTAAAAATAAACATATTTCAAAATACTGGTGTTAAAGCAAATTTTTCTTATTTGTTCTCTGTCAGAGTCTGTGACTTTTTATCTGCAGGGACAACCGTACCTTCCTGAAAACCTGTCTCAGCCATTGCAGGTGAACTAGTAACAGACCCATGAATCTGTTAATTAAGATCACAGAATAAGCCTACATTTCAATCCATGATATATATATTATATGTAACCAAGAGTAAGAAATTACCAAGGCCTGAGACTTAAGAGAGACCGCATTGTTAGCAGGCATTACAGATGCATCTGAGGGCCTGTGAAACAGTAGGTGTGCTATTGAGCGATCTATGGGATTTGTACCAGTTTCCATATCCACGAATCCGTTGCACCTGAATAGGCCATTATTAAAAAACACAAGAACGCCTAATCAAATACTGGAAATAACAGCAATTCCTACTCATAGATAAGAAAACAATAGCAAAAACCATTCAACACAAGTACCAAACAGCAAGCATTGTGTTAGAGAAGTTAACTCAAATACATAAATAGAATCAAATTCCTTTTCTAATAGGTGCCACATGCTTTCCGGTATGACACAGGAGGGACAGATGGTGATTTAACACATTGAAAAAAGCATAAGTCTAAGGACAAGCACTTATTGCATACTTGTTTGTTTCTTGAACCATAAGCACTCTGCCTGCATCTCGGTCATCTCCATTGTCACTAATCAGATTCGCACAGTTATGCCTTTGTTTAGCACTCCTAGCCAAGCGGTACAGACTATCCCTTATACACAGTTTTGTCCTGATATCCAACTGAATTCAAGCAGTTTCAGGTCAGAAATGTTGAAAAGCATCAAAACCTAAAAAATTATATATTGCACACTACTAGTTCATACAAAATGATTTGCATATGATAAGAGAGAGAGAGAGAGAGAGAGAGAGAGAGAAAACAAGGTATCATTTATATGTGATGTATATTCATTCATTTTGTTTACCGCCCCTTCGTACCTGCTCTGTCACTTGTTGAAGCTGGCGAAAATTATTTGCTTCCAGTGAGATCTCATTCAGTTCAGAGCTTATGCAAGAGCTCTCCTGTACATTTGAAGAATCAAATTCTGTTGAAATTCCTACACTAACTCCTTCAACTTCACCATGGGCTTCAACCTCATTTTCAGAGTGCAGTACCTGCTTCTGAGCTGAAACTATATGACAAAATTCCACTGGAGGAGACATATCTAGGTGTTTAAACTTCCTAGGAATAGGAGTTTGTAAATCCTGGCATAGATTCTCTCTCCTCCCATTGTTTGTTTTTGTAGGAAAGTCCAATGGATGACCATGACAACTCTCAATGGGCTGGACTAGATTTGATGCGTAGGAAGACTCCTTCGTAGAAATTGTGTGGCCACTGTTTTCAGATCTGTTACCTGATAGAGCTGGACAAAGTGAGATTTGATCTGAAGGATGACTACATTCCAGGTGCATACGGGGTATGTGTGTCTGCCTATAACATAAGGCATCAGGTCCTCGGCTTTGTTTATGTTGATGACTTCCCAGGGTAGAAAGAGCTTCATGCGACAAGTCTCCATAGCAATGCTTCGGATCTCCAAGTTTTCCGTAATGGTGAGACGAACCACCATTTTGTAGATATCGATCTTTTCTTTTTCTTTCTGTTTGGTTATGGTTCTTGGACTGCTTCCTATGCATATTGGTCTGTCAAGAAGTTATAAAATTTGTTAACATTTGAAGTAATTATGTTCTCACAGCATAAAGGAGAATAACTACATCACTGTTGGATGCTTACATAGATTAGCAATTCCAAAACGAATCACGTGAACTTAAATACCACTAAATGGGGAAGCAATGTTGGGAGAGGGGGAACCCAAACACCACAAATTGCAATGAGTCTTAGATTGGTTTCAAGTTTTACGTCATATACACAAGAGGCCTTCATTTTAATGAGTTTCTATCGTAAACCGCGTTATCACTTTTTGATCAGTCAAAACTAAAATGAAGAGAAAATGTCATTCTCATTATCCATCTATTTCAATGCATTTATTTTGTAAAAGATCGCATGCCATGCCATAATCCTCTTTTTCATTGGCTTTACATAGGGCAATAAGAATAATCTCAAACTTAAGGACGCATTTGCAAAACATCAACCATCATAAAAAAAATCACTATTCCAAAATTTTAGTTTGAAACACAATAACTCAAAATTTTAATCAAATAAAATAACTTCAAAATAATCTCTCTCACCCCTATCAAATCATCTTTTTTCATTACAATAAATATAAAAAAATTCACTCAAACAGTCTCTTTTTTCACCTTTTCACCAACTCCCATAAAATTCTACTTCTCTCCTCACTTTTACACCAACTCCTATAAAATTCTACTTTATTCACTACTTTCTTAAGAAACCCAATAAAACTCCAACTTTCTCATTTTTCACATTCTTTAAATATTTCACTGACTTAGAGTTTGCAAACGCATATAACAAAACTGATATCAAGTGACAGCAAGATGGATGTTTGAATATTGAAACAGAGGGATAAAAAAGAGGTGATAATTCTGTATCACAGTAACTACCTCTTCTTTAGGCATTAAATATTCTCCACTCTCAGTTTTCGTATCTGGGCCCTTCACAAATGATAACTGACCAGGGGCAGCAGGGTCATCAACATCTGAAGTCAGATAATCCATTCGATCACCCATGGAAACAGTTTTCTTGTTCGAGTCATCATGCTCTGAGATACTGTTCAATGCACTTGCCTTATGAACTGAAAAGTTGTTATCAGACTTGAATGCATCTTCAGATAGTTCAGTAGCATGTGAAGATGAAAACCAGGATAACTCGTCTTCATTACTAAGAGAACCGACTCCAAAACTTGAATCACAACTTCTGTAAGATCAAAGAGAACATATATACCAATTCAATTAGAAATGCATAGCGAGAGAAAGTAGTATATGACACAAAAAGGAAAACAATAACAAAATCTCAACTAAAACAAGGATTTCGAAAACCACCTAAACATCCTGTCAACATCCTCAAAATTTTCTATATTTGGCCACCAGTAGGATAAGAGATCACTAGCTTCTTTGTCTTCATGATCATTTTCCAAAAAGCTGAGATCGTTGTCTGTATGGGACATGTTACTGAATGGATAGCGGTACAAATTCTCATCAACTGCCGCACACTTGTCACCCAAGATAGGATCGTTGGCACAGAGCTCACTGCCAGCTGGATCTATCTTCCCACTTTTAAAACAATGGGTGGACATCCTTGTATCACCAGAAGCTATTCTAGTCACTCCTTCAAGCGGGTCATTATCAAAAGAAGGAAACATGCCATCAGATGCTTGAGACCATGAACCCTTTTCCAACATTCTGTCTTTCTTGGTCAATATTGGTGAACGCTTTCCCTCCTCCTCACAAACACTATAGTTAGTTGCATTAGCAATATCACTTGTAACACCAGTCAGTATGTGTTGTGGTTTCTTACAGCTATCACCCTGTACTGCAAAGTGATCCCCACATTTATCACCAAGATGAGGCACTATATGGTCATCGCTCTCATGAAAGTCATCCCACACATTGTCTTCAAGCTGCATAACCAAACACTTAGCCACCGAACTAGATACCAACAATAGATTGAAAAAAGAAAAGAAGAAAACACCGTGGGCTCATATTCATTAAATATAACTATATAGGAACAGTAGATTCCCAAAAATGAAAAAGCAGGAAAAAGAAAAGAAATTCACAAGTGACATACATCCCAAAAGCATGAATCCACACGCACCATTTAACTTAGTGTAGACAAGTCTTACAGGTAAGCAAATGGAAGGAAAGATAACTGCCAGCAGTAAATCGTGTGCCAATATTCTTCCGTGTCTTACAATTTTTTTTTTGGAGGGGGGGGGGGGTAAGTGAGAATTTTCAATTTTAGAGACAAAGAAACGAATTCTGCTGTGTAGTCACTAATTGAAGCAATAGAGAAAGAACAGTGACCACAACTACAAGTTCGCAAGTATAGTACATCCTATTATCCTAAGTCCAAACAATCAAGTTAAAAGTACTGATAACAATAACAGGAACCAAGAAAGCAAACAAAGCATTAAAATCTTATTCCCTCTGCGAAGGTAATTTCATAGCACACTTTAGAACATCAGAAAATGGAACTCATCCCTAGAAATAGAAGATATACTACCTCACACATGTACAAGTCAGACATTCCTCGAGATCCTTTATCCACCACCCCAGACGTACGCAGTTGATTGGTATGGTGTCATGGTTCTAGAATTCCTACCACCAAAAACTGCTTTAGAGTGAAAAACAAACCAAGTAAACACAGCTCACAATATCTTGACATTAAGAATAAGAATCATTCACTTGATTAGGAAATAAAAGGCAGTGGAATATGAAAGAAAGAAAACGAACTCAGCTAAACCAAATAGCAGTATTCTGGTGAAGTGCCCTTTCCTTAGTCTTACAAGGTTAAAAGAAAAAACTCTGAAGGACCAAAAGGTAGAAATCCAGAAACACAAACCAATACTCACACCCTCATATCTAGCTGGCTGTGAGAAAGAAGGAAACTACGTCCAATTTTTTTTAGTATGAGAAAGGAAAAAACACACCAAAATTAAGCAACCCCATTTTTTTAACGTCAGCTAACTGATTAACTGCTGTCAGTTTCCTCCAGCCCCAAATAGCACTCAATTTCAGATTCTTTTCATTTCACAAACTACAGAACGAAAAATTTGCCAAAAGCCTACGATCAAAACATTTTTTTTTCAATGTCCAACCTCAATAAAATTCAGAGAAAAGGAAAAGGACCACTATAGAGCACATTTATGTGCATATTTATATCAAAGAGGGAGCGAGATAGAGAGAGAAAATTTTGATCCCATATTTCTGTTCCAGTCAACAAATACGATCACTATAACATGCTCAACTAAGCGCTATTTCCAACAGTTATCGCAGTCGAAAAACTAAGGATTAAGATTCGAATTACCACTTCGAGTCCAACAAATTTTCCTATCACCCAAACAAAGCATAATAACAACATAGAACAATTATGTAAAGATCGCGCGTCACAGTGTCTGTTATTATTTCCTTGCTTTAGGAAACAAAGTTAAAAGATCACGATCTAAACAATAATCCTAATCGAACTTGTAGTAACCTATATTTCCTTCCAATATATTTATACAATACGCCCAACAAAAAACATCCTTTTCATTTCCAACACTTTCTCAGCAACCAAACAGAGTATAAATCAATCAAAGCATGTAAGGGTAAGCAATACAAAGAAAACAAGATACTAGAAACCGATAGCTGCAAGTACAAAACTAAATCAGCACCGATCTCCCAGCAAAACTCACCTGAAAACCACACCTTGCAGGAAAATCCAAACTATCCTGCCAAATAAAAATTCCGAGTAACAGCTCCAAGAAAATCGCCGACAAAACCAATCAGGCTTGGTTTCTCCCTAGTTTGGCACTCTAATTAGGGGCTTCTCGTAGCTTCCAGAGTCGTCCTCTCGCAAGCTCTCAGGAGGGGAAATTTTTTTGTTAATAATATTTTATTATTTTTTAGGGTGAATAAAAAGGGTGATGCACGGGTTGACACGTGGAGAATGAAGCGAAGCAGGGTGGATATCAGAACTCGTGGACGAGAGGCGGGTATCAGAATTCGTGGACGAGAGGCGTCCGATCAGTATCAACGACGTGATTGGTCCACGTTCTGTGTAGGTTGTGGATGCCCGACACGTGCCTTGGTACGAGGTCATAGGGGGATAGTGGTTTGAGTGCGTGGCGTGGTCTATCGTCTGAATGACGTGGAGTTCCTTCGGCACTATTCTCGATTTTCTTTTCATTGGATGATGGAAAAGGACTGATATTCCCTTGTTAAATGGATTATGAGGATCCGAGTCAGAAAGCCCAAAAACTTTTTCATTATTTTCTATTCTGCCAGCGTCAGGGATAGAAGTATATGCTGTATAGAAGTATATACTTCGATTACAGAAAACTATTAATAATAAACCATATTCCTCACATGATTGTTTGAAGTTTAGATGCTGACTTTGAGGATGTGTCAATTGTAAGCTCTCTAATTTTCTCGTTTTCATGTCTACGACATTAGAAATGAAAAGTGCAGAAATGAGGCGGAAAAAAAACCGACCCGATCCGTTACAGGTCGGGCCGGTAATTGAATCAGTTTATTTCGGGTCAAGTAAGCCAATAGAAAACTGACCCGAACTGATCCGACCCGCACAGTGAACAGCCCTACTGACTTATCTCGCGTGTAAAATCTGAGAATCACAATTGTTTTATATAACATAATGCAGAGAAATATAGACGTAAATCTTATGTAAAAATTACAGAAAATTTAAATTTAGACATACAAATAGCTGAATATTCATTAATGCATAGAATATGTAAATAGCTGATGCAACCCCTTCAATTTAAGAACGTCTAGCAACTGAACCATAATAGGTGTTGGAGATGTTTATATTCAAAAAAATTGACTGACTAGAGTTCCCAGTATCCTGCATTCTTTGATAACGTTCTATTGACATCAGAATTATAATCGTAATCTAAATCATTGCTCTAAGTGGCGGCCTGTGCTGTTTTTTACAGTTAGCCAGTTTGTTTCCAGTACTTTCTTATCGGTCTCTCGTGCCAATAAACGGACGGAAAAGGAACAACTTCGACTTACAGTAGCTAGAAATCAAATATGACAGACATGCCAAATAGAAACACCAACTTGCAGTAAAAAGTTCTGTTGGTACAATATGTTCTGTTTCAATTTTTCGGGACGCAAACACCACACAGGAGACAAGGCTTCAAAAAAGCGAGGTTCCTAAACATATCAGTACGCACGAAACGCCAAATGGATGTAAGTTGAGAAAATAAAGTTGGAATTCCCTTCACTGGCACAGTTAATGAGAGCTCCAACATTAAACTTCAGTCGCCTGAAAATACTCGTCAACCTCCTTCATAGTGCTCCGTGCTTCCTCAATTTCTGGGCCTTCCTTTTGGTTTGACTCCTCTAGCTCACCCTGAATTTGAGGACATGCTCAGCATTCAGCAAATGCATTTCATAAAACTCAATTGCTCCACTGATTTCAGTGGCGTGAATCCCCCTCCATGGAAAAAGCTTCATGCTAGCTGCTAAAAATTAGTCTTAATTGCCGTTACAGTCACCGTGTGGTATTGTCTTTTAACAAATCAATCTCTGAGGTACAGCATTGAATATGCCGGTTCCTGTAGTTCATTTTTCAGACATATAGGTTCTCTTGCCCACCAAATGTTAGCTCACTAACTGAGATGAGATTCGGAATAGGCTATCTAACTCCGACCCTATGTCGGTTTTTCATTAGCCGACTAACTTTTGATAGACGAAAGAACCCATGTCTGAAAAATGTGTCACAAGGATCGGCCCGCTCAAAATTGTACTACATGGATTGATTTGTTAAAAGTCAATACCATAATAACTGTAGCGGTAATTAAGCCTAAAAATTACAGCACCGTACATATTACAAATAATAACAACCAAGCAGGAAGTTTGTGTTGTGATGATGAATATGTTCTTTTCATTCCTATAGAATGTGAAGAGTCCCATTTGAGTTTGTTCATCCAACATCAGAACGAAATAGCTGAATCGGTAACCTATCTGTGCATTCCTAAAGAAATAACTAGATCATAACCCATACAGAACATATAATATCATTCTACCCTACGCTCCCACCCTGAAATATGGAATAGCTTGCACTGATCCCCTTGAGTAAAGCCTTAACCTCCCCGTGCCAAAACATAATCCAATCACCCGTACGGCAAACACAAATATGCACGTGACAAGAGTGTTGCCCATATGTGTGATCCCTAATCTATAGCTTGAAGTGTACGGAAGAGTCAATTATCTAATTATCCTGTCATAGAGGCAGTCCATTAAATTTACAATTATCAGGCCATTGTCCAGCAAGTCCCCAATGCTGAAAGCTATGAACTAGGATTTATGTGGACATCAAGTACAGTCTTCAAATTGCTCCACACAAGGGCAAAGCACGAAAACTTACCATTATTCTGGTAAATGACAAGGGTGACATAAAGGAATGGCAGCAATCAAACTGAGATATTGAGAAAGCAAAGCAAAAGAATGACACAATACCAAAGTTTCTTTCAGATCAGCTAATGAGGCCTCCAGGCGCTTGCGGCAATCAGGAATCATCATCCTTGACTCAGCAAGCACATTCTCCTGTTCAGACATAAAAACAAAGAGTGCTTCTAATTTTGGACATAGAAGAAAACTTATTAGAAGATGAATAAGTTCTCACTCCTTTGCTTATAAAAACAAAAAAGACAAAAAAGAATTGGTTCTCATTCCTACAACCAAATAGGTGATGAGGTTTTCCAACAGCGATATTCAATATGATATTTCTTCTTTTCTTTTAGAGAACAGCATTTTCACAAAAGCAATAGCAGCCAAGCACATGCAACATGATCTGGATTATATATGTCTGTCATACCTGTTGCTTAAGGTCATAAGGGTCTGCTCCTTTCTCCTTCATGTCGGCGGTTTTGGCAGCTTCTCTCTCAACCTCTTTCTCATACGAATGCAGCTCTTTAACAATTCGTTTGCAAGTTCCTGTCTTGATTTTGAGATTTCTCAAGGTCGCCATAAGAACCTACCAAAGGAAGAATTTCTCCATGAATTTTCCCATAGGCAAAGACCTGCTTTATATTATTCGTTCCATTTTCAAATAGAATTCGTTTCAACTAAAAGCAATTCACCAGACAAGATCAACCTATGGAAGATAATTTACATCCTATCATAAACCAGAAGTATGATTCATTTGCTTCCCGCGACAAAATTGACCAAGGACTCTACTATTATAGACTCGATCCCAAAATCACTGGCTTTTTTGCTTGTTGGGTTTCTCAATACTATATTGGAGTTGTGACACATAAAACGACAAAAAAGGAGAGATAATAGTATCCATATAACTTCCTATATTAAGTTCAATTTGAAAGCCCACCTTTCTTCGCTATTTTGAGGTAGTGATGAGTAACTATGAACTACACAACCAAGAACAAACAACATTACCATTAAACTATGAGCCCCATATCCATATGGAGTAATGATCAAATAATCATTGCAAAAGCAAAGAAACCTTTCTTAGAGCTTAGATATTAAGCAACCACATTGGTGGGTACATTTACTTTTCCGGTTTATACGTAATGGGTTTTCTTCGATTTCAAAGACAACAAAGCCTACAAGCGGAAAACGCTATTGTGAATACGCAAGTCTTACGCTTTCTTCCACCAAATTCTTTAACACTATCAAAATTTCAAGCAAACCAACATGTCTCTTTCCACCAGAAAGAAAACGAAATGGAAAGAGCTGTATAGATAAATGCCCTCTATTTACTTTATTGTATTAGTTCCTTCACAATTTCGCAGTAAACAAGGGAAGGTTTAGGGGGCAAACGAGAGAGAGAGAGAGAGCATACCTTCCAGCCAGTGAAAGATCTGAGCCCAAATGATATGTGTATAAATGCTGCTAGATATAGTTGTAGCAAAACCGCTCTCTCAATTCACGCCCCCACTGCACACACAAATGAGCCCGATCAATGACAGTTCCGGTTGCAAAAGGCTCCCAGATCTGTGATATACCCCAGTTACCAAAATATTCTGCACACTCAATAAATTTACGAACGCGCCATTATGTAATTTTTGTGTTGTTTAGGAATGCAACCGAGCGGACTCGCGTTTGTGTGAACTTTCTTGAAGAACGCAAGGAAGGTTGCTTCTTAAATTATTTTAGAATATAAATATATTTAATAAATTTATAACATAAATATTTTAAATCTTACAATTTTATACATAAATACCAGGTATATAAATTCTAATACTTTTAAAAAAATTATAACAAATTTTTTCTCTGTACTTTTTTACATAACTTTAATATTTTTTTATTAAACAATTATTATATCAAATCATCTCCCTCTACACTCTTTTATAAACTCTAATAAAAATTAAATATCTTTAAAAAAATTTACCAATAATTACACAAAAACTTATAAAACTCAAATTTACATAAATATTCACAATTCTATTAAAATCATACAATTTTTTAGAAAACGAACATCCTTTAGATGGAGCTCAATTTAGGGAGTTTGATTTATTTAATAATTGAATGTAAATTAATGTAATTATCCCTATATTACAAGACCTTCCAATTGCAGTAGAGTATCGCCAACATTTCCACGGCATGCATTCACTACAACCAGATAGCAAAAAAGAGAAACTGGGTTGACTTCACTACAACCAGGAAAACTGGACGTATTTTTAAGTGTCATGCATTCACATGCACATACAATGCTATAGGAAAATTATTGGAAAGGTATCCACATCAAATTTGTACATCAACAGCAACCGAATCCTAACATTTTAAACTGTACATTCAAATACAAGAAAATTCCCAAAAAGAGAGAGAGAGAGAGAGAGAGAGAGAGAGAGAGAGAGAGAGAGAGAAGAGAGCTTATATCCAAAACATAGATCAACAGCACAACAGAAAGATAGATTAATGTCCGAGATTAAATTGCTCTCTCTTCCTCAAGTCGAGCACATGGAGGATTTTGTTCAGTACAGAGAAGACCAACTCTGTCAGGTTACCAGCAACAAGAGGTAAGATTTTCTACAGATAGCTTGCGGAGTTAGTAGAAGATTTCACATACTAGCAATGGCGTAGAACACAACACTAATCCGAAAGGATTAGAGGAGAATGTACATCACTTCTTTAAAAGCTTCTGAGAGAAGATCTTCTTAGAATATGGGCTGTTGCGTGAACTTGCTTTGTGGGACTCAATTTCTTCAACCAATAAATTGTGGATGTGACCCTGGTTCAGACAAAAAACCGAGACCTTAGTAAAGGATTAAATGACCAAATCCTTAGATACGGGCATTAACACTTCCAGAAGCACAACTCTTCTGATCAAGAAGGCATGAAACAGAATACTAGTACTCATAAGTGAGTAGGTACAATTTTTTTGGATTAAAAAAAATAGATCGCATAAGCATATAGAAACTATTATGTTGACCTTTTTTAACAAGTTAATTGACTTTTCTTCTTCCCTTTCAGGTAAAAGTAGCTAGATTTGTTCCATGAAAACCTATTAATATCTGTTAACTTTCTTCCTGCCATCACTCTTAGTTGGATTTCCCAAGTGTTTGTACTGTGCTGTAAGAACCTGCATTTCAGGTTTGATGAAAGAGGACCCCTGAGAAGAAACAGAGGTGATCCCATAGAGTTAAAAAGTGGGAGTTGGAATCCCATACCTCGGAAACTCGAAGAGCCGTTTGAACGACGTAGTTCGCATGTGGATGTTGAAGCAACTGTTCGAAGTGAGACACAGATAGCAGTTCATGAATGATTCTTGATCGGCTTTCACCATTAAACGCATCAAGGCATTTTTCAACCACATGGCTGCTGAACTTCTGCGTTGAGAGGTCCAAATAGTTCCCTTCAAATTGAGAGGCCAACTTTGAGGTGGCAGAAGGGATTCTTAACTCCAAGATAAACTGAACAACATAATTTCTGCCCAGACAAAGAAACACAAAAAGGCACTAAGAAGAAAGGATCAACAAAAAAAAAAGCATCAAAGCTTTCAAGAGTTTGAAGAATATGTCGTATGGGTTCATTTTACACAAAAGCAACTGAGAAAGTTATCCCGGTATGAGATACAAATGAAAAACCCTTAAATACAACATTTTGTCTGCTTTTCAACTAGGTTTTAGGAGCTCAAGGTTCTCTCTTTAAACATGATTCTGCTTCCAAGGAAGGCCACAAGTAGAAAAGACCCATCAAATAAATGCAGCCAATAAACCAATTTATCACCCAAGCTGAGTTTACTTGCAGAAAACGCAGAGGGTACCAGGTAAGAGGTGCTATAAGCCAAGTTAAGAAGCTGGAGCTCAGAGCATTAACCTTCATAGCTGTACGATCTCCAATATGCATCTCCATAAAGAGAGGTTAAATCAACACTAATGGACCTCATAAGGAAAAGAATCCTTTTCCAGATACATTTGTATCGTCATAGGCCATTTTCTTACAACGATACCCACAAGATGGTGATGACGATGATTACAAACAAATAGGGTTCAGAACAGTGGTCTTAAAGGATTTATGGCGCAAAATAATTTACTGATTAGACACTTTAAGTAATTATATGAAAACTAAATTCATCACCATTAGCTCAGGAGGAATGGGCCATATGCTAGAAGTCCAACGACTGAAACTAAAACAGATCTTATCTAATGAGTATGCCTACGACCTTCCCAATTCAAAGAAGAGCATAACCATCTTAGATTCATCAAACTATCCTGAATTTGAAGATTGTTCACCATGGAAAAAAATTTATGTACCGGGAAAAAATTAAAACAAGAATTTAGCCTTTGATTCGTTGATGTCAGAATATAGTAAGTGTTTCCCATGTGCTCATTCTTAAAAACAACATCAAGGAGTTATCAACGTGTTTTTATTGATTACCCATACGCATCTTGAGCAAGCAGAAGTCCATTGGCAGATATTTCTGCAACCAAGTTTTCTTGATGCTCCCCAACTGAATGACTTATGCATCTTTGCAAAACACAACATCCATGTTGATGGGTTGCAATGTCAACACAGTACTTCACACCAGCAACAAATATAAACTGCCAAGTATAGTTATGAAAGAAAAAGTGTAAATTATATGAAGCGAAAGTTGCCTTAAGAAAATTCTAATATTGCAAACAATGTTATGATGCAGAACGTTATTGAAAGTTCTCCCCCCTTTTCTATTACTGGAAGCAAATAGCCGCAAGGAGAGGGGAGGGGTTACATGTAAATCCAAACCTTAATTAGCATGTCGTATTTCCATCTAAGAGGCATTTTTGTTTCTCACCAAATAATAACTGAAGCCCTTACCCTTCAGGCCTTTGTCATCAATTGAAACACCAATTTAACTAGAACAGATGCCTCAGTCTTGAGGCGACAAGAGGATTGCATTTTGTTTGCTGACTCTTTCAATGCAGTTGCTCTTAAGCTATTGTTGAATTGTCAACTCCAATTTTTACATTGTTACAAGCTCTTTTTATCATTCTATGTTGATACTCTTATTCCCACAATCAAGTACTTAGTCTACTTCTTAGAGGAAGACTAAAGTCAACAGAAGTTCCATGACTACATGTTAAAGAAGCGTATTGAGATTTTCAACTAAAAAATTCATCATGCACAGATAATGGTGTTTGGATGCTAAAATTTTGGGAGTTTAAAAATTTTAGTTTATGAGAATTGGTGAAAAAGTGAAGAGAGATTATTTGAGTGAATTTTTTTATGTTTATTGTGATAAAAAGAGATGATTTGATAGGGAGAGAAAAATTGTTTTATAGTTATTTTATTAGGCTAAATATTTAGGATGGTCAAATATTTGGCATCCAAACACCAAAGTGCATATGACCCCCAGAAGGCAATAACACTTATACCAGATATCATAAGGCCAATTACCAGATTGTTGATTGCCAAAAAAAATAATAAGAACTTTTTTTTTCGTGTTCTCAACATAAAATGGCAGCGTCTATTCCAATTTCGGGCCAAACTAACTAAAAAGTGAAAATGACTATTCTTGTTTTCCTTGAAACAAATTGTGTTTTCTTGAAACAGACTGTTAAAATCCCTTCCTGAACAAGTATGTCCGCAGAGATAGAAACTACTTGGAGATTACAGATAAACTCATTCTACTATAGTAGTTGGTCCCCTCAGGACCTCATTGGTTTCAATGGCTATATTAGCATCTCCATCTTCTCCTGTTGTTGGCAAATGCTTGAAATGTATCCTAGGTAGGGATCCTTCCAAAAATTTTCTGCATTGAAGAACCATCTACAGGCTCAAAAGTTTTTTTTTTTAATTCAGTATCTTTGCTCTTTGGTTTATATCCCTTCTGCTTTGATGTGTGCTGACAAGCTCGGCTGTAAATCTTGTCTGTGAGCTATGCTATGACTAGCTACATCTTCCAAAGTATCTCAGAGATTTACATTTTGTGTTTGCTATACTATAGAGGACCAACTAAACAAAATTATTAGAACCTAACTCAGAGTCTTCTAGATGTTTGTGACCCTTACATTTTTTTTTTTTGATGACGAGGAAATTCCCCAAAGCCGGACCCTTTTGGCCCAACCCTGAAGTACAAACCCCGGCTCCCTGGACTGACCCCACAACCCAGAGAGCAGGTAAGTCAAGGGCGATAATGGGGATGTTGGGGCTCGAACTTGGGACATGTTAGAACCCAAGCCGAAGTCTTACCACCACACCAAACCCTTGGGGGTTGAGCTCACATGCCTGGCTCTTTTCAGGTTATCTCAGTAAGTTATCAAACAAATAAGTGTGCACCTCAATAGTCATCAGTGATCAATTTTTTTTTTTTTATCTACAAACAACATTTAAGTTAATGGTATATAGTTGACAGGGAAAGCAGTGATTGTCCTGCTTGCAGTTATAAATGTTACATATTATCAGACAAACAATACTCACTTCTGACATAATGAGAAATTAGCCCCAATGTCCGCATAACTCAAATATATATTAAGTCAAATGGTAATTTTATCACCAATTTTTTCTCAAGATCCAGAAGACAAACGAACATCAAATCTTAAAACGTTTGAAAAGGGGTTTTCCATCAACCATCCATCATCAGAAACCAAATAGAATTTACAAGAAAAAGTTATCATGAAATGCATACAGAACATTGAATGCATCCATTCTGAGACCAAAAACATGAATATCACCACAGAATGTGACGGAATAGATTCAATGATGTCGAATCTCAATAAGTTCTTATAACAATTGTATCATAAAAAGATCACATGAACACAATCAACAGATGTTGCATGTGTCTCGACCAAATTGATATAACAAAATTGAATGTTCCCAAGGGGAAGAGAAAAATCAGAATTGTGAAAAGCAAAGATTAACAGGTTGAAAGATGTGTGCAGCGGTTAGTGATCAGAAAACAACCTATGCTTCTACATAGATATGAGCAACCAGGCATACTAAGCATATCACGAAATTGATTCCAAAAACATATATTTAGGATCATAATCATGTAAACTCTTAACAACTTAAGAACCTTGAACCCTTCACCTTGTTATATTCAATGCTAAGGCATTGCAGACAACGCTGGATCACATGATTTCCATTCAGGTCCTTGATGAGAGGAAGAAACCCTGGTTCGAGGGCTTCTGTAACCAGTAAAATCTCATGCCTGGTTCTGAGAGTTTCAATCAGCTTCTGTACCACGCGAGTACTGATAGAAAGTAAAGGACTGTTAAAATAGGCAGAAACAGAGTCGTATGAAAATATTTTATTGCTTATGACCTACCCATGAGGGTTTAAAGAGATTCTGACAAGCTGCCCTGGTTCTGCAGTTACCCTCAGCAGGATCTGCTTTCTCTGTCCTTCATTACACACATCCAACAACTTCTGCATAAGGTAATTTCCAAATGGATTCATCATAAGCTCCGCTACATGGTCAATGATCTCGTTAAATACTATTTTAACATCTTTCGGAGCGCCCCCTTCAAAAATCCTCTGTAAAAATCGACAACCATGCTGATCCTTGGCTAGTAAATATATGAACCCTTGAGCTTCTGCCAAGGAGGTATAGTTAGGTAGTCGAGACTGTGGGCTGTATATCCTAGTATTTTGAGAATTGTCACAAATTCCTGTGTTTTGATGCCGGCTATCTAGATGTGACCTTCCTAGAGGCTTACTGACACCAATGTCATGCCAGACACCCTTACTCTGACCCTTTGAATAATCGAATCCCTTGTTGACAGCATGATTGAAAGCCTCACCCTGAATAATTAAGCTCTCCTCAAGAGTAAGAGACTCGATACCTGCTTGTGGGATGCTAAAGTTTGAAGGTGTCATGGTCCTCCCACTGGACAACGACAGGCCAAAACACAGCATGTTTGCAACACTCAAATGAGGCCTCGGGTTAGTCAATCGAGGAGAATTGGGCAGCTTAAGTGCCTCTCTCTCTTCATTCAAATTCCTTTCGTCTTGTCTTGCATGGAATAGAGACTCAGCCACAGGTAGCCCGTGGAACGGACTCCCTCTAATGTAAAACTTATCCGTCTGCTCCGTTGTTCTCTGCCTCGGAAAATTCATCGAGCCATTACTGTAATTAAATTGAGGAAAAAATTTATCAGGCTGCAGGGGGAACAATCTTGATCCCAAAGAATACCCCGTTTCACACTCCCGCTGCAATCCTGACAACGGCGCACTCATCTGGCCATCCAAACTTGTAGCACCTAATGGAACAGGGGATCGAAAACCCATATAATCAGAAGGTCCTCTCCTGACATTCGTATAGCCCGCGGTCTTGATTTGATTACTCCCACTTATGTTCAAATCACGATAAAGAAGCCTATCACGGGCTACCGGTAAATCTCTCAAATTTGAAAAATTATGTTCTCCATTGCTAATGTACACTTTACTAAGATTTCTACACAGACCCAGCTCATCAATGAAACTCTCATTGGTCTTCATCCTAACAGATGAATCAGCTCTTTTAGAATCCAACCGTAATCCATCTGAGTAATGGGAACTTCCACAAGGCATATGTGGTTTAAGCTCTTCTAATGGAGGCGGGGTAGGCGATCCATTGTCAGAGAGAGAATTTCCACCAGAGCACAAGGTCGATGAAGAGCCATCTGACTGCAAAGACAACCCACTAACGGGAGAGCAGGCATATGTGTACTTATAACGATATGCGGAGTCATCATCATACACACCATACATGACATGAGTTCTCCGACTTATAAATGACCCATCACCATGGCCGGCACGATGGATACCTTTATGTTGTTGATGCAGATGATGATGATGAGGGATATTGCGTGATGTTGCATGAGGGATCGCATCCAACAACATTTCCAGCTCTTCATCGTTCTTCATGTTTTCTTCAATCTCAACAATAAAAACCAACGAACACAAAAAATGCGTATCAGAGAATGAGACGACAAACCAATCGAGCTCTTCAATCCCCAGAATCACAAAACCCACGCCAGATATTCATTCATAGGCAAATAATAAATACCCAGAAGGGATTACCACGTTTTATCATCTGGGTTTTGATCATAAATTGAAATGAATGCGGTTTTGTTTGTGACCGTAGGAGAGAACTTCAATCGCATTGCTTTCCAATAAAACTCATCTCATTTATGTTCTGGGTTTTCTGTGCGAGGAGTTGGTGAAGCATGCAAAGATTGAAGGATTTTAACATACGGTTGCTGAGTCACCGTAGACATACACTCCCCTGTACGGTCTCTCACACCATTAAAGCTGAAGAGGAAGAGACGATATGTGGGACTAATAGAAATATTCACATATGTGGATATATATTACAAAGCGCAGGGAGCAGAGAGACGCAAACAAACACGCATAATACTGCGAGTCTAAACACACTGTTTAGAGCATTTAGTTAGAGAGAAAATACAATTTTTCACCCACAAATTATCATAAGTTTTGCAATTTACCTCCTCAACTACCAATTTTGATACATTACACCCTTTAACTAACAATTTTTGACATTTTACACTCTTTTCCAAAATTTAAGACTATAATGACGATAATGCCCTTGACCCATTTTGTATATAGTAAAAATATTATTGTCAATTTATTAATTTCTCAAGGGTATTATTGTCAAATGGAAGGTGCAAAGTATTTAATATTAGTAGTTGAAAGGTGTAATGTGTTAAAATTGGTAGTCTAGGGTGTAAAGTGTCTAACATTGATAGTTTGTGGGTGCAATGTCTTTTTTTTCTAAATTGTGGGTATAGTGTCTAACATTGATAGTTTGAGGTACAATGTATTACTATCTTGATAGTTTGTGTGTGTAAAATATATTTTTCACTTATTGTAATATCTTTCCATAATTTCTTATTCCCAAATTATGAACCTGACACTCTTTCAGGATGCGTGTAGAACACGCTCGACAGTGACAGTGGGACCCATACAGTTCAACCCGGCAACGAACATCTGTCGCTCGAAGCTTGAGTGCTTGACGAAGGCTTATTACGTTCAGGCGGCGCGTGGAGGAAGAGTTTTACGGTTGATTAATATACTACTTAGAAAGGTAAATTTATAAATAAATACTTAATAGATATTTGTTTTTGGTAAGTATTAATAGATATTAAATGTGGAAGATTTTTTCTTGATTTTTCTGTTAAACATATCTAAACATCCCGTCCTCATTCGGTATTCCTCTCCTCTAATACCGGTTCTAAAAATTTTACTCGTTTTTGGATCTCATCAATGACGAAATTGCCCCAACCTTTTGAGCTGGTCTGCTTTTTCTATTCTCTTCCTGTTAACCTTTTTATGCTGGTTGAATCCATAGAGTTGAAGTCGCTTTTAATGGTAGATAATAATATTAGTATGGAAAAAATATATTTTTCACTCAAAAATTATCGTAGATTTTACATTTTGTACTATAAATTATCAGTTTTGACACATTACACCTTCTAACTACTAATGTTAGACACTTTGCACCATTTGTCAAATTTTTAGACTAAAATGATGATAATGTCCTTGACCCACTTTGCATACATTTAATATATTGTTCTCAATTCATTAATTTATCTAGAGTATTACTGTCAGGTGGAGGGTGCAAAGTGTTTAACATTAGTAGTTGGAGGGTGCAATGTGTCAATGTGTGTAGTTTATGGTATAAAGTATCTAAGATTGATAGTTGGAGGGTGTAATGTGTTAAACCGATAGTTTAGGGTGCAATGTGTCATAGACCTGGTAGTTGATGGGTGAAAAATATATTTATCCATAATAATAATAATGAAATCCATGCTCTAAGTGAACATATTTTTTCATTATGATTTATACTTAATATACCGTAGTCTAATAACATTTGTAAGTGATCTCCAAAATAATAATAATAATAAAACGCTTTTTTAAAAAAAAATATTTTAACTTGGAAAATCTCACATCAATGGTTTCCAACCACTTAGCCTTAGGTATTAAGTTGTGATAATTCATTGCTTCTTTTTTAGAAAGATCTGGGACAGATTTGATAATTGAGTCCATTAATAGGAAAAAAAATAGAACCATTAGAGAAATAAAATAACCTTTTTCGTACCGGTGATCATCTTCTCCTTGCTAAGGAAGTAACCATGCAAGTTCCATAATAACGGCTAATGAATGGACCATGGTCTAGATAAAACCTTTTTTTTATCTGTCCCAAAGTTATATCTTTCGCCCCTAATTTAATAATTTTAAATTCTGAGTAGCCTTGGAGCCTGGAGGACATGCTTTTCTGCAAAAGATGAAGGTGATTAGTGATAGTGACCCCAAAAAGGAGGACCCTCCCAAAAAAATCCTCTCCTCCCTTTTCTCGGTTCCTCCCTTCTCTCGGTCTGGGGAGCTCCGGCTCCTCCCCTTCCTCTTCTTTCCTCTGGCCACATTTTTGGTGACCGGAGACTATCTTTTTTTGTTCTTTTTCGGCTTGGTTTTTCTCTTCGTTTTGGAGGCTAGATCCTCGTCTCTCCGGTGCTATTCGGTGTGCACGGCATCCCTGGTGGGTTTCCTCTCTGTCAGGCGCGGTGGCCGTTTGTCGGCGCGTGAGGTCCCACGCACACCCCACGCGCGCACGTGGATCTCACGCATCGGTGCTCTGGAGCCCCTCTGTTTGGCTGTCTCGTGTGTTTTTCGACGGTTTTGCGTTGCCCGGTCGTGCTCTGCCCCACAGGCGGTCCTTTTTGCCTCGGTCCGGCCGTGCTTTGCCGGCGCGTGTGCTGCCTATCCGCTCGGCGTTTTTGCTCCGTGCCGCCTCTGGTCGGTTCGTTTGGCCCGTTTCCCGCCTCTGTCGCCTTCCCCCAGTTGGTGGTCAGCTCTATTTCATGCTGTCTGACGTTGCCTCCTCTCCTCCTCCTCCTTGTGTAGCCAGTCTTTGCGTGATTATTACTTCGAAAGAGTCGGATTGCTGCGAAGTGCGCCCTTCTTCTTGCAGAAGCCGCCACCGTTTTGTGCGATGGTTGTGTTGTGTACAGCTCTTGTGGCCAGTTTGTATTGTGTTCTGACCCTTGTAGTCAGTTTGTGGTTGTATTATCTATGGACCTTTATGGTCGGTTGGTTTTGGGGTTTGGACAGGTCACAGATGAATTCATTAAGAGGAGAAAAGACACTCAATGGTAAAATTTCACGAGAACAATAGGCAAGATTACACTTCTGCTTCATTTTGAATTGCTCCAAAAATACTGCAGGAATGTTTTGATGTTTTGAGGGTGTTGAAGAGGACTGCCTTTCAACCCAACACTCTTTGTCGTTGCCCTCACGCTGCCTCTGTCTCCGTCTGCCTCCATCGCTGGTGGAACTGAAGGCATCGTGCTTTTGGGTTGTTTGTTGTTACTATGCCTTCATATTTTTTCCTTCTTTTATGTTTTTCTTCCCCTTTCCATTTCGTTATTTAAGATTGTTACTCTTTTTGCTGCCTATTCTAATCCTTGATTTTTCTCATTAGCAAACGTTTGCCTTCCCTCTATTCCTTTCCCTCCGGTTTCTTTGTGGCCAAACAGAGCATGAGTTTGAGTTAAATATTATCAGTTGATACATCTATACTTTGGCCAAATGTCTGCTATTTCAGTCCCTTTTCTTTCTCCCTCAAGTCAGTATTTCTTTAACGTTGGTTACAAGTCATTCCGTAAACAAATTTGATGCTAGATGAAAACGGCAACCTCCAGCCATATAAGTATGACTCTGTTTGGATGGCAGATTTTTTTAAAAAAATTGCAATAATTTTTCACTAATTTCTATACTATCTTTAACAAAAAAAAATACCATTAAATATTTTTACCCATCTACACATAAAAATAGCATAGATAAAAAAATATTTACTTATTCATCGATTTCAATATTTTTTTATCAAACTTTTGTTATAAATTATAATTTTTCATAAGATAAACTACCGTTACCCGTAAAACAAATCTTATCATTACTACTTTCTATATTATACCCATCCAAACACAGAAAAAACTGTTGGGCCCACAGTTTTGATTCGCATAATGGGGTCCGGTTCCGGGAATCCATATATGCTTTTTGAACGAGTGATTGACCCGTGCGTAACCATGCACATTCCAATGCACTATTTCTTAATCCTCCACTCTCCAATAGTCTTAGATCATTAGGTCTTGTTTGGAGAGTAGATTTCGGTAAGGATTTGGTTTCAAGGTTGGGCTGAAATTTGAATGAGAAGGAATTTGGTTGAAAATCAGTTCCTAGTTTTTAAACTTCAGAAAAGCTTGCAAACCAAAAATAAAAGCAAATGCTTGTTTAATGATCTAGAAAACTTTTTTTGTATTTCAAAAATATTTTAAAATCCAAACATATTTTTCACATAAAAAGATTTAAATCTTCAATAACATTTTAACATTTTAATCTAAACCTTTCAAAAACTCTCCTTCCAAATATATATCTCAAATTCTCAATAACATGAAATCTGTTAAAGATCTAGGAGAATTAGATCAGACTGGAACGTATATACTTTTCCCTCCAAGAGCCATCCCAAGGTGCTGCGGTTTGTGCTCTTCTAGAAAAGGACGAATTGGCGTGCGGGCGCAGCTACTTTGAATAGCTACAGCACGACGGCGAGAGTCCTCAGGATGGAATAAACAGTGTACATTGCATATATGCACACAACTGGGCCGCGGAGGTCTCTCCCCTGCAACCTGCCCCATCTAGCTTCAGCTTAGATGCAGGCTATCTTCTCACAGCTGAATCATCAGCCTCAAGAGTGAATGTCATTCCAGACTCCCATAAGGTACTACAAGGGCAAAAAGCCGGAGCCTATCAAATGAAGATAGTATAGAAAAGGGTAGAGAGGGGAGGGTAAGGGAGGGAAAAGAGAGAACAGCGGGATCGAGGAAGCATTTTCATCGATGACTTAGAAACGCATCATCATTATTCACATCAACAGCTATCTCATTCGAAAATAACATTTCGGTATATTTGGTTCACCATTAGGCAACTCCAAATCATTCCAAGGGACACAAGTACAACAATGGCATGCATAAGATGAAAACTAGATAGATAATATCGGAAGACATGTCTTTCAGAGGATAGACGGAACTTGCCAATCAAGACTAGATCCCACCAAACATAAAGAGGCAAAGACACCTAAAGGTCCAACTAGGTTGTGGCTGATTAAGCTCCAAGCCCACTTTTTCCTCCTGTCAAGAGGCTAGCTGTATTTATTTGCTGGAATTATCTGTATTCATAATGTCACCGTTGCTCTCTCCATTCCCTCCATACTGTCGCTTCTGGAATTATCTGTTTTTTTTATTATGACATTTACTTTTATATTATGTTTTGTGGACATGGATTGGTTTTATTTGATATTTTTGTTCATATTATGTTTTGACGATACTTGATATATTTATGTCATTTCAGTTATGTTATTTGTATTTATTAAAACTTAATACAATATGTTAATTAATGTCACATTTCTAATTTCGGTACACTCATTCAAAAAAATATTGATATTAGAACATAATACACTTAAGATTATTTATATTATTAACTAACTTTGATTATTTAAAACTTGCTAATAAATTTAATTGCATAAGCTAAAAATGAAAACAAAATCATCAAAAACCGTTCGGAATTTAATGTCTCTGTCATGAATTTTTAATGTAAGCTCGAACAGTGTCGTATTATATATAAAAAAACTCGTCCAAACACGTTTTTATACAGTCGGGACGCCTGAAATTCAAAAAACCGTGCGGACGAGGGTTTTATATCGTCCGGACGTGGTTGTTTATGATCAGATGCTATCGTCTTGGTATTTCCAAAACGGTGTCGTGTGATGTAAGGTAGTGTTCAGATGACGTTTTACTATCTGAATGTCTATGTAAATGAGCATACGTTGTCGTTTGAGAATTACTAAAACGGTGTGTTGAACTTTTAGATGGAGTTCAGACGTTTACATCGTTGTTCGGACGGTTATGAAATTTTGGCGGTATTAATTCCCTCGAAAACTAATACACGTATACGTCCGAACTGCCTTTGATGTGTCCGAACGGTATTCAATTGTATGAAAGTGGCAGAATCGCAGATAGTGAAGTAAAAAAAAAAAAACGTAGAAAGCGAGATATTTGAGCATGAGGAGAAGCGGAGAGTTAATTTTGGGCGTCCAATCTCATTGAATAGGGTGTGAAAGGAGAAGCTCTTTTAGAATTTGATGTTGGATTGCATTTGAGGTTAGTGGGTTTTAAATTGAATTATTTTAGGATGAAAATCATATATTTTAATATATGAAAGCATTTTTTTTTCAAAATTTTAGGGTCTAAAATGATAGTAATAGAGTTTAGGGTTGATTGTGATATGTTTATATTGAAGTATTTGTGATTTGGGTTGTTTTGACAAGATTTTGGGGTGAAAATATAGCCTGTGCGTCGAAGAACCTCTATTTTTGGTTCGGACGCTTTGTAAAACGCGTCCGAACGTGTATATGTATGGTTCGGACGTTTTTGTTACGTCCGAACGATTTTTTGTTGTTATGTCATGCACTCATTTAGTAACCTTAGTAATTCTTGAATTGTCCACGTTATGAACAGTTTGAGTTTACAATATGCATAATGTGTGTAACTGTATCTGCTATTGTGACAAATGTGTTTAGAAATTTCGATGCAAATCTCTTTTTGTCCTCCGGATACACATTCATCATTGAACTTACACACTTGCCTTAAATGGTGGGTATTTAGGGGGCGTTTGTTTCCCAATCTTTTAAACTCTCAAAATTTCTAAACAATTATAAAATAATTCATCTCTCCTCATTAAATTATAAAATAATATTATACTATTCAATTAAATCTTCTCTCTCCTCACTTTTCCATAAAAATACTATACTTTTTCACAAACTCCAATACTCAAAATTTCTAAAACCCTAATATTTCCACAAACAAACACCCCCTAGGCTCATTGTTGTAGGCATGTATTTGGGGACTAAGGGGAAATGTTGTCAAAATTTCTAAAGCATCGATCACAATGGTGGGGTCAATTACGTGCAGTATGTGATATTGTAAACTTGAATGAGACATGTCCTATCACCAAAAAAAATAAGAGTTGAGTATGAATGTTGTTTGTATATTTCGTCTTTGAAGGAACAATATGAATAAGAGTTGGATTTATGGGGTTGATAGATTCAAAAGTGTGAAGTATAGTGATGGTGTGCGAGATTTTATGAGTGTTGCCCGTAGTTATGCATATAGTCGGGGTCTGATAAGATATTCATATAAGAGATGTAAGAATGTGTTGTTCCAACGCGTGGACGAGACGGAAGACCATTTATTCATAATTGGGTTTGACCAGAATTACACTCATTGGGTATTTCACGGAGAGTCAATTTCAGAAGTTCCTAACCGGGTGGTGAATTTAGAACCTGAACCAGGCAGCGAGGACTCTGAGGGAAACATAAATGATGATATGAGAGACATGTTAGAAGATTTTGAGGCGGGAGCAAGGGTTGATGAGAACGCGGGTGAAAATGTACCAGATCCTGAAACAGTCCAGTCTGGGTCTGGAGACGGGTTTTCTGCGTATACCAAGTTATGGGTGGATGCTGAGCGAGAGTTGTATCCCGGGTGTAAGAAGTACTCGAAGTTGTGTTTCGTTGTTAGGTTACTTCATGTGAAGTCGGAGAATAATTTGACTGTAAAGGCTTTTGAAGATATGTTAGGCTTGATAAAAGATGCAATGCCGAAGGGGGAGACACTGTCTAAATCTTATTATGAGGCAAAAAAGTTAAGAAAGAATTTAGGATTTAGCTACAATAACATACATGCGTGCTTAAATGACTGTGTACTATTTTGGAAGAAGCACAGTGAGTTACAAGAGTGTCCGGTGTGTGGGGAATCGAGGTGGAAGTACAATCAGAATGACAAATCAAAGGTTCCTCAAAAAGTGTTGCGGCATTTTCCCTTGAAACCGAGGTTATAGATATTGTTTCTATCAAGGTAAACGACAACGGATATGCGGTGGCACCAAGAGAAGCGTGTGGTTGAAGATGGGGTGATGAGGCATCCTGCAGACTCTGGGGTATGTAAGGACCTTGATAAGAAGTATGAATGGTTTGGTCGGGAATCTCGGAACGTCCAGTTGGGTTTAGCATTTGATGGGTTCAATCTGTTTGGCAACATGAGCTTATCATATAGTATATGACCAGTTTTACTAATTCCATACAATTTGCCGCCATGGAAACGTATGAAGGATTCAAGTTTTATATTGTCGTAGCTTTTTCCAGGTCCAAGAAGTCTCGGGAATGATATCAACGTCTACTTGCAGCCATTGGTAGATGAGTTGAAGGACTTGTGGGAAAATGGAATGCAGACGTACGACACGGCTGTATCAAGTTCATTCAAGTTACATGTTGCTTTGCTTTAGACAATAAATGACTTTCCGGCTTATGGTAATCTCTCGGGTTGGAGTACAAAAAGACGGTTAGCATGTCTTAATTGCAATGCGAACACAACGTCATTTTGGTTGAAACATGAGGGTAAACATTATTTTTTTTGGGACATTGCTAGCATTTGCTCGCGACGCATGAGTGGAAGCATGATGTCGACATATTTTACTGGAAAAAAGAGTTTAGAGCAGCGCCTGAAGAAGTCACTGGAGAGGAGATACTTCAACAACTTGAATCGGTACTGTTATGTTCGTTTGGGAAGACTCAGAAGAAGAGAAAACGTGCTGACAATGAGTTAAGTTAGACGAAGCGCAACATATTCTTTGAGTTGCTGTATTGGTCATAGTTGAAACTTCGACATAATTTGGACGTCATGCACATCGAGAAGAATATTTGTGACAATGTGTTGGGAACTTTGATGAACGTCGATGGTAAGACGAAGGACAATTCTAGTGCTCGGCAGAACTTGACATTAATATGCATTAAAAAAAGGAGTTGCATTTGCAAGTTCGGGGTCAGCAGGAGGTGATGCCTCAAACATTATTTACTTTAATGAATGATGAATGTAAGAAGTGTTGTGAATGGCTGAAGGGTGTCAAGTTTCCGGATGGATACGCCTCTAACATATCCGGTGCGTGAATATAAATGAAGGGAAGATAATGAGTATGAAAAGTCACGACTTACACGTCTTGTTGCAGCGACTGTTACTGGAAATGATACACGGGTCTTTAGGAAACGAAATATGTACGCCGTTGACTGAGTTGAGCTTATTCTTCAAAGACTTGTACTCAAAAACAATATGTTTAGATGTTGTGGACCAGTTAGAGGACATTGGAATGATTCTTTGCAAGTTGGAACATATATTCCCTCCATCATTTTTTACTATTATGGTTCATTTAGATGTTCATTTATCTCGGGAGGTGAAACTTGGGGGTCCAGATAAATATCGGTGGATGTATCCAATGGAGATGTATATGGGGAAGATGAAGTGTTTCGTTAAGAACAGGGCTCGGTGTGAGGGCTTAATAGCAGAGAATTATGTGTTAAATGAATGTCTAACTTTTTGCTCACTGTATCTTGGTACGGTTGAGGCAAGATTTAATAGAAAGACCGAAATTATGACAACATGGATGATCGAAGTTATCGTTTTCTGTGTTTACTCAAAGTGTTCAACCGCTAAGAGCTGGTAGGGGTCAAGATTTGAATAGAAATGAATTTACAAAAGCGCAGTTGTACATACTCAACAATTGTTCAGAAATCAGCCAACATTTAGTGTAAGTGCTATGTGAATTTTCGTTCACTTAAACACTTATCAGTTCATTATATTTTAATTTATTATAAAATATCTTATTTCTTTATAGTGAGCACTTGGAAGAGATAAGGAGAAAATCACTATCAATTATGTTGATAGGAGGCACAAAGAAGAATTTCCGTTATGGTTTAGAACTTGGGTATTTATTTAATTTTGTTCCTATTATATATTTAATGAACGTTGATGATCATTATTTTTAGATTCAAAGTTAACATGTGTTTACTATTTTAGGTTTAAACTATGCGCAATGAAAATTCAGGCTCGGTGTCGGATGATTTGTATGCATTAGCATCCGGTCCGGATCAGCGGGCACTTTGTTACTCTGGGTTTGTAGTGAATGGAGCTAGGTTTCACACGGTCTTTCTTGAACAATTTCGTAACACTCAGAATAATGGTGTGGTTGTTCCGGGGGACCATGATGGGGGAGAAGATGTTGATTTTTACCGCCATGTCATGAAGATTTAGGCGTTGCGTTATTTGCGGGTGAATTTAGTTTATTTACTAAAATGTGACTGATTTGACTTGAGTACTCAAAATTTAGGTCTTCATAAAAGTGGTCGGTTTGTTAGTATTAACACATGCCGAAAGTGGTACAAAGATGACCTGTTCGTGCTAGCTTCTCAGGGGAATCAAGTATTTTATATTGATGATATGAAGTTGGGCGGCCACTGGAAGATTGTTCAAAAGATTACCATAGAAACACTTATGATATTCCACCTATTAAGGTGGAATCTAGTGAAGATGGAGAATGACCGTCGAACCATGAAGCATACTAGGAGAATGAGTCTATTGAGCTTTTTGTGGACTTTAGCTCATTTGACATGATCCCGTTGACTAGAAATGACGTCGAAGCTTATGTGCCGGTAACCGATGAGAATGGTCCACAACAACATGAAGTAGAAGGAAGCGATGATTCCTTGGAATCGTTCAGTGAAGATTGTACTGATTCTGAAGAATATTACTCTGATGACTAAAGTAACTTTATCGTTTCAATTAAATTTGTGTTTCTATTTTTTATTCATTTTGAGTAACATAATTCATTGTGTTTTTTCTCTAATATTTATTTATTTGGTCACAGGGCAACGTCATGCCAGCGGGAGGGAAACGTCTTCGGTACGATTCATCAGTTCGAGGGACCTCGAGAAGCACCATAAGATGATGAAGGAGCAACAAATGAACCTAATGGAACAATAAGTACGGTGGTAGAGCAAATGCGTCAGCAGCTGATGGAGCAGATCAGACAGATGCAATCAAATAAAAATTTGGGTAGATCATTTATGTATTTTTACTACTTTGTCAATACTTATTGATTATATATTTTATTTACTTTTAATAACGATTGCATATTTGTAGATATTTTATTATATTATGAGTAGTGAATATCTTTCTATTTATATTATTTTTAAAATTTTAATTAAATTAATTCAAATATATAGAAAACCGTTCGAACGATAAAAAATGTCGCCCGCACAATTATTTTTTATTGATAACGTGCGCACGCATAACTATCCGTCTGCACACTTTGCTTTAAATTAGTTCGTCCGAACAGTGTTTATCGCGTCCACACGGTCTTTAAATAAGAAATCGTGCGCACAATACACTAACACGTTCGAACGTTTTCAACGTAACAAGGGTCCAAAATTTTATACGTAATGGTTCGAATGAAGTTTGCAGATAACAAATAATTTTTTGTCATAAACGAAACAACGGTGCGGACGGCTTTATGAAAGAGTCCGGACGTACTCTCCATACCGTTCGGACGATGTTATGAAACCATGCGCACGGTTTTGTAGATGAAAAAATTCATTTTGTCACATTGGACGAACCGTTCGCATCAGTTGTCCGAACGAATGGAGAATACGTTCGCACATCTCATGCAAACGGATGGACTCTACTGGGCATGACGATTTTTCAATTTCGTCATTATGGCACAAAACCGTCCGGACGGTTTCGAAGGGTTTCGAGCTACAGAACACCAAAATCGTCACCTAAAACCTTGGCTGACAGGCTTTAAGTGACAAACCGGTTTGGTCACCCAAAGCCGTAGCTGACGAATTGGGCACTTTGGGTGACAAAGTCTGTTTTTTCTAGTGAATAATTCTTTTGAACTCATTAAATCTATATTTTATATCAGGACTCTTGGACCCAAAGCCTAAAATCTAAATACACTTATCAAATATGGTCCACGTATGATCCACTTAGAGCGGTTCCAACGACGAGGAAAACAATTAACAAATTCTTCATCTGCTCAGCATCGGTTCTAAAGTTTTTACATTTTTCTACACGCCTTCTCTCATTTTGTCCTAACTTTAGAAACGACATGTTTCCAAAATACAATACCAAAAATCAGTCAAGGAGGAATATGTCAAGATCTTGACGCAGTAAATATTTGACACCCGGGGTGTTGATCTTCCTGTGTCACCGCCCACTCTAAATGCGAAAATGGGTTTGACAATCATGGCCGAAAGCAAGGAAATAAACCAGAGAAAACAAAAAAAGCAAAGATCAGTAAGATTATTGAAATATGTCTACCATCCCCCTTCAGTGAGGTTCTAAAAGATCTAATGCAAAAACGGAATGGGTGTCTGAAGAACGAGTGTAGCTGAAGGCAATCATTTCTTGACCATATATTGGCGCTTTGAATTTTCTGCTTCACATTCAACCTATATGGGTTGTCTAGTCCATTGAGACCATAAGCCACCACCAAAAAAGCAAGTTAGACTCCAGCCTCTAAGTTCTAGCGATCAGTACTGACTGAGAAGTCGAACAAAACGTCTGATGAAGATGTCCGCATATGTGAGATATAAAGATCTTAAGATGCTGCGTAAAATATGGGTTGTGAAGACGATGAAAAGGCTCTTTAGAACCAATCATGCATTTGACTCGAAAATAGAGAGAGAAGAATACAAGTCTGCATGTTCCTTTTGAAATGATAGCTTCCATTCAATCAATCTGAAGAAACTCATTGCGATTAAATTGTCAGAAGAACTCGTAGCCATTCAGTGGGTGGTGTTTTCTTTTTTTCTTGAACTACTAGTGGCTGTGGTACTGACTTTAATTCCAAAAGGATGAATTGTTTGATTTGTGGGTGAATTTAAGAGGTCCTCGGCCTACATGCTTGAGGATGTGGGTATAATGAATTTTTCTGTTGAAGACAACAAGAGGCAGATCTCAGATATGCCCTAGATCCACTGGAATCAATATTTACGCGCGGTAGAGAAAAGTTTAAACTACACATAAATTCCTCTGTTATGGGTATAGAATAGAAAGCAGTAACAAAGTTATCATCAGTTCATCATACGTGCAGAAAGGAATGCATTTTGGCGGGTCTTTTCTATCTCTGACATCTCATTTACGTTACTTACCCCCCAAAAAAAAAGACATCTCATTTACGTTACCAAAGCCATCGAATCCAAAGTCATTCAAGGCCAGAGATGATCATAGGGGCACAAAGGCCCATCACATCAATTTCATCAATATAAAAGGCTCGGAGGGCCAACAACCAAAAGGCCTTAAAAGGACAAAAATAACCGGATCAACGGACCCACAAACCCAACCCAGGTCCACAAACCCTGGACACAACTCCACCACGCCGAGAAATATTGAAACTGTCGGAGGAGGAATCGGATCAGCACCTACAACAAAAACACTCATAGGAGAGAGACTCGGCCAAAAGGGAAGCCAAACCTACCAAGAGTATCAGGGGGCTGCCGAACCAAGACGACGTTGAAGCACTAGAGCTGCAGAAGCACTAGAGCTACCAAACTTATTGAAAAAAAAACAAAGAAATAACTCCTGACCACCAGCCAGGAGGGGTTTTAGAGAAGGTTTTTTCAGTGTTTTCTAATAGGCCTCTGGCTCCCGTCAAACCTCAATTAGGTTCAGCAGCTGTCTGAGCGTGACATTGTCAAATGATTCGGACAAGGATTGCCTATGAGTTGATAACTCTTGAGATACCTGCTGCATTGTTGGGCGGAATTCTGGATTGGCATTAATGCATGAGAAGGCGAGTTTAGCAATTGTGACCACTTCATCAGTCATGTCGGGATCAGGAGAAGCTATGCGCTTGTCCAACATATCCCGCAGCAGCATACCGTGGAAGTTCAACGGTGAAAAAGACGATGACGATGAAGAAGTTGACAGAGAGCATATCAGTTCACCAGGATGATGTCCCACAATTATTTCCAATGCCAATACCCCAAAGCTATACACGTCACATTTCTCAGTGACCTTCATAGTGTAAGCAAGCTCTACAAGATATGAAAAAAATAAAATAAGGAAATGATAGATATATAAGCTTCTTCATTTTTCTTACGCCAAAAAAAAAGAGAGAGCTATGAATGAGAAAAAAGAAAAAGAAAAACTCACATTTCAAAAGTAGAAATTCCAAGACATTATCGATTCCTTAGTGAGCCATCCATATAGCCATACGCAAAAAAAGACAAAGAAGAAAGACCAAATTACCTGGAGCAATGTATCCGTATGTTCCAGCAAGGCCAGTCCAGTTTGTTGAATCAAGCTTCACAAGTCTAGCAGTGCCAAAGTCAGACACATGAGCCTCATAACTTGCATCTAACAAGATATTGTTGCTCGATATGTCTCGATGAATTATTGGTGGCTTGCAATCATGGTGCATATAGCAGAGAGCATTAGCAACTCCTTTGATGATACCAATTCTCTTAGTCCAAACTAACTCCTTCGCTTGCTCCACCGTGCTTAGGATTTTAGCCATGCTTCCCCTCTCCAGGTACTCATATACCAAAAATGATTGTTCAGCATGTGAACAAAAACCATGAAGCTTCACAATGTTCCTATGACGTACATTTGTCAGTACCCGGATCTCACTCTCGAAAGCCTTATGGTCTTCCACCTTTGCATTATGTAGCTTCTTCACGGCCACAACTTGGCCTGATGTCAGCTCTGCTTTATAAACACTTCCACTTGCTCCTACTCCAATGCAGTACTTGGCATCGAAACCTTTGGTGACTTCTTTAATGTCTTTGTACACGAATTTTCCATCATAGCTCCAAATTGTGAACAAATTTTCATGACAAGAGTCTCTCGGCTCGTTCCTTTGCCTTTTCCTTTTCCTTTCTTTCTTCAGTATATAAAGCATAGCAGCAATAATAGTCCAAATGAAGACAGCTACAGGTACAAGGATGATAATCAAAAGAGCGACACCATCTTTGTCTTTCCCATTTTTTGCAGGAGGACGACAACTCACCAAACCGGTATGGTTCCCGCACAAGCCTCTGTTGCTCCTAAATGCTTCGTTTGGTGCTTCTTGAAACACTTTCTTGTTTGGAAGTGGACCAGTCAAGTTATTGTAGGATAAATCAACCCGCATCAAACTCTGCATTTCAGTGAAGGACGATGGGATGGAACCATTAAGCTTATTGTGGGAAAGATCCAATATTTCCAGCATGACCAGGTTGCCAAGCTGCCATGGAATTTCCCCAGTAAGTGAGTTCCAGCTAAGATCTAATAGAACTTGCAGGGATAACAACTTGCCAATTTCGATGGGAATGCTTTCACCGAACTTGTTGTGACTCAGATTTAAGTACAACATTTTTGAGCAGTCGCCAAGCTGATTAGGTATTGGACCACTTAGGTTGTTTGCTGCTAGATCCAGATAGGCTAAATCAGCTAAAGTTCCGATTTCTGAAGGAATAGTGCCAGAAAGATTGTTATTGCACAAAGTCAGGTTGAACAATGACTTTAGCTTCCCCAACTCATAAGGAATTCTGCCCACCATATGATTTGAAGAGAGGTCAAGCACATGCAAAAGAGTAGATTCTCCGAGCTCTGGGGGTATGTCACCACTAATTTGATTATCAGAGATTTTTAAGCTTGTCAGAAGTTGGCACTTTCCCCAACTTGGAGAAATCTCACCGTGAAATTTGTTGTAGCTCAAATCAATGTAATCAAGCTTTGGGTATATACCGAAGTCTTCAGATATATTCCCAATGAGGTGGTTCCTATCTAGTCGAAGTCTAGTTAAGCTTGTGCAATTTTTCAAGCCTTCAGGAACAGAACCTGAAAAACGATTGTTACTCGCACAAAAATCTTCAAGTATGCCACCATGACATAAATTTTCTGGCAAGAAGCCAGAAATGCTGTTGTTTGACAAAAAGAATAATGTCAAGTTGGTGAGATTGTTGATCTCACGGGGTAATGGACCGGACAACTGGTTTCCATAGAGTGACAAGACTTTGAGGCCAGTCAAACCACCCAAAGACGCGGGAATTGAACCAGTCAGGTTGTTCAAATTCAAGCGGAGCTCAGTGAGAGATTTCAACTCGCCAAATTCCGAGGGGATGGAGCCGGACAGATGATTGTTGCCAAGGTACAATAACGAAAGATTGGTCAAGTGTCCAATGCTGGAAGGAATGGTACCTTGAAGAAGATTACTTGCGAAGCTAAACACATTGAGGTTCGTCAACTTTCCTACTTCCTGAGGAATATGCCCGGTGAACTGATTGAAACCCAGATTGAGATAGGTGAGGTGTGAAAGGTTGCTAATACAAGGAGGGATTTTTCCAAAAAGTGAGTTGCGTTGGAGATCAATACTAAACAGGTTAGGCAAGGATGTGAAGTTAAAGTAATCAAGTGTACCTATCAAACTGATGCTTGTTAGGTTTATGCGGGTGACACTTCCCTCCTCGTTGCAACTGATCCCTATCCAACTGCATGGGCTTAAACTTGATCGTGTATTACTGGGAGAAAGTGTCCATGAAGATAGTTGAGATTGAGTTTGATTTTGGAGGGTTGCTTTCCAACTGAGCAGTGCTTCCACTTCTGCATTTCTTTCTGCTGTTAGAGAGGCTGGAGCAGGAGCAAGAGCAACATGGGAATAAGAGAAGAATATCATGAGAGAAAGAGGCGAGAAGACCTTGGGCAGCATCGTCTTGGCTTCACGTTTGGGGTCATGAACTAATAGTCATATACGGAGAGGACGGATCATGACAAGAGGGCCCTAACAGCTTGGTTGTGGATGTAGAAGCAATATGCAAGACTTCTCTACTTTACAGGAAGCTGCACTTGATCTGTCTGCATATGTAAATATCTTACGCATGCAGTTAAGTCCCTTTCATGGTTGATGAAGACTTGGAGAACTGGACAACTCAAGATGTCTCATCTCGTATCGTATTTCCCATGTTCTGCCTGTGTATCTATTTAACTTAGTCAACTATATCTTTCAAAAATTCCTACTAATTATTTTGCTTGACCGACTGTACCACTCTAAGCGAGCTAGTTCCAAAAGATCTGAGGGCTTTTCAATGACGTGTGATCAGCATTTTAGCATATATTAATAAGCAGATTCAATATAAATTAAAGGAAAAATAAAAATAAACCGATGACCAAAAAAAAATAAACCGATAAAAGACATTCGTAACTATTCCAGCCGTGAGAAATGTCTTGCTGCTGGGCCGTAGCTTGAGATTTACTCATTATGAGACTACTCCGATAGCCTCGATCTTATAGTCGCACTCGGCTTGCAAGGAACCATTCTTGAGCAATTTTGTAAAACAATAGAGCCCAAAGAAAAAGGAATCAAAAGAAAATAAAGGAAAAAGAACAGAAAAACCTTTCAAGAGGTTTAGGGCATGTTCGTTTAGGAAGAATTCTCAGGATTTTTTGAATCCTCAGGATTCTACAACCAAACATAATTTTTCACACCACATAAATATAACTACAACACGCATACCAATAAAGTTAACATCACATAAAAATTCTCAAAACACAAAAAATCCTCACAATACACCTTAACCGAACACACTCTTAGTTCAGTTTGCGATGTAAAATTTCACAAAATTTTATATCCTCTCACAATAAAATATTACAATACAATTTCTCTCTCATCAAATCATAACTTTTCACTATAAAAAATTATCTTTTTCTTCACTTTTTTACTAAACTCAAGACCTAAAATTTTAATAATATAAAAATTTTACAAGACAGGCCCATGCCAGATAAAATTGGCAGTATGATTCTCGTCTATTCTTTAACTTAATTCAAGTCAATGCATTTATAGCGCGTCCCCGGCATCTGCGGAAGAAGATGTCTTTTATTTTCTAGAAGAGGAGGCACCCTTTTCATCTCGGTGGGGGTAGGAGACAGAAAGTAGTTGAGTCAACTCTGTGTTTGTCAAAGGCTGCAAACACAAGCAACTCGAAAATATAAGACAAAAAACGCACCCATTTTCGAAAATTATAGAGAGCGGTCCTCCTTGTCTCTAGGCTCCCTTTTTTTGCTTTTCGGGTCCCTCCCTTCTCTATGCCCCAACTCTCGTGTGACGGGAGCCCCCTCCTGATTGGCTGTCGGCCGGTCAGGCATTTTTTCGTTGGTTTTCTTTGTTTTCAATAAATATGGTGGTTTCGTGTCATAGTTTTTGCTCTGGTAGAGTTCTCTTCGGGACGATAGGATGTTTTTCGGCGATGACGCCGGACAGAATAGAGATTATTCTGTAGGCTAAACAAAAGGCAATTTGCGAGAAGGGAAATAGAGAATTTCGACCCAAAGAATTCAGAAACACTCTGGATTCAATAAAATTCGTATTATTCAGGAATGACTCGACATAACCCACAAGCCGGGTTAAAATAGCTGAAAATCGACTATTAATGAAAATTTGCCAAAAATGGCAAAACCCTAAAAACCTTACCAAAACGAAATAAGGAAGGAAATCAAACGATTGCCAAAATCTGGCTCAAATCGGGTTCAGAATTATTTCCTAATCGACAAGAAGGAAATTACCATAAATAGCAAAAATTAACTAAAATTAGGGTTTTGAAAAGGAAATCAGCGGATTTGGGGCTCGAAACTAGGTGCACCGAGCGTAGCTGGGTGGCTATGACGTGCGCGCCGAAAAGAGCTTTCCGAATTGGGGTCACGGGCGCGAATCGGACACATGTAGCCAAAGTTATGGCCAAAATACCGACACGTGCACGGAAACTGCCCCAATTAGGCAAAATCATGATTTCTTGCCAATTTTGCGTTGATCCTCCCGCTTCAGATAATTCAGCGCCATCAATGAGCAATCTGACAGCTCTGCATCATCTGGGTTGGATCCACCAATTAGGCAAAATCACGATTTCTTAGTTGGCTTTTGCAGTTCCGGTGCTTCAACATTGTCCTTGTCCGGCAGAAATCCTCTGATCTTTGGTTGTCCACGCGCCCCTCTTGAGGCGCGTGGATCTGACGCGTCTGACGGTCTTTACCTCCTTTTTGGCCGAGCTCCTCCTCTGTGGGTGCTTTTGTTGCAAGTGTTGGCCTGGTTCCTCCTCCGGCGACTGTTTTCGCCGTTTTCGGCGTGGTGGAGTTGTGCTACGAGTCTGTAGAACCAAGTTGGTGTTGGTATTGTGGGTCTGTTGACCCGGTAGTTCTTGGCCCTTATGGCCTTCTGGTTTCTAGCCCTTATGGCATTTGAAATTGGATGATTATAGATTTGGTGCTTGTACTCCCTTCCCTGTGTAATGAAATCCACCTTTGCTTAGAAAAAAAAAAAAAAAAAGACATCGCGGCATATGACGAACACTCGAGCTGATTTATATAGAGACATGGTAGCAGGCAGGATCCATTCTGAAAGTCGGCAACAGGATATGGAACTAGCTTCTTACCTACGCAGTTTTTTTTTCTAAGCAAAGATTGATAAAACAAACTAAAATAAGCAGTCTACAAACAATCATGGGGAATAGGGGTTGTCAGAATCCAAAATGTCTTTAGGAATACAACCAACAAGAATAGTCCCAACAAAATTTGCAGCCCATTTAGCAATGTTATGCGCCAGCCGATTAGCACCACGGCTAACATGACCCAATTTCCAAATTTGTCGTATCCAATTATGGAGAAAGTTCTTCAGGTCAGGAAAGTCGAACTGGAGAACGAGACAAAGAAACCACTCTTTTACTTTCAGAAGCATTAGCGGGCAAAGGCACCGCTTTTCTCTTGTTCGAACCAAGATCCAGATTCAACTCTCTGTCAAACGGAAGAGATAGAAAATCAGGAATGGGCTTGAACTGTTCAGAAACATGGCGAGGGGACAACATCAAATTGGGCGTCGCATGAGACTCTAGAGTACTATCTTGGGCCATATCAAGAGGGAGCATAGAAGCTTCTTACATAATCAGTTACTCCTCCAATAACACTGCAGAGCAAATCTGATATCCTTCCAGCAATGGCTGTGTCACGTTTAACGGGTCTAACACTCATAATTTGAGAGTTATTGTAAAGGAATACAGAAGGAAATTGCGGAGAAATTTTGGACAGACAAAGAAGGCAGAAGAACTGGGCCGGTTTGCTTGGTTTTACACTAGGAAGCAAAAATATTTAATATTGTCATGTGCCCGATTAACTGTTGTGTTGTTCGTATGGGCCTCTGTTTAGATAGATTAGTGGACTATTTGTTTGGGTTATTTGCTGCTTATTTAGTTTGTCTTGTTTTCAAGTTATGCCCAATGAGTAGTCGAATAAAATGTAGTGATTTTATTCTGACCGAGTCATTCACCAAAGATGAAACCAATTTGATTAAGTCAGCTTTTGTCGAGTCAAGGGCCTTTAGATTAGTAGTTAGTTACGGATGTAGCTGTACGTTTGTGTATTAAATTCAAAGCTAATGAAAATCCTGCAATCTGGCAATTTGTAACTTAAGTTGGTGTTGGAGGCTGATCCCTCAACTAAAGTTCGTATGGGCTTCTTGGAAGCGGCAGGAGGATGTTGGAGAAGCTTTAAACCGTGGCGCAATTGGTGATGCTGGAAGTGCGCTACAATTGAGAGCAACTCGGATTGATTTTCCTCATTTCAATGGGGATGATCAGAAAGTCATTTTTGCATCTTTTCACATGGAATGAACCAAGACTTGTAGGCCACAAGAGGAATCATTAGCTAGGATGGATTTTTGCGAGCTTTTAATACTAGATTCGGCCCAAGTGTTTTATGAAGATCCTATGAAAGAGTTGACAAAGTTGAGGCAGACAACCAGCTTGGAGGCTTACAAGACTCAATTTGAGTTTGTTTCCAATCAACTACATGACTTAGCTGAGCATTATAAACTCAACTACTTTTTGAGTGGCCTTAAGAAAGAAATAAGATAGCTGGTAAGAATGTGCTAGCCATTAAAAGAGCAACCAGATTTGTTGCTGGACCAAACTGGGCACCAATGGGAGCCCAAATCACCCCGGATGACAAGAGAATAGTCTTAGTCCAAAGGTTGTCTCCAAGTAAAATGAAGAAGAAAAGAGAGAGAAGATTATGCTTCAATTGTGATGAAAAGTGGGGGTCAAATCACAGATGCAGAGAGGGCAAAGTATTGCTTATGGATGCTGAATAACTAATTAATGAGGAAGTGGAAGAAGGGCAACATAATAGACCACTTTTACTGGCCAACGTCACTAAAGGGGAAGCAATTGAATTAGTTTCGGAAAAAAATAGCCCAGCAATTTCCATCCACGCTCTTGTTGGAGCTGTTTCACCTAATACCATGAGACTAAAGGGGCATATTCAAGGACTGAAGGTAGTTATTCTTTTGGATTCCGGAAGCACACATAGCTTCATGGATCCAGGAATTCCTAAGAAGATTCAGCTACCAGTAACATCAACTGATTGCCTTAAGGTCAAATCGCTAATGATGACACCTTACACAGCCAAGGCAAGTGTATGAATGTGGAGTTTTCTTTGCGAGGTACAAAATTTGTCACAAATTTCTATGTTCTAACTCTTGGTGGGTGTGATGTGGTACTGGGTATAAATTGGCTTAGTACTCTTAGCCCTATCCTATGGGATTTCACTAAGCTTAAGATGGAATTTACGTTGTTTGGGAAGTCTGTTATTTTGCAGGGCCTTTACTCCTTCAGCGTTAACACTTATGGAAGGGAAATGATTGATTAAGGCCATGAGACACAAACATAGGAGTTTAGTAATTCAACTCTTGAATCTTTATACTCCTAGTTGTCAATCTATTGAAATGCACTCTTCATTAACCAAACTAGTCCACTCTTATTCCCATGTTTTTGATGAACCAGTGGGACTTCCTCCTCCTAGATCTCATGACCACCACATACCCCTTCATGAAGGGGCTACGACAGTAAGTGTTAGGCCTTACCATTACCCTTACTTTTAAAAAATTGAGATTGAAAATTTGGTCAAAGATATGCTCAAGAATGGGATAATCCAGCCTAATCAAAGTCTTTATTCTTCCCCAGTCATCCTTGTTAGGAAGGCAAAGGGAAGTTTAAGACTTTGTGTAACGCCCCAAACCCGAACTTCATACGGATATATTTCCGTATAAAATAAAACTTTTTCACCATGTATAATCATTTATCTAGGCCCCAATATTTCAAAACTAATTTTGTACAACCTCAGCAAAATATTCATAAACCGTAAAAAAGACCAAAAAATATCAATCCGAGCATTAAAATTTACATTAGCATATCTGATATTTCCAATATCGATGAAAGTCTCCCAAAATAATACAATATCGAATTCTCCAACATTAATCTCTAAAAGTACTATTGCAAAACACGTTTTCGAAGCACAAATCTATCTAAAACTCCTCAAACTTCTCTAATTCTACCAACTCTGAAAAATATAAGAATAAGGGGTGAGCTACGACTAGCTCAGTAAATAGTAAGTCAATGGGAGTTGGGGAAAAGACAATTTTATCACAATAACCGAAATCCAAAATAAAACACCGTGAGCCATACAAAATCCAAAAATACAAGTTTGTAACAAAAAAATCCAAGGTCGCGCAATATAGTGAAATCACCAATGGTCACACAGACCTCCAGGCCACAAAGACCTCCAAATATCAGGTCACACAGACCACAAAGATATATCACCAGCGCAAGGATAATTTTCATAGTATGCTCGAGTTATAAATATTTCAATTGAGTTTCACAAAATCTCGTCAATCTCATTTTACCCAAATTTGTTAAGTTCCTCCATCAAAACCGTATAAAAATATGGTACACATTTAAAAATTCCATTTGAGAACCACTTACCTCGAACATTTAACCAATCTTCAAAGCTTCTCCAATAATTGTCGAACAATCTCTTGAAAACAAGTAGCACCACTTCAATCTAAATTTTGGTCTCTAATAAACATTCTTTGCGACCATTTATAGACATTGATCTCTTCAACTTTTAAAATTCAAACATACATCTATCCATCACTTTTAAATCCAAACATAAGATCTTTATCCATATCTTTCAAATTCAAATATAAGAATAAACTTTATCTATATCTTAACCTTTAAATTCAAACTCAAGATCAAATCTCTATTCAAACCTTTAAATTCAAATATAGATCACATCTCCAAATCAACACCTTTAAATTTGAAAATTCGATTCAACTTTTTTTCAAACATCAAACATATGATTAAACTCTATCTCTTCGTTTAAAATTCAAATTACTCACTTACACCTTTTTCGGTACGGGGTATTACACTTTGGGTAGATTATCGGGCTCTCAACCAAGAAACTATAAAAGATAAATACTCTATCCTTGTGGTTGATGCTCCTAGATGAGTTTCATAGTGCATCTGTCTTTTCAAAACTAGATTTAAGATTGAGATATCATCAAATTCGAGTTTGTCCCGATGATGTTCAAAAAAATGCATTTTGAACTCATGAAGGACATTACGAGTTTCTCGTTATGCCCTTTGGTTTAACAAATGCTCCATCCATATTCCAGTGTCGCATGAATGACATATTCAAGCCATATTTGAGAAAAAAATTTGGTTGTTTTTTTATGATATTCTAGTCTACAATCCTAACCTTACCGAGCATCAAAAGCATCTGGAAATTGTTCTATTAACAGTCAAACAACACTGCCTATATGCCAAACTCTTCAAATGCAGCTTCGGGTGTGCTGAAATTGAGTATTTAGGCCACTTAATCTCAAAAAATTGGTAAAAGCTTACCCTAAAAAGCTAAAATCCATGTTAAATTGGCATATTCCAATGACCCTAAAGTCTCTTAGGGGATTTCTAGGGCTCACTAGATATTACCGAAGTTTATCCATAATTATGGCCTCATTGCAACTCCTCTAACATCTTTTGCTCAAAAAGAATTCATTCAATTAGACTGATTCTGCTAGAGAAGCTTTCTTACGTCTCAAGGGTGTTGTTACTAACCCTCATGTTTTGGCTCTTCCTGATTTTACCAAACCCTTAGTCATACAGTGTGATGCTTCAGGTGTGGGTCTTGGTGCGATGCTTATGTAAGAAGGAAGGCCAATAGCATTCTTCAGCCATGCATTAAAGGGTAAGGCACTTGCCCTATCTACTTATGAGAAGGAACTAATGTCAGTGATTTTTTTTGTAAAGAAGTGGAGGTCATATTTGCTAAGAAGGCCTTTTTAGGTCCAAACCGACCAGCAAAGCCTCAAATATTTGTTGGAACAGTGTGTGGGTACTACACTTCAACAAAAGTGGATTACCAAATTGTTAGGTTATGACTTTCAGGTGGAATACAAGCAAGACAACTTAATGTAGTGGCTGATGCACTATCTCAAAAAGAGGCGGTACAAGAAGAGGTTACGTTACAAGCTATTACATTTCCAATGGCATCCTGGCTAGATATCTTAAAAAAGGACTACCAAACTGATCAACGTCTTTAAGAAAAAATACATAAATTCTAGCAAGGTGAGCTAAATTTCAAGAAATTTTCAGAAATAAATGGGTTGTTATTTTATAACAGGAGGTTATATATTGGAAGAAGTACTCCTTTAAAAGATCAGATCCTCCGTGTAGTCCATAGTAGCCCTTTAAGGGGACACTCAGACTATCATAAAACTCTTCATATAGTTAGATCTGAATTTTATTGGGAAGGGTTGAAGAACGATGTCAGGAAGTTTGTGTAGGAATGTGAAGTGTGTCAACGTAATAAAACAAAGAATGTCCATCCAGCTGGACTCCTTCGGCCTTTGCTGATACCAACACATATTTGGACAAATATATCAATGGATTTCATTGATGGTCTGCACAATTCTATGGGATTTTCAGTGATTATGGATCATATGTCTAAACATTCTCATTTTATCCCTTTATCACACTCTTACACTTCAACTAAAGTGGCTCACATATTTCTAGCTAACATATTTAAGCTACATGGTATGCCTCATTTAATAGTAACTAACAGGGATCCTATTTTCACCTCCAATTTCTGAAAATAACTATTTCAGTTGCAAAGTACAGAGCTAAATTTTACTTCAGCCTATCACCCGCAGCCAGATGGGCAAACTAAAATTATGAATAAATATTTTGAACAATAGCTAAGGTGTTTACTGGTGACAAACATAAGGATTGGACTAAATGGCTTCCCTTAGCCAAATGGTGGTACAACATGGCTCACCACAGTTCAAGTAAGTTTACCCCATTTGAAATTGTTTGTGGTTATCAAGATCCAAAATTGCAGTCCTACACTAAAGGAGATACTAGTATGCAAGTGGTAGAGAAACAACCTGTAAGAAGCCCAAAGTTGAATGAAAAGTATGGCAGATCGCAATCGCACTGAAAGAAGTTTTGAAGTTGGAGAGTAAACTTTGTTTGCAATCATATAGACAGAAATCGGTGGTAGCAAGACGAAATTTCAAATTTAGCCCTAAGTTTTATACCCTTTCAAGAGCCTTGCGTAGGCTCAGTGGCGTACAAGTTGGAGCTTCCTTCTTCTGTGCAAGTCCATCTAGTGTTCCATGTCTCGCAGCTTAAACGGAAGATCGCACTTCAACAAACTCACATGCATCTCCTCCCTGCTTCAATTGAAGGAAATGAAGCAGAGCAATTACTGAGTTGCTTGTTCAGTGGCATGGCATGTCTGACGAATATGCGTTTGGGTTGATTTTCAGAAGCTTTCCTAACCTTGAGGGCAAGGTTTTTTTATGGGAGGAAGAATCGGTTCCGTTAGTTTTTTTTTATTTTTTAACTAATTATTAAAACGATGTCGTTCTATTTTAAATACAACGACGTCGTTTAGTTGATTTTTAATATATATATATTATACTATGGATCAAATGTGTCACTGTGAAAAAAACCCTAAGTCCTTCTCCCTCCTTTATGCTTCTCGACCCTCACTCCCTCAGCTCTCTCTGTTCGATCACCTTGTCTGCCATTACTCTCTCTCTTCTGATTGCTAAGCTCCGTCTTCTCCGGCGACCTCTGCTGCTTTCTCTCTTTCTGTATGTATCTCTCTCTCTTGATATAATCTCAAATGTGTTTGGGGATGAGATTCTTCCCGCATTGATTTCTGTAGTTCAGGTGATTGATTTTCTGCTCATTGTTGGAAATGGTCCTTGTCGTTACATGGTGCCACCGTGCCATAATGTTGAAATTGTTATAGGTTTTGATGGATTATTTTGGTTGTTAATGCAACCGATCTACTATAACCGAGTATGAATATACGAAATTATTTTTTGCCCTAAGTTATATAAAATTTTCAGAACATGTGCTAGTACTGTGGAAAACATTGTCATTCGCATACATCCATAAGAATGTGTGCAAGAATTGTCTGGCGGCTGATATGGTCAATTAAGTGATAGTTGTTTGTTGTCCTCATTATTGTTTGTTCGTGTGCTAGTTGGGAATTGTTCTTATTAGATCTGCAGGTGAGAGAAATATCCCCCATGTAATATGGAGGACCTGATAAAGATGGCCTGGGGTAGGAACATTAAGATCATCCCGCGCTCCATTTCCTGCTTTCATCTCGAAATGTGGAGTGAGCAAGATGTTATCTACCTGTTGCTCCTACTGGTCAAAAACTTGTAAACCTTAATCCTTGACCTGCCTTAGTCACTGCCCTTGACTGATTTTGAGCTAATTCTACCTTTTATTTCTTCACATGCTCATTGTGACCTTTTGACATTTCAAGTTCATGTCAGAGAATTAGGCTACTCATAGAAAATAAAGAATAAATGCTCTTTAAGGGAGGAGCATCTTGACAGTTTTTTCATGTGATATTTTATTTGATTTTCTTTTACTTTGGATAATGGACATATCCTTATGACCTTACAAGTGGCATTTTTCACTTGAACAGGTATGGGTATAAAGATGTTCGCAAAGAAAATCACCAGACTTTTGAGCAGCTGCTGATTGAGAGCCTTGAGAAGTTCATTCGCCGTGAAGCGCAGGAACGATCCTTGGAAAGTGATGGGGACAGTGATACAGACTCTGACTGTGAGTCATCTTGCTCAAGGGTTCTTATAGCTCCCAATGGGAGTGTCTATTCACTCGGTGTTCCTCTCCTGGCTGAGTTCAAGGAGACAAGCAAACCCATTGCTGAAGCAAGCTCATCAGAGGAGGTGACACCAGTATTGCCTCCATCAGAGCCGGCCACATCCGATGCAGAGCAGAGTCTTGAAAGAGAGCTGTCTTTTATACGCAAGGCTAAAGAATCAGGGGTAGTTTATCTTCTTGGTCATGGAGATATTAGAGCAAGGAAAGATTCCTGGTTTATTAAGAAGCTAGTCATAAATTACTTTTATGGTTTCTTGAGAAAGAACTGCAGAAGGGGGACTGCGAACTTGAGCGTGCCCCACTCACATCTAATGCAGGTTGGCATGACATACATGGTTTGACGGCAGATTTGCAATTGAAATAAGTGAAATTGCAACTAATTGGACACTCTAGGTTTACACAGGCGGCTGGGGTTCAAAAAGGGTTTTCTGGCATACCCTGCTGTTGATGCAGGTTATATTCCTGAGCGTACACATTTTTGCACTGTTCACATGTTTGTTTAGTGGCCATTTGATTCAACCAAATGCGAAACTTTTGTCATCGGCGAAGATTCTTGTATTTCTTTTTGGGTTTACTTGGAATCAACTCTTGTAATTACCATCTCAGGGCAAATGACGTTCTGCCATGGTTGTACACCTTACATTTTATCTGGAGACGGAAATTTACTCCGTATACAGGATAGAATTCGATATATCTGATGAATGTGTCACAAAATTTCATCTCGTTGTAAATGCTTGTAGAGAAATACATTTTCTCTAATTGGCGGTTAGAATGTACTGACGGAAATTTCGTCGGCTAGTCGCACCTTGTTATCTTCCCTTGAGGCCGATAGGCAGGTCACAGGTGCTACTTATTGACACGCACATATTCTTAGAGGCCATCCATCGGAAGGACTTGCATTTTCTGTGCTACTTAATCACGTTTTCCTCTTGTTTTGCACTGTCATGTATGTAGCTCACATATGTATTGCGGGATTCAAGACAATATCATACGAAAGCATGGTTAGGGCAAGAGTTACACGATTTGGTTTTTTTTTTTTTTGCCTCATCTGAAATTTAATTATTCTTACTCCTATATGTACAGATAAAAGAGTAATATAAATATATTATGCACTGTGGAGAGGATCGGCATGGGTTTAAGAGTCCTTACCTATCATTGCCTGGAATTCTGAGCTTTCACAACACGAAGGCAGGCTGTGCAGATCATTTTATCTCAAACCAAGCAATCAAGGATTGGGTTCAAACCCAACTATGAATTGTCATACACGGAGATGATAGTGAAAGCCCTACTACCCCGGGCACCAACTAGGCCCGGAAGATATGGCAAGTGTAGAAAAACTTGCGATGATCATTTTTGCATGACTGCAAAACATTGAGCAATAGCTGATATTGTGATGGCCAGCAACTAAAATGCACAGCTGGGCAATATGTGATGATGCCAGTCCTTAATGACAACGGTAAGCTACTGTGAGCAGCGGCAAATTTTTCACACTGTATCATCTGTTAGTGTTGGTGTTTTTATTTTCTCACAATATCATTCACCTGCGATGTTTCACAGAAAGTAGAGAATCACAAAATGGGAACTTGATGAAAGCCTGTTCATGTAGAGAATCACAAATGTACGAGGACAAAACTTGATGAAAGCCTGTTCATGTAGTAAAACTCCAGCTAAACCTGGTTAAATGAGTAAAATCTAGAAGGCGAAACGAAGATTTCTGACAAATAAGGAGTCTTCGTATAAGTTAGGGACGTTTCACTTATGGATGTTAGCTGCAGTTTTTATGGCATAATGTCTTACTTTCATTTGAGATATCCTTTGAAGTTCTGAATTTGGTTTTGGCATCTGTAGATATCCATTCTGACGTATGTGTGTCATTTGCATGACACGGTGACTGAAACATTTGGGTGTTGGTTTTTATTCTACTGACTTTGTTTAGCTTTGCGGCTCTTCGTCGCTCTACCCTAACTATTTCACAGCTGAAATAGGGATATACCCTGCAATTGGCAAGAAAGTGGAATTTGGCTGAGGCCATCATTAGTAACTCCTAGAGTGTAGATTTTTTTGTAGACTTGAGTGTGCTTAGGTGCATTCTGTGGAGTAGTGTTACTTTTGTAAGGCGATGGTTGGGATTTGAATGGATTAGCACCCAGTGCTCCGGTGGTTGTTTACTCTGGTTTTATACCTTTGTACATCAACCAGGGTATGCCTGCTTGATCCTGTACACCTTTTGGGTTATAAAATTTGAACCTTACCCAAAAGAAAAAAGGATATAGGTCGTCACTCTTGTTTCTATTGTAAAGCTCCCGCTGAAAGTGCAGGACCTTCTCTACTGTCCTAGTTGTTCAAGAAGCATCTGGGTAGGGTCCTCAATATTAGGGGAATACCTAGAGCTACCATCTCTTGGAATGCCAACAGAGTGGTCCATTAAGAATTGGGAGTTGGTAGTCCTTTACTGTTGTTGTTATTAAGGTGGCCTGGGCAGAGTGTATCTATCATATCTAGATGGAAAGGAACTCTAGTAGAGTTCACAAAATAGGTCTAAAAAGCAGAGGAAGCTTTGTTCCAACACATTAGTAGCTCAGTACGGACAACTGGACAATGATGTCTATTTTTGAACCTAATAGCCTATGCTTCTGTCAGCAAGACAAAGAATTATGACATGCGGCAAATTCCACTACAACTTTTGGGTAATTAGTTTCTGATTTTTGCTGTGACCTTGTTTTCCCTGTTATGAGAGCTAGTTACACTGTGCCTGAGATCAAGAGGATTCTGGAGTCAGTATACGGTTGTGAAGTTGAAAAGGTAAGGACTCTAAATATGAAAGGGAAGAAGAAGATGAGAGGGGGGCGCTTGATTTCTAAACCTGATTACAAGAAGGCCTATGTAACTCTAAAGAATCCTCTGCCCTTCTCTCCAGACTTTTGTCCTGACCGTTTAGTTGAGGAAGGCAGGAAGAGCATAATTAAAAGTCAAAGTCCAGCATCAAGGACCGAGAAATGGCAATGGCTTGACAGCAAGAGCTTTATGAGGCCTATTCCTGAGAAGCAATCAATTTAGAGAGAGGCTGACAGCCGTGTCATTCATGCTGATCCAGACGATGGGGGTTTTCGAGACTTTCACGCAGCAGAATGCGCGCGCCCTTATGTCTGTCTGGACACGGGAAAAAGCATACCCTTCAGATAGGCTCCAAGGAAAGATATTTTTTTTTTTCTGTTTAGTAGTTTAGACACATCCTTTTTGCGAGGAATTGAAAAGGATAAATGCCCATGATTTCTGTTGATTACCCATCGAAAGACAGCAAGGTTGTTGGTTTGGTCAATTGTGAGCTTGGAGGGAGATAATTAGATTTTCATAATTAGCTGAGATATCTCTTTCTTCTTGGAGTTCAAAAGCATTGTTTTTAACGTTAATTTTGATTTCATCACTGCTATATAAGAGAACGAGGTCACTGCTTTCGGCAATTGTGATTTTCTCGACTTTTTTGTTATCACTTCAAAACAGAAAGGCTGGATGTAAATAGGAAGACTTCCAGAGGTCCAGTAACCAGCACGTATAGAGCCAGGAGAAGGATTGGTTAGAGGAGGAGTTATAATTATTACCGAAGCATGTCTGTATCAGTTAATTTTTTATTTCATAAAGCCAAAGCATTAAACTATAATGCTGAAAAATGAGAAGAACAGAGAAAAGACGCTAGAAGGAGGGCTTGAACCTCCGACCTTGTGGTTAACAGCCACACGCTCTAACCAACTGAGCTATTCCAGCTATGCTTTCAAGCTACAGAATTTTTTGTATATCTTCAAACATATCTCGCGCTACGTTAAACGTGGCACTTCAACATTATTCGCCAGCGAGGCAGTTAGCCTCATTCACACCATGTAGCCACTAGCCTCGTCCAACAGGGCCTTCTGCAGGAAGCCCGACGGTCCCTAAGCTGAGTCCACCACGTCGATTCCGACTTCGACGCCGAGCTCAACCTTGGTTAGTTGGTTATGTACATTAACTAGTTAACTTTAAGTCTTAAGCCGAGTCCGTAGGATTGGGAAGAAAACACTTGGAACTGAGAATACGTTGGTTAAGACTGAAGTTTAACTAGTATTTAATGGTTTTAGGTACATGTACTGACCTTACATGGCTATATTATTTAAGGCTTTCTTTTCCCTTTTTGTCCTGTTGGCTCTAAGCTTGATTACAAATTTGTAAATAATTATGATGTTTGGGTGGTTGAATATAGAATCCCTCTTCGCAGAATTGGAAGAGTATTATGGAAACCTAATTGCATATTGAAGTACAACTAGTGATCAAAGTCATCATTTGGAACTTAAAACCAAGAGACTGACACGAAGACTGAAGGCTGAAGCTCAAGAAGCTTATCATTGTTCTCACGTTATCAATTCACTTCGGGTCACCTCGGTCAAGGCAACTTTAGATAGCTCCTTACACACAGATCCTTAACACTATGGCGTGAAGAAGCTGTGCATTAAAACTAAGTTACTTCAAAGCATTTTGTGGATCACGCGGGAAGTTGTATAAACCCAACCACTTTTCAATGTAAAATACTCATATTATAGATCCTCATATTCCATTCTCACATTATGCATACTCCAATACAAATTACAAAGGAAGTCCTCACCATATACAACAGTAGATCATGTGGAAAAACTGTCTATTTTGGGTTTTCACAGGATACACCATCTTAATGATAATCAAGAGGGGCTGGTGCGTCACTCAATTCCTTTCCCTGGAAGTGAATATCCTGAAGTAAAAAAAGACAATAGAATTACTAACACTATCAAAACCCAAAAACAAAGAGTAGAAAAAGGACACTCAACACAGTCCAGCTATGTAGTGTGACACTCAACACAGTCCAGCTATGTAGTCATTTATCTCTCCTTCCTGGCTATATATAGGTTATTCCCATCACTACAAAGGAACTGCTGACAGACCACAGCTGGTAGATGTCGAAATATACACAGTTGATCTTAATAACAAAGACCAAAGGTAGCATATGAATGAAATTACCGTGACCATAAAACCCTATCCCCAAATCAACCCCTGCCCTTTTGCAGAGAGACACTTAACACACTTCAGCTGAGCAGTTATTTTTCTCCCCAAGGTATTTGTAGTTTAATCCCATTACTATAGAGTAAATGTTGAGAGACTGCATGAGATGTTACTCTCTGACATATCTGGGTGCAGAATAATCTGACCCCAAGTTAATTCTTTAAGACATCTGATAATATAACTAGATACGTACACAAGATATAAACAGGATACATATGAAGAAAACACATAGATCAAGGTCATGGAAAAGGCAAGTAATACTCACAGCAGCAAAATGATTAACATCGCGATGGTGAGCTTCATCAGCACGAATGACAGTAATAACATCCTTTATGGTTGCATCCTTGGGCAGCCTCCAGTAGTCTACAGCAATAGCAGGAGCTGGAACATTCTTAATTGCACCACTATCAATATCCTTCAAATACTCTGTATAGGAGTGTATAGCCTCTTCCTCCAGGTATCCAACAATTCTATGGGCCAGTTTTGGAGAGAGTACATAAACAACGAAGAAGGCATTGAAGAAGACTCCCTGCACAGTGAGAACCAGCAGTCTTTCATACCATTTGGGTTCCACAAGTTCTACCATTGTCATCAGGTGCATCCTCTCATTCTCTGCTTCTTCAAGCAAGGCTTTGATCCAACCGCCACTATGCTGGAACTTGCGGAGAGATTTTAGATGCAGCAGCATCCCTCCTACCATACCAGGAACAGCTGCCACTGTTTCCAGCATCATTGCACGACACCCATACCGTCTCTGCGACATAGTTTAGAAACTAAAACCAAATTCACATCCAATATCCAATATCCAATATATCTTGGCAGTGACATCACGAAGCACATGAAAAATGTTGTCACCAAAGAAGAATAATTCAACCTTGATATTTTGTTACATTCTGTGAGAAGCAGACATCTAACACAAAACTGCACGGACTGGATGACATTCTACCGAACAAAAAGGCTATCGCACCTAAAGCAGCAATCATGGGAGAAAACTTGAAGATAGGAACAATCCTAGTCAGGATCTGCTACTAGAAATTTCGGATTTATGTCGCGATTTTGTTTCCATTACACCCATGCATTTTTAACAAATAATCTTTTTTTTATAAGTAAAGCTTTATTGAGATAAAAAAGAAAAGACAAAACAAAACAAAAGGAAGCGGGGATAGTACATAAGGCTATATTGAACCAGCTACAACAAACAGGCTAAAAAACTGATAAAATCACTGAAGTCTACAAAAGGAGAACCCAGCACCCCATTAGCCCACAGAAACAAAGTCTGCATAATTTTGCCTTTCAAACAATCTAAGGGCAGCCCCAAATCCTCAAAGCACCTTTTGTTCCTCTTCATCCATAAGCTCCACCAAATGCATAATGGTATCATATTCCACACAGCCAACGCCAAAGGATTGTTGAACTTCCTCTTCCAACACTTTAGCACCTCGCACACCCTCTTAGGCATCACCCACGGATGGTTAACAATACTAAGAACGTGCACTCACAACTCTCTAGCTACCGAGCAGTGGATAAGCACGTGATCCACAAATTCTCCATCACCCTTGTAATAGAAAGCACTAATTAATAAAGCACAACCTGTCCTCCTTAAGTTGTCAATGGTTAAGACCTTCCCATGGGCCGCTTCCCAAACATAGAAAGAAACTCTTGGTGGGACAGCAGTCTTCCAAATCTGCCTCCACGGAAAGACCTCACCTGTACCCCAAACAATAAGATCATACATCGCCTTAACCGAAAAAGCCTCATTCTTAGCACCTTGCCAAAGTATTTTATCTTCTCCCCTTCTCCTAAGGGCCATAGAGTACAACAATGAATAGAAAGCTGAGAATTCTTCAATCTCCCAATCATTGGCGGTTCTTGAAAAAAGAATAGTCCACACCCCATAACCAGAATCCCCCTCCAAACAATCCACTACCATCACATCTTTGCGTCTCGCAAGGGAATACAACATAGGGAAGGCAAGCTTCAAAGGCCTTTCTCCAAACCAAAGATCATGCCAATACCTAACATTAAGCCCACGACCCACCACGAAACGGATGTTCCCGCAAAAGAGGAGTCATCCATTGCTAATGTGCTTCCACAAGCTCACACCATAAGACCAATGGATGTCATTGGTTCTCCAATCGCCCGGAACACTACCATACTTATTCTCAATAACAACCCTCCACAAAACTATCCCTCTCCAAGGCGAAACGCCACAACCACTTCCCTAATAATGTTTTATTGAACACATGAAGTCTCCTTAAACCCAACCCTCCACAATTCAATGGAGAACAAACCCTCTTCTATTTTACAAGATGAAACTTATGCTCAACTCCATCACCCCCCCATAGAAACGTCCTTTGGATTTTCTCCAATCTATTGGCAACCCCCAAGGGAATAGGAAAGAGAGACAAAATATGTTGGGAGACAAGAGAGCGTCGATTTAATCAACGTAAGTCTACCACCCTTCGAAAGATAGCTGTGTTTCCAACCCGACAACCTTCTTTCAGCTTTTTCAATAATGTCATCCCAAATAGGCATACTCTTAAAACGCGCTCCCAACGGAAGCCCAAGAGAGGTGGTAGATAGCGACAAAATTCTACAACCCAAAATAGCAGCCAGCTCCTGAACATTGCCCACCACCTCAATAGGAATAATTTTTGTTTTTGAAAGGTTAACTTTCAACCCTAACACTGCCTCAAAGCACAACACGACATCTGAGATGACGAAAATGACTCACCTCCGCCCCGCACAAGATTAAAGTATCATCAGCAAACATAAGATGAGAAATGGACATGCCTCCTCCACCCCTACCTCCAACCTCAAAACCCGCAATGGAGCCCCTAGCCACCACAACATTCATCATCCTACTAAAAGCTTCCATAATGAGCACGAACAAAAAGGGTGAGAGAGGGTCACCCTGACGCAAGCCCCTAGAACCACCAAAAAAACCTTCAAGGAAGTCATTCACCATCACTGAAAATTTTACTATAGAAATGCAAAACTCGATCCACCTATACCACCTTTCCCCAAAACCACATCTTTCTAATAGGTACAAAAGGAAATTCCAATTGACATGGTCATAGGCCTTTCGAATATCCAATTTACACAGCATACCTGGCACATTGGACCTCAACCGCGAGTCAATACACTCGTTAGCGATCAGCACTAGATCTAAAATCTGTCTTTCATTCACAAAAGCATTCTGAGACAGCGAGATAACCTTATCCAAGACAAGCTTCAAGCGATTAGCAATCACCTTTGCCAAAATCTTGTAAACGCTCCCCACTAAGCTAATGGGATGGAAGTCCTTTAGATCGATTGCTCCCAGTTTCTTTGGAATAAGGACTATGAAAGTGGCGTTCATACTTCTAGCAAATCTTCCCTCCCTAGTGAACTCGTTGAACATGGAGAGAATGTCTCCCTTAACCCTTCCCAACAGGATTGGAAGAACGCTAAGGAGAGAACTCATCAGGGCCCGGTGCCTTATCCCCATTTAAACTCCTGACCGCCCCCGTAACTTCCTCATCATCAAATGGTTGCTCCAACCATTCCGCATCAGCCTCTGAAATAGAAGCGAACTCTAAACCCTCCAAAAGAGGTCTCCAAGAAAAAGGCACCTTATACAAAGAGCAATAGAAGCCAACAATCTCCTCTAAAATCCTCTCGGGATCCTCCACCAACTCCCCCTCTACCTCCAAGCTCGAAATGGTGTTGTTCCTTCTATTAGAGTTGGTCACCCTATGGAAGAACTTTGTACACCTGTCCCCCTCTTTAAGCCAATGAGCCCTTGACTTTTGCCTCCAATTGGTCTCCTCCATCTCCATCAGAATATCCAGCTCCCTAGAAACTTCCACTTTCCGCTCTTTCCCCACCTCATCAAGGCGTCCCTCCTCATCCAACCGCTCTAGCAAAGATAAATTGTCCATCAGTGCATTTTTAGGAAAATTCAGATCCCCAAAGAACTCTTGATTCCACAATTTCAGATCCTTCTTTAAGGCTTTCAGCTTAGAATCGAGCACAAAACTAGGCGATCTCGAGAAAACATAGGAGTTCCACCACGCCCTCACCTTATCTACAAAACCCGCATCCTTAAGCCACATGTTCTCAAACAGAAATGGCTTATTTCCTCCTCCAAATCTGCCACTTTCCAAGAGAATATGAAAGTGATCAGATGACAGACGAGATAGCCTCTTCTGGGTAACCTCGAGGAACAAGGCTTCCCAACAAGGGCTGATGAGAAAGCAGTCAATTCGAGACCAAGATTGGCCGGTTCTATTATTCGACCACGTAAACAGCCCTTCTGTTAACTGCAAATCCACCAAGGCATTTTCAGAAATAAAATCTGAAAATTCCATCATAGCACTCCCGAATCCTCTGGCTCCCAAACGTTCACTGAGAAAATGTGTGACATTGAAGTCTTCCCCAATGCACCACGAAAGATTCCACCAAGCAAAGATACCCGATAACTCCTCCCAAAGAACTATTCTCCTACAATCAATGTTGGGGTCATACACCCCAGACGAGGTCGCCCCCACCACCACAGGCCGAAGGACAAGTCCCGACTCCAGATTGGAAATCTGGAAGTCGGACGAAACTCGACCAATGTTGGCAGTAGCTCCCGACACCGGCCGACCACCGGTCGTACTCGTCGCCACCCCAGATGACGTCAACCCCTCCTAAAGCTGAAAGACCATGTCCGCCGTCGGATGGGTGAGCTGGGAGTCCGCGAAGACCTCCAAAGGTTGCAGGTTCTCAGACTCATCGAATACCTTCCCACCTGACCCAGTTGTCAGCTCAACCTCCCCCTCCAACTTAGCCCCATCTCCCGGCGCAGGCCCAAGCCCACTCACCCCCCTCTCCATATGAGTACCTTTCGACACCTCCCTGGCACAACCATCTCCGAGGGCCACCAGACTACAATCAGAACAGCGAACGCCCTCCCTCTCAAGGCCCATATCGCCCACATAATTCAGCGATCCAATAATCCTATCCAGTTCAATTCTCAGACCCAGAAGCCTCGCACGAAGATGCAGTAGACAAAAAAGACCCCCTTGTCAGTATTGCCAACCTTAGCATTAATTGCCGAGATATTGGAAATCGAAACGTTAGCCACCTAGTCTGCATGGCTCTTGATCTTCTCAGCATGCGCCCACTTTTTGCCGCCAGTAGCAGAGATGACATGACGAGAAAAAAGAGGGTCGGTGAGAGTCGGCGAAGGGCCTCTCACGACTTCAACAAACGAGACACCTTCTCTGTGACCACCATCTTAGACCGTGACACGACCATTTCTGGTCCTCCCAAGGTGATCGACCACCTCCTGGAAGCAATCCCCCAAAGCCTTCCACCCAATCCCTCCCTCCTCTATCTTCTGGAATCATAATCACACCTCTTCGACTCCGCTCCCCATATTCAACCACTGCAACATACCTTCCTACCTGGTTCTTACAGCGTTAAGCTAGAAAACCCCGCGAACCTTCATTGAACTTCATAACAAATTTATCTTCATCTGCACCCAATAACTTGGAGGCTAAGTTGATCACCCAGACAACACCGTATCTCCCAAGTGAGATAGCACAACGAGATTTGCGACTCCATTCCGACCACCTTATGGCTCCACTATCACTGACAGACACCTCGAAATTCTTGGCTTCAACTCTAAAGCAACGAGAAAAAACCATCGCATCGACCCTCCCCTCAATAGAAAGCTGGCAATATAGTAATCTATTCTGCTACAACATAATTACCTCCCTGCTTCTCATCTCACATATTCGTCTCCAATTGTGTTTTGCCTAACATATGTAATTCATGACAGTTGTTCGTTTGACAGGCATGCGTATGAAGTTCTAGTGTACTGTGCAATTACTACTCATTAATCTGGCTTCAAACTCAATGAATATAAAATCCAAGCAATCGAGATTGAATTTCCAATGTAACCCCAGGATACACATTGCAATTGTTAAAAATATCTCACCAGGAAGAACAAGTTAAAAGCAATACTATTGAGAGGAAAACATTAATCAACATGAATACAAACACAGAAAGGGTGACTTACCTGGAAAAATATATCCGTAGGAATTCTAAGAAGTTTCACAGTCCTGTAAGCAAATTTATCCAAAAATGCCTTTGGCACATGATGCTTTGTCAAATCTATTGACAAGTTTGGCTCGTAAGTATCCCATGGCTAAATGCAAGGTCAATAAAAAAGAATATTAGAATGTAGACTCAGTAGAAAGATTTCAAGAAGTTTCAAGTCCGATAAACTCTCAAGACATAAGCATGAGTAAAATAAGATGAAGCGGTTGATGAGTAACATTTTCATATACGAATGCAACACAGATGTAAAATGCAATGGAGAAGAATGTGCAATAACATCCCGAAATGTCATGTTGATCACTCAAATTCTTCTATTGTCAAATCTAACGAATGGCTTTCATGTTGAAGATAGACTGATCAGATCAGATGAGACCAATGAAGAGCTTCCATAATTTCTCTACTAAGCTGACTCAATGAGTAAATCTAAATTTGCTGCAGAAAATGGTCTCACAGAAGAAGTGCTGACAAAGGACTGAACAAAAATCAAGATAAAAAGATGCTTAAATCAGTCAGTTTAAAATTTTGCTTAAGGACCCTTAATTTACTACACTAATAAAGTTGGTTGAAAATTGCATAACAAATCATACTGCTGTCCAAATAGATGTTGATTATTAAAAAAAAAAAGTAATTAACACCTTAACTGGTTCATTCACTAAAATTCCAAGATTAGAGTAATTGGGAAAACCTAGAAGCGTCCCCTTCAACTCAAAAGGAAAAGGGACAGCGAGCTTCTTTCAAAAAGAAGGCTAAGATATATGAAAACTATCTATTAATTTTAGGGAAATTAGCAATTTAGTCACTAGGTTTATAGTACGCTGACGATTTAGTCACTAGGTTTCATTTTTTTACAATATGGTCACTGAAAATATATAGTTGTGACGATCTGATCCTTCCGTCAAACTTCCTTTAAATTTTTACTCGGAATAGCGGTCAACCGGTTTGGTTACTGTTGCGGCAATGGTAACTTGTAATGGTCGACCGCCTCCTGTAGCGGTCGACCGCGTTCTATTCAGTTAAAAATTTAACGGAGGCTTGACGGAAGGACCAGATCGTCACAACTATATATTCTTAGTGACCATATTGTAAAAAAATAAAACCTAGTAACTAAATCGTCAGCGGTACTAAAACCTAGTGACTAAATTGGTAATTTCCCTTAATTTTAACACGACAATACAAATTTATAATGCAATTCTGACAAAGTTAAAGACCTAAAATAGAAGCAATGGACAGATGCACCTAAAGCGTGGCAAACAAGTACAATAGTCGCGATAAAGTGCAAATGAAACTCTGCAATTCCTTGCAACTTTCTAGTAACACATTGAACATCTTTACTCATCAACCTTTTCCTAATTGCTAAGAATTGCACATTTCAGACATAAGCTCACCAAACACTTTCAACTCTCAGATCCAATCCAAAAGCAGAGCACGCTATAATACCAAAAATTCACCATGGAAGAACAGAGAATTAAGAAATCGAACATTACACCAGCATTCAAGATTAAATGAGGAAAAAAACACGTAATAGTTGTACTCACAAAAGAACAGTATAAATCGCGACATGACCAGCAAAATCACGGAAAGGATGAGAGGACTGTAATGACGGAAACATTGATTTACTAATGTTGATGAGAATACAGTTACCATGAAACAGTTCCAAGGCCAGTCGGTCCCATCCGCTCTCTTGATTTTCGGCCTCGACATCCCCCAATAGCTCGACACCACCGTCGTCTGGTCGCTCTTCTTCCATTCCTCCCCTTTCTCTTCCAATTTCTCCTCCTTCTCAGCCACAGAGCTGGTCATGGGACCCGGCGTCACGGAGCTCACCGTTCTGGTCCAGTAAAAGCCACCGGGGCCACCGACCTTCTGGTAGGTCCTCACCAATCCAACAATCTTTAATGGATTCTCCATCGCAGCCGTCGAAATGGCATGGCGGCAGTGGTTACCACCGTTGATTATGCTCCCGATCAAAGTCCTCGCCACAAACCGGTTCATCTTTGACAAGCAAAAGAGAACAGTGAAGGTTCTGGAATCAGCGATGTAGAGAGGTTTGTTGGGGAGGTGGGAGAATTATTGGCCTGACTGCGGTTAAGAAAGAGCGGGCGAGACGGTGGTGATGAGAGCGGGCTGTAATCCTGTGTTACGCGTTTTTTGTTGAAATTCTAGAAGTATGCTTGGTAGTTGGTAGGTCGGTGACAGGGATTCACTGAAGATTTTCACGGTTGGGATGGTGAGGGACTCGGAGGGGTCAATATGGTGAAGATGCGAAGTTCATAGGTATGAAGCCGGTTCTGAATGCATTTTGGAGTGTGACGGTTGCACTGGGTAAGAGGCCGTGTGTGGGGGGAAATTTTTTTCCAACTCTGTTGCGCAAATCTGATCTGAAGGGATGGTGAGGGGAACTGGGGAAGGTCATTTTTCATCCTTTTACGGACGGCGTCAGGACGAAAAGACAGGTGTGCACTTGACTTCTTCGCTGTGAAATTAGTTTTCATTTCCAGGATAATTGGAGATGTAACGGGCTACTTCTTACGTGTACGACAAGTTTCTTAAGAAATGTCGGTAAATCGCGTTACATTGGCCGAGATAGGTTGAAAAAGGTCGAATCATTATGGAATATAAAAAATATTTTAAAATTAAAGACTATAAATACTAAAAATATTAAAATACATATATTATTATTTCTTGATACTGAGAGGTAGCAATTGAATCCTTCGAAACTGCATATTCTTAAAAATTGTCAGTTCATTATTCTGAAATGTAACAATTGGATCCTACGAGACTGCATGATCTGAAAACATTGTAAAATAGCTTCATTCTCAATAGTATTCGTTTCAGAAGTAGCAGTCACGTTATGAGTACTAGACGACCCTACGCTGACTGACTTTTTTTATAAAAAATGTATCAATTATCTAAACAAAATAAAATTCATCAATTTAATTTCATAACCTAATCACATTTTCACAACATAGTCCTAATCACAATTTTCAATATAATGCATAATCAAATCTTAATCAAAGATACACAGTAATCTCGATCAAATTCATAATCACAATATAAAAATTTATCACATTATTAATCAAAAATTTAAATAAATTCATCACAGGTTCACAAAATATTTAACAATTTTAAATTCATGTTGATTTAATCTGTGATGAATTCATAAATTCATCATGTTACTCTGATTATTTTAAGGAAGCTTGTAAGATCATCTAACTGTTGCAAACTTACCTCTTTTGAGGGCAGATATACGTAAGGAATTTCAGCCTCTTCACATAAGATTGGAACGTATGTAATCACATCAATAGAAGATATGTTCTCAGCTATAACACATAATATGCATTCCACGTAAGGTGGGAGAAAACTTTTACAACTTCAAATGATAAAAATCAATCTAATTATTCAGGTTACAGTTACCAATATCAAACGGGACAAAACCCTTATTTTTCAATTTTACGACATCTGTATAATGAGAGCAATCTCTATCCCACTATCATCTTTAAACTTTATTTCTCATCCATACCCATTATTGTCAGTTCATTATTCATCTCTGATTGAAATGAGACCTGAAAAGTTTCAGTTTATTTTTTTCTTATTCGAGAACATAAAACAAGAAATCATCAAAAACTTGAATTCATCAATTTCACAATTTGAATATGAGAATATAAATTCAAAATTCATATTTATGAATTCATCGCAATATATGAATCAAAATACATAATCTATTAATAGGGGCGGGCTGTACTCTTAACACATATAAAAAAAATTGAAAGAATTTTCAGGCCATGGGGGCGGTTGTCCCCATGGTCCACACCTAGTTTCACCTCTAGGTTACTTGACCTTGAAGCTCTTATTAATACAACTACGTATTAAAAAAATAATACCTAATAGTTGTGGATATGAGATTCTTTTTGCTACTAAAGCAATATCCTATGTACTCCACGTTTTAGGGCAAATTTGTTTTCCGAAATTTAGGTGAATATTCTCAAAATTTTGAAAATTTTTTGAATGTTGAAGTTTATTGAGATTTGTGAAAAATTTAAAGTGTATGTGTAAAAATTGAAAATTTTAAAATATGTTTGTTTTGTTGTAAATGTTGGGCAAACAAACATGTCCTTAATCTTTCATCGACTTGGACGGAATGCTAACATGGGAAGTTGGAAACTAAAGCATATATTATAAAATCTCTTATATATATATATATATATTGGGTAGGTAAGTAATCTATCAAGAAAAAAAAAAGTAATCTATCAAGTCTATCTCGTATACATACATATAAAGAATGGATAAATAAAGAAGATTACGAGGTGTGAGTACATCATTATTGGTACCATAATATCTTACAATACAATACTCAAACTACATTCTATTTAGTTTAAACTATGCTTGTTTTTTATTAAACAATACTCAGAAGGGATCCAGCAGAACCTTCAAAAAAAATTTATTTATCTAATTAACTTGATAAGTGGAACCGGGTAGAGGATGAAGTTAATGGAAGTCAACTTAAAAAATGACACAGTAAGAAGATTGGTAATGTTTGGCTATTTTGGGAATTATAAAATATTGGTATATGAAAATTGGTGAAAAATTAAAGAGTGGTGACATGAGTGAATTTTTTTTATATTTATTTTAATAAAAAATAATTTGATTAAAAGAAATTATTTTAAAATTATTGTATTAACTCAAATATTTAAAATACCAAAATGGTTGGATACGTGAGTTAGTGGAAAAGTGAAAATAATTTATATAGTTAAAAAAAAGTAAAGAAAGAATATTTAAATAAATATTATAATAAAAAATATTAATAATTTTTTTAATTAAAATTAAAATGTTAAAAATCAAACACCGCCCCCAAAATAACATCAGGAACAAAATGACCTCCCTTAACATGTTCTTTTTTTCGGTCCTCAGGACATTCCGCCGGGTAATCTGCCTTGTCAAGACGGTGTAACTCGCTGTAAAATACAAAAGGAAAAGAGTTATGGTATAAACGGTAACGGGCAGATGGCGGAGTTGTCTGGTTGAAATCTGGGTGCAGACACTGTCGATGGGCAGACCCGCTTACCTGCGACCTGCTGCCAAACGTCCGTCTATGATTCGCCCAAGGCAGCTATCACAATTGACTTTCACCGGCAAACTTCTTATATTAAAATCCAACGGCTCATCGATCTTACTTCCTCGCGTCATTTGAAACGCTGACCTAAAAAGAAGTCTCTCAGGAATCCTTTAATTTCCATTGAACTCCACGGTTTTTGATCCATTCCGTCTTCCTCTGCTTACCTCATGGCGGAGTGTGGATCGTACGGCCTGGCTCCTCGACTAGGTCAGATTTTTAAGGCATTTTGTTTATAGCTATTTATTTACTGGATCCATTCGTCTTCATTGTATCTTTTTGGTGTAGAGGCTTCTTGGATTTTGGTTAATTACTTTTCAAATATCAAGGGTTTCACGTGTATTCTTTTTAGTTGAAAATAGTTTAGACTAGTTGATTTTCTTTGGTTCAAGCAAGTCTGAGTTTTTTATGGTCTGTTTGGATTCTCAGAAAATCGGGGATAAGTGAAGGGCTTAAACTAATATTCTATTTTATAATGTTTTGAATTTTGGAGAATTTTCTTTTGGCTTATATAACTGGTTAGCATCAATTGAATGGTGTTCCCAATGGAATTTAGATGACTCGGATTACTTTATTGAAGCTGGATTTGGGAAATGGGGATTCTTAGAGCTATGTAGCAATAATCAGAATATTTTTTTTTCCTGTCTTGCATTCCACCGGGTCCGTGGCCTTTTTCGGTTTTTCCATGGCTAGACTATAATCAAGAAATAATCCAATTATTTTTGGCAAAAGAAAGAAGCTCTTGGAAGAGTTGTGAGCACTAGCGATTATACAGAAAAAAGCACTAGTGATTGTAAGTTGCGTTTTGCAGTGCATCTATTTGGATGAGTTGTTTTGGAATACCAATAGCCGGTCATTGAGTAACTCTTATATGCGTGAGGTTCTCTCTTTCTCTCTGGCTCTCTCTCGCTCATGCCAGCTTGCTCTTTCTCTTGTCTGCTCTTTCATATATTCAGACACGCTCGCAAGCCTCATATAATTCCTGAAGTTCTTATATGATTGATCTCTCCGTAATGAGAGATGTTTTTCTAGGCATTTTGCTTTTCAATTAACATTCCTCACAGCTTGTATCTCTTACTGTTTTATGTAATATTACTTTGAATTACATTTTTATCGACTGAAAACCTAACTTTTGCATGCAGATATCCAACAAATACTATCAGAAGCCCAGAAGCGATGGTTGCGACCTGCTGAAATTTGTGAAATTCTTCGTAATTATCAGAAGTTTCATATTGCACCAGAGCCTCCAAACAGGCCCCCAAGTATGATTCTATTTCTAGAAATAAATTTCAAAAACAGTAATATAGAAAGGCATCACGATCACATGCACAGAGTGTATTAAATGTAGATTCATTGATATTTCCTTGAGGATTCGAATCACTTATCTCCTAAGGCTTTACCCGTGCTGCTAAAGTTTCAGAAGCAGTAGACCTAATTTTGACAAGCATAGGTGGGCTTAGTTTATTTAATTTCTAGTACATATAAGAAAACAAGGGGTTATTTGGGAAACCTTCACGTAATAGCTGGAAAAATAAAAATGGACAAAGAAAAAAGAAAGATGAAATAAAGAAAGGTTTTAAACTTGTCTGCATATTAATTTTTCCAAAATTTGCTATGCACCTACAGTTCATTTTCGTCTTTTTGCTTCAATCTTAAGCGGATATGCAAAAACATATTAGCTTGACCTGTATTCCACCATGTTAGGTGGGTCACTTCTTCTTTTTGATAGGAAGGTATTGAGATACTTTAGAAAGGATGGACATAATTGGAGGAAGAAGAAAGATGGAAAGACCGTGAAGGAAGCTCATGAGAAGCTGAAGGTAAGTTTGCAAAAAAGGTCATTTTCTTTTGTCTCAAGTTTATGTTGTAGTAAGTGATGAACTCATGCATTTTGCTCTAAGCCATGGACATGGCTACCTAGATGGTTTATCATTTTGATTTATATATATCCCAAATTCCTTTGTCCAATATCAGGTGGCCTTACCTTTTTCGTATGACCCGGAGGAGTGTCAGTTGTTTAATTGTACATACACTAAGGCCATGTTTGCAAACCAAGATTTTCTTGAAATGTTACGAATGTTGTGAAAATTGTGTATATTAGAGTTTTATTGGATTTTGTGAGAAAATAGTGAAAAGTTAAGTTTTGTGGGAGTTGGTGAAAAAGTGGAGAGAGATGATTTGATGGGGGGAGAGAAATGATTTTGAAGTTTTATTCTTATTATTTTCTTGACCAAAATTTTGAGTTAGTTATGTATACAAATGAAAATTTTGGAATGGAGAGAATTTTGACCAAAATTCTCATTTGCAGCATGCCCTAACTATTCTATTTCCCCTGTTCTGAACTGCAAAAATTGTAACAGAAAAATGACTGCTCTTTGCTATTTTCAAAGAAATTTATGATTTTAGGGAGGAAACTGAAAACTACTTTGAAGAGTCTGAGTTGTATTTTGAATTTTGTGTTTTGCCGAATAGTGCTCTCACTATGGGATTGAGGGAGGAACTTATTTTCCTTGTTTGAGATTTTTCCGATGAAAAGAATAATTGTTCCTTCAACTCTATTGAAGTTTACCGAGAGTCTGATAGGTGACATACTTCAAGCAATTTTAGGTCGGTAGTGTTGATATGCTACATTGCTATTATGCCCACGGAGAAGAGAACGGAAATTTTCAAAGGCGCAGCTATTGGATGCTTGAAGAGTAAGTTGAACTAACTTTTATTTCACTTTTTTTCTTACACTTCCTTTCAGAGTATACACTTACCACTTATGATGCTTTGGGACTAGTAGAAACATTACAAAGGATCCTGGAAATGAAAATTGATATTAGCATATTATCAAGATGAATTTTGCTCCTAATCTATGATTCTTGCAGGGATTTGATGCACATAGTTTTTGTCCACTACTTGGAAGTTAAGGTAATTGTCTGCGTTATTAGTGTTATTGCTGCTGGTTTGCTTTTCCATTGTTGTCGCTCTTCTTATCTTCTCATATTAGGTCTTTTGAAGATCTTGATAAGAAAATGTGAAATTCTTATGCTTGGTGCCGTTATGGGGGTGGCCCATTCTAAAGTTGTGCTTGTTTTGCTGGAGAGCAGACCTGTCCACTCTATGGCTTATGTGGGTCATGTCCAGTAGAGATAAATTGAAAACTCATTAGATACTCATTAGATACACATGCGGCCATTAGGCTAAACCAATCTTGTTACGAATGGTTGATTTTATTTTCCATTTGCTGCTATGCAGCTAATGCGTATAGGCTAAACCAGTCTCCTGGTCAATGTGTTGAGTCGGAGGAGGTCGTTGGGATGGCTCGGTTTGATAGTATTGTAGATGGGACTGTTGTGGGAGTGCTAGATGCAGCGGGAACGGTAGGAGTGGAGTTGTCTTTGGTGGAGGTGGCGGAACCAGTTCTCGAATCTCATTCTCTAGCGACGGAGGATGGAAGCTATACCTCGATCGAACCCTTGGTTCCCTAGTAAAGCTGTGGGGGGGGGGGGGGAATCTCCGGCGTGGGTCTTGGACATGGTTTCCTTTGTGGGTCAGATGGTTGGGGTGTCGTGTGGTGGTCAAGAGGAAAAGCTGAGGGACTTCTTTGCGGCTTTGGAACACAATCGAGTGCCTCATAGTTCGCAAAAGTTTAGAAAATCAGGGCGGAGGATGCTCAGGGAGTTGAAGGGATTGAAGTTTTCGGTTAACTATGAAGGGTCTTCTTCGATCGCTAGGAAGACTAAAAGCTATGGGCTGGACTGCTAGGAGATTCGTTTGTGGCGTCTTGGGGATGAGGGTGAGTGGGAGTTCTTGGGAGAGTCTTGTTGGCTTCTGGGGTGGCTTGAGGTTCCCTTTTCTGGTTTCCCGTTTTTCTTAGTTGTCTAGTTTGCTTGTGTTAGGATTCTTCAGTATATTCTCTTGTACTGTTGACTCCGTTGTTGCGTGTTCCTTGTTTTTCTTCTTTTTAATAATATTGGCTTACTTATAAAAAAAAAAGGATCGGATTGTATCCAAGTCAACTTTCCAATGCACATACCATGCGATTTTTATATGCCACATACATTAAATGATACCATCATCAGAGCCTGTGTTTTTTTTTTTGATAAATAAGCCGATCTCATTAGAAAAGGAATACAGTACAAAGACTATACCGCATACACTATTCTAAACAAGCCAGAAAAGAAACAAAATCAGCAAAATCAAGAAAGGGGAGACCAAGCATCGAGTTCCCCCAAGTGAACAACAAAGAAAGAAAGACACCCTGCAACCTATCCAAAGACAAGGAACAATCCTCAAAACATCTACTGTTGCGCTCACGCCAAAGACACCACCAGATACAATGTGGGATCATTCTCCAAATAGCCTGGGCTATGGGATTTCTTAGGCTTCTCTTCCAACACCTCAGCGTTTCGTCCACCTTCTCTGGCATAACCCAAGGAAAATTCAAGATATAAAGCACATGCGACCAAAGTCCAGACGCATAAGGACAATGCAACAGAACATGATTAACTGACTCCCCACAACTTCGGCATAAGTAGCACCAGTCGGCAATAATGAAGCCTCTTCGACGAAGGTTATCAGTAGTTAGACACCTGCCAAGAGATGCCTCCCACACAAAGAAAGAAACCCTCATAGGGCACAAAGAACGCCAAACATCCTTCCACGGGAAAGAGAGAGCAGCCCTTCCTCTGAAAGCAGCATACATCAGAGCCTGTGTTTTCTAGTAGATGGCTTTATATTAACATTTAGCATGTGCTAAGCCTAAAATAGTGTCCATTGTCTGGTGCAATAGTAGGGTCTTAGGCTACCAATCACAAGTGGACGTATTGCAAGGATTTCACGGAAAGAAAAAGGAAACAAACAGACTTGAGGATATGACTGTGTCAAAGTCACGCTACGAAGATCTCCACTTAAGTGGGATCACTATGGGGTGACGGCCGTTACTCTTGTCACTATATTATAGTTATGTCTTTAGTATGCTTTAGGTGTGCTCCTGCTCTTGAGATATTTAGATTGAGCACTTTGTGGCGATTTTATTTGTGCAAGTGTGATCGTGAAGTTTAAAAACACTGTAGCAAGCTTTGAGCTTTAGAAGTTTTCCTAAAAAACAGTTCATTTGTAAAATGACCCATATCCTAGTTCATTATAATGTCACTGTATGATTTCATCATGTCTATTTTCTTTGGCTCAACCTGGTATTACATTTTGAATTCTTTTGGATGCATTATCTTGTAAATATCTCCCTAAAAGTATTTGTTGATTCTTTATGGTCTGATTACTTTTCCCAGCAGGGTAATAGGACAAATATTGGAGCCATTCGAGAGAGTGATGAGATCACATCAGAGTCCCAGGATAGCGCTCTGAGTTCTAGCTCTCCCCCAAATCAGATCAGAGTGCCTTATGGAATTACAGATACCCCAAGCCCAACCAGCTCTCTGACATCGTTTTGTGAAGATGCTGATTCTGGTATTTTCTGCCTCTATTTTGTCATAAAAGGCTGTCTTTTGCTTGCTCTTTTGGCCTGATCTTGACTGAAACTGAAAATTTTTGTAGTTGACCATGCTTGTGAATGGCTGTTGTAATGTTTGCCTAATTTGTTGCAGAGGATAGTTACCAAGAAAATTCACAATGTCGCTTATTTCTCGACTCACAACCAAAGGAGAATGGTGCTCTGACAGGCAGGATGGGTGCTGGTGACTCAAGTTCTTATTTTCTGAGTCCCTATGCAGGTAACCATGTCGTTTTTATGTCTTTGTCTGCATACTTCTATCTTGACATATTTTCATGTTCACATCCGCTCCTGAAATTGCTTCATGAGCTTCTAAACCACATGTTGGACTTGATTGTATACTTTGGACACTTACAAGATTATCATGGTCTGTCATCAATTCCGGGGGCAAACTCTATCTCACTTTTTCAGAAAGATGAACCTGCAGATAGTGATGATGTTACTTTTGTGGCTGGGTCTCAAAAAACAATTGATGTGGCATCCTGGGAAGAGGTCTTGGAACAATCATCGAGAGGATTCCAGACTCCTATGCTTTCTCGTGTACCATCGCCTTACACCCAATCTGCCTCCACAGGAATCATCCTTGGCGAAGAAAATATGACTCTAACCGAACTTTTAGCTGGCGGGAATGCTCTCAAAGAAGACTTGCAGAGTTCTGTGCCGATACAATCAAATTGGCAGGTAATAACTTCCAATGTCCTATCCCTACCATTCTTGTGATCTACATTTATTATTGTTTACCATCTAATGTATCGGTAATTTGCTAGGTTGAATTCTTATGCAAACAATTTCTGTTCTATTTCTGGCATGCCCAATTGAGGAGTGTCATCTCCATGGGCACTAACTTTAAATAATTCAATAATCCACATCTCTGCTTCTACTTTAATGCATATTGCTTCCCCAAAACCTCTCCCATGTGCATAATCTGATAAGAGTCGAACTTTTTGTGTCGTAATTGTCGCTTTCATCATTTTTAGTGTTTTGGGGTTGCTGTGCTTGAGCATGTATCTGTAAATATGAGACAAGCATGTTTCTTATCAACTGTGGCAACTTCAGGTAGTTTCCTTCTGAAATCATTCTGATTCTCCACTTTGAAATAGTTTCACAACGATGCATGAGGGAACCACTAAATGCAACTTCCATACAGATTCAAAGTTGCTTAAGCATCAATTGTTTGCTTAGCTCAAACACTCGAATACATTGTTTTTCAAGTAGGTCTTTGATCGGACATTTATCATTTCAAGATGCTTTGACCATATATCACGATATTGAACAAGAAGATGAAGAGCATTCCAGTATCAATAAATAATAAGAGGAATGCAATGAAGCTATGTACTGGGTAGAAATTTTTGAGTCCAGAAAAGGTGTGTAGAAGTAATGGCAGTTAGGTTGCTTTCCCTTAACATGTACGTCTAGATGTCTGTCTTAAGACGAAGAGAGAGAAAGAGAATAGGGGTCAGGCTTGGTCAAGCAGTTCCACCTAAAACACATGCCAATTTCATAATATTCAAGAGTTTTAAGAGCTGCTAATTTTCCAAATATGTGGAGAATGTGATAGTGTTAGAAATAATGTGAATGACCAACTGATGTAGGACAGAAGCTTTGATACCAAAGTTGATATGGAACAAAGCTGTGTGAACAGCAGCAGTGGTTTAGGGTTTTTATGATGGTTTGGGTTGAGGATTTCATGGTGGGAAATGTGGAAAAATATAAGGGTTTTGATCAAGTTAAGGAAAGGGATTTGTTCTGAATGCAAAACAAAGGGAAAACTCACATTTTGGGTTGCTGTTCTGGGCTATGAATGGTATCCCAAGAAGGTTTTATTGGTATTTTGGGGTTGCTTGGGTGCTATTTGATGGAAGAGTGGTTTGAGTTCTTTAGGATTGAATTCTAGGAAAATCAGTGATGAAATCAGATATAATCTTAGCTGAAAGTTTATAAAAAAATTGCTGAAAAGATTATAGCCATGTGTGGCCTAACCCAAATAGGACTTGGACTGTTGAGCTCAAACTACTAAGCTCAAGCTAATTAACCAGTTAAAACCACAAACAAAATCCAGAACTCAAAAAACTTGAAATGAAGGAAATATACTCGACAGTAGATAGTCTTTGTGCTTCGAGTCATTTGAATTGTAAGTATTTAGTCTCTAATTTTTGACATTAATGCCTGAGTTTTTTACTCCTGCAAAATTAAAGCCTTTTGTTAACAATACCAGAAAATTCATAAACGAATTTATGTAAAATGACAATTGCCTCCACAAAACTAGAAAATTTTAAAAAGTTAACAAATCCATAAAAAGGATGAAAAAGGCTGGTCAATTGGGGAACCCTAGTTGTCCAAGTCTGTTAGTTAGCTCACTTGCTTAATTTTCTTTTTCTTTTTATTTATGTCTTTTGAGGAGGTGAGTGGTCATTATTTTGTTTGCATTCGTGATGTATGTGATGAATCTTTTCCTCCTCGGTTTTAATTGTTCTTTAGTACATATAAGTATGTTCTCGTTCTAATCTTCTATCCTTTTATCCAGTTCTCTTTCGGTGATGATTCAGAAGATTTGCCCATATGGCCTATGGACCAGTCATCCAATTTGGAATTTGCATATGATCTCGGTACAATGGTGTTCGAGCCTAGAAATCCAGATACAAACCTGAGAAATGCTCCTGAGCTGTTTCCTACTCATCCCGTTCAGCAAAATGAAGAGCCTATGCAGAACAAGCTTCAAATACAGCTTACACATGCTGAATCTCTAGATTCAATGGAATCAAAATACAAAACTGATATGCCCATTGAAGGGAATAGTAACTACTCCTCTTTGACTTTGAAAAAACCATTATTAGATGGAGAAGAAGCTTTGAAGAAGGTTGACAGCTTTTCCCGATGGGTTACTAAAGAACTTGGTGATGTAGATGATTTGCATTTGCAGACCTCATCCAGTATATCATGGAGCCCCGATGAATGTGGAAATGCAGTTGATGACTCCTCATTGAGTCCCTCTATCTCTCAGCACCAGCTTTTTAGTATCTTAGATTTTTCGCCGAAGTGGGCTTACACAGACTCAGAAACTGAGGTACTTCGTATACATGAAACTATAGTATCCGTGGCAATAAAGTAAGAGAAGAAAAGGAAAAAAACTAAAATTATATCTGGAGTTGATTTTGCACTGCATGTAACTCAACGAAGCTCTTATATATTCAGATGTTAATTGCCTTCATTTTATATATATGTAGCTACATATAGGTATTTTTTTTATTAACTATGCATTGTCATATCAGCCTGGTTAAGTCTGTAATTTCGTACAATCGTGAATTTTTATTTTCTTATCATTTTTGTAGTTGGTGCATCTGTTGTCTATCTTCAAATATGAACTGCTTATTCCCCAGTCAAATAAATTGCTATTTTCCAACTTAATTCTAGTACTTTGATTTCTTTTTGTCAAAAGTTTTCAGTTTTGTTATAAAGTTTCGTCTTTTTACAAGTTTCAAATTTTTCTAGTCATATTTTTTTCAGCCCTATCAAGATTCGATGGGAGCCTTGTACTGTAAAAGGCAGAAAAAAATATTGCTCTATTTCTTACTACTTCGCAATTTCTGTAATAAAAACAGGTTCTGATAACTGGAACATTTTTTAAGAGTCCACCTGAGGTAGCAAAATATAACTGGTGTTGTATGTTTGGGGAAGTGGAGGTTCCTGTTGAAGTTCTAGGTAATGGGGTTCTTTGTTGCTGTGCTCCACCTCATGCTGTTGGGCAAGTCCCTTTCTATGTAACCTGTTCCAACAGGTTGGCTTGTAGCGAAGTGCGAGAATTCCACTATCGAGTGGGCTCTACTAAAGATATAGACATTGCAGTTATCTATAGTGGTGCTACAAATGAAAAGCATCTTCATTTGCAACTTGAGAGGTCACTGTCTTTGAAATCTGGCAATGCTCCAAGTGACTTTTTTCAACATGTTTCTGTTGTAAAACGAGACTTAATCAGTAAGATTATTTCATTAAAGGAGGAAGAGGAATATTACGAAGTAGTAGAGTCAACCTCGCAGAAGGACTTAACCCAACATGAAGTGAAGGAGCAACTCCTTAAAATGTTGGTGAAAGAGAAGTTGTACTCATGGCTCCTCCGTAAAGTATCTGAAGATGGTAAAGGGCCAAGTGTATTGGATGATGAGGGGCAAGGTGTGATACACTTAGCAGCTGCCCTTGGTTATGATTGGGCAATAAAACCAATTCTGACAGCAAAAGTTAGCATCAATTTCCGCGACATAAATGGGTGGACTGCCCTTCATTGGGCTGCATTTTGTGGCAGGCAAGATTGTCTGAACTTGATGATTTGTACTTGTATGTTTTCCAAGTTCTGTTGAACCTAGGTTTTGTCCTGTGTTGCAAAACTTAACGTGTGATTTTTTGGGGTTAGAGCCTCTGCTTCCCCACCGACACATTTGGACTCTAGAAATTAAATTTCATTAAGTCTTTCCCAAGTATAATCTGCATTACTGATGAAGAAGCCTTTTAAGATGATTGTAACTTATGCAGGATGTCTATTGAAGGCATTCCCTTTCTTGCTTTCTCTTTGTGCAACCACAAAAGTAAAGAAAATGTCCCCTTTACCATATTTATCATGACAAAGGCCTTATTCCTTTTCCATATGCCGATAGCTTCTGTATAATTCATTGCAAATTTGATTCAAAGCTTCCACAATTAATCGTATTGGTGTGACTTGGGATTAGGTTGAGTACAATTTCTAGCAGCTGCTGTGGCAATCTGTATCATGTCTGAAATAACTAATATTTGATTCATTTTGTCCATGTTTGTGTCCTTGGTAAATTCAGAGAGCAGACAGTAGCATTCCTTGTCTCCCTAGGTGCTGCTCCTGGTGCATTGACAGATCCATCTCCCGAATTTCCTTTGGGTAGAACACCTGCAGACCTGGCTTCTGGAAATGGACACAAAGGAATCTCTGGTTTTCTTGCAGAGTCTTCCTTGACCAGCTACCTGAAATCCCTAACAGTGAAGGATAAGAAAGAAGATGGAAGACTTAAAGTTTCTGGAGCAAAAGCTGTCCAAACAGTTTCAGAGAGGTCAGCAACACCCATGAATTTTGGCGACGTGGTGGATGCACTGTCAATGAGAGATTCTCTTACGGCTGTCAGTAATGCCACACAAGCTGCTAGTCGTATACATCAAATGTTCAGAATACGTTCATTAGAGAGGAGACATATTACTGAGCATGCTGATGATAATGGTAGATTGTCAGATGAACGTGCTCTTTCACTTGTAGCTACCAAGACACGCAAGCCTGGTCAAAGTGATCCGCTAGCCCAGGCTGCTGCAACACAAATCCAGAAGAAGTTTCGTGGTTGGAAGGGAAGAAGACAATTCTTGATAATCCGTCAAAGAATTGTGAAAATTCAGGTTGGTTTGCTACTTTTCTCTTGTCAACTTCTTGATTAAGAATATTGTTCATTTTCTCTCTCCCACCTGCCAATATATGGATGGTGCTTGTCCCAATAGTAGAGTAACTTTATCAGTGACTAATTTGCAAGGGGTCATTTGGTTAATCAAAGAGATATTTTAATGGTACAATCAGTATTGCCAATTTGGAATGGAGCATGTTTGAGAATTATGGACCCAATTTTTAGTTTCTTTCAGTTTCAAGAACATGTTTTGGGTTTTGGGTCATTCAATCTTTGGATGAGGTTTGAATTTTGTTTCCCATGAATTTCATATTCTGATAGTTGTACTTTAATTTATGTACATGAGCCATTCATTATGGAATTATTGCTGATTGATTGTTTGTTTGTATGACGTAAAGGCCCATATAAGGGGACACCAGGTGAGGAAAAAGTATAGAACAATCATCTGGTCTGTCGGAATTTTGGAGAAGGTCATATTACGCTGGAGACGTAGAGGGGCTGGTTTGCGGGGATTCCGATTAGATACACCGAAGTACCCTCATCCACCAAGTGTGCCCTCAAAAGAGGATGATTATGATTTTCTTAAGGAAGGAAGAAAACAAACAGAGGAAAGGTTGCAAAAAGCTCTCACTAGGGTGAAGTCTATGGTACAGTATCCAGAGGCACGAGCTCAGTACCGTCGGCTGCTAACTGTTGTCGAAGGGTTCCGGGAGGCCAAGGTATATTCATGTTGTAAATGTTTTTATTTGTTCTTTTTTTTCCCTCTCTTTTCTCAAAGAATGCAACAGTAAAAGAAGTCAGTTTGCCGATTCATACTTGGTAGTTCACTCATTCCTGTCATACTCATGGCTAAGAAGTCTCATCTTGGTTAGGCATGAACCTTGATATGGGTCTAAGTTCTAGTTGGGCTTCTGTACTTGATATCTTAAATTTTTGGGTTAATACTCCAACGTAAATATTGGAACTCGTTGTCCAAGGTCCTTAGTCTCTGTCTTGTTGCCCCCAATCCTTGGATTGTGTTTTTATTTTTCCTTTTGGTTTGGGACGCTCCCTGTGGAAATTTCTTCTATTCTGCTCGTGCAAGATTTGCATTTGGTTTCTGCTCAGTGTGTGGTTTGCATGTGTGGTGTGCCTGATATACATAATTGGCCCACTTCCTAGTACATTGAGCTTGTGGTTTTGGGCTGTGGTTAATGGCTTATTTCATATAAGATTGGTTCAGAAAAAGGTCACAGTGCAGGTCACCTGTTGCCATTTTGGTTGTAATTATTTGTTAATGATGAAAACATTTTTCCTTTGATTAGCAAATTTTTGGTTGCAGTACACAGGGAAGAGACTTAACTGGGTAAAACTTTTTATTCCACAACATACTGGATAGCTTGTTCTCTTTGGTCTTGGACTTCATATGTCAGACCTGTTTGCATCTGTTTATGCTCCACTGTAGCCTGTATCTGGATTGAAGGTTAATTTGTCTAAGTCCGAGGTGATACCTGTTGGAAAATGTTCCTAATGTGATGGAGTTGGCTTCTATTTTGGGGTGTAAGGTGTCTGATTTGCCTATGACGTATTTGGGGCTTCCTTTGGGAGCACGGTTTCTTTGTTTTTTCCTGTTTTTCTTTCTCTTAATAAATTGGCTTACTTATCAAAAAAAAAAGTGTTCATATTTGGGATGAGATTTTGGAAAGGATGGAGCGGAGGTTGGCGGGGTGGAAGCGTATGTACTTATCAAAGGGGGGCCGCATTACTTTGATTAAGTCTATGCTTTCGAGTTTGCCTACGTACTTCCTATCTCTTTTCCCTCTTATGGTAAATGTTGCTTATCGGTTGGAAAAGTTGCAAAAAGATTTTTTGTGGGGTAGTGATAGTGAGGTTCATAAATACCACCTCCTTAATTGGCAGAAGGTATGTTCTCCTATTCATTGTGGGGGTTTGGGAATTAGGAGACTTTCGGTGTTCAATAAAGCTTTATTGGGTAAGTGGCTATGGAGGTTTGCGACTGAAACAGATCGTATGTGGAGGAATATTATAGCGGAGAAATATGGTACACGTGTGGGGGAATGGAGCACCTTACCTCATCATGGTTCCAATGGGGTCAGCCTTTGGAAGCTCATTAGTAAGGATGGGGGTCTTTCAGGGAGCATACTCGGGTTGTGGTGGGAGATGGACATAAGATGAGTTTTTGGCATGATGTGTGGTGTGGGGAGAGACCTTTGAGTTGCTCTTTTCCTACAGTTTTCTCTCTTGCTAGGAATCCTAATGGGGTGGTGGCAGATTGTACGGAGGGTGATTTAACTTTGGTTGTCTGGAATGTCCAGTTTCTAAGAAGTGCGAATGATTGAGAATTGGAGGAGTTTTCGTCTTTCTTTTCCAATCTGTATGGGATGGTGTTGCGCAGAGGTAATGAGGATAAGTTGTTGTGGGAGGGCACTAAGGATGGTAATTTCTCTGTTAAATCTTTTTATGTTCTGCTTGATGGTGATAGTTTAGTGACTTTCCCTTGGCGGGGGATTGGAGAAATAAAGTCCCATCGAGAGTATCTTTCTTTGTTTGGGAGGCTACGCATGGTAGAATTTTGACTATGGATAATTTGAGTTGGCGAGGTCTCTATGTGGTGAATTGGTGTTATTTGTGCAAGGGGGATGGAGAATCTATTAACAATGTGTTATTGCATTGTCCGGTGGCGAGAGGTTTGTGGAAGCATGTTTTTAGTATGCTGAATTTTCATTGCGTTATGCCGGAGATGGTTGAGGATGTTTTGCTTTGTTGGGGGAGAAAGTTTAAGAATGTTCTAGCTAAGACTATTTGGATGATGATCTCTTCATGCATTTAGTGGACTCTTTGGAAGGAATGTAATATGAGATGTTTTGAGGATGCTGCTGTCTTTGGAAATTTTGCAGGGTGGTTTGTTGGTTTCCCTTTATTATTGGGCTAATGCTATGTTAGCAGGCCCTTTTATAGATTTTTAGGATTTTGTTAGTTTCTTTGTTTGTATGCTTTGATTTCTGTGTAGTACAATCTTTGTTCCGCTCTTTTTCCTTCTTTTTCTTAATAAAATTTTACTTATATAAAAAAAAAAGATTCTTACAAGCTGTTGAGTCACGATAGACAAGTATTCAACCTATTTCTTCAAATGAGTTGGTACCAGTACGGTCCTAGATTCTGACTAGTGGTTCTTTCGTTTTGTAAACTTTTCCAGGCATCCCATATGGTTTTGAATAGTTCAGAAGAAACCGCCGATGTTGATGAGGATGTGATTGAAATCGGTGCACTGTTGGATGATGAGATGCTGTTGGGTGATTAAATTATGTCAATCATGCCGGTAAACGTCTAGACGGCTTCTCATCCCCTGGCTCTCTCGGGGCATCAATGAAGGTCATCATTCTGTAAATATGAAGTGTATTTGCCATGCCATGTGTCTTTTTATAGCAGGCTTTGCACAGTTACATAGCCCTGACAAGAAAAGTTTTTCTTTGCAAAGCTAATAATATGATTGTAGTTCTGTTTCCTCAGTCTTCTAAAGGACTTGGTGTTGTAATAATACTTTGGTTGTATGTTTATAGAACTATATAACATTATTGATCTGCAGCTGCAGCGTATTAACAAGCAGTTTAATTTTTTTCAGCCCCCACCGTTACTATTTCCATAGTTTCTTTTCTCTCTCTCTCTCTCTCTCTCTTCCCTTCCCACAATTCAGAAGGAAAACCAAGGCTTTGAGAATTTGACCCCATTAATCAATCAAGAGAAACAGGAGTAATTATTGGGGACAGGTTACATGAATTTGATGCCTACCTTGCAGATATTGCCATTGCCTCTACTTAATTTACAGTTCTTTACTCAATGAACCGACTTCGGGACTAGCTGGAAAAACATTGCAACTCCAACAAACAAATATGAACGAGCAGCACCTTGTATTTAACCCAAAATTGACAAGATAAGATTTACATGATTTTCCTCCAGCTTCGGAGGTTCTGATGAGAGCATGCATGGAAAGCTAAAGAGTAGCTTGCTCAACACAGTCACAGAACCTTCCAAAAAAATTTAATCTCACTGTTGCCCGTTAAAATGAATAGGCTAGAACCTTCCAAAGAAAAATAATCCCAATCCTGCCTGGTAAAATGAGTAGACATGCAGTTTCAGTTAGATGGGGTGATACTGATCTGAAACACGTCTTGGCGTTAACTTTCGCAGGATGAAGAGCACCAAAGCAGATGGTAAAATCTCTACCAACTGTGCCAAGAAACAGAAACCATACATGATGAAAAAATTAATCACACTAGAAGAAGAAAATAGACGACCAGCTCTACACAGAACACAAATTGCCATTCTGCCAATTGTCAGTTTAGAGCATTTGAAATATAGGCGGCACTATAATCTTTGTTTAATGATAGATAATTAATGTTTAATAATAGCTAACAAAATTTCTCTTCAAGGTTCCTTGAATTATGTCATAATTTGAATGTCCATTGACTAGAAAAGTTGAAGTTCCAGTGTAAGTAAACATCCACCAATCACCATTGTTGCAGAGAATACGGAACAGGAAAGCTCGGACCAGGTCATTTGTACTTTTTCATGTACTTTGAGCTCCAGGAAAGCAAAATGTAACTTAAGGCCACATAACATCCAACCCACTCACAAAACTCTAGCAGAAGCTCAGGAAAGGGCTGACACAAGAATAGTTGAGACAAACAATTGGTGAAATATGGTCACATGAGGAATAGGCAGCATAGACAAGGAGGACAGATAACTCCATTTAATTTTGGTATGGATATAAACATAAGCTCCTAGAACTTGCCATGTAATATATTAGGTTCAGGATGGGATGATTCAGGACATCAACATCTGCATCCTTGTCAAATGCTGAGAGAGCAAGCTGCAACACAAACCAACAAAGACGCCGCGGTCACAAATGCGCACCGTTTTTTTCCATAAACTTCAGCATCAAAAGGAACTACTCACCACAATGCATCTTATCAAGAAGCAAGTACAACAGATTCCTGTGATACAACCAACCTGCCAGTAAAATAAGTTAGGCAGCAAATACTTTTTGACACATTTTTGCAGTGCACTCCAAATAGAATGGTCGTAATCACAATATACTTAGAAGGACAAACAACCACCTTATGTACAGACCTCATGTAGCTTTTTCTGACGACCTCTCGACTCGATAGGGAAGTGTCTCAGCATGACAAATAGCCTACAATGAATGAAAAATCAAGAATAAGTGATATAACCTTAATCTGGAAGTAGGATACTGCCTTTGTGCTGAGAAAAAAAGCTGTTACCTCCCACCATATATAAAAAAATCCCAAAGCAACAATGAAGGAAATAGCTGCAAAAAAAAAGTCTTTATACAGTGCCTTCCATGTATAACCATACTACAGAGCAAATAATTTATGGCAATTAAATCATTGTTGTGCATCATCCTAAAAAATTGTGTGTTTGAACTGCAGAATTTTACTACCAACAAATAGCTAAGTTTGGCTTATGAAAACTGATCTTAGCAACATTAACCTGAAAAGAAGAGTTTAGCAACTTGCACCGAAACAGGACTTTGGCTTAATCTTACAAGTATCCAGATGCACGCCTGTTACATTAGAATGACTGAGACACCGGGACCAAGTGTGACGAGCATAAATGAATCTGGCTTTTTTATCCAGGGGAAAGTTACAATAGACAAATATTTAGATCCCTCCAACTTACCTGTGTAATATACATAAATCCATTTGCTACAAAATAAGCAAGCCTAAGCTTATCAATTGGCAGGCTTCTTGCCTGTTAACAATCACAAAACTTGTCCATAAATACCAATTATAGCTCACTCATAACTCACCAAGTCTTATCATGATCTACAGAAAAAGGGTATACATGCCTGGTAATATATCTCAGCCCAGAACAAAACAAGTAATGTGTAAGTGGAAAAAAATAGAAGACCAGGCAGTTCCATGAACACCATTTCAAGTACCTGTACCAGGATGATATTAGAGTATACTCATAATACAGTGCGCCAGAGAGAAGTTCAGAGTCCACATTATGAAAGATGAATCTCAATAAAGAAGGGTTTGCCTCATTTTCTTTTTCCTCAGTAGGGCATCTATACAAACAATTACACTGGTTTCTACCATCAAACCAAGCAATAATCTTCAGCAATGAAGCTGTATTTTAGTTCCAGAATTCAGGATGAAAAGCATACCTCCGGCCTGATTCTGGACACACTTTTGTGGAGACCAAAAATAATAGCCCTCACTGAAAATGCGACTTAAATTTAGCGAGTTTACAGAACAGATACAGCAAGAACCATGACAGATGATAAACGACTTACATCCGTTAACAACAAAATTCATCAAGTGGAAAATCTTCTGTGTTGTCCACCCATATTCCGGTACTCTGAACTGAATGCGCAATAATTGAACCTGAAAATTAAAAACGAAATGGCATCAAACACTGACTCTATTGTACATGCCTATAACGAACGACAATAGAATGATAGATGTGGCGATGATCACTGGAAACCATTAAACCTTTGCTATGTTCAACCCACGCAAGCCTACGATCATTTCGATAAGACCCTAAGGTGATATGACAAGCAAGCTAATAAGAACTCGGGGACTTTGAAGCCACAGCATCCAACTTTCAAAAGGAAGGAAACAAATGGCATCAATTCTTCCTTGCACATTTTTCACGTGAAAAAAGATAAAACAAAAGAGCCATGAACAAGTTTTCAAGAGCCAGGAGGCAGGAGGGTTGTGTAACAATGGCAACATGAGCACCTGTCAATGCTCCCCAAGATAACTCCAAATTTATATCAGGAACGTCTAAGCCCAAGGATGAGTCCCAAAATCATTCGAAAGAACAAAAGCGAAACCATGATTTTCCATGAGACCGAAAGCAGAACACGTACCAGTGCAACAAGCGAAATGAAGGCGTAGCATGCACATAACGTATAGTAAATTGCCCTCTGCAATTGTTCTGACTTGTCGATCTCATCCCACCAACTGAACACGCCAAGACCAGTGTGAATCTGCCCCCTTCTAATCACAAAAAGATTTGCTCTCACCGTCGACTCCATTTTTAGCTGCAAAACAAAAACAAAAACAAAGAATCCAAGAAGGAGATCAGGAAGATGTCTTCAAGGAGGAGCTTTTGCCTTGTTTAGAAACAGGGAATTGGACATGCACGTGGAGACAAAGGGAGACGACAGGTAAACAGAGGTGATCCACGTGGGAGTGAGTAACGCCCCAAGATGACATCGTGGTATATGTTCGTCAATTTCGCAACGGACATACCTTTCTTTTCTTCTCAGGAGAGATAACCACGACGATCGTGGTTTTGTTATTTGACTTGACTTTCCTTGTCCCACCGAAATTAACAACAAAAAGGAGAAGAAGAAAAAAAGTGCAAACGAATCTTTCTCGTTCTTTTTTTCTTGGCAAGTGGAGACGAATCATTTTCACCTTTCCTTGGATTTGATAAATTTTTTTTTTCTAAGCTGGCATTTGATAATTTTAATCATGCCTTTACCCTTCTTTTTTTAAAAATATAATATTATATTTTTTTAGGGATAAATGCAAAATTAGTCATGTACTATATGCAAAAATCGTTTTAGTCCTTGTGATATGAAATGCATCAATTTATTTGTTATTGGTCCTCCATCAGGGACTAATTTTATCACTTTTTGAAATCACAGAGACTAAATTGATGTTTTTAATATCACAAGGACTAAATCGATTTTTGCGTATAGTACAAGGACCAATTTTACATTTATCCCTATTTTTTATCCTTTTAACAGCTTCCTATTATTCCACTACAAGAACTACCATCCACCTCGTATTATCCAGCCTGGAGCCTCTTTTTGTCTTTTTTTTCTTTATCGAGTCAGATTGGGCAGCCAGTTGTAACTGTCCTAACTTTGCAGCCCTGCTATAAATGCTATGTCCAGTCAACGATACAACTCAACGGATCTCCCTCATTCCAAGTTCGGCCCATTAGTTTCTGCCCGATATTTTAACCCTTGGATCAATTTAGCCTCTTATTGCTTAGTAAAAAAAACTGTTTGATGGTCTTGAAAATATTTTTTTAATTTTAAAAACGTTTTTTTAATGCAAATGTGATTTTTTCATTCAAAAAATTAATTTTTTAATAAAAATTATTAACACAAAAATTTTAAAAACTTTTTATTAAAACCTATAAAAAATCTCCTCTCAACAAACTTTTTAAACATATTTTCTTACTCTCACATCCTCAAAATAATAATTTTTTTAAAAAAATTAAATTTCCAAACATCTCTTCTACTACTGTAACACTATAACTATTCTTACTAACAATAAATATATATATATATCAACAAATTTTCTTATTGATGTTAGTTAAGAAAAAAAAAATTCAAACTTTAAAATTAATCAAAAAATTAAATTTTTTATAATCAAACATAAAAAATCTTAAAGTTTTTACACAAATTCTAACACCTCCTCGCACCAAATTTAATAATTTTTCATTAATTAAAAAAATACATCAAAAATTTCCTTTTATATTAAATTTGTTGTGAAATAAAATAAAAATCGAAATAATAAAGCTATCCAACAAGATGCGCTTGCATTATGATCCAATTCTAAGGTAGGATACGGTGATGATACGGTACTTTCTTCGAAATAGTAGTTGCTTTTAGTTGTACGTATCTGAATTATATTCAAAACTCTTCTCAAAGTTATGGTTGTTCAACCCGGAACAGGCTACATCAGATATGTCGATTTTTAAATAATTATCACTTACACTTACACCGTTAAAAACAAAACTGGTTATACTACATTCATATTGAGCCTTTTTTATATCATTTTACGCACTTGACCCGATATATTTTTTTCTTTTAGTCCATTAATCACATATCAATAAAATCTAAAGTAATGAAATCCAAAATTAATAAACTTAAAAGACCATCTTAAAAGATAAGATGCGAATTTAAACTCAAAACTAATAAAATTTTAAATCAATAAACTTAGAGATTCAGAGAACATCACAAACAAGACATAGCAGTAGCACTACTACATGTGGCTATAGGTGACTGTGATTGTGGTGGAGTATCCATTTGCAAATAAAAATCATCTAAAATTTAACAATCAAAGTACTAACAAGTAACAAACAACAAAACGTACAAACATCAAAATAAGACAACAGTGGAGCAATTAACAAGCATATGTAATTATATATGAATCAATTAACAAGCGAATCAATTAACAACAGTCTTATATATATATATATAATCATATAATACGAATCAATTAACCGTGTTGATCTATACTCGAATCTTTTGATTGACTCGGTGTTTGGATCGATGTGGATTATTTTCTATCTCTGATTTACTTCAAAACATAACTATACATAATAAGTTGGATCTAAATTAACAACTATGTAATTAAATACATAAGGGATCAAAAAGAAACATTAAAATATTAACTAGTACGATAAATAACTAAATATAATAGAACGTAAGATGTAGAACTATATTTGAGCCAAATACTTTTTGTTTGCCGACTGCATAATTTTTGCTGCAAAAGATTCTAATTTTACTTCTTACATTTGCTTCCGACAGTTCATCAATGGTTACGTCTCTTGAGCATCCAATATGTTGTGTTCTCTTTTGGGAAGTGAAAATTTCTTGAAAATTTTAGCATTTCACTTTGTTCATTTGTTGTTTTCTTAAACTTCCCAAATTTATTAAATTACAAACCCTAGAAACAACAAACAATGGGAAAAATGTTCAACAATAATATATGTCCTAATATTTTCAATAGAATAACTTAAAATTAACAAATCCATTGATTTTTAACATACTTAAACGAATCTCAATCCTTGACACTTGAGAGAGATGTTGCAGACAACAGAGATGAGAGCTTGACGCGTGAAGGAAGAGACATGTGGTCGACAACGAGAGGCACAACAGTTGCAGGAATGGTGGTCAGTAGGAGAGAGAGAGAGAGAGGCACGTGTCGGAATTGAGATGGGCGCAGAGGCGAGAGGGTCAGAATTCAGAGGGAAAAATGAAGAACCCGAGGGGTCTGCGAACATAAATGGGGAGGGGGTTTTAAAATAAAATGATTTGTTTTGTTATTATAAAGCAAAAAAAAAAAACCGGTGTCCCAGAGAGAATCAAGATATTTCTGAGGAGTCTACAAACAAATGCGGGAGAAGGATTTTAAAACAAACTATTCGTTTTGTTATTAAAAAAATCCGATGTTCCGGTGTTCTGAGAACTCGGTGTTAAATAACCGGAGAATCAAGAATAACACCGATTTTTTTTTTGCAAAACTTTAAATTTACACCGACATCAATAAAATCGAGTATCGGCAACCCGATATCCATCTATCGGTGCCATCGGAAATTTCTGACGGCACTGAAGAGCCCTATTCGAAATGATTGAAAATGTCACAAAATTGCACTTGAACATTAACAGCAGGACTACCAATTAAGAGCAAGACCAAAAGCGCGTCATCTCCAACCAGGCTAAATCATTTGACACGTGACCTGACAAATAAAAAGGTTGCAAATGCCAAAAGGGTGACACGTGTGTCACTCCATTAACGGCAGTCTCAAAAGCTCACTTTCACTTGATTGGTAGAATTTTTTTTTCTAAATACTTGATTGGTAGAATCAAAAAAAGAGGAAGATAAAAGTAGGTACAAGTCCAATAAAAATATAATATATATTAAAACTCAATTTATATTTACATGCAAAAGTTAATTGTAATAATCTATGAAATTTGGGTGAAATTGTACTTTATGAGTTAGGTGTACAAATTATATATTCAATTTTTTTATTGGATGAATATTGTAATCAGTTAAGTGGAAGTTACAGTAGTATGAATGAGTCTGACTAAGCTCCCTAAATTTACTTGTATTTTAGGTGGGTTCATTAAGGTGATCTGTTGCACAAAATTTCTCTTGGTTACCCAAATAAAAATTAATTATAATAGCATTAGCTAGTATATTGCACTCTATATTTTCTTCTTATTAATAAAATATTTTATTTTTATTTTTATTTTTATTGAATTATTTGAAAAAATTATCTTGTTTTAAAAGTGTTTAAAGTTTGAAATACTGATTTGATTTAATTGATAGCAACCTAATTATCATCTTTTCATATCTATAGTCCTTTTAAATATGATTGCAATCTAGTCCTTTTATAAATCATTTGTCAGTATCTGAGATGCGTATTAATTGGGAGAATGAAAAACCAAGCATCTTTTTGAAGCTTTTTATTTTATTTAAATCCTTAGAGTTTTTTATGTGCATTACTTTATGATAACATGAAATGTGTAAACATGAAGTCCAATGATTTTTACATGATGTTTTTAAGTGTTTAAATGGAAGCTTTTGATGTTTATTGTAATTTAAGATTTTGCGCATTATGTTTTATGAAAAGAATAAAAAGATGCAAAGTTCAAAATGATATTTATAGTATGATATGTGATGTATTTTCAAATTTTGAGGCCTCAATTGCAACCTATTGAATGCACTCATTTTGAAAACAAAGTGATTTTATTTTGTAGGTTCTTTCCGAGTGCAAACTTGGACATGTCTAAGCTTGAAGAATTTTACCCACAGTATTAGCTTAGTTTGGTTGATTCCCAAGCTAAGGAGCAACTGCACAATCTGTCACGGGAGTAAAGGCGACCCCATTGTTACTTACTGAATTGTCGAATTCACTCTTATATGTTTCACTTTTTGTATGATATTTGTTTACTCAAATTTCTGATTTAGATATTATCAAATTTGGTGGAGTAAATTTTTACCACTAAGTTTTTTTAAATAATAATATTTTGGATAAACTCTAAAAAATTATCAAAAATTAAATTAATAGAAAAATTATCTTATTGTTTTGGATATTATTGTTAATGTCAATAAAATATAAAAATTCGCAGCATAGTGAATTTGTAATTAAATAATGACAAAAGGCAAATCATAAATTAAAAGCTATACGGCCCGAATAAAAATAGTGAAATTATCCATGCCTACGTGTCGGGGCTTTTAGAAATCCGGGATAGGAAGATATATATGCACATACTAATCGGCTAATCCTATATAAAGCCTACTCCAAAAGTCAATGGTCTCTTGGCCGAAATTAATATATATCTCGCTTGTACCTGTCGGTATGTAAATAATTACGACTTTAGCCCAAATAGACCATGCGCATTGCGGAGAATGGGTCACATGTGGTACCAACTCAATTGTGATGAAAGTTACGAGGGAATCCTCGTCAACAAAAGGAAAAAAACAAAAAATCTGCATGCAAAATTGCAAATATAAGAAAATAAGAAATTTTACATTTTGTACTAACTTTCTAATAATTGGAAAGATGCATTCTTTTAAGCATGAAATGTTCAAAATGCCCTTGTCCTCTTTTCCTCTGAAAGAAAGAATTTTCATTTCTTAAGGGAGGTACATTACCACAATTTTATTTTTTTTATAATAGGTTTAATATATTTTAGAATCACAAATAATAAAAGAAAGCTAAGTAGCAGTTTGGTCCTTGAATTTGAATCCTTTTAATCAATAATTATTGTATTTTTAAATTAATTATATAAATCTTTGAGTTTGTAATTTTTATCAATTAAGTAGTCTAATTATAAATTGGCACATGTCATTTAAAATTAGAATCATGACTTATAATTTTTTAAAAATTCAAATTAAAATCCTAAACAAGTCATAACCACAAAAATCTATTTATCAAATATAAAACCATAATTAAAACATGTTGAAGTGTGAAGTCCCACATTGCTTAGCAATTGGGGTGTCGTAAAATATTGGCTTATAAATATAAGCTCATTGTAACCTTTTAATTTCATAAATGAGATGTAATAAATTCAATTGGGTTTTCTCCATTGGGTGTCTCATTTATCTAAAGTAAAATTTTTTTATTTTTAACATGGTATCGGAACAAGGTTTTCGGCTTTAGTTCGGTTACCTCCTGGCGACCATTCGGCTCAGTACAGGCAACCTCTCGGCTCAGTATCGGGGCAACCATCTAGTTCAGTACCGACAACTTTTTCGGCTCAATACCGGCAATCTCCTGGCTCCGTATCGGGGCAACCATCCGGCTTAGTACCGGCGACCATCCGGCTCAGTACCGGCAATTTTTTGTTATTATTTTTTTTCTTGTAATTTTTTTCCTATAATTATTTTTGTAACTCCAAATTCAAGGTTTGTCGGTTTGTCCACCTTGAGTTTGAGGGGAGTGTTGAAGTGTGAAGTCCCACATTGCTTAGCAATGTGGGGTGTTGTAAAATATTGGCTTATAAATATAAGCCCCTTGTAACCTTTTAATTTCATAAATGAGATGTAATAAATTCAATTGAGTTTTATCGGTGTCTCATTTATCTAGAGTAATTTTTTATTTATTTCTAACAAAACCAATTTTTAGTAATTTAAATTAAAAAAATCATAAAACAACATTAAAAAACCAAAACCCAATCTATTTACCAAGCATGCCCTTTATTTAAGAGGTTTGGCGGTCGAGAGACCGTAAGCGACGGAAAAATAATAGAGACAGATACGTTTCGTCTCCGCGTTTGAATAAGCATGGGCTGACTTCCAAGAGAGGTCCCACACGAGCACGGCGACCGAACCAAAGAGGCAAAAGACCCCTCGCATGCCCATTTCACGAAGCACCGATGTAATGTATATGGGAAGGAACTCTTTACAACAGCTGTAATAATTAAAAAAAACAGTGTCAGCAATAAATCCAACCAACAGAAGCCAAACTGCAAAAAAGTCAATAAGGGCAACCAACCCCTTCCTTTTGGCAGCCATTTCTTAGCCATTTATACTGAATTCTTTCCTGGTTATACATCCCTATATAATATATCTTTCTATTCTCCTTTCTAAGTGGTTTTGCGTCATCATCTCTCTAGAGAAGGACTCGGGAACTGGTAATTGAAGTCCTGTGCGGTTTGTGTTATCTTGATTGTTGCAAAATTGGGTGGTTCTTGGATCGGTACGGGAAAATTCTGAGATACCCAATGGTCGATTTTTTCCTTTTGATTTCTTACTGTTATGGGGGGTGTTGGATGGTGTGTTTGCTATTTTGATGATCAGAATTATTGTCTTCCTTTGCAGGTCGTGATATCCCCGGGAAGTTTTGGTTTTTTTAGGCGGCGTTTTGGTGGACTCTTGATCTTGGCAAATTGGTACAACAGATATATATGTTAAGTGGGAGAGGAAGGACGTGAGGCGGGGTTGAATTACATGGATAATTTCTGTTGCTTCAATTCTGGGTCTCAGGTATGGCTGTCCTCCTTTTCAGGTTTCCCTTGCTATGTTATACGTGTATATGCTGATATGTATAGATATACGTGCTATTCTTGGTTTACGACTTGAAAAGGGTATAAGATCTGTCCTGTCAAAAATCGATTTTTCTAGTACCTTAGCGATTGTCTGTAGACTCTTAAGAATTTAATGGAACGGTTGGGTTTGTTATTCTCCCATTTATCATAATGATCATAAGGGGGATCTTCTAGACAGTACAGATCTGCTGGAAAGGAGAGAGTATTACTTCTGCTTATATCTGTATGTCTTGTTCTTGAAAGTCATACTTTGTTCCATTCATCTTTGTCTTACGAGTTATGCTAGAGTTATTGGGATGTTGAAGTTTTCATCGTCTTTAGGTTGGGGGCCGTTCTTCATGTAGCTCTGGCAAGGGCAGGAGCCATCAGGGCCCAGTCAAGTATGGCTTTAGCCTCGTTAAAGGGAAAGCAAATCATCCCATGGAAGATTATCATGTTGCAAAGTTTGTTCACTTCCAAGGTCACGAGGTTGGACTTTTTGCTATATATGATGGGCATTTGGGAGATAGTGTACCGGCCTATCTACAGAAGCATTTGTTTCCTAATATCCTAAAGGATGTGAGTATCTTATAAAAGTGAGGCATTATCCGTAAAGCTTTTCTTAAATTTTTCTTGATTTTTTTGACGTGTCTTTAAAGTGATTAGCTCAGATGAGACTACCTCCTCTTGTAAGAACAAGATGGAGGCTGAGATTGTAGGTCCAAAACGATAATTTCTCGTTGGTCCTAACAATTGCTGTTACTATCATTGTAAAATATAATCCACTGTGGGTTGTATTGTTTTGTAGAACAAGGAATAAACATAGTGACTGTTATGTTCTATGATCAATTCCAGGAGGATTTTTGGACTGAACCCACCAGGTCCATTTCTAAAGCCTATGAGAGAACAGACCAGGCAATTCTCTCGCATAGTCCTGACTTGGGCCGAGGGGGATCTACTGCAGTCACCGCCATTCTGATAAATGGTCAGAAGCTATGGATAGCTAATGTTGGAGATTCGCGAGCAGTTCTTTCAAATAGGGGGGTGGCAAGACAGATGACCACTGATCACGAGCCCAACACTGAGCGGGGCAGCATCGAGAACAGGGGTGGCTTTGTCTCAAACATGCCAGGTTCTTTTTCTTCTCCTTGCAAGTTTTTTTGTTTGTTTGTTTTTGGTTGGGGGGGTGGGGGGTGTTATTGTTGCTTGTACGTAAGTGTACTATTTGCAAATGGTCTTGCTTGCAGGTATGGCTCCAGTTTGTATTGTATTTCTTTTCCTACTGGATCCTGCTTATTTTTGAGCTACTTTGCATGTCAAACAGGTAGGAAAGATATTGTCTTCCTTCTTACGGTAGAACAGTAATTTCTGATGGATTAGCTTCAGAATTGGCCATTTTAAGGATTTTCTTAGGTTTGTTGCATTGGTTGGGTAGGTTTGATTGGAAATGTTTGGAGTGGAGGAACGAAATTCATTTAAGGTGTAAGAGCCTCCCTAAGGGGTGATGGCTTTCATCAACACAGTTGAATAAGATCACAGAGTTGGAAGGCTTATAGATCCTCATGGAATATGAAAAGTGTGCCAACTATGTGGAATTGTGGAGTGGCATTGAAATTGGCCCTAAAAGGAAGCATGAGAAAGACTTGCTGGAATCAGAATTATGATTTCGAAAATGGAGAGGATTGTGTATCTTGTTTGACCAAGTGACAGCATCAGTAAAGATCAAAATGTTTAGATCTGATTCCTTGATATTGGACTCTGTCTAGCTGGTATCCTATGGTGCATTTTTTGAATCGATAGATTACTTGTTGCTTCACTTTTCCTTGGATTTTCTTTTTGGGGATGATGGAGTAGTCAATTGTCTGTTATGTGGGGCCTGTGAAGTCTGAGGGTTAGTGTTGATGGCATGCAATGGTTTGGAGCAAAGGGAAGAATTCAAGTTTAGAAGAATGAATTAGGAATTACTGAGATTAACTGCTTCATATAAGGTGTTTGTTTACTTCTGTAAGAAGTTGTTCGTGATAAGTTGAAAATAAATTGAACATAACCAGGCGCACTTATGGCATCTGAGAGGATTTCCTCCATCATAGGATTAGAAGACCTCCTATCCTTATCCAGCTGGAGTAATTCTGAAATCTTAGTGCCCAGTGACTGCTTCTGCTCCCTGGAAAGGGGACATAAGAACAAACCTGGGTGGGATGAAAGCAAATCATTGTAAAAACTGTGTTTTATCTATGGGTGATCCATTTTTATCAAGTAACTTACAAATAAGGTTTGTAGCGATGCCGATCTTTCAAGCTAATTTTTCTTGGGTGTTACTGTAATTATCTGGAGGCAGTGTACCTTGATATGATTTTCTTGCTGGAGCTTTGTATCATGTGATACTTCATTGTGAAATTGCTATGGATTTATGGTCCTCCTTTTTTCATTATTTGTTGTTTGATTGGTTATGTGAAAGTCAGTGCTTGCTGTCCTTCACTGCTGATCAAAGGAACCTAGTTGTTATGCAAAAGTCATGCGGACTATAAGGTGGGAAAGAAATGGACAGACTTTTGACAGCCTGGAGCTTTCTATTGATACAATTAAGTCTGGTTTTATCTGCTCCCTATTTCTTTTGGATGTCGTTGGATGGAGTCAGTCTATTGACTAGACGCGATTTGTTTGGATGATTGTGTTGTTGATCGTTGCTTTGGGAGGATGCTAAAGTACACAGCCTTTGTACCCAAGTTATTCCCCATGGTCTTTGGTGGATATAGTTATCTTTTAAAAGAAATATAATTACTGACTTTTGGTAGGACAAAAACTCAGCAAGCACAGTGTAATTGCTAGATTGGCTGCTTATCAGATTTATTGTGGTGCAATTTCTGAACTTAATCTACTCCTTGCCCTCGTCACTTTTGAACCAATGGGTTGAGCGCGTATTAATGGTCAGATGGACAAAGCTTGACATGGTTGCTTGATGAAGCATAATGTTGGGCATTACTGGACCTGTTCCTTTGGTGTAATGTTGTAGCCTAAAGGGAGGTCAGTCAGATGATAGTAAAGACATGTAGGGCTGGATTCATCAACCCTGATGGCAGCAAGCAATTTATTTTTCATTGCATTAGATCTTATGTTCCTGAGTATTGACGTAGTGAATGTTATGCTATAGTAGGAAGCCTAGCTGGTGTTTGTTCCTTTATGTGGCTCTTCTTCTCTCTTTATCATTTCTCTTCTTACTGTTCTCATCATCAAATAAGTTGTCCAGTGTCGAGTCTAGGTATTTGTGGTCCTTTGAATTCAACCTGAATGCGAAAATATTTTTGTGATGGATCTATGACCAATCCCATTCGGCTTACTATTTTAGGAGATGTTGCAAGAGTGAATGGCCAACTAGCAGTTTCTCGAGCTTTCGGAGACAAGAACCTCAAATTACATCTGCGATCTGATCCGGATATACAACATGCTAATATTAACCCGGATACTGATCTCCTCATACTTGCAAGTGATGGTTTATGGAAGGTGATCCATCTCTCTGTTTGTCTTGTCTCATACATCCCAGGTATCTTTATTCTTTGTTTTCTATCTATCCAGGTCATGGCTAATCAAGAGGCAGTTGATATTGCGAAAAAGTCGAAGGATCCACAGAAGGCAGCCAAGCAACTAGTTGCAGAGGCATTGAAAAGAGAAAGTAAGGATGACATCTCCTGCATTGTAGTCCGTTTCAAGGGGTAAAACAGAATTAAAAATGCCTCCCAGTTCCCGGAATCTGTATATCAAGGATTTCTAGAGCTTGGATGCGACTCTATAGGGTAACGAAGGTTCAAAAATCTCATGAAATCCAGGATAAGTTGAGAATTCGCTACAAAATAGGCTATTTGTCTCCCCCCCCCCCCCTTCCCTCTCTCTGTATAAATTTCTTGCGTCGAGGTTGTGTGATTTGATATTGCTTCATTTCTTTCATGTGTAGAATAGTACCATAATTTTTCTCTGTAACTTTCATTATGACTTGGAAGCAGTGTGAAGATTGCCATAAATTCTTGCACTGGATAAATAACGTGTTTGTGTAACCTTGGAGTGCCACTGCCAAGAATCACTTCCCAATGGGATTTGCTGAGCAAATCTTCTGTGAGATGGGAAATTAAGGCCTGGAAGTAAGATTATAGTTAAGTGTAGAATAAGCTGCTGTCTTTTTTGTCAAAAAGAAAATACACTATGTTGCATATCCTTAATCGTGAAAATATCTTGGTGTTTATCCATAATCACTTTATATATGAAAAATTGAAATGAGTTGAGTGTTGATTATTTACGAGATCACTCAGAGTTGACGAAATGAAATGAAACTTATGTAGAAATCCGTTTAGATTTGGGTAATATTTTTGGGATTAGTGGATTAATTAAGGTTTTTTTTACTAAATCTCCTTCACTCACCAACATTATATGCAATTGGTCCCTCAAAGTTTGAGAAATACAAAATAAAGCCTTACTGTTGCAAATTTTTCTCATCAATCCTTCAACCTAATTCTTCACATGAGCTATTAGAAATCAATCAAAATATCATTTTAATTGATAAAACCAACTCACATATAAAACCAATTTTGATATATATTTTTTCCCTAAATAGTGCAAAAGAAAATATCCACTGTTGAAGATTGTAAATTTTTGGCCCTAATAAAATAACTACAAAAATGCTCTCCTCATGAAAGTATCTATTTTCACTATAAATAAATATAACAAGTTCATTCAAATAATCTCTCTTTTTACTTTTTCACCAACTCTAATACTTCAAAATTTTTACACTCCAACATCACCGTAAAGAATGATTCTCAATTACTTTATACCATCTTTTAAGAAATGCTTCTTAATTACTTTAGGACCATTATTCATATAAATAAAAGGGTTAATTGCACTGTAGGTCTCTGTGGTATTAACTTTTTACAAATTCGTCTCTGTGGTATCACTTTCTACAAATAGGTCCATGTGGTAACCCTTCTAGATAAAAGTTAGTCCCTCCGTCCATCAGACGTTAACACACTAACAGAATGAGAGCGGTCGGCCGTTACATGTATCGGTCGACCAGCTCGTCGTTGAACACACTCGTTTAATGTAGCGGTTGACCGGTTAATGTCTGTTAGTGTGTTAACAATGATGGACGGAATGACTAACTTTTACCTAAAAGGGTTACCACATGGACCTATTTGTAGAAAGTGATACCACATGGACCTACGATGTAATTAACCCTAAATGAAAAAGGCTTAATTACCTTACAGGTCCTTGTGGTATCCAACTTTTACAAAATAGTCATTTTGGTATGAATTTCAACAAAATGGTCCCTGTGGTATAGTTTTGAGACAAATTAGTCCCTGTGGTATGACTTTCAACAAAACGGTCATTGTGGTATAATTTTGAGATAAATTAGTCCATCTGTCCAAATCACGTGTTTTTTAGCATTATTATTCAAATCAAGAGTGGTATAAAAATCACGAGTGATATATTTCTTTTAGCTCGTAGAATTAGTCTCAACCTCAGCCTTAGACTCAATTGGTTCGATCCGGTAGAATAAACGCGCGAGATTCATCTTTCACGATGACTGCTGACGTGTCAACACCTGAATGACACGTGACATGTACAACACTCTCCCTTTAAGTGTGTAACGACAGTTGAACGGAGGGATTAATTTGTCTCAAAACTATACCACAGGAACCTTTTTGTTGAAAGTCATACCACATGGACTAATTTGTCTCACAACTATACCACATAGATCATTTTGTTGAAAGTCATACCACATGGATTATTTTGTAAAAATTGGATACCACAAGAACCCGTGAGGTAATTAAGCCAATAAAAAATGGGAGATCGGAAGGAATATGCATATTATCATTTTAATTGCTCAAATTTCCCGTTTGGAATTGTGGAAAAGGTGTCGAGGATTTTTTGGCGCTGAGAAGAGATTTTGGGGGCTTACAAGTTACGAAGGAAGAAACGGCCGGCATCCCCATATTGGAAAGACGATTAAAGAGCAGAATATTCGCGCGTTCCGTCCACCTACCTTAACTCCCACGCGCACCCAGCGTCCGATAGCATAGATCCGTTTTCATAGAGATCCATCAAATACTGGGGCTGTCCAAAACCCTTACAAAACCTCCCAAACCCCGACTCCACTCTCCTTTAGTTCCTCAATATCTACCTACCACCTCAGACTCAGCCGCTTCCATTTCCTCATGTCGAAGCCATTGAAGGTGATAAAGGACAATGCATCCAATCCCAAGCTCTGGATAGTGGTCGGGATCGGCGTGGCCGCTGTCGTGATCGTGGCGGAGACGCGGAGGCGGAAGCGGAGAGTGAAGGCAGAGGAAAGAAAGGATTTCGGTGCATTTGTGGACCGATTCGAACTACTCCCCTTCCCTCAGCCGCCGCCTCCCGCCGCCAGGCAGTTGCTCTCTGGGCTCACGTTTGCCATCAAGGACATGTTCGTTTCGCGTACTCTGCTTTGGTTCAAATTTTTGTTTTCTTGTTTCTCTTTGAGTTTGCTATGTGGATTTTTCTTTCACAGAGTTCGTGGTTCTGTTCATGACTCCGAACATGTTTTGTTTGTTCTGTATTTCTTTTTGCAACATGGAGTTTTGAGAAATACTTTTCTACGTGGGTCGCAGAGAGGGAGAGGGAGAGAGAGAGTTCAAGTACTTTGTTGATACATCGGGTTTCTATTTTGTCTCCTTTCGTTTCCCTATTCGTTGTTCTCGTGGGTATGCCTCAGTTAACTTGTTCGCCTGTGCAGATTTGATTTGCAAGACTATGTGACGGGGTTTGGCAATCGCGATTGGGAGAGAGCGCACGAGCCTGCAGGGAAGACGGCGGTGGCAGTGACAGCTCTGTTGAAGAATGGGGCTGCTTGTGTTGGCAAGACTGTTATGGATGAATTTGCCTTCGGGTAATCCTTGACGTTCCTCACCGCTTTCCCTCCCTCCCATCTTCACTCTCTCTCTCTCTCTCTAACTAGATATATCAACTTTTGTTGTGGTGCTTGTGTGTCATTGCCATCTCAGGATAACTGGGAAGAACATTCATTATGGAACCCCAATCAATCCACAAATGCCATCATGTATCCCGGGAGGCTCTTCTAGCGGTTCAGCTGTGGCTGTTGCTGCTGAGCTTGTCGATTTTGCTCTTGGTATGTTTTTTTTTTGGTTTTATATGTATGAAAACCCTGAATCTTCCCCCCTCGAGTTGCACTATGGAGTATTTCTGAGAATACGTGGTTCCCTTCCCCTGGTATTTAAGGTTTCTAGTTAAAAATTCTCTAGGCAAACTTCAGGAGCAGAATCTCTTTCGTGGTTTAGAGGACTTGGTTGACTCTCATCTCTCTGTCTGTTTCCAGAATGATCATTTAAGGTTCTTATATTGCAGGCACTGATACGATTGGAGGTTTGAGAATTCCAGCATCATTTTGTGGTATACTTGGATTTCGGCCATCTCATGGAGCTGCATCTACAATTGGAGTCCTGCCAAATTCACAAAGTTTAGACACTGTTGGTAGGGCAGATAATTTCATAATATCCCTTTTCTCTGGAGTGTTTATAGCTATAGTGAACAACAATGTGGACATCCCCGTACCCAGACTCAATACTATTCAGGATTGTAATACTCCCTGCATGCTTTTCCATTTCTCTGGTTTCACTGGAAAATATGGTGCAGCGGGATGTAAGCTTATAGTTTTCTGGATGAGTCATATATTTTTAAGAGTTTAGAATGCATGGACCGTACTGTGCCTTATACTTAGGCTGATGTCTGAATGTGTAGTTTTAAATGCACTCTCCGCAGGTTAACTTTGTTTAAAATGTGACCATTCATTATTATTAAAATGGGTACATAAATGGTAGTAGTTGGCTATCTTCCCTGCCTATTGTGATCTTTGGGGACTTCTTTCTGCCCCATTTACTTCTAATGTTTCCTGTTCCTTGTTTTAATGTGTATTTATTATGTGGTTATCTTTCAGGATGGTGTGCCCGTGATCCATCTATTCTGCATCGTGTTGGACATGTTTTACTTCAACTGAAGCCAGTGGAGCCTAGAAGGGCAAGGCGCCTTATTTTCGCAGATGACCTGTTTCAGTTTTCTAAGGTTCCCACACAAAAGACATTATCTGTCGTTAGCAAAGCAATTGAAAATCTTTCTGGGTGTAAGTTGCAGACTTGATGATGATATACACATAGATAGAAAGATACATATACACACGCACATACTGATACATAAATCTGAGGATTCATGATCAGCTGCACTTGTTAATTTTTTATAATCAGTTCTTGCTCCCTTATCCATTGGTAGTGATGATGCTGAAGTGGTTAATTTGTTTTATTTTTTTCATTTTGCAGACCAGCCTCCAAAGCATATGAATCTTGGTCAGTACGTTGCTTCAAATGTACCCAGTTTAAAGGGGTTCGAAGAGCCATTTACAAACTTGCAAAATGGGACCACGACTTTAAAAGCTCTCTCTTCTGTGATGATTTCATTACAAAGGTATAACTGAGATCTCGCCAAGCGTAGCCTATCATGAAATATTTAAATTTGTTACTCCCTTTGCCTTTCTTTTGGCCTTTTGGTTTCTGTGACTAGATTTATGTCTTCTCTAATTGAAGGTCTTGATGAACAGGTAAAGGCTTTATAATATTTCTTGTCATCATTCATGAGATTGATATTTGCCTGTTGAAGGGTTTTTTCTAGTTGTTTTTGGTTCGTGAATCTGGATCACATTCTCATTAAATAAATGAAGCTGACAATTGTATATGCGTGTTTAAGAGTAGGAGGATGGTTGCAGTGATCCACTGACACAAATGATTTATGATTTCCACTGGCTTTAAATGATATGAAAAACCTTGATTCTTGGTTTAACTTCAACCTGTGATTAAAGGCCCAAAAAGAACTCCTGGATGCACATGTGGGATATGTGTATAATAATAAGGCAGCAAATGCTATGAGTAGCAGCACTTGTACTTTATTTAGGCGATGAAGCAATGGGGTGAAAATCAAGGTATTGTCACGGTTTTGGCAGCTACAGAGCTTGTCATGTGGGGGGCAATCATGTGTGTCTATAAGGTTACCGGTTTTAGTTCCTCCTTGTCAAAAAAGCCTAAAACCCCTTACTTTTCAGAAGCAAGCTCATCTCCTTTAGTGTATGATTTGCTCAGTTGTCCATGTTTTCTCTTCCTGCTGATAATTCCTTGTACTGATGACCCAGATGAGCCTACGTCATATTTGTTCCATCTGTTGTTATGTGAAACTGATATTTTATGGGTTTCAACTCTCTCTCTCTCTCCCTCTCTCACGGATGCAGCACTTGATTGTTGGTAGTACTATGTGGTTTAGCCGAGGCCTTGGTTTTCCTTTGACTAATATCTGTGACGTGGACACCTGCTTTCAGATATGAATTCAAAACAAATCATGAAGAAAGGGTAAAATCCGTCAAACCCAAGTTAGGACCTGATGTGTCTGATCGTGTTCTTGCAGCAATTAGCACCTCACATGAGAACATGAAAACTTTATATAAAGTCAGAACTGAGATGCGGGCTGCCCTTCAAAATCTATTGAAGGTATCCTCAATTTCTTATCCAATTGTTTTATTTCGTAACGATTTCCCCTCGGAGGTGTTAAATTCCAATGATTTGTTGTTGTTCTTTGTTTTTTGGATCCTATTGATAATTGGATAAAGTTTTTCAATAAGCTTGTTGCCTCTGGATATGCCTCTCTTTACTCTATTGTACTACTATGTATTGAAAGGAAATAATTGTGGTTACACTTATCTAAATGACTGCATGGATTTTGTTAGGGAGCAAGTCAGGTTGGCATATTAATGCCAAACTTTATGTTGTAAATCACTCTTTCTGTGGAATATATTTCTATTTAGTTTATGTATTTTTTTCTTATTATAAAGAGGATTTCTTTTTGACTCCTTTTTGTTGTCTCATTTTTCCTGGGATCTGGAAGTCCCTTGTAGTTCTTGATAATAATATGTCGTTCATATATATAGAGCTATATTCTTCATATTTTTTGCACTAGTTTTTCAAGAAAATTTGCAATGTCAAGCCTTAGGGTTGGGTTTTGGAGTTGTATGGATCTTGGTTGATCATGTGCTATTTGAGGAACCTATAATATCAGGGGGAGGGAAAACAGATGAAAGACTAAACCAAGCAATCTGAGTTTCCAGTTCGTGTCTGAGTGGGTTTAAACACCTGAGCAATTCATTATCTTCAAGGGTAGTGTATCGTGTCTGAGTTTACAGTACCTGGGTAAAAACAACACCTGGACATTTGACTCTTATTCTGAATTGCATCGGTGAGAGTATATACTAAATGAATTGTGATTTTCTTTTGTTTATCTTGAAGAATCTTTTCAATGGTTACACTAGTCACTGCTTCCTATTTCTTTTATTCCCCACCTTTGTCTCTTGATGTATGAATGTATTACCATGTTTTTGTCTCTATTATTTCTTTTTTAATTTAAATCACCACATGTTGCTTATTTATCGGTTTACATTCTATCTATATTTTCTCCCAGGAGGATGGTATATTAGTACTTCCCACAGTGGCTGATCCTCCATTGAAGCTCAATACAAAAAAGAGTCGTGAGTTCCATGATCGTGCATTTGTACTATCAAGCATTGCTAGCATGTCTGGTTGCTGTCAGGTAAGTTAGCATTTCTTGCTTCAGTTCCTTTCAATATGTTTAGACTCAATGTTCCTATTTTACATTTTATTGCAGGCTACAATTCCATTAGGAAAGCATAATGATTGTCCAATCTCTGTTTCATTCATTACATTCCATGGTGGTGATAAGTTTCTTCTTGATACGGTATTGGATGTACATTCATCCCTCCAAGAGCAAGCCAGCATTGCATCTAATTTGGTGCCACTGCCAGATACAAATGGTAACATGGATGCTTCTGAACTCCTCAAAGAAAAGGTATGCTCAGCCCTGTTACCTACCTCATATGTTGTCTGTGACTTGTGAGATGTTGACACTCCATGTGATGAGAAGCTCTCCTGATCTGAGACTCTTGCCGTATGCTTTCGGATATGACCCAGAATAAAGTTTCTGCATATCTGTTTTGGTTCTTTTTCCAACAAATTTTTGTTTGATGCCTATAGATGGATCATTGTGTGCACTCTCTCGTGTAGTTGAGTTTCCTGATCTTGGGTAATATTAGAATTTGGCATCTGCTGGTTGGGCTTTGCCAAGTAAAAGAACCTGATCGGTATAGATATTCTAGCTGATCATTTACAGTGGGTTAAGAACTGCTCTGGCTCTTTCTGCATTTGAAGTTGTGGGCAATAAACTATCTTATTGTTACTTGTGCTGAAGACTTATCTGTCTATGCTGGTAGATAGCTTACCTGAAAATGTTTTTGGGTTTGAGTGCTCTGGAGACTGTTAGTTTTAATTGTTTAGGCTGGAGAGTCTGCCAAACTGATGCTATTTTTTTTTCTTATCGTTTATAGCTACCTCCTCTCTTGCCAATAACCTCAATCTCAAACATCACTTCCTACCTGTAAAAAAGGGTTGGAGGGACAGTCATGAGTTCAAAGCCCTCTGGGTGCTGCGTAATTTACCATTATAAAAAAAAATTCTGCCGGACTTGTTTGATATTCAAGACAGGCACCTGATCTGTGACAATTATTTGTCTCTTACGATAGGGACATGCATATATACAGAATCACACACTTGCACACACAAACAAGGTTTGCTGTCTAAGCATTTTTGTTTTATGTTTTTGTTGCAGGGAAATGCTGCATTTAAGGCAGGGCAATGGAATAAGGCTGTCAACTACTACACTGAAGCCATCAAATTGAATGTGACAAATGCGACTTACTATTGCAACCGTGCAGCTGCTTATTTGGAGTTGGGATGGTATGTTCGTTTTTTGGTTTGTCATGTGATATAAGTCATTACTCAGCACTTTATCCAAAGGCTTTGTATTTTTTTGTTCTTGATATATGCAGTTTTCAACAAGCTGAAGATGACTGCAGTAAGGCACTATCACATGATAAGAAGGTTAGTGGACGAGCTTCTTGTGTTCGCTGCTTCATGCAAAATAATTTCTTCATATTTCCATGGTGTTATTTCTTTAATTTTGTAGCCATTGGCTGTATTACCACAAATTTGGTCCTATTATTCTTGTATGATTGACCTAGTATTGTATTGAATCTGGTTTTTAGTTATTGTGGTCTTCTTTGTTGTTTGCAGTCTGCCTTATTATATTGCATATGAAGTTGCTGAATTTTGACTGCCTAGAAATATGTAGCATTGTACAAGATTTCTTTTGTGTCGTTCATAATAGAACAAGAAAATTCAGATATATGTGCCTTCGCACAACGTATTAATGTTTTATTGTTTCTGTGCAGAATGTGAAGGCATATCTGAGGCGGGGAACAGCTAGAGAGTCGCTTCTCCGTTACAAGGAGGCTGCTAAAGGTAAGAATCTGGATTTTACACAGTTTTAATGTTCATTTTCTATGTGATGAGCTGCAGGTTCTGGTTTATAAATGCGACAGTTTTTTGGGACATTGTTTTTAGTCTCCATGGATCCGTACTCATTGTGCTGGTACGTGCTAGTTAGGGCTTAGTTGATACATGTCTCTGTTGGTAGAGTGGGAGGAAATACATGCTGGTTGTGTTACATGGTCATGTCCTCGCTGTTGAATTGCTTGGACTTCAAAATGTTGCGGGTATGTGATGGATGATTAAGTTATGAACCACGTCGATCAGAATTCTGTTCTTCCATCTTGCTTAAATCCTTATAGTTGTATTCCATGATCCATATGGATGATAGGCCGTGTGGATACCATTGTTGCCACTTACCATACCGTGTTATGTGACAAACGACATAATATTTATAGTAATCTGTGTCATAAGACATGATATGCACTGATATATAGTTCATTCAATCGTGTGTATTAGCAAAATGTAAATTAGGATTTTGGAGTCTTCAATCCCCTTATAGAGTTCTTTCTGTGTGTATATGCAGATTTCAGGGACGCTCTTGTTCTAGAACCACAGAATAAAGCTGCTAGTCTTGCTGAAAAAAGACTTAGAAAGTTGATGGCTTGATACATTCCTTTCCTGTCTCTCTTGCTGTCTCCTTCCTCTCTCTTACCTCTTCCTCAGCAGAAGGAAAATCAAGGAAGAACACTGGTAGTTGATTGTGGGTTTATGAGGATATAGAACCCCCCTTTTTGTACTCCACCTATTGGAGTAAAAAGAAAGAAACGACGAGAAAAAAGGAATAAGACGCGAAGCTCTGTTACGGCTGCTCCATTTTTCTTTTGTTCCTTTCCTGTGCATATTGTTTGATTGTAAGTAAATGTTCTCTCTCTGTCCAAGGGGGAAAAAAAAGTAATGTTCTTTCGGACTCATCATATATAAACACAAATATAGTGGCGGTTGCATGCATGTATTGCTGTGCATGCAGTGCTCTTTCCCCCCCTTTTTTCGTTTCAGACTCATCCTCTCATCAAATTTTTGGGGGAAAATGGAGGTTTCTGCGGGCTCGGCTCAAGCTGAATGGACCATGTGAGAATCCTGAAAACGAAGGCCCAGAAGGGACCTTATTGAGAATTTGCTTCGGACTGACCCATGCCTTTTAAGGCGACTTTAAGCCCAGCCTCGTCCGACTCGAAGCTCCTTCTCTTGATCCCACATGGGTCATAAAAGAGAGCCTATATCCTTGATATCGAGGGAAAGGAATTCTGCGGATGTTGTTGGGTCTCGCAATAAAGAGGGCAAATGAATGCCGTAGAAAGTAGAAACAACGACTCTTTTAATTCAAGTAAATTTTATTTATTTTTTTTAAAGAAACCGACGTCACTGAACACTGGAGAAATGGAAAATATTAAGAAAACAGGTACCCAATTGGAAGTGGAAAAAAAAAATATTCAGCTACTCTGTGGTAGCATATAACACAACTCTCCAAAACACAAAGCAAACTATGACGTAGTTACCCAGCGGTATTTTAATCTAATTTCACGAGGTAACTTTTACACAACTTAATTAGCAGAAGGGGAGAAATGAAATTCCGGAGGGCTCCAAAGAGGGTAAAAAAACTACTAAAACGCTTTTAAAATATGTGTAAAAGTTACCTCGTGAAATTAGATTATGATACCGCCACCGCACCGTTAAGGCATAATAACCGCTCTTGCCGGTAACGGTATTAACGGTAACAATTTTCACTGTTTTGGGCTGTTTAAATTTCTAACATAATATCATAATCAATAATCATATCAAATGGACAAATATCATAACATATTCAAATTCTAACATAATATCATAATCAATAATCATATCAAAGGGACAAATATCATAACATATTCAAACATAATATCATAATCATTAATAATCATAACAAATATAATAAGTTGTCCAAAAGTCCAACATAATATCATATTCAAACATAAAGACTAAAGTCTAATAAAAGTGTCTAACAATGTGACATAAATCAACTAACATATTCCAACAAAAACTCAACAAAAGTATGTCACATAATCAATAATCATCTTAAGTCTCAACTAGGGGTGGTTAACGGTAGTGTATGTGACGGTTTGGCGAAAACCGTCACCGTTACCGCAATTGACGGAATCACATATTTGACACCGCCACCGCACCACTAATGCACAATAACCGCCCTTACCGGTAGCGGTGACGGTTTTAACGGTTAAAATGGCCATCGCCAGTGCAAATGAACACCCCTACCACCAAACACGTTCGTTCACCACACGTATCCCTTTCAATCTTTTTTTTAGACACGTATCCCTTCCAACTGTTCATCACATGTAATATCTTTTACAGCCCAAAACACATATAGATATGTTCGGTTGAGTGTTTTTTTTTTAAGATTTACATCTTACTTTTATATTTACATGCTAAAAATAACAAAAAGCACTTAATCTAATACAATATTTTATTACTTTTTTTTTATAATTATCAATCTCTTTTAACAACTTCTGCACGCATGCCGATACAAGTATTTACATCATCTAAATATTCACAATTTTATCAAAATCCGAGAAATATGTTGCAAAATACCACACTTGACCTTCCCTCCCTTTAAACATCGACGTTTACATAATTTGCAAGGAAACCAGAGTTTTCTCCTATTGCTTTACACCTCCGTACACCATCTACACCCAAAACAACATCAAGACAGGAGAACCAGCAGAAGCGAGAGAAAGAAACTGGTCATCGGCATGAAGGATGGAAAGCTCTACGAACGCCATGGCTCTCTTGCTCCTCCGAAAGCTCTTAACCTCTATGTTTATCTTCGCTGATAAGTCCCTCGAAAAATTTGCCGAAAAGCACAAAGTGCTCGAACTGATTCGCTACACCCTAATCACTGGCTTCCTTTTCGTTCTGCGATTACTCCCTTTAGTCTTTCCCTCCCTTAACCCTAATCTCGAAACCCCTCTTAAAACCACGAAGAAAACTGATAACTATGTCCCCCCGTGCGGTGCCGACGACTCAGGTATTGCTCGAGCACTTTTGCAGCTTTTGTCCATTGCCACTAACATCCCGGTTAGTTCCAGGAAGTCGAGTTTGGATGGAATCTGTTGGAAGTCTCACATTGCTAGAGAAACTAGTCAATGTACTCCTATAAGGTTGTGACATCCCTCACTCCTCAAGGTGTCTTTTGGAGTTGAGATAGACCCACCTTTCACATATTGTGTAAATTCTATTATGGTATCAAAGCAAGGTTCCTAGTTTGTGGTCCCACCGTCACCCATTTTCACGTGTTGGCTTGGATGTCCTCCCGCCACATGTGAGGGGGCGTGTTGGAAGTCTCACATTGCTAGAGAAACTAGTCAATGTGCTCCTTATAAAGTTGAGTTAGGCCCACCTTTCATATATTGTGTAAATTCTATTAGAATCCGAACTCCCAGGAAGTATGAAGTTGTTCGATCTTTGGAGGAGAAGCTCATTGACGAGAACAACGAGGAGGCCATAGAGGCTCTGCGCGAGGTCAACCGTACTGCTTTCTCGACGGCTTTTGCGAGGACTCTTAGCCTGCTCGAAGCCGCCGTGGTGTACCAAGGGCAGGATGGCGGTTCAGTGTCCGCAACGGTTGAGTACCGGTTGAGACGCTTTTTAAGGGCGGTTCGGGAGATTCGGAACAGGGGGAGGGGCCGGGTCGTGTAGGTGAGGGACGAAACTAGTGGGCCAGATACTTCGGCCGAGAAGCTGGCGGCTGAGCTGCTTTGGTTGGCCCAGAAGTTGGTAGCTTGTGGTTGCGCCGATGAAGCTATTTTGAGATGGGCAGGGGCGTCTAATTTCACTTGGCTGACTCTCTGGGCTGAGCCGATGGTGCAAGGTTCCCTCGTCAAGCTCTCAGGTATATTCTGTCTCAATCTTCCACAATTAGCTTCTGGTAGATTAAATTATTATTCGAAAATTAAATAAATCGTTAGACTAGAGCATGCTATATATTAACTTAAATATACAGCCTAAAAATAATTTTCTTATTTGAGAACTGGAAAAATGAAAATAAAAAGAAAAAGAAAAAGAAAGAATGAAAGAAAGAAATGCAGAAACAATGAAACTGCTAAAAGCTCTGTGAGGAGGACAGATTGCCTCCGAAGGTCGAATGGACGGCTAACCAGTACTGCTCGGGCAGGTGTGGGTCCCGCCCGGGACCCACACCCCTCCCCTAGTCGGCCAATCCCGACCGTTGGACGGTTGAAACTTTACGTTCCAGCCATCCATTCGGCCTTCGGAGGGGATTGCTTTCGGAGGCAATCCCGTTCCCTCTGTGAGGCTCGTATGCAAGTAGGGGTGGGCAAAAAACCCGAGACCCGACAATCCGAACCGGCCCGACCCGATCGGGTCGGGTTTAGTCGGGGTCGGGTTCGGGTTTGCAAGTAAATAGAAGTTCGGGTTCGGGTATATGAACAAACCCGAAATTAAACCCGAACCCGACCGAACCCGAAAATATAACTCCTCCACCCCGTAACCCGCGTTTTCCGAACCGGACCTACCCGTTTCGACCCGATATTTTCGGGTTTTTTCGGGTTCGGGTTCGGGTTTCCTCACAAAGAAACCCGAATATTTCGGGTCGGGTTCGGGTTGAAAATTTCGAACCCGAACCCGGTTTGCCCACCCCTATATGCAAGTCAAAATAGTCAAGATTATTTACCTAATGTCATTCTGGTGGCTCATTGCTACAGAATATGCTTCCTGGAGGCTGGAGGTACCATTTCGTCTTTGTTACGAATTAGATTTAGTTATCTCAAAATAATACTATTACCTTTGTTATACTAATGTTGTGGAGCTCATTCATCATTGTTATATAATAATATACTACTCTAAGGTATAAGCTAGGCAATTTTTTAATTTTTAATTATTATTTTTTTAAATCTTTTCCAGGGGAAAAAAGTCATGCTAATGCTTGATGTTTGGCCATAAGAGGTCATGAATTGTTCAGTGGATTTGATCATTTCGGGGAATTCGTCTTAGATTGCCCTTATTAAATGTTTCTAGCTATCACTTGATTTTGACCCTTAATGTGTTCAATAAGCAAGGAAATGGCTATTAGTTGTTAATTTGGTTTTGACCTGCAAGTTTATACAGAGATGGCTCAGGGCCGTCTTTATAATTTGACTTTTCAGGGGCAGAAGATCACACGAAATGGACAATAATACTACTATTAAAGAATAATAATAGGCGTTTTCAAGTCTCAAACTTTCTCACTAGACGGCCAGGTACATTCCTTGTCTGCGTCAACTACCAATGCAAACATAATCGAAAGGAAATATAAAGAGGAGTGAGTCAGGGACTTGTCAAAGGTGGTTGATTGTGTTTGGCTTCCTTTCGTTATGTATGAATTACTAAGTTAACTGTTTAACTGCAGCATTCTTGTTCAAGCAAGCCAAAGATACGGGACTGGACGAAATTGAAGAAAGCAAGAAAGAGCAGAGAAGGAAGACAAAGATGAAGATGCTGTTGGCGTGGCTACCCTTGCTATGTAGAGCAAGCAATGGCACGGATGTGCCGGTCCTGAGCACCCGCGAAAGAGCTGAGTTGGAGAGTATATTGGAGGAGACCATCGAGCTGCTGCACGAGGAGGAGCAGGAGCAGGTTCTCTCTCTGTGGCTCCATCACTTCACACGGTGCCTGTGCTCCGACTGGCCTAACCTCCATTCCTCGTATACTCGTTGGTGCAATGCTTCTCGGAGGCTCCTGGTCCTCCAATGAAAGTGAAATTACATATGCTTGAAGACGATTGATGTTCATTATTTGCATTTTACTCCGGTCTCTCAGTTTAATAACTGAAATGGATTTAGCATTATTTAGACGATGCGCAGGACTATTTATTAGGGGGTGTACAAATCTCATTTATAAATATATAGTCTTTGGAAAGGAAGAATAGTAGTAATCGGAACCATGGACGCTTCTTATATAATTAAAAATATATATATATATATATATTTATATATTATAGCTTTGATTGAGAATCATCCCAAAAGTAGATAAAAAACAGTATAAATATGCATGCTTATAACTACATCAATTCTACACTTCAAAAAAAGAAGAAGAAAGATTTCTAAGAAAAAAGCAATGAAATTGAGGAAATGAAGGGCACTAATATGCCTGATCATCCTTGATATATATCTATATTTTGTTATTACTTAAGGACATACAAAACCCTTGACAGAACTTTCATTGGTAATTCTCAAATACACAAATCAAATTGAAAATACAATAAACGAGCTAGAAGTTGCAAAGAATAATACAAAATTTCATAGTATAAATTGCTTGGCATAAATGTCAAACTTCTCTGAAGACGACAACTGGGGCTCCTGCCAATCAAGTTAACAGATTATATAGTATGATCACTTTTTGAACCATTACAGCGAGAGAAACAATAATAATTTGGGAAATCCTTTAGAGAGAGAGAAACAATTAATTGCTTTATAGAAACTTTACTAAAATAAAAATAAATATATATAAAAACTATTAATGTAATAGGGAACTCAATTTACGATTTTTTATTTTATTGGAGATTCACGGAATAACATAAGATAAAATCCGACAAATCAAACCTTAATTATAACAAACATAGGAAAAAAAATTCATGTGGTTTAATTTATATTCTATAACTTTTCAATAAGTCTTAATTAGAAGATCAGCAGATCGCATAACTCACAATTAATGTAAAAAAAAAAAATTGAAGTTAGATTGGAAAGAAAATAAAAATATCAGACTTTTAAGCCCTTTAAAATAATTAACATTATTGTGGGAAATAAAAAGAATTAAAGTAGAACGTTTTTAATGGGACGCATGAAGTACTCAAACTAATTAGTAAAATGGTTGTATATATATATCGGTATATCTAGGGTCGTAGTTTTCTCCTAAGTACAATGCGTGTGCATGCAGTTTATTGTGGGTATTGTGTGTGCATGCAGTTTCAAAGAAGTCGCTGTGTATATATATATACACAGACTGGGAATAATGAAGAGCATATAATATACCTGCGATAACTCCATGCCTAATACTTTATTGACCAGAGATGCAATTGGACCTTTCAGACGTATTCCAGATTTGGCCTCACGAATTGTGGAACGCATTGAATTAAGCAAACGGCCGTAAGTTAAGCCGGGTTCATTCTGCACAGCTTGGATAAAGCTGTAAGTCAAGGCACCCGTTGAAGTACTGTTACCTGTGAAAGCCTGCAGAAAGAAGTTGGATGGATACCAGGCAAAACAACACTAAATAGCAGATCAGAACCCAGTTGAAGAGAAGAGAGTAATTTGATTTTCAACTGTGAGGCTTTCTGTGTACTGGGCTTGGAATTTGAGTATTTCTTACTTTTTTTTTTCTAACTCCACGTTCTGTATTTCTAACGTACGTTTGAGAATTTCTGATCACTTTGGTCCATTTCCTTTAATTTTCTTTCATGGGCTTTATGCCCTATATATGTTATAGTACCTGGTCCATTGAGTATGGTGTAACAAAGGGGGTGCTTTTGTATTATATATATATATATATATATTCTTTAATATTCTGCGTTTTCTCATGTTTATTAAATGTAAATAATCAGTTGCCAATCCGCCAATGGATCAGCCATTTGTGCCAAACCATTTATCTCTTTAATTTCTCCTCTATTTTTGTGGCGTCGTGTACTATTCGACGGATTCTTGAAGAATTCCTACCGTGAGGGATGCAATCAGAGACTCAGTCGCAATCCCCTTTAAGCAATTAGAAAGACACGTGCTTAGGAATTAGATACAGAATGGCTATCAGAACCGACACTCCCTATTGATTTGTATGCTCACTTCTGATTGTAAACATTCTGATTATTTCTTCCGCATGCAGATATGGAAATATTCCAAAACAAGTTTAAGTAGTAATTACTCACTGTGGTGTCTGCAGAGGTCTGGTTATCGTCACAGGCACTGAAAGAGATCGCTAGCCCACCTCTGGTCCCTTTATAAACACCTGACGTACATCTTTGATCTTCCCATATGTAGTATCCTTCCCTAATCCAACAAAAAAACATGGACTTCTGTTTTTACTGTGACCCTATATATACTTGGTTGGAGAGGGTGGTTCACAAGTCAAATAAATAATTCGATCGATGCAGTAAAACAAGTATATATCGGACCTGTTCATCCTGCACATGAATGGTAGATCAAGTATGGTTCCGCTATGGCAGGCATCCACAATGGCGTGCAGTTTGGCACCATGGGGTAGCGGCCGGACGAGAGTGGCATTAATTTCATCATCAACTATCGTCCCTTCGGTTTCATGATCAACAGGGCATATGGTTTCGTCAAACCCGTCAATCTCATCCATGTTGTAGTTCCGTTGCCTCGAGCCATGGCCAGAGAAGTGGAACACCAATGAGTCACCTGACTGAACCCCCTGGACCAGCCATCTCAAGGCCATTCTGATGTTATGTTTGGTGGGAATCCTATAGGGGTCTGTCTCGTCCTCTGTATGTAAGATGTTCAAAGTCTTAGGAGGCATGAAAGAAATGAAATTCCTTGTCAATTCTTCGTTTGGAAAGGACGTGAGGAACATATTGGAATTTGAGTCCAGAACCTCGTTCTCTCACATGTCAGACCTATGGGTTGCTGATCATATTTTAAGTACTTTCATAAGCCAAGAGTAGGGCTCTATCAAGCAAATTACCACCTGACATATATAACATCAGATTCTGGCGTCCTACTTTCTTCCTCATGGGTACTGCACTTCCCTTGGGGAAGTACAGAAAGAAGACTCATATATATCTTCTCTATTTATCACAGGTTCTTAATTAATTTGGTATTTATTGGTTAATTAGTCACAAGGTGTGCAGCTTATAATACATTCAGTTAGTGAAATGAGCTCAAGGATATTACTCGTGCTTTGTAATTATAAGCCCCATTAATTCACTTGATTCTTTTATACCTGTGAGCACGAGTATGGAATCGTTGGGGAAGCCCAACTTCTCAAGCAGAAAGTATCTCATACACCTAACGTCGTTCACACTTCCTTTGAGCTTGTAACCACGCCCGTAATAGCTCACTCCACAGAGCAGTGCTCGCTTCCTCCCATGCGACGTCTTGGGAGGTATCAACTGCGGGGCTGGACGTGGTGGCTGAGGATAATAACCATATACTTGTGAGTTTGGTGCAGGATTGCCAGTCACCGACGCAGCCACCACCGTATTCATGAGGCTCTTCAACCGATTTGCTGCATGGTGGATTGAGTCTTGGACTTGAACCCAAGGGTACTCATGATTTGGTCGAATGCGGGTGACGGCCTGGCACACAGCACACTGAACGGTTTGAGCCTCAGGTGTCACCAGTAGTTGTGACCCACACCGGCCACACCTTTCTCTTCTACCTGCCATGGTTTTTCTGTATACAATACCTTAATGGCGACGCTCAATAAATGAGGATGGTGAAGTCAAGGAGAATACCAAGTGGCATCGTGTTTTGTAGATCATGGCAATATTCGGCAACTAAGGGCAGTGGTGGAGAATCAGGTTCGTTCTTTTCTTTAATGGATTAAAGTTTCTACGCGGTGCGACTTAGCTAGCTAGGATTTTGAACAGGGAAACAAAAATGTACGTACAGCATGCTTCAAGATTAAATATTTGTTTCGGGTGTTGAGAATTAGCTAGGCGCACTAGTTCGGGCGTACATACAGTTCGCCTGTGCTGGATCTTTTCTTTCTTATATATAATAACGGGAACGGATTCCTTACGTAGAAGGGAATTTCGAAGGCTACATAAGGTAGGGTGAAGATTAAAAAAAAACATATAAACTGTTATTATAAGGACACCTCATTTAATGAATAGATAGGCTAAATGACTTAGTGGCTCGGCTTGGTGCAGGGGCGGACCCAGGCCTGGGCGAGCCTGGGCGGCCGCCCGGGGTCCGCCCCTAAAATTTTTTTTTTAATGTATTTTTTTTAAAAAAAATAAAAATTAATGTATTTTTTTTAAAAAAAAAAGTTGGCCTGGGCCGCCCTGGTTGGCCCAGGCCAACATAAGCCCGCCGGGTGACTCTCTGAGTAGTAAATGAGAAAACGAACATCGTTAATGAGCTTTCACTTTTAACGGGAATATGATCTGCAAAAATAAAAATCCATTTGAAAAAACATCTATAAAGTAAAGGCGAGTGAAATTGTGGAAACTTGTCACAGACTCACAATTACCACCATTCGAGATACCGCGGATTCCAGATGTGTTAAGGCCTCCATCAAATATTGGAAGTGGTGAATTTGAAGTCACGTATCTCGATGCAGATACCCGCATTACCAGAGGAGACAGAGACGAGCTTAGGGTTTTTGTTATTGCGTAATACCTTTGCATGAGCACTTTCTGCATTCTCAGTTCCTGCTTCTGCTGGTACTGTAGTTTTTTCCCTTCCATTTTACAGGAGCACTCTTTTTTTTTTGTTTACTTTTTTTGGGAGGGAGGTGATGTAGTACAATTAAGAATAATTTACCCATAGTACTATTGTAAATCTATCATATATAAATTGAAACTCTACCTTATATTAATATGCAGTTCTAATGACTTTCTTTTCCTCCCCATTTTCAAGTAAAACGCATATAGACTCCCTAATATCTGGGTAGATCACATTGATTGTTTGAGTTTTCAATGTTTCTTCTAATGACATCCATATAGTGTGAATGTGTTTTAATCAGTCACTTTCATCCATCTCTTATAGTAAATTCCTATTTATTTCAATTATGCTTGCACTTTTTTATTATTATAGATAATTATGCTCGCACTCAGTTATTATTCTTTATAGATAATTATGTTCCTACATTGCTGGGAAATAAATTATGTAGCAAATTAAATATTTACTTGTTAACTTATTGTTCTTTATGTGGATTTGTGTAGTAAAGATCAAAATCCATTGCTAGAAGCACATTTGAACTTTGCCAATATACTTGTTTATTTGCTGGAAGAATATTTGCGGTAGGTAATCTCCTTTCTTTAAAACTTTTTTTTCATTTCTTGCTTAACTCTAGGTTGGATTGTGAAGGAAACCGGAGGAAAAGATGTTATTTGTGTAGTAGTTTTTAGGTTGGATTGTGATGTTGTTGAGCCTAGGACAACCTTAGTTGAGCCCAATTTTTGGAAGAAGTCAAAACATTTTGTCTGAATAATTTTATCAATGTGCCCAATATGGAAAACATTATACAAACTCGCGGTCGTTCGAGGCGTGGAGGGCAAACAATTACTTAGTTGCATTATTTTCGTGTGGAAGTCTTATGTCAGGTTATTGATTTGATTGCTCAGGAGATGAATAATCGTTTCACAAAAACAAGTATGATGTTACTTCTTTGCATAACATGTCTTGATCCAAGGGACTCATTCTCAGCATTTGATCTTGATAGATTATGTCGTCTTGTTGAATTTTACCCTGAAGATTTCTCAACAATTGATCACGTGGTACTTAGAGATCAGCTTGACACCTGCATTAGAGATGTTAGAAGAACTAATTTGTTGATATTGTAACTCTAAGACAATTTTTTACATTACGTATACAAAAAAATTTCCGTTATTTTACTTTAAAAGTTCGCCCGGGTTAATTTTCATTCCTGGTTCCGCCACTGGCTTGGTGGCTCTCAAATTTCTTTTTCCTTGTGAGAGACTAAGTTAATTCCCTTCTTTCTCACGACATCCTTTCTTCATTGTCGCTCTCTCTCCTCTGTTCGCCAGAATCTCGCCGGAGTCAAGAGAGTAAGTAACTTCTTCTTCTTTGCAATCATCTTCTTCGTATAATAGGGGGTTGGTGTTTGGGTTGGGTCCCACAAACTCGTGGGACGGTGCAGAAATTGGATCACCCGTTGTTAAAAGGTTCCTCAACGATGAAGAAGAGAGGTGGTACATGTGGTACTATGGAAGGTTTAATGGAAATCCTGGTTTGGATTTGATCGGCTTAGCGGTTTCGAGAAATTGAATTCACTGGGAGAGAGGAGGAGGTCCTATAATATCGAGCGAGGAAGCCAGCTTGGTGATAAATTGTAGCAAGGATTGGTGGCCATTTGACACCGAGGGCATTCGGCAGACAACGGGCATCACTTGATGCACATATGCTCGTTGTCTGCCGAATACCACATCAAACAATGCTCAGGTTCAATTCTAGCCCAATGCCTTCCATCCTGACTAATGGCTAAACCTGGCAAAGTCTTTGAAATCATCTCTACTCGACCATTTTCACCATTTGACTTATGAATGCAGAACCTTTCCGGGTTTTCCATACTGAAGAGAGGATGTCGAGAGAAAGAAGGGGAAGAAGAGAAAAAAGGCACTTGGGTCTCTCACGTGGAAAAGGAAAGTTGGGGATTTGGAAGCCACCATGCCAAGCCAAGCCACTAAGCTATTTAGTTTACCTATTCATTAAATGAGGTGGTCTTATATTTGCCATTGATCGGCTTTCTTTTGATCTTGACCCTGCCTTATGTAGCCTTCGAAATTCACTCCTTCGGAGGGAATCTGTTGCCTATAATAACATCAAACAATATTTCTCATGATAAGCTACCTAATAAATTGATCACATAAGTTGTGATTTCGAGAAGTTATAATCCTTGTGAGATAGTGGCATAATTTCTCTCTTCGATCGAGAAGTACTCTTACCAGAGACAACTTAAATATTTGGATCTCTCTCCCTTGGCCTGATTGACTTTTGTTTTTGTTTTTCTAAATAAACTTCATTAAAAACCAGTAACTTTAAGGGGAAACCTTGGGTTATCACTGGAGAGGATATCATAGGAACAAGAATAATAGCATGCCCTCCAAGTTCTCAAAAGAAGCTCACTTAGCCAGTTCATGAGCTAAAACATACCATCACGCTTAACTTGAAAAAACGACCAAAAAGAATGATTACAAGACATCCTATATATCAGTAATAATAGGACGAATCTGTCAATCAACCTGGTTCTCTCCTCTGCAGATAGCGCATCAATCACGAACTTAGAATCCCCTTCAAATATAATTTTGTCACACTGTAAAAAGGGCGCCTCCTGGACAACAAACAACACTGCCCTTGCCTCGCCTACAAGGGGGCCACAGGGAGGTAAGCTCTTGATTTATGGTAAAAGAAAATGAAAGTTAAATTGCTTCAAGGCCGTAATTGAATTCGCCTTAGCACAATTAATTAGATTTGGGCCATAACAAATTCGCCTTAATATATATATAACAAAGTTTAGATTTACAAGATGAGATCATCTAATTGCATTAATTAGTCACTGGCAAATTAAGTTAATTAAGAAAGTCGAGATTGAGTTGTTCTAACTTACCAAAAATCTTTTGGGTAGAGAATAAAACCAAATTCACAATCTCATGTCTAACTGCGTTTATATATGCATGTATCGGATTCGCTTTTAATTTGAGCCTTAAAGTAATTCGTAGCCAGGTATATATATATTAGACACGTAAGTACGAGAGTTTCTCGCAAGAAGTGCCAGGAAATTAAGAAATTCAACAAGAAAACATCATGATGTTATCTTTTGACTAGGGGTGTCCAACAGCCGGTCCGGTCCGGTTCGGCCGGCCAAACCGGAACTTTTTCAAAGTATATAGACCGGACCGGACCGGACCGGTTATATGACCGGACCGGTCCGGTTTCCGGTTTAACCGGTCCGGTCTGGGTCGGTTTGGGCCGGTTTGGGCCATGCCATTTTGGGCCGGTTTTTGGGTTGGGCCTTGCCATTTTGGGCCAATTTCCGGTTTGGGCCGGTTTGGAGAGGTATACTCCGGTCCGGTCCCGTCCCGGGTTTTCATGAGGGTAACCCGGAATCGGACCGGAATACACCGGTTTACCGGTCCGGTCAACCCGGTTGACTAAAAGTCAACCGGTTTGGGTCAAAACCGGTCCGGTCCGGCCGGTTTTTTGGACAGGCCTACTTTTGACATATAGACCCAAAATGAAACATCATTAGCTACATCAAGAAATACACAAGTAGATCACGAGGTTACGAGATTTTACTATCCACACTCTCAATATTGTTTTATTTTTTAGAAACTCTAGGTTGTTCTTAATTAGCAAACCGATCGACTAGACCAGTAGTTGCGACTTATTGTGACACTGGATTCTTCCTTCTGCCAACAAATTGGTTGTAGAAGCCTAGAAGACCACAATTATTCCAGGTGTACATTGGGACAAGCAAAGGAAAATCTACGACGGCGAAAAGCCAAAAGTTCCAGCAACTGATCCACCTTCCCACCACATAGGATTGATATCACACCCCAAATTTCTTCGAGTGAACATCGAACTCTTCAGACGCTGATAGCAGAGGATCCTGCAACCCTCGTACATTAATCCAAATGCATTAAGAAACACTGCTTATTTTAACACTAACGCAAGGACATGAAGGCCGATAATTTGTTTTTGAGGGTTTGCAGTCACTACAATTGTGCAAGAAGAACATGTAAGCCGACCAATTTTAAGTTGACTGACTTGTTGACCAGATTAAGGACATTGAAACCAAGCAAAAGTTTATCAGGAGAAATTAGGAGCAACAGGTAACTTTATATATATAAAAGGTAACCTAACCCGTATTCTTCTGTGACGAAAAACTTTCTGTAAGAGCTTCGAATTGAGGCATCTTTTATTGTTAATTAGTTTGTTCAATTACTTCATGCATTTTATCCAGTAGATCTCCATATGTTATTCCGGCATTATTCTTGACCGTGTCGATCAGAATATAGGTCATTGCACCAGCCATTGTATTTTCTGTAAAAGCCTGCAATATTATTGCATATGTTACTGAGTAATATTATAGGCGAAATGTCCTTCAGGACAGATCAATTTGAGTCAGAATATACAGATCAGTCTAGTCTAATACCTCCGCTAATAAGAGAATAAGAGGGAAAGCTAAACAAAAGAATATCAAAAGGAGGTTTTTATTCTCTTAAAGAGGTATCGGCTGCCATTTGATCATCTCCACAAGCACCGAGACAAACGGCCAATCCACCGCTTGTGCATTTTTCAGCTTTTGACGGAGGTCTGTTGTCATCCCAAACCTTTCTGCAACTCTCAAGAGAAAAATAATAAGGTTATTATTGTGTACCAACGTTTTTCATCTTATTGCATATTCGTTTTTGCAACAGGGAGTACTGGTTTTACTTAGGTCTGGATCGATTTCAGTTCTAATTAAGGGTAAGGTCCTGACAAGATAGAACTTTAATATTTGCTCCGAAAATAGACTCGCGGGGATATCGAAATGCCTTCTCAACTAGTACGCTTTGATCAAGATGCATATATATATATATAACATATTGTCAGATACTCACCTTTGTCGGTTGTACACGTACTCTAGATCAAGAATGGTTCCGCTATGACAAGCATCGACAATTGCATGAAGTGTGACACCTTTCTTGAGTGGCCGAACAATTGTGGAATTTATCTCGTTATCCAGGATCATCCCTTCTTGCATAAAATCAACCGAAAAAATAGTTTCATCATACCCATCACGCTCATCGTCAACGAAATCAGGTTGTCGTAAGCCATGTCCAGAGAAGAAGAACACCAATGAGTCTCCGGGTGCTGAACCCTCAACAAGCCATTTTAATGCTACTTGTATATTCTTCTTCGTTGGAGTATAGCCAGGCTTTTGATCTTCTTCTATATTAGGGATTTAATCTTGTTGATCACCAAATTACAAGTCAAGCATTCTTAATTATTTGTATAGTTTAGCATATGATGCAGGAAGGGGATTGCCTCCGAAGGCAAATCCCCTTCGGATGTCCGGCCATCCAGCCGGACATCCAATGGTTGGGATGCCCGAGCAGCGTCCTGTTCGGGCTACCCGGGCAGGTGTGGGTTCCACGCGGGACCAACACCCTTCCCCAGTCCCAACCGTTGGATGTCCGACTGGATGGCTTCCAGCCGGACATCCGGAGGGGATTGCCTTCGGAGGCAATCCCCTCTCTATATTGCAACCATTCCTCGGCTCCAGTTATTGTGTGAGTTCAGCAGTGTGTGAGTGGTGTGAGTCGACGGTGAGGATGAAGTTGGCTTCGTTGGACGGTTTACAAGTTGCCAGCACATAAATGAGCGCCCCAAATTATGACCCGACCGCATTCCCCCTTCAACCCGGCTTTCCCGCAAAATGCTGAACGCGCTCCCCCAAATTCGAGCTTTTCCCCCAAATTTCGAGCTCATCCTCTAGCCCTAGCAGAGCCTTTAGCATTCGACTCCTCCGGAAGACTCCACTTCGCTTCAGCCTTGGACTCTTCCGGAGATTGAAACCGCTGAGGTCTGCCGCACTGCCGTTCATCAACCTGCTGGTCATCAGGTCTGTCTGTCTCTGTCTCTCTCCCTCTCTTGTTTTGATCTCTATATTTTTTCCTTCTCGCTTTAATTTGGGAATTTCGGATTTTACGCATGAAAACTGGGAGCACTAGAAGTTTATGATGTTATAGTGGAGGCAAATAGGAGAAACAACTTTTCGCTGTGGCAAGTACCTTTGTACTTCACTGATCTGGGATAGGTTCCAGTTTTTACTAGGGATTGTCAGTTTTATCTCGAGGCATGATTAGTGGACTTCACCTTAGAGTGTTCTTTTATGTGGGTAAATTATCAGGCATCAGTTGACAAATTGCTAAATTGTTCTGTTTCAAGGGCGATTTGGTATGGTAGTGTTTTTGTGGTCTAGAAATCGGTGAGTATTCCCAATGAGGCAATGGAGATTCTAGCTTATTAGGAAAATGAAATTTGCGTCTCGGTCAGGTGTTCTAAGATTGCACCTACAAATTTTTGTATAGATTATCATTCCCATAGCCTAACCTTTTATACTGCTGTCACAACCATAGTCATTACCATCAGCACTACTCACCACCAGAACCACCACCGCCACCACCATTAGGTTGTCGCTGTCCTTAAATAGAATGCCTTATTGCTGGTGCTTATTACTAGATCATCTGAATGCTCTGATTACTAATCTTCTTTGAGTTTTTGTGCTTGTGACTTCTCCCCTGTCCATGTATCTTCTTTAGTCGGTGCTTGACACAAAGAGGGGAAAGAATTAGGCATCTGAGATTACCTTGTCAAGCCCTTCTTCTGTGTAAATAACCAGTACATCATGGTGCTTTGTGTCCATTGTTTGTTGTCCTTACCACGTCTTCAACATTGCTATGCCCCCGTTTTTTAAACACATTTACTTTTATATGTTCACGTTTTTTGTTTATTGTGTTGCAACAGGGGAGAAAATGGCTGGAATCTGATCCAATAGATCGTTGCTTCACTGATGGCAATTTAGTAACGGGAGCAGCTTGGCCAGGGCACCCTGAGTTCATTTCCCAGTTCATGGCGTTGCTCGGTCTTCAAGTAGCATTTTAGTTGTTTTTGTTTACTCGCTATCGGGCCTCGGCTTGCCTGGGTGTCAAAATGTATCCAAATTGGACAAATGTAAGGTGACATCTGATGTCTTTGTGCGAGAGAATAATGTGCAGTCTAGTATGGAGAACTAAATAGAATAATCTGTACTTCTCAGTTAGAGTTGGGTGTGGGGTCGCTATCTTAGATGCATAGTAATATTGACCTCTTTTGGGAAAACGATGAAGGATCTGTAGTTAATTATTGAGCCATATTCATCCAGGCTTGTGTTTTTCGATTCTTAACATTGGAGATGTGCCATTGATCGGGTGATGATTTGGTCAGTTTCTGTAGCCTCATTCATCCAGGCTTAGAAAAATATACCCATTTGGAGTTTTTATGTGAATTATAATTACAACAATTCATCCGGACACAAGACCTTTAAGATACTGAACTGTATTTCATATATTCCTTAACTTCGACCATTACATGTGAAAAGCAGAGGTGAGATAGCAAGTGGATTTCCATATACAGCTAATGAGCTCGATAATTTTTGAAGTGTTGTACAGTCTCTATGCACATCGATCAATCTTCCGTTCTTGATCAGCAGAAACTCAAAAGTAATGCTCCAAATAGCCAGGAAACTTGTTTACAAAAATGAGTACATGAGTCTTCAGTTGCATATGCAAATCACATAATATAAATTTTAGGGGAGGAGGCAAAACAGAGAAATTAGACAAAATTTCATCTTACAACTTTCAAGTACCAACTTTTCTGTTCAATGGGCGGGCAACTTGCGAGGAAAGTCAATCATTGCCTTTGAGATTTTTCTAAAAGGTAAACTCCAAAAGCAATTTGGACAACCTCTAACTCCCCTAAAATTTACAACTGTGGAATTACTTGGTCCTATTTCTCAAAGAATTAGCCCTTGACATACTTTTGTCAGAATAGAGTCCAACAGCATCAAATCTCAGTTGTTTCATTCCATAATTACACCAAAACAAAAAGGCATTAAAACCATGGGTCAACAGAATCTACACCAACACAGATCAAGAGAAGTGCATTTAAAATTTATCAACCTGACTGCTCTAATGATATGTGTGCAGCCTAGAATATAGGAAACAAGCAATAATAAAAATCTATTCTATATCTGCAAGGGACTGCCAAGCAGATGAAACCTAAGCTCCAAAACCAGGTGCTCTCAAGAATATAACAAACAGAAGTCAAGAACTCTGAATTCCATCAGTGACTCACATGAAGAGGCCCACAACCTTAAAAGACTGGAGCCTCTAAGTTTACAACTAGAGGTAAGTCCAGAAGCAGAAGCATTCAACACCATTTCGCATTATATATATATAAGGTTTCACATATATAATGTTTCACATACAAATCTGCTCGCCCTGTACGATCTTGCTTGTCTGCCTTCCCAAAGACATTTAAGGCAAATCCCTCCAGATGTAAATTATCTTCAGGCCCCAACTTCAGCGATTTTTTGTCCTATAGAGGACGGATATTAAATCAAAAGGCTGAAAGAAATGGGAACAAAATGATCACCTTTCGTTCTTTTGAGAGTTAAGATTTAAACCAAAGATCTACACCAACTCACACTGCAACCCTCAACTGCCTGAGCCTAAAACCCACGACAAATAGATAGTTTTGCCCAAGGAGGAAAAGCTGTAAAACACAGTGAGGACCCGTGTTCCAAACATGCCCATTTTGCCTTAGGTTTAGCACATTCAGATTAGGCAATAGGCAAACAGCACTCACACGGAAGCCTGAGTAGCAGCGTATTTAGACTAAATTAACCTTTCTGCTTCGTAGTTTTTCCAACATGTAGTTCTGGAGTGTTGCACTTTCTTTAAAATGCCAATCGAAGATGCAAGCTTTTTTTTATTAGTTTTCTCGGCAACCAAACAACAAATATTTCGCCATTTTACAGAAATTTAATTACCAAATATGAGGAGGGGAAAAAGAAAAGAAGAACCAAGAGAACCTTTTCGAGCTGCTTCATGAGGGAAACAAGGAGGGAATTGGTGGTCTTAGTGCGCTCGCTTTGGGAAATCTTCAACCCTCTTTCCATTGCATATAATCGACCTGATAACAGCAACGAATTGCATTAGATTAAAGGATCGCACAACGAGTCATATTACAAGTGATTAGGGATTCAAAGTTCAAGCCAAGGGCGTCTGAGAGAAGAGAGAGATGTACAATAATAAGCAACGAGGGGAACATTTGTACCTGAAATCAGGCCGATTTGAAGGAGCTCTGCTAGGGCGTGTGTAATGCGACCGAGCCGATTTGGACTTCAGCGGTTTCAATCTCCGGAGGCGAAGTGGACCACACGACCGAGCTGATTCGGAGGAGCTCTGCTAGGGCGAGAGGAGATTTGAAATTGGGGGAGGAGTCGAAGACGAAGGCTGAAATTGGGGGCAGAGACCGCGTGTGAAGATTTGCGGGTTGCGGGTTTCGTTCGGGTCATAGCCTCGTTAATGCGCTGGCGTAAGCTCGGTCGTCCGATGAAGCCCACAAGATCCTCACCGTGTAATCTCACCACTCACACCATCTTCAACTCACACAATAACCCTGGCCCCATTCCTCTCAATGCACGGTTTTGGGAATATCTGATCTAAAGGAAGAAAAAAAAACTGCGACATTTTTTTCAAAAAGAATTAAAAAAAATCAACAAATTATAATGGAAGACGAATTGGTAATGAAGTGGGTCATTATACAACTTAGGAAAATGAACCACAAACATGTAATTCTTTGCTTGTGATTGGACTCAAATCCAATCCAAGGAACTTCTTTTTGCTTTTTCGCCTTATGGTGGAAGAGACCAATTACATCCCATAGTCCAATCCTCCACGAAACTGATGTAGATCCTATCGAAATATTCAATAGTCTGGCCGGTGCTCAATATCTTGTATGTTTTGTTTTGTCATTATAATCTTTACGAAATGTTTGTTTCCAAAAGTCTAACAACATGACAAAAAGTACTGTTTCAATCCTACGTGCGAGAGGTCATGTTTGTTTTGTCATTCTCTTGCTAGCTGGACGACGTCATGCATTTTCTTGCAATTAGAGAAACATACATGCATCGGGGAGTCGGGGATCCTATTCCACGTTTATTAAGTTGACTCTCAATACCGTTTAATTTCTGGAGATGCAGACCGTTTTCCTGAAGACGTACGGGGACTGAGAACTTCTATGGTCAACCTCAACAAATATTAAAGTTACTGTTTGGACTGGATCCAAACCCGAACAAAAGGGCATCTACTCTCTTTTGAAAGATTTTGAAAAGTTTTGGTTTGAATGAAGGAAACAAAGTTACCCACAAACAAACAAATGCTCTGTTTTAATGCCCGTGAAACATTAATTATAGAATCATAAGACAGGTGATTGTTACCTGTGAGGACGCGGATACACTCCGGAGGATAATGGAATTGATTAATCAACATCTCTTTCATGCTATTCACATCATTGATAGTTCCCTTGAGCCTGTATTTCTTATTCTGGTAAGTAACCCCGCAAAGAAGTGCGCGCTTCCTTGGGTGCGTCTCTGCAGAACCTGCACGAGATGGTAATTTTGTATTCAGGGAAAAGTCAGTTGGGCCTGCCGGACTGCTCGTGCTTATTCTTGAACTTGTCCTTAAAATACAAATATGATTGAGGAACATTTGATAATGATGAGTTGCAATACTGTCCTTGGGCGCGACTTGACTGTCCGCCGATTGGGATAGTGGTTTTTGCATTCTGTGCATCGAATTACTGTCGCGTACTTTGCCACGGAATACTCTTTGTTGCACCGACTGCATATAATAACTCTTCCAGTTGATGTCACTTTTCACCAAGCCTCCTTTTGAACAGTTCTACCGTTGGGAATGCTTATTTGGAGGATCAGCACCTGGGTTCTCATTTTGATCAAAGTGCAAGGGGGAAATATGTTAAAGTGGATGATATATTCTTTCACTCTACCAGTACAAGGATGAAAAATAAAAAAAAGTTCCAACTTTTCCAAAAGTTCTTACTTTTTCCTTGCAGAACACGTAAATGCTATGCCCCCAGAGCCAGAGGAAAGAAAGAACACAGCAATGCTATGGATGGACGACGAATATTGGGACACATCCAATGGACAAAAGTCGTTGAGCTTGAGCTTATCCCCAGAGAAAAAGCCGAAATGAAAAAGAAAGAGATCAGGGGTGCCGCAAGTTCCATGAACTATCGTATCGGGAACGGATTCCGAATGTATCCTGGACTGCATTTCATCTAAAACAAAATATAATAATATTACTGTCTTAATTAACTCACGTTATTTAATGAATGAGTTGCAATTAATCTGTATATAATTGTACAGCCATATTATTTATTAAATAACGTGAATTAATTATTTATATTTATTCACTCTTGGGTGTCGACTAAAAAGATGAGAAGCTTATCCAAAATTTAAATATTCATATATTGAAGGGTGTAAATAAATTTCAGAAAGAAAAAAAATGAAATTTATCTTTCTATTTTTCTTAATTATCTCCTACTAAAATAGGATTCTTATAATCTTATAGCTAGTGAGAAATGGAATAAAGCCAAAGGTGGCATCCTTCGCATCCACTCCAGAGCTAGCTAGGAGGACTCCTTTTGTCTTTCCCCTTTATTCTCTCACTCTATGAAGCAAGAACTTATGCTTGAACCCCTTTATTCAGTGGCTGAAATCTTTTTTTTTTTCCTAAGCATTCAGCGGCTGAAAATCGGAACAGCTTAATTGTTTTCTCTGGATTCTTGTTCATTGTACTGGATAAGCCAAAAGCTCATAAATAGAAAATAACTAAAATACTCCTTTATTCGCCATTGTGATGCATGCCATTTCATTCTCAAACTTTCGGCCGACTACTAAGCATCACCTTTTTCTTTTGAAAAATATGTACTGTAATATATGTATACACTGCCCCCTTGGGGAAATGGAGATGCAGAAATCTTATGAAGTATCTGAAACTTTAGGCCGTTATTTGATATGTAACAGATCAAGAAGTAAATTCCGCTTGTCTCCGAGGAAAGAAATTTAAGAAGAATGTACTAAGCTTTGTTTTGACTTTTAAAAAGACTAGTTAAGGTCGCTTTTGAAACTTCTTGAAATATTACAAGTCTCAGTTCTGCTCCCTAAGGAATTAATGTGGAACTTGACCTTATACCATTTTTTTCTTGTTAATTCTCTTTTCCCACTCCATTTGGTACTCGGAGTGTTTCAATTAGAAGCTCCCATAAAGAACAAGCAAACAATATGCGCATATGTTCCCATACAAGTATGCATATATACAAATCAACTATTTTAGTGTGAGCTCAAAAAAGAAAGCGATCTTTTGGTACATTTTATGTCATACATAACAGTGAAGGGTGAGATTCATGCTTCCCTTGATGTGATGTAGCACACGTCCCCTTCCCACCAAGTAAAGAATAAAAAGACGCAGAGGTGTAGTTTTTTAATAACCGAAATTCAGTAAAAATACTGTGAGCTATACCAAACCCAAAAATACAAGTTTGTAATAAAAATATCCAATTTCATGCAATATAAGGAAATCACCAATGATCACACAGACCTCGAGGCCACAAAGATCTCCAAATACCACGAGGGATATCAATTTGGCCACACAGACTATAACGTACCATGAGGGGTACCAAATTGGCCACACAAACCTCAAAGATATATCATCAGCGCAAGAACAATTTTCACATTATGTTCACCAAAACACGTTATAAATATTTCAATTGAGTTTTATGAAATTTCGACAATTTCATTTTACTCAAAATTTGTTCAGTTCCCCAAATAATAAATCAAAACCATATAAAAATACGGTGCATGTTTAAAAATTTCATTGAAGAACCACTTACTTCAAATGCTTAACCAATCCTTAAAGCTTTTTCAATAATTGCCGAACAATCTCTCAGAATCTAGTAGCACCACCTCAATCAAAATTTTGGTCTCCAATATACATTTTATGCGACCATTTATTAACCTTCATCTCTTCAACATTTAAAATTCAAACGTAGGATTAAATCTCTATCCAAACATTCAAATTCAAAAATTGATCACATCTCCATCTCAACATCTTTAAATTCGAAAATACGATTCAATCTCTATCCAAAAATCAAAAATAGGATTAAGTCCTTATCTCTTCGTTTAAAATTCAAATTACTTACTTAATACATTTTTCGGGACGAGATATTACAATCTCCCCTCCTTAAAAGAAATTTTCTCCCCGAATTTTTTCGCACCTTCCATAAAGAATAAATTCATTAACACACCAAATCACAAATCATTCATGTTTCTGCTGCGCACTCTGATCATACAAAATCACTTCATAATTTTTCTATCAGCACAATTCAAGCCTAAGACCCAAGCTCATACAATATCCATGCATAAACTAAGATTAACATCAATATCCTCGAATCAAACTCACAATTTTAACTCTTATCCTTATAGAATTATCAATACTTCAATCTCATTCAAATTTAAAGCTATAATCCCACTTCAATCAAAATCCTTCTAAAATATATAGAGTTACCACATATTACAACCTATGCTCTGAATTCAATCAAAATCTTCATAATAGTCTACAGAATCATAAACATATGTTATGATACCATCTGTAACAGCCTAGGCCCAAACTTCATATGGATAGATTTCCGTATAAAATAAGGCTTCTTCACCTTGGTTAATCATTTATCTAGGCCCCAGTATTTTTAAACTAATTAAGAAATTTAGCAGTTTAGTCTTTGGGTTTTACCCCATTTTACATTTTAGTTCTTGAGTTTAATTTTTTCAAATTTTAGTTCTTGAGTTTACAATTTTTGACGAAATGGTCATTCCGTCAATTTCCCTAACAGAAGGGCCATATCAGTTGCTGAGTCAGCAGTTGATGTACTGGATTTCAAAACGTACCATTCTGAAAAAACTTTAAAAAGAAAATGCCACCATTTACAAATCCTTGCACCTATTTAATTTGCCCGAAATTTTGAAACGACATGCCATTTGAAATGGAGAGTAAACAACATCGGTTTTTCAACTAACAAGTGGTTCTAAAAAAAAGGAAAGAAAAGACTAACAAGTGGTAATTCATCCCCTTATAGCAGAACGACGTCGCCCTCCATATCTGTAGCAAAGCTCGTCGTCCCTTAGCATCTAATCCCTTTGGCTTGATTTTTCGACTACGTCTTTCGTTTCCCCCACTTCCACCCACAAACCAAGATTTCTTCCAAGTGAGCCCTAATTCCCTTGATTATTCAACCATTCGATGTCTTCAATTACTAGGCAATGTTGGTAGTTGCTGATTGAGAAAAATAGATCACAAGCCTAGCCACGAATTTGTTAAGGCAGATACACGGCGGTGAAGAGCGTTTCAAACTGGTTCGCAGAGAGTGACAATGTATACAACCTATCTTTCACTTCTTTTTTGAACTACTTTTATAAACGGGAAAATCATTGAACCGATATTTGTTTTAGAGTGTGGTGCCCCTGAAGTTAATGCACAGTGAGTGGGTCTGTAGCGATTTTGTCTTTGTCTGTACTATGTAGCATAAATTAATGCCTTCCAATTTTTTAAAGTCGTTAGATATTTTGTTTCGTGCCTTTCTCTGTCGTTAAAGAGAATAAAAATGTTTTTGTCTTCTTTTGCTTTGTCTGCACATATAACTTGTTACATTTAGATCCTTAAGTTTTCAGCATTCAATTTTTCATCTTGTTGAGTTTGTTTGTACTTTGTGTGACTGCACATGGCCTTTGACTAGGCAGTGGTTGTGGCTATGTTGTGACCAGATGAGTCGGTTATTGCATACAAACTTAGTCGTCGCGGCTATGTTGTGAAGTGTGGAAACTGCGGCACGGATGGTCACAATGCAAAATGATGCTCTCACCCTGAAAACCAAAATAAAAAAGTATGAACAAAAAAGATGAAGAAGACCCCAAAAGTTGTCCCTTCGACTGTAAGTGTGCAACTTAACCGTTAAATACAATGTGTTTTAATTAGTTATTGCATATTAGAGTTGTTATGATTCTGTACCACAAAAAGTGACAATTTTCTGTGTCCAGGACCCTACATCAGCGAGTGGTTGTAGAGAGAAGGTCAACTGAAGGGGAAAGGGAAGCGGAATGGGCAGAGGAGCTGGAAGGGAAGGTGGTAGGATGGGTAGTCAGATAGATGGAAGGGTTGATAAGAATCAAATACAATAATTCTATTGAACTGATGTAATACAATTATATGATGTGACAAATCTAACAATCCATTTGTTTCTTGTATTTGCAGGGAACACAAGAGTTAGTTCCACTAAATCCAGCAGAAATGGGTTCTGGAGTGTCTTAGCAACTTTGAATGTTATTTTGGTATTTTTTTTGGAGATTATAGATGTGTATGGATGTGTACGTAATGAACTGCTATAATTTTGGAGGTTATGGATTCCTAGAACAGGAGGTAAAAGTTCTGTAATCTTGAAGGTTGTGGATTCCTTGAATCGCTGTAATTTTGAAAGTCAAAGTTCATTCAAGTGTATGGATGGTTAATGGCTTTTGAATCCTGTTTGGTTTGGATTGGATGTATATGTTGACACTGTGAAACTGTGCAAAACAGGGTGCTGTAAAACAATAGGTCATTTTGGTACTGTAAAACAGCACCAGATTTACTATTTGTAAAACAACACTAGAACTTTGTGTTTTACATAACCTGATTTTGGTGCTGTAAAACATCAGGTCATTATGGTGCTATTAATTACACGTGTCATTTCAGATAAATTACAACACAAACTCAATAAATAAAATAACATTTATACAAACTGCCTAATTTGGAAAATACAAAGTGTCTAATCTGCCAAATACAAAGTGTCCATGCTGACAGTTACCAATTACAAGATCTTTCAGAAGAAAGTTGAAAAAAGCACCCATGTGGCAGATTACAAAGTCTCTATTGTGCCCTCATTACACTGCAATGTCATCCCATTCAACAACTAAGACATTCCAAAACACCAATGTCATCTTGTACATCGGTTCAAGGACCTAAGCAGGAGTCCTCCCATTATCACAGTTGTAGCCCGCGAAAATCCCATCCAAAATTTGAGTCTTGTCATAGTATGCTTCAACACCCAACCTGACATTCTAGCAGCTTGATTTTCTTTGTTAAATACGGTCCTACTTCCATACCACAAGGGCATGTGCAAGGATCAAACTACTCAAAGAATCCACATGCTTTCTGGAACTCAAAAGAATAAAAGAGAGAATGTATCAACATCATGAATTTGACAAACTTAGTGCCTCTATCGAAAACAAACTCAGTGCCTAGTAGATATTAAACAAATCCTCAAGCTTGTACCTTTTAGATCAACAACCAAAATGCTCCCTCAAACACTCTTTACATTAATTAACACTTCATCCCCCTTTATGAATACACTAAATAACTAATTTAGTTGTAATCAATGTAGAGAAGGGTATAACCCTGCAGAGTAGCTAACCTGAAAAGTGTTTGGCACTAAGCAAATGGAAAATTAACAAAAAAAGAGAGAAGGAAAGGAAAAAGTGACAGCTCGTGTGGACAATCATTAGTTGAAGTTACACCCAATTATCTAATTATTAGTTTATACGACTCTGCTGCTCGTTTCTCTCTATTTTTACTTGTGAAAGTAAAGGTAGATAGATCATCATGTTTAAAAGCCTTTTAAGAAAAAGGGGAAGTAATTTGATTCCAACTTCCTTAACCCTTCTAGAATGATGCACACAACTTAGTTTTCAGCTTCCGTTGAAAAGGTTACTTTACAAACAGTCGAGATGACATTATGGTATGCATCAACAAATCATTTAGATAGATCGAAGTTGCAATCGAATTAGAAATTTACCTACTCTCAGACATTTCTATTCCTGGGTTGCGTGACATTGAGAAGATCGGAGTTGTAAACTGCAGCAAAGCTGTCGGTAAAGCTTTGCTAAGCGACGATGGAACCAGAAAAGGCGACGTCGAGATCTGCAGCGATATGGGTTCTATTGGTCTAAACGAAATGGGGAAATCAGATCCACGACAGGGGGTAAAATCAGACGTTTACTCTGGACATTCAAAACGAGTGTCGTTAGTTGGGTCTTCAAAATTTCAGGCAAATTAAACAGGTGCGAGGATTTGTAAACGGTGGCATTTTACTTTGTGAAGTTTTTTCTAGAACGGTGCGTTTTGAAATCCAGCCACATCAGCTGTTGATCCCTGACGGAAGGACCATTTCGTCAAAAACTGTAACTCAAGAACTATAATTTGAAAAAATTCAACCAAGGACTAAAAAAGTAAAAAGGGAAAAACCAAAGGACTAAATTGCTAAATTCTCAACTAATTATTACAATCTCAGCAAAATATTCATAAACCATAAAAAGCCCTAAAATATCAATCCGAGCCCTAAAATTTACATTAGCATATCTGATATTTTCCAACATTGATGAAGATCTCCCAAAAGAATTGTAAGAACAACTTTCCCAAAATTAATCTCCAAAAGTACTCTTGCAAAAAACGCCTTGGAAACACAAATTTATTTAAGGCTCCTCGAACTTTTCTAATTCTGCCAATTCTGAAAAATATGAGAACAAGTGTTGAGCTACGACTAGCTCAGTAAGTAATAAGTCAATGAGGTTTGGGAAAAAGATAATTTTATCACAATAACCGAAATCCAAAAAAATACCCTGAACCATACCAAACCCAAAAATACAAGTTTGTAACAAAAATATCCAAGGTCATGCAATATAGAGAAATCAACAATGGTCACATAGAGCTTCAGGCCACAAAGACCTCTAAATATCACGCGAGTATCAATTTGGTCACACAGAGCACAACGTACCATGAAGGGTACCAAATAGGCCACACAGACCACAAAGATATATCATCAGTGCAAGGACAAGTTTCACAACATGCTCGCCAAAACAAGTTACAAAATTTCAATTGAGTTTTATGAAATCTCGACAATCTCATTTTACCCAAAATTTGTCTAGTTCAACAAATAATACATCAAAACCATAAAAAATACGGTGCACGTTTAAAAATATTATTGAAGAACCACTTACTTCAAATGCTTAACCAATCCTTAAAGCTTCTCCAATAATTATCGAACAATTTCTCGGAAACTAGTAACACCACGTCAATCAAAATTTTGGTCTCTAATATACATTTTATGTGACCATTTGTTAACCTTCATCTCTTCAACTTTTAAAATTCAAACATATCTCTATCCATCACTTTTAAATTCAAACATAAGATCATTCTTCATATTTTTCAAATTCAAATATAAGAGTAATCTTTATCCTTATCTTAACTTCTAAATTCAAACTTAAGATTAAATCTCTATCCAAACATTTAAATTCAAAAATAGATCACATCTCCGTTTCAGTACATTTAAATTTGAAAATACGATTAAACTTTTATCTAAAAATCAAAATTAAGATTAAACTCTTATTTCTTTATTTAAAATTTAAATTAATAAATACTTTTTCGAGATGAGGTATTACATGAAGTTTCATGAAAGTAGCCTTTGAAGCTGCTTCGTACTGATATATACATGGAATGGAAGGATGACAAGATGTGGACAGCTTTTGTAGAACAGGGCAAAAACCGCGCTATCCACAGGGTTAAGCCTAAAGCATGGGGCCTACAAAAAAAAAAAAAAAAAAAAAAGCCTAAAGCATGGGTCTTTTCCCACAGGCCACAAGTGCTAGATTACGCACTACACAGGTCAAACAACTTGGACCCTTTGTTGTTGGACCTATGAAATTGAGCTGGAAAGATACGGGGTCACGAGAATCGGGATCAGCTTTTGCCGTGTACCACCAAGTGTTGACGTGTTGGTAAAAGGCGGAAAGGTTCGTCATTCCCATGGATTTATTGATAATAATTGTAAGATGACTGTCCTGGTAGCAATCTAAAACAAAGTATCTCTTTGTTTGGTTAAGGCCACCTGAAATAATAGGGTGCCGTTGAACCGATCTAAAACATGGGTTGGCAAACTCAAGTCTTTTTTTATTTTTTGCTATGAAAACTCATCAGATAACGAAATCAAAGAGCATCATGCATATCACAATCCCGGATATAGTAGGTGATGTCTTGAACCGAAAATAAACCAACAAAATTAAATCTAGCAGCCCACCCAGCAAGGCGGTGGGCAAGCTTATTACACATACGAGACACCCACGCAATCTTCCATTTCTTGAACTCCCACAACCCGAGCCGAATCAACTCCACAGAAGAAGCAATCGCCCAGCAAGGCAGATCCTCAGATAGGACCTCCTTACAAAGCACAAGAGAATCGCTTTCGAACTCAACCCGCATCCACCACTTACTCTGCGCTAAAACCACTGCCTCAGAGAAAGCACTAGACTCCCCAACCAGCGGATCCATAGCAACTAATCGTTCTATGTATGTCATACAGAGGGAAATAGAAGAAACTCGAACCGAGATAGCTGTATATGACCCATTAGGACGGATAGCAGCATCCGAATTCAACCTTCTAGACAAAAGTGTACATCTTCCTGGCAATGGAGTTAATTTCTCAGAGGAAGGCATCTTCGACTTTGAATCCTAATGCTCCGTCGTTCGTGCCTTTTGAATACTGGACGGTGGAGGATTTCTCCGATCAATGGTGGACCCTGGTAAACTCATGTCAAACTAACAGGGCAAAATATAAATTATGCAGAAGAGAATGTTAATCTTCTGAAAGTATCACGACTAAAATTTTTGTTAGCATTTATCCAGTTAGAAATTTACTCAAGAAATTGAAAGTATCGCACATCAAGGAAAGCCTACCCCCAGCAAAATGAAAAGGACACCCCTTATCAGAGACGATGGGGATTCAATGATGAACCACTGTCCAGTACATTAAGTTGCCCAGATATTTTTGCCTTGCAGGTTGGACACATGAAACCAACAGAATCCGATTGCATTTCAGTATCAACAGCCTCATGGTGGAACTCTGCCCCACACCATACGCAAACAGTTGTAACCTGTTGTCTGCCAGCGATATTTAACATGACTTCTTCAGGCTCGAACTGGACAGAAGAACTATAAGCCCCTGCCATCTCTGCAGTATATGTCAGATCAACCGGTACCTCTTGCATGGAAAGAGATTCTGCAGTAGTCGTAGAAGTATACTTAAAAGGTTCTATTTCATCCAATCTCAGCTCCTCCAAAGCGGTTACATTCTGATGTCTTTGATCAACGTTGTGCGACTGTTCCTCTCCCTGTAATTAATTAGAAGCAATACTTAATGTGGCAAGAAAAAACAAGACCAATTATACATATTTCACAAACTCTGGGCAAGCGTAAAGAAGAGTGTCTTAAAACCTTACATGCCCCATCACTCAATCGGGCACAAATCAAGAAAGTATACTTTCAATGAAATTTCCAGTAAGTTTGCATACAGAACATGAAAATTACACATCCTGGGGTATCCTATAACCTTACTTGCGGAATCTGAATGTGTGTTAAGAAACATATGCAGCAAGCATCTTTGGCAAGCCACTCATGATGGATGAAATGCTAATAAAAAAAATAAAGAAAAAGAAAAACATCTGATAGGCCATGAATTACTTTGCCATGACTTAAAAGTGAGCTCTCATTGTCTCTTTTTTTTTTTCCAGCGCAAGAAAGTTTTTTGTCATCATAAAGCATAAGTAAACAGGGCAAGCCACTTAGACAAAACAATCTTACAATGCAACAAGCTAACAGCTTAAGTGCAAACCAGATTAACTTAAAAATAGAAAATAAAACAAGCAGAACAATCCACTAAGTTGCTGCAACTCAACACTACTAACATATATAGGGCATTACTGGAGAACTGCCCTTGGATGATAGGGCCGATCTGTTTTGACTCTATTCACATTTCCTCGTCTTTTGATTCAAGGGAATTCTCTTTCTCCCCCGTAGTGCGAATTCTTTAGCGCACGACATTACTCGTTGGGCAACCTCCTCTCTTTTTGAGGGGAGTGTTTCCCGTGATCTTGAGCTGTTTGTTAATTACCCTTGGGTGTATATGGGAGCTGATCCTCCCTGACTTTGTAATCTCTTTGGGTTTTTAATGAAGTATGGTTTAACAAAAAAAAATAAAAGATATCCAACAATAACCACATACCACATGAAAGTTAGAGTAGACCTCTCATGTAGCAGAAAAGGTCAAAAGAAGCTCGGTAAAGTGCAGATATACTGATAATTTATTAGTTGCTAAAACAATCCCAATATTTTTAAACAATCGTAAACACAGATAGATAGAAAATCCCACAACAATGTATCAATACCTTATCAGAGGTTGTGTTGAATGCGAGAAATTGTGGCGAAGGTTGCTCTGGGGACACTACGGAGTCGGGAACCACACACTGGAGTGCATTTTCATCAGAGGATTTCTGTACAGCATCTGCAACAATATTATTGGCTGTCCCACTGTTGCTGCGTCCAAACCCAACTTCTAGCTCAGTATTATTATTAGTAATGACTTCACCAAGCTTGTGAAGATCTAAAGTGCCAGTGCAAACATAATTTACATTATCTTTGACATCACACCCAGTCTGATTACCAAGTTGAGCAATTACATGACCTTCAGGAACTCCCTTGTGTTCAACCCCAGATTTGTCATTTTTGTTGTTGACAAATGCCAAATCATCTTTTTGACAAAGAGTTTGAGATGTAGTACTTTCCTCCTCAGCAGGTAAGACAGTAGTGGGATCCACACAAGAATCCATCTTACATTCTATTACTTCAGTAGGATCGTCAACCTTCTCCATATTTTCAACAGTTATAATATGCTCACCATCATGCTGATGTAGATCTTGATCCAGTGTTACTTCAGTCATGCCTTCATCCATTTCTTCTCCGGTATGAGGAGAATCGAGATTCATTTTCTGATGGGAATCGGCAGCAGAAATTTCTAAAGTAGAAACGACATGCAGCTTTTCAGAAGTGGAACCACCATTGGATTCACCATAATGTCTAATAGTAGACGTCTCTAGAATAGAACTCTGAGCAATTTCAATCAAAGCATCCATTTTAGAAATCCTTGAAGGCACATCATCTCTGGTCGGAGACTCAATTATCTTTTCAAGAGTAGTTGGACCAGACAATTCTTCAGCCTTCCTCACATAATTCCTCACGTGTATGCCCACATGACCATTGTAGCGACGCCTTTCCAGAAATACCTTATGGCAGAACTGGCATTCATACTTCCCATCTTTAATTATAACTCCATCCCCAACAGAAGAACCAAGTCTATACCTCCTCGTAGTCCTTTGGTGATAGGACAACAGGTGCTGGAGGTATGAATCCTTCTCCTCAAAGGTCATGCTGCACTTGTGACATTCAAATAGATCATGTATTTGGACATCTGCAAGATTTTCAATTGCCAATAAGGTTGCTTCCTTCAGCTGTCCGCTAGATATAGGAATACTGGGTGGAGTTGAACTGGGAATGATTTCTTTCCTTTGATCTTCATCCTTATGGGTAAAGCCCGCAAGCTGCTGCACATTCCATAAAAACCTTATTCAAGGTCATTAAAATACATCAAAAGAACCACAAGGTAGTTACTTACATTTTCAGAAGTCAATCTGTAGTCCTGCAGTACATTTTCACCCTTCTGACCACTCGGATGAGGTGCATCACTACGACCGAAAAAGGACAGCAAATACGAAGCAGCCTCCTTGCAGGATATAAATTGTTGTCCAGTAGGGCTGGAACATATCAATCAAAGAGAAAATGTAAGGCCCAGCAGAATTACACCCCCACCCCCACAATATGGGAAACAAGAAATCAGGTATCAAGTTTAATGGCTGCAAAATTTGTTAAGGTTTTTGAGGAAGATTCCAAAGATGCATGTCAAAGATTAGAAATAACCAGCTCAACTGTATCCACCATCATTGCTGGTCCATCAATTGATTAATGACTGACTCCCTCTCATGATGAAGAGAGCCTACCATTTAATTACTGCCAAAAACCGTGCAAGAATTCCAACCTAAAGTATCCTAACATTCAGCTACATAATTGTTAAACACTTAACTCACTAAATCATACCTCAACGACTGGTATAAATGTAAATGTTGACTTCTAACAGCTTTAAAATGACAGAAGAAATAGTCTCCCAGAAACACCAACATCTATAAGACAGAAACTTTTCAATCATTTTTCCTAGAAGAAGTATCCATGTATTCATGGTCGTGTAAACCCTTTTGTGATTGTTATTGCATCACAATTTCAAGATTGAACTAATGTAACAACATTAACCTTCTAAACTAATATTAACCAGAGCTTAGAAATAACAACCCATTGCCAAATAATTGGAACACAGAGAACTAAACACATAAATCACATCGTCCATTTTACCAGCAATCAAACAGATTGGAGAAACCAAAACTCAAAAGAAAACCACCTTATATATCTGCGGCAGTAAATTGAGGCGCGGCCGTCTCGCCTCTTGATCCCGAGTAAGAGCTTCCATCCGACAGGAAAGGCATCCCCGAACAGCCCAGCATCCACAATCTTCCTCTTCTTCCTCCTACTTCCCCACTGCCCACCAAGTTCCCTCATAAACCCCAGCAACTCCTCCTCGCTCTCCATCCCCACCGTCCTCCTCCTCAATTCATCTCCATATGGGTCCTCCGAATTCGACAAAGCGGCAAGATCCACTGCCACACCGTTCCTATTCACAATCTCCATCACACCCCTCCCATAACCCTCTTCCAAATGCAGAACATTTACTTTCGGCTTCCTTCCTCTCTTCCTCTTCCTCTCCCCCGCATAACTCAGCGTATTGTCTACCTCTGCCCCCCCATGATCCGTGCTGACGAAAAGGGACGACAGTGTCGGTAGGGTTAAGGTCAGGTCGAAGTGGTCGAACCGTGGATCTTGGTCTAGGAAATGCTTGAGGTGCCTGATGATGTGGCGATTCTCGACTCGTTCAGGGTCGTCGGAGGGGACAGGGGGGAGCTTAGGGGTGGGGAGAAGGCCAGCCACCCGACGGCGGTGGCCTGCGGAAGGGGTGGAATTTGAGGGGCGGGAGTAGGTCTGGCGCCGGGAGCCGGCGGATTCATTGAAACTGGTACGGTCGATTTTGTGGGGAACGACGTGGGAGGGGTTGTGAGGATTGAAGGCGGAGGGGGAGCAAAGGGATAGTGCGTGGAGCTCCGACTGGGAGAGTGTCGACATGTCTACGTAAGCAACGGAGTCGACGTTGAGTAGGGCTGCTAATTGTGGTGACGCCGGTGGTGGAGCGCTGGTCGCCACCATCGCCATTTTGGTGGGGGCGGTGAAGTGTGCGTTTCTGTGCGAAAGAAAGGGGAGATTAGAGTGTAATTGGAAGTGGAGGATTCAAGAAAGCTTCTAATAGAACGGGTCTCTGTCGACGAAGATTGCTTGGAAAGAAGTCTGAATGGAGGGAAAGATGGAAGGGAAGCAGTGGCACAAGGAGGGCATAAGTTTGTTTAATTTCGATTTAAAATTTTGTTGATTATATATAGTATTAATTAATTAAGTATTAATCCAGCAATGGTTTAATTGATTAGCCTTTAGGGTTAATTATAAATTCTGCTCGCAAACTATACAGCTAATCTCAAAACCTTTCAAATAATAAAAAGGCTAAATTAGTCCGTACGTCCTTGGGGTTTGGATTTTTCCCAGATTCGTCCTTAGGGTTCGATTTTCCCTACAGATAATCCCGGGGTTTGAACTCAATCCCAAGTTAGTCCTGCAGTGAATTTAATGGACGAAAATACACACGTGGATAACGGCTTACACGTGGCAGTGACAGGTAAATTTTTTTTAAAAAAATTGGTCCAATTACATTAAGACAAGTGTCAGAAAATAAATAAAAATAAAAAATATTTTAAAAGATAAAAAAGTATAATAAAAAAGTAATAAAAAACTTAATTAAACTTTAAAAAAAAATCGGGAGGAGGCTCCCTCTCTCTCTCCCCGTTTTCATCCTCGCAGTCCACCATTGAAGGCAAACCTCCACACATTGGCAACAAAGCTCAAGTTAGTTTCGGTCTTCACATCCATTTTCTTTCATTCTTAAGTCCCATATAGTCAGCTGCAAAGTAGTGACAGATGAAAGACGACAATGCATCCAAATAGAGTGTAGAAGACCATAGCTCATGTTGACATTGAGGAGATTAAAAAGTACAAAAGCTCAACATTGTACCTGGCAGCCTCCAGTGATGGCTAATATATGATTTTCATTTGCAGGTGAAAGATTCTGCATAAAGTTCAATGTAGATGGATACCAGAGTCTGGAACATTTTCACACATAACGTCTAGGAAGAAACATCCACACATTGGCAACAAAGCTCATGTTAGTGGATTCTAGAACTGATTGAAACGTAGCTAATACAACTAACAGAATCTTAGGTAATGACTGCGCCTTCTTCAGAAGAACTAATGAAATATGCAAGATCAAGTCCTGCTATGGCTATAGAACATCACCAAGGATAGAGGTTTGCATTCAATGGTGGACTGCGAGGATGAAAACGGGGAGAGAGAGAGAGGGTTCTGGGGGGGAGAGAAGGAGCCTCCTCCCGATTTTTTTTAAAGTTTAATTAAGTTTTTTATTACTTTTTTATTATATATTTTTTTATCTTTTTAAAATATTTTTTATTTTTATTTATTTTCTGACACGTGTCTTAATGTAATTGGACCAAATTTTTAAAAAAAACTTACCTGTCACTGCCACATGTAAGCCGTTATCCACGTATGTATTTCCGTCCATTAAATTCACGGCAGGACTAACTTGGGTTTGAGTTCAAACTCTGAGGTTATCTGTAGGGAAAATCGAACCCTAAGGACGAATCTGGGAAAAGGCCAAACCCCAAGGACGTACGGACTAATTTAGCCTAATAAAAAAAGGAAGGCGAGCTTATTTCTTCTAGCTCGTTTGAACTCGCCTCTGTAAACTATATAATCTATTGGTACTGTTACGATTCTGTTTTGAACCCAATTTTTCGTTATCGCTGCTTGTTTTCTATTACATGTGAATCCACTTTTCATAAATAGACGAAACTGCCCTCATACCGGTGTGTTTTGAAACAAAACCTTGCCATTGTCATACCTTCATATGTTTGTTTGTCAAAATTTTAGAAAATATTCTTGAAATTTTGAGAATATTTATTTTATTGAGATTTATTCGAATTTGTAAAAAGTAAAGTGTGTATATATAACAGTTAAAAATGTAAAAATGTGATTATTTTGCTGAAAAATGAATGGGAAAGCATCGTCAGATTTTCTTCTGCTTGAAACCCATGGTCCGATTGCGAGCAAAGAGGATATACCACCCATAAAGGAGTTCTTTTTTTTCTTTTTTTTTGCTGAATTCCCATAAAAGAGTTCATTTGCTTGTAGTTTGATATTTTAAGAGGCAGAAGGGGCTTGGTTACTAGTACCAACAGGGGCACAGAAGCTGCTACTGGTATGGTTGTTGTTGCTGCCTCGGCTGCATCTGAAAAGACATTTACTACTCCTGAACTTCCAAATCTGGAAATTTGGTTATCTTCCAGTCAACTAATTTTGCAAGGAGTGCTTTTATGGTAAAGGTGGCTGAAATTACTTGGAAAAAATCTCAACAACGGAGCATTGCTCCAAAGCAGGTTGAAGGATCTATTTCAAGAAAGATGGTGCCTCTAGATGTTGCAGTATCTTGGTTAGAATGTGGTCGAGGATTGAACACAAAATTTTCCGGTTTGTGGTGGGAAAGAGCTAGCCCTTCCAGCTGCCAAAGAGGTTTACTTAAATGATTTGCCTGATTGTTATCAAACTTCTCTTCATAAGGCTCATTTGGAGAAATCTTTGCATGCTTTTTCGCTCAATGGTGAAGGGACCTGCTGTGCAACTTTTTGCGAAAGAGTTGGAAGATGAATGTGCATCTATATGGAAACCTGGGAGGCAGCTCTGCGATGCTGTTAGTTTGACCGGAAAGCCATGCATGCACCAGAGACATGATGTCCAAACTCATACACTGGCACTCTTGTAACACATCCTTTTTGTATTGCTTGTAACAATAATGAAGAAAAAGGCAAGGTTTTGTTTCAAAATGCACTAGTTTCGGTATTTTATTTTGTTCGAAGTCAATGGGGGCAGTTTCGTATATTCATGAAGGGTGGGTTCACGTGTGAGGGAATACAAGCAACAATAACAAGAAAACTAGATTCAAAACGGAATCGTAACAGTTCCTGTAGATTTATGGGAGTGAGTTGCAACGAATTAGAGTTTAGGAGAGTTTTTGAGATTAATAGTATAATTCGTGGGAAGAATTTGTAATTTAACCCTATCCTTTTTCGGGAGTCGCCTTTTGAATCCTAGAACCTAGACAGTGCCCTCTACCCAGTACGTCTTTCTTGTTACAGTCCATTGGGCTTAGCAAATATGTAGGCCGCAGTATTTTTAGACCCAATAAAATAGGCACTAAGCAGATTGAAACCTCTTGGGCTCAGTTTTTTAGGCCTAATCACTCTAAATTCAATTTACTTAGGCCCAATCAACCGGCTTAGGACGGAGTTTGTTGAGGAAAAAAAAAAACGGACAGAATGGTCGTAACCCTTGTGAACTCGCTTGTGCACCAAAACGCTCGTTCGGTCGCCTCCTAAATGTTTGAGTAATGGATATTTCCCCCTCTGTTGAGCTGTCCTAATTTTGCCAATGAATTCATGTAGAATATGAACCTCCATAAATACATCTGTGCAACTTTATCCTTTTAAAAATGAATGATATTAAGTAAATTGCTAAAAAAACGAGCAGGTCACATTAGATGCACTTTTCCTAAAGGGACAGTGGCGGATTCAGGATCCAATTTGAAGGGGGTCGAATATATAAGGCGAAATGACAAAAATTTGTTTTTCCAAAGTAATCTAAAAAATGTCTTAGAGTTAAAATATCGAAAATTAAGGATTAAAAAGCTTTAAAAATTTTAAAACATAAGTACGTACTATTTGCTAATATTGAAAGTGACAATTAGATCCTACTAATTTGCATCTTATATATATATATATATATATATCAGAAAATGATAGTTTGAGCAGCAGGAACTCCACAGAAATTCAAAGGCATGAAAAATCCTATACAAATAAAAACCAGCTAAATAATTTATTCGGGACCCAAAAATATGAGTGAGTTTCTATTTATTTTCAAAAAAAATTAGAAATTTTTAGGTACAAACGTCAATAGCCCTAAGATATCCAAATCAATTCAATCTCATCCTCCAACAATTTCACAACTCACAAAATTTCAAACCGCAAAGCATTTTTAGCATACTAAATAAATGAATTTTTCTACTGAATTGTAGAGAGAGAATCTTGGATAGAGGGACATATTAGGGGTCGAAGGTCCAACAATTTTCAAGTGTAAAATCTCGAGTATCCTACAAAAATTGAAACCGTCAAAAATCTAAATAATGAGATTGAGAGAGAGCTGAGAGTCAAGGGGGATATACACTAGAATTTTCAGTATCAAGTACTAAAAAAATAGTATGGACAAAAATAACTGAGAAGTATTGCATTATAATTCCTATAATAGTATGGAGAATTTGCTGTTAACTATAAATTGCCCAAATTGTTCAATAAATTGCCAGTGTCCTATAGGCTACCAGGGGATTTACCATCGTTAGTATTCAATTGCAAATACATTAATTAGGTTTGATAAAAGCACTAGTTGCCTCACAATGTCCAGTTGAGATGCAAATATCAAATTGTCAAATCTTTCACTCCAAAGAAAATATACTTTAAAAACTAAAAGAAAGAAGTAATAAAGAAGCAGCATGTATAACTAAGATACACGTATACTCATTTCCAGGAAAAACAAAACCCAAAAGACTTGATTTCTCTAGCACCAGGTGGTCCAGGTCCACGTAAAAGGAGGTCCGCATTTGCCAAGAAAAAACCATCTGACGATTTCTCTAGCACCTTTAACCGGCCAAGGCTACTGAAAGTAGAGACAATCAATACACACTTAAAATCAGGTCCTGCAAGCTTAAAACTAGGGTTGGCCTGGGCCTATGGGGATCGGGCTCCCATCATACCAACTTATAATAAAAAATATAATAATTTTTTTTTACATATAATAAATTCTTTTGGCAGATCCAATGGGGGGCGGCCGCCCAGGGCCGCACCCCCTGGATCCGCCTGTGTGAAGGGATACTCATACCATACCAACTGGACCCATGTTTGATTCTTCTTCCAGACAGCTGGTGGTTCTTATATCATATATTGCACGCGTGATCGACCTAATTTAATATGGATTGAAATTGCTTCCTTGCTACCACTTGTTATATATTCTAAGAAAGAGGCAACAAGGCAATCTTTCCAAGAAAGAAGGATCCATTTGCTTCCTACAACTGCCTAACTATTCTAATCCACTCTGAAAAACGATCTCCCTAAGATTTGAGGTTTCTGTTTTTTTTTTTTTTCAAACCCATATGGTGTATTATTCTCATCTTATTATTTGAGTTCGAAGCACGCATTTCTGTGTCTCCGAGGCGGGATACATTACGGATACAATAGATCACACATTGCAACCAAATTCTCTTATTTATGTTTTCTGAAAACATCTATATCAGATTGAACGCGGAAATGGACTTCATGGGTGAAAATATAGTACAATATCTTGTCAAAAAACATTCGGTAAAAGTTGTAGCCAAAGAATATGATGCGAACATTTAGGGATAAATATAATTTTGTCCTGAACTTTAGTGGGTTACCACGCTGCATCCCAAACTTTTAAATTTTGCAATGGCAGTTTACTAGTTTGGCTGTTTACTCTTCCTCAAAAGGTGCAGCCGCAATTAGATACAGGGCCATCTATACTTGACACACAGCGACGGTACAGGTGCAGGTGCCCAAGTGATCGTACCCAAAATAGTGAAACAAGACAAGGAAACTCTTTCCAAAGATGGAAGTAACCTTCAGCAACCATTATTTTGACAGATGGAATGGAATAAATTCAATCTTTGAGTTTCTTTTCTGCAATGGGGACTCTTTCCCATAGTAAATGATCATCAATGGCACATAAGGAACGAATCCAATGATACTCAAGGCAAGAAAAGACATTGAATATACCAATTTAAAATATTCCTACCTAATAAAGAGAAAACAACATTCGTGAATGATCATCACAAGAAATCAATGTATAAACACTTCCAAAACACGAGTCGGAAGAGAGGGGATTGCCTCCGAAGGCAATCCCCTCCGGATGGCCAGATGGACGGCTGGATGCCGTCAATCCGGCCATCCCGTGGTTGGGAGCCAGGGCAGGGGGCTGCCTAGGGCAGGTGTGGGTCCCGGGCGGGACCCACCTGCTCCCCGGCTCCCAACCACAGGATGTCCGGATGGACGGCATCCAGCCGTCCATCCGGACATCTGCAATGGATTGCCTTCGGAGGCAATCCGTTCCCCGAGTCTGAATCGCTATTTTGTTTTCCTTTATTGGGTCAATTATAGAAGTTGCTCATCGAAAGGCACCGCCTCGGCCAGCGGTGCGTTGCGACATATCGGACACGTAGCGTGCAGCCACAACCACGAGTCCACACACTTGAGATGAAAAAGATGACCGCAGTAAGGTAACAACCGTAAGACGTCGGCGTCTCTGTAATCTGCCAAGCATATTGAACAACAAGAGGTAGTTGAGTTGCCCTCGCGGACCTTAGCTTGGTCCGCATATAGCGCTCCATCGCAATAGATCTATAGCGACGGTTTACATGATCGTTGGTGAAGACCTCGGGTCTATAGGGGAGGTCGCGACCTCCGCTATAGACCCGAATGCAATTTTGCCCTAGTTCAGCTTTTCGTGAAAACGCGGGTAAAAACTTTTATCGACCACCACTAAAGGTCTGTGCCAGCATTTTTTTTTTTGCATGTATCAACATTTTTAAAACACCACTATTTTTTTATATTTTCCTAATCGGTAATATAAATATATTTTAATAACCATAATTCATTAGATGTAAAAAAAATTAAAGAAAAGGAGAATAAAACAAAATATATTTCATCATTGATTAATAATGTTTTACAACAAACACAAGAATATCTAAAGTAATCTAAAAAGTAACAAATTTCTAATATAAAATAATAATATGCAAGGACCGACTAAAATATTCAAATACAACACAATAAGCAAGGACCAATTAAAATATTTCTCCTTTGACACATCAACATTCTCTATCTTGAATTCCTGTAATAGAAAATAAATATCAAATGATAAATAGAAATAAACAAATTTTCATTGAATCGGGTCAAATCTAAGATACAAATTCTTACTAGGAAACTTGAGAAAAGATTGTAATATGAGATGCAAGAGCTGTTCGAGCAATTGTACACTGTTATCAAACCTGAAAAGAAACCAAGGACAACCATAAAAGAAGAAATCAAATTGAAGTCTCTATCATAATAACAATTCTTGCATCGAACAAATTTTACAGCAAAACACAACCCCTTCAGCAATGAAAGTTCTGAATACAGATGGAGAAAGATCACTTCTAAGGAAGAATTAATACGACATGTGAAAATTAGGGGATATGATGCATGTCGAAAAGGTGCATGCGAGTACACAAGTTGGGTAAAGGGGAGAATCAATCAGATACAGAGATTGAAAAACTGGCAACTCATCTAACAGAAAAAACATGTCATATTTTGCTAAATAGTACTCAATAAGAAAAGAAACTGTGAATTTCATATGCCAAAGGTGATAAACGAAAAGATCACAGAGACTTCTAAAAAGAATTATTTGAAAGATAACAAAACATGCAGAAACTCTTAGCGCTTCATTCGGAGTGATTTATCATACAACCCTGTTATTCATCAATAAATACTAAGGGTTGTGGGACAAGACAAACAAGGTACATCAACAACAACTAACAGAAGCAAAAAAAGAAAAAGAAAAAAGAAAATAAAGAACTTGTTTGGGACTTTTCTGTAAGGCCTTACCTTCCATTTTGCAAGGAAACATCCAAGCATTGTTCTCCATTTGTGGCATATTACATTACCCCCCTCTCCTGTCGACAAGCACTGTTCTGCCCAAGCACTGTTCTCCATTTATGACCTGATATTCACTAGTAGCCGGCCTTCTATGTGTAACACCCCTCCCTCCTTTTATCCATGTATTTATTATGCTCTATGTATGGATGTGTTTTTATTTGATAAATAAGTTAAATCACTATTTTAATATATCTTGTACCATGTTTTAACATAGTTTTTTATGTTCATTTGTGTTTGTGAATACGTTACGTGCATGTGGAGTTTTTTTTTTAATGTTATCTAGCTTCTTGGTTGTAGCCTTGCCATTGGCTAGTTGGTTGACTTAATGGTTACTTTGTTGTAGCCTTGCCATTGGCTCCTTACTTGACTTATTGTTTTACTAAGTTACGTGTGAAAATTGGGAATGTGGAAGCATTGGGTAATTGGTTGAAAGCAGATTTTTTTGTTTAGCTTTAATGATTTCATGGCTATCTTTAGGTGTATAGACCGGCCAAGGGGGGGTGAATTCACCGTTAACTCAAATTTTTTTTCCTTCTTCTAACTTAACGAATACAATAAGAGAGGGAGAGTGAACTAAAGACTTACAATAGAAAACGAATAAACTAAGAGAGAGAGAGAATGAGCAAAGGGCGATAACGACAGGGAACAAAGTGTGAAAGTTTGGAACAAAGTGATTGGCTTAGGAAGAAAAATCTGAAGGTAACAAGAAGAGTTATGTCACCCGACCTGTCTCCTTTCCGTCAGCACTTTTTCTTTCCTTTTCTAACAATACTTTTTGTTTGATTAGGTGTTATTTCACATACCAGTACTCTATATTTTAACTCCAAGGTAAGGGTAGTTGCATGATCTGTACTGTAAGGGTGAATAGATGATGTGAACTTGGAGTTTAGTGTGTCTTGTTTGGTGATAGAGAGGGATATTGAAATATGCATCTTTGTAGTTGTATGTAATTGGGTAATGACACTTTTTGGTTGTTCATGACTCTTTGCACCTATACCATGTATGAGTGCCTTAACATGGAAAGAATGAAAAGATGGCCACGGTTTGGCCATAAGGAGAAAGGAAAATGCATTGCATGTTTTCCTTTGTATTTACTTAAAAAAAATATATTGATGTTTTTAAGTTGTTCTCTTTCTTTAATGAGATGTTTCGGTACTGTATGGACATGTTTTTAGTGAAAACAAAGAGCTAATATATGTTAGATATCTTGTGTGTGTGCTGTAGAAGAAAAGAAAAATGACATGCAAGCCATTTTTCATCATCCTTGTGGTACCCGTTTGAGTAGTGAACCTTTTTGATGAAAAATATGTTGATTTAGGCCCTGATAAAATTAGTGTAGGTCACTAAGAAATGCCAGACTAAGCCCTAAAAATTTCAAGAAGAAAAGATGTGAAAAAGAGGTAAAAATGACCAAAAAGGGCATCAGGGGCAGTTTCGGGATTAATGTAAAAATTTAGGGGTAAAAACATCTGAACGAAAAATGTGGGCCTATAGCTGTGTTAAACATTGTTTAGAGGTCCTAGGATAAAAATTTGGCCCAAGATAAATTAAATTCGAGGCCCAAATCACAAGGCCTCATTAAGGGTCATAATGGGCCCATTAAGCATCTATTAATTAAAATGAAATAAAAAATTGGGCACTCCATTATATGGCTCAATAGACCCAGCCTTGTAGATTGAAAATGATAATTTAAATAAAATTAATTTAATAATGAATAGTTAATTATTAAACAACACTACTCAATATTAACTAATTGACTAAGTAGTTTAGTACGTGTTAATTATTTGTCTTAATTGAAGGAAGAACATTAAATATTAACCTTAGTCTTAAGTTGAATTTCCTCTTTAATGTCTTTCCATTAAAATATGAACGTGCGTATGTGCATCTTATAATCAATTTATGTTAATTGTAAATCTGTTTTGTTTATGATATGTCAATTGCAATTTTATATGCCATATGCATTCTATTGATCGTCTTTGTGAATTTATTATCGATGATGCATACGATATATGGTGCATCATCCTGTCATGGATTTTCAATGAAAGCATATGAAACATGATGCATCTTCATGTCATGGAAATGAGGAATTTAATAATGAAATGAAACTCATTCCCAGAGGTGGTCCGATGAAAGGGTGACGATACCGATCACAGTGGGATAGTGCAAGCCACCACTGAAAGGAGTGAGTGGTATCCCCGGTGTAAAACAATATGCACTTGATAGGATCCTGGTGTCGGGGCACGGGACAGTCCCAGAGGAGAGTAGGGGTGGGCTTTTCGGCTTCGGGTTCGGGTTTTGAGCAACCCGACCCGAAATGCGTGTAGAATCGAGTCGGACCCGAATTTCGGGTTCGGCTAGGGTTAGGGGTTTTGGGCCTAAAAATAGTGGCCCATAACGCTTTTGGGCTTCAAAGCCCAAAATGGCCAATACCACAATGGGCTCTATATTTTGGGCCCAGAGCCATTTTTTTTTGGGCTTTTCAAGTACCATCCATCAATTGTTTTTCTACTTAGACATTAGGCAATTAGGCACATTTCAAAACTTTCTGTTACAAGCAATACTTGTGCAGTGTTGTGTTTTTTGGGCTTTCCAAGTAACATACATATTTTCATTGTGTTTTTCTGTTACAAGCAATACGTGTGCAGTGTTATGTTTCCAGCCTTACGTGTGCAAGCAATACGTGTGAGATCAAATCATTCTAAGTTCTAACTATTACAAGCAATAAACAAAATTCCTTAAGCCATTAGTCTATTACAATGAAATTATGAAAATATAATAATTCTAAGTTCTAACTATTACAACAACTTGCTGAGATCAAATCACAATGAAAACAAATAAGATATTCTTGAAGACTTGAGTCTTGAACGATCAAAGCAAATGAATCATCTTCTACCTTGCACAACTGTTTACACTTTAGACTTTACAAATCACAACACAATCCCTTAGAAAATAAAATGAGCATAAAAATAATCAATGCTAGAAAGTAAACAAGTTACATTGTTTTTTGTTGTAGCCATACTCCAGCAGTCCAGCTCCACGTTCATAATCATTATTCGAGAAGAGTGCCCAATGGATCAATCTCTAATTCTAAAACAACAACAACAACCAATACAAATGAATTTAACTTCACTCATTTAATAATTGAAATGAAAACAATTATTATTTAGCAATTAAAAATTTACAATGCATGAGAAAGATACCTGCATCAAGCTTGTAACTCTCAATATCATCCAACTCTTCCTCTTGATGAAAGATAGGTTTGGACTTCAACCAATTTTGGGCACATATATGAGCATTCACCGTTGATGGAGCTAATGAACTTCGATATGAATCTAGCACCCGACTACCAGTACTAAATGCAGACTCAGAAGCGACTGTAGTGATGGGGATGGCCAATACGTCTCGTGCTACTCGGGCCAAAATAGGATATTTGGTAGAATTGACCTTCCACCAAGTCAAGAGATCGAACCCGTCACTCGAAGTCTCCACATCCTCCAAATAATACCGCTCTAACTCACTTCGATTTTCCGTCAGATTATAAGAACCACTAAATCGACGGTACTTATTCAATGCAAATTTGTTATGGCTCAGCCCTAATGAGGTAGAAGAAGGTTGACTCTCAATTTCACTCCCACTTGTGTAACCCATACATGAGCTAGAAGAGATGAGTCTTCCTGACATATTGCCTAAACAAGTGTTTAATGTCTTTCTTCAGCATTTCAACAAACATTTCTCCTTTCTCATCCCTCATTTCGTCCTTGAACCAAAAGTCTAGGGTATCTAATTTGTAGCGTGGGTCAAGGACTGTAGCTATAAACAACACTTTATTGATCTTCTCTATGTCTCCCCAATATTTCTGATACTTAATCATCATCTTTCTAGCCATAGTACTCAGCACAAGATCATTACTATTAGTATATTCTGTTAAATGACCAAGAATGTTAGATAGCTCTTCAAAATACAAACTTGATGTGGCATACTTGGTACCAGACATTCTCACAGTCACTTCATAAAACAGTTTTAAAAACTTGATGAAAGCTCGAATTGTGTCCCAATAATCATCAGTGGGAGGTACCAAACCCTTCTTTCCCAACCCATCCTCCATTACTGAGCGATACAGAGGCCCATCATCTTCTTGCAGAAGCTCAAAAGCTCGCTGAAATTTCTGTGCAGATTCAAGCATAAGGTATGTGGAGTTCCATCTGGTTGGAAGATCAAGTTTTAACAAACTTTTGCATGGAATTTTTTTCTTCTCAGCACAAAGCCTAAATCTCTGAAGCCTTGCAGGAGAAGACCTCACATATCTTACAATATTCCGAACCCTAACAATTGAATCATCCACATCCTTCAAACTCTCATTCACAATAAGATTCAATATATGAGCATAACACCTCACGTGAATGTATGCATGTCCACTAATGGTTCCCTCACTAGATAGTGTTCGTTTCTTCAACCAAGCAACAACAATATCATTAGATGTGGCATTGTCAACTGTAATGGTAAGATACCTATCTAATCCCCACTCCAACATACATGCTTCTAATTCCCTCCCAATTGTCTCTCCTTGATGATTTTGCACTTTACGAAAAGAGATAATTCTTTTGTACCTGAATCAATGTCCCAAGCAACTGTCAGCACCAATGGACAGCAATAAAGGAACAAGTAGTTTTAAGCAATCTGAATTTCGACGAAGAAACTGAGAAAATGGACGAAATTAAAACTAACATCAAGTTCAGAATAATAAAGAGATTTGTAAGTCTGAGCATGATTATTTATTTGGACTCTATGACATTAATAACAACAATAAGGTGCAGCAGGGTTTTATGACATTTATTTCTATTACATTTTTAAAGATTTAAGTAGCAATCTGATCAACAATTTCAATGCGCGAACAATCTTAGAACATCTCAAAATTCAGAAGTGCACCACTCAAGGCATTAGTTGAACAATCCGAGAGCATTTCAACAATCATAGACAAATTCCTTATGGTTGTACCAGTCTAGGATGTTGCAGATTAATTTTCAAATGAAATATAAGCAAGAACTCATGCAGTTATAATGTCTTTCACTGAAATGGTGGCAGTTTCAAGAAGCAATAGCAGAACATGGAACCATATTATGGTTGGGGCCACAAACTGTATAGAGAAAAGGCAAATTCCCTCTACAGCTGGTGCTTACTGACGATCTTCAGCTTCTTTAGAATCCTGAACCATGCTTGTCAGAAAGCAACGGAATCAATTATTAAAATAAATGACATTCAAATATCTTAAGGAAGCTTTTCATGTCAGAATCATAGAAAAAAAATGTAGTTTCTGTCTTTTCTTCAAGCCACAAACAATCTCACAGAGATGAAAGAACCAAAGAAAACAGAACTGTGCAGTATCATGGTGCTTGTGTTTATTGATTCATGCAAGAAAAACATAATTATAGTGTTATGATGTACTTACCCATTCTCTGGACAACAATTATGGTGATGAAGTATCAAGATTTCCAATAATTAATCACAGTACTTGAAGTGAACAAAAACAAGACTAACATATGACTGCCAACCCTTACCGTTATCAGGTCACTAAGAATGGTCCACTTTGAAGTTGCAGTTGCTGATGTAGCATAAAGCTTGATCCCTTCTACGAGCTTTTCTTCTTGGTCACCAACCTATGGAGAAGAGGAGAGGAATGAAAACAAGATTTAACACCTTCTCATCAGAAGAATGTCTTATTAAGCTAAATACACGATGAGGAACTAATGTCCCTAGACATCAAGCCGAATAGGAAAAAGTATCACATCCTAGAAGTCAAAAAAATGGCTCCCTTAGCATTGGTATGTCAAAACTTGAAGCTTGAATGAAGCAGTCACAGCACAGAACAACATGTCCCAAAATTTCACAGTCCAAATCAAGATGAATAGCATTTCACATACTTTTGACCAAACAGGGAAGCAGAGGGTAGGGCTCAAAATTCTACCCAAAAGAAACGTTAAGGGCTTAAGGCATTTTCAGACAGAGAGACAAAGAGAACACATGAGACAGATTGTATTTTAAAATGTCTGTCATAGTTACTAGCTAAGACTATGACATTAATAAAGTTGGACATTAATGTTCACAATCTCAACCAATAGTTGCTGCTAAGTCTATGACTCTATGACATTAATAACAAAAATAAAAGTTGGTATTCGAAATTGACAACATTCAAACCATGCTTTACTCAGATTCAGACAAAGCAAGAAATGACACTAATCACCTAGATCCGACCAATAATATTCACAAAATGGCATCCAAACCAATAACTTCACAAACACATAGCTTTACTCAGATTCAGACAAAGCAAGAAATGGCAGCTAATAATCACTACGGACAAAATGTATGGAAATCTAAATAGATCTGCACCGCATCTTGGCCAAAATTGCGACAAAATTAACGCCTTGTTTTAGATCTATGCAAATGCAGAACATCATCCAATTCAAGAAGTGACAACATTCAAAACTGAGATTACCGAGAGAGGCCAGAGACGAGAGAGGCTAGAGATGGAGACGAAGACGGAGAGATGCCAGAGACAAGGCGGCAGGAGGGAGAGCACTGTGCGTTTTGCTTAAAGGGACACGACTGCCAGTCGGGGTGGGGGCGAAAGTGCGAAACTCGGTCTCGATTCTCGAATGAAGTCTGAAAACCTAAAGGGAGAAAATACCTTCAGGGAAACGGTGCGTTTCGCTGAGGGTATCAAACGCAGTTTTCTTTTTTGAATTTAGGGTCGGGTCGGGTCAATTTTCGGGTATATTGCTATACTCGAACCTGATAGTCGGGTTTTTACAGGTTTTAAACCCCAACCCGATAAAAACCGACCCGATCGGGTCGGAAACGGGTCGGGTCGGGTCGGAATTTCTGGTGCAGGGTTTTTTGCCCAGCCCTAGAGGAGAGGAGTGACGCACAACCCAAACTCTAGGGGTTAAACAGAGAGACTAAGGGTACCTCTGATGACCTTGAAAGAAAGAACGTAAGAAAGAAAAATGAAACGAACGGAAAACAATACTTTATTCTGGCATTGCATTCAACATACATTATTATCCTGTGGATAGTTATGAATATTCCATGCTTATGATTAATACCTTTTAAATAATTTTGTTTAACATGTCCCCTTCCCCCTTTACTGAGTCAGTAGGACTCACCCTCTTCATTTGTTTAAATTGTTTTGTATGTACTTTGGTTGCGGGTTCGGGATATTTTAGATGTTGACATTTATGAGTGAAGAATATCTGGACGTTGACCCGTACATCTTAGTAATGATATTATGGACTTATGTTATGGACACGTATGAAGTTTTTATTGAGTGTGAGGCCAATTGGTACCTTAAAGAACCTCCAGCAATTCCAGATCCCTTGGTTGCGGGACTAGCTGATGACGTCCCTTTCTCACCGACATCGCCACTAGAGAATATTGGGGAAAACGAAATCATAGATTTAACTTCTGCCACTGAGTCTAGGGTGGACTAGAGATTCAGTCGTCATCTTTTGTGTTTCTTTCGTTGTTGTAGGTTGTAGTTGTTTTGTGGAAAGTTGTAGACAACTTCCACTTTTGTTGTAATTATTCGCTTTTACTTCTGTTTTTCTCTCGAAGGATATTTTGTTAAGCTGTAACTCTATCCCCTGTTTATATTGTACATTTTTTTTCCTTAGTATTAAATAACTATGTAGGTTATGTACTATTTATAGTTTATTATCTATTCAACCTAAAATTTCTATATTCAAAACAGATAATATATATATATATTACATTCGACCAATAAACTTTAAAAGATTTCCGCTAAGCTTTTTCAACGCCAAACTCTTAGGATTCATTCGTGCCGTAATCCCCGTTTGTGTGCGTATCATCGCTATAAGTGAGCTTAGGGGGTAAGTACGGGCACGGGGCGTGACACTATGTTTAGAGGAGTATCAAGGGAAACAGAAACGAAAATGTAATCTTCTATGTGAACACAAAATTGCACAAATCCTATAACATATAAACAAAATAATAAAGTTGTCAAATCGAAAAGGAAGTAAGAAAAGTGAGCAATTTCGAGCTCCACTTACCCAGCCGCGTTAGCGTCAAAGCCTTCCAGCAATGATTCGTTCAAAACTAGAAGACTTGGTAGTGTGGCTATAAAAGCAACCGCTTGCCAGAGCTTGAGCCTGAGCTTGAGTCATTCTCGGTGAAGAACTTCCTGTAGGTCAAGAATTGCTTTCTGAGAGATTAGAAGAGATTGAGAATGGGCAAAACAAAATAGTTTCGGTTCTCTTATATTAAAGGACCGAACCGAACCACTTATAAGTGGCCAGTATGGTTCGGTCTTCTAAAATGAGGTCCGATCTGGACCACTTAAGTGGTCCAGACCCGATTTATTTATTTTTAAATAAATAAATAAAATTTACTGCACAGTAGACTTACGAAGTTATGGCTGTATATATTTTTAAGTTTTTTTTAAATTTTGAAATGAGGTCTGGTCCGGACCGCATTCTTAAAAATTCAGAATCGGACCGAACCACATTATCTGGTTTATGAAATCCGGTCCATACCGAACCAGATTTAACTTTTGAAGATTGCAAAATCGGTCCGATCCGATCCGGTTTTGCGGTCCGGTTCGGATCACCCCTACAAAATTTTTATGGGAGTGAATAGTTTGGCGCTAATTAAATGAAAATTTTCCAATTTTGTTCTTCGTTTGTTTTTTTTTAAGTTCCCATCTTGTTCTTTTTTTTCGATATACAATATCTTTTTATTTTTTCTTCTTCCGATAGTTGTCAGGTGATTTCAATTTTTTTTCCTAATTTGTAGTTTTTCAAATTTTTTAACCAGGTTATTTCAAATTTTTTAACAGGTGATTTCAATTTTTTTTCTAATTTGTAGTTTTCAAATTTTTTTAATAATAAGTTATTTTTTAACCAAGTTATGTGTTTTTTTCTAAGGGGGTCTATAGATGAGTACCTACAGCTGCGTTTTTTTGCAAAACGCTGGTAACAAGAGGTCTATAGCGGCAGTCATTGACCACCGCTAAAGGTACAATCTTTAGTGGCGTTTTGCAAAAAACGTTGCTAAGGAGGGTCTATAGCGGCGGCCACTGATTGCCACTAAAGGTACCACCTTTAGCGGCATTTTTTTTTGCAAAAAACACTGCTAAATGGGGGTCTTTAGCGTAAATACCGTCGCGCTATAGACCCCCTTTAGTGGCATTTTTTTGCAAAACGCCGCTAAAAACACCCTTTAGAAGCGTTTTTAGCGACCGTCGCTAAAAAGACCGCCGCTATCGACTTGTTTTTTGTAGTGTTGGGATGCCTCAGCAAGTACTGATTGTTGCAAATTCACCCGCAATCGTCTCATTGTTTCCAAGATGATGCTGTGAATATCTCATAGATATAGTTTCATATATCTTATTACTTGGGCATCACTCTGGAGTAATCCCCTAGTTTAGCAATTAGACGATTCTAATTTATTCTTTCCCTTTTGTAATTATTCTGTAATTATTGCATTATTCTGCTAAAAAGACCGACCGATCGATGATTTCACCGATCGTCCACTTCAGTTTCCACGATCGATCATTATATTTAGTGACGAAAAATTTTCATCACTAAAAACTTTTCGTGGCGAAATTCTAGTTTCATCATGAAATACATTTTGTGACGCTTATATCCTGACATACCTCGTGATGAAAAAATTATGTCACTAATTGTTTTAGTGACGAAATTTTGACTTTTAGTGACCAAAATTTCCGTCACTAAAAGTCAAATTTTGTTGTAGTGTAACCTTAAATTAGATCAATCCACCATAAGCAGATGTTAGAAATATCATTTTCTTGTCTTTAATATCATCGTATTTAGATGGATTGAATTGTATTTGACCAACGCAAACGATCAAGCAGGGTGACCTTATATATCTTTTTTTTCTTTTTTGAATAAATTAGAAATTAAGGTACAAATTTCGAATCCGTTTTTTATCGCATATAATTTATATGCCTATTTGGGATTAATTAATTCTTGTGATTTTCGACGTCATTGAAAGAGAAGGAAACGTCTAGGTTTAGTTTCCTAATCTATTTTAACGCAGATCATTGCATTTCTCAAGCCTGTATTGGCTATTGACCTGATTGGTAATTAGGATTGGCCAGCTTTCAATTATACGTCGATTGATAATTATAAAGAGTAAAGCCTATGGCTTGCATTACGTACGTAGTTGACTAATCTTTTAATTAGCTGATATTGTTTTATTATTAGTGTATACCATAAGATTAGATCAAAACTATATTGTAATCAGTTTGATATGGCAGGAGACGCAAATTATATAGGTATGCACCTGTATAGTTCCCTGTTCGTCATGACAATGATCTCCATTGAAGTAAAATATCAAATTTGAAGCTAATGATTTTCTGCATGTACGCAAGGAAGAGGAAATCGATTTTAATGGCTGATGCAGCTCCTAACAAAAATGAATGAAAATAATCAAACAGAAAATAAAAATTCTTTCGGTACCTTATACTGTCATCAAAACAGAAAGAAAATGGCAAATAAGTATTGAGTATATGGTCTCTTTGCAAAGGAGCAAACCAGATGAATGGATCAATACAAACATGAGCCTATATATATAGACGTTCGTTCAATTGCCGGGTCAACAATGTTGCTCTGCTGAAGGTGCCGCCCCAGCAAGAGGCGAGCTCCGGCACACCGGACATGTAGCATGCAGCCTTAACCAGGGGTCAAGGCATTTGAGATGGAAGAGATGACCGCAATCAGGTAACAAGCGCAAGACGTCCGTGTCAGCGTAATCCGCCAAACATATTGAACAACAAAAAGCGGTTGAGATGCCCTTGCGAGCCTTAGCTTGGGCGTATATGAGCTTTGGGAACTTGCGTACAGTTTCTTCGTCGAGGCCGAGGCGCTCATTTATGATGGTTATACTATCGGAGTGTTGGTCGGCGGATGTGAAGTTGCTGATTTGGTGACGGCCGGCGCCCAAAGACCTGCTAGTGCAGTAGTAAACCAGTATCCTGATTATCGCACCAAAGCCGATGCAAAGAAACAACGCGAAAATATATGTGATTGTCCCCATCGTATATATTTGAGTCGTGATTTCAAACATAATCTACAGCTAGCTAGTGGATAGCTATCGTTGAGATTAGAGAGAAAAGAGAGGGTGAAGGCTCCATCTAGATTTGAGAACGGAGAATAGGAGAGGAGCCGGCCAGTGTATTTTTTAAATGACAGCCGGGAAGAAGATATATGTCTCCATCGAGACAAGGGGGAGGACGTTATTGCAAGATTGCAAGTTCAGGGAGTTGCTATCTGGGGATTGTTTGCTATGCTGCAGCAAGCTAGCTATAAATATTAATTCCTCGAATATATCTTATCTGAGATCAATTAGATTAGATTGCTTTCGATCTTGTCCTTTTCTTAATTTCCAGAAGTAGAGAAGTGCAAATTTGCACCTGATTACTTGCTCTTCTCAAAAACTCGGTTTTTTTTAACCTTGTTAATTAAATAAAAGCTTTGGGAAGATTAAAAGTAAAAAACAAAAAAAGGGTTTTTTTTAACACATTCATATAGTAACTACTACAGGTTTATAGTGTTTTAGGAGACAATACACAGCAATAATTGACCGAAAAGTAGATCTTACGAAGTCCTAAAGATCCGGTGTTTTGTTTTTGTTTTTGATGGGGGAGGGGAATTTGGGTAATTTCTATATTTTCTCATCGGCAGTTTCCCCATAAAAGTAGCCTACTTAATTTTTGTCGGGAAGGAGGCAACATCATGTTTTATGGGTTGCTGGGATGTTGGTTTTAAAAAATATATATTATAAGATTTTTGATGGAATTGTAAATATTTACGACCATTTGAGTTTTATAGTTTTTTATGTAAAAGTTTGTGTGAAATTTTAAAGATATTTAAATTTTATTAAAGTTTTTTAAAAGCGTATAGATATATAATTTGATGTAATTTTTTAATAAAAAATATTGAAGTTTGGTGAAAAAATATAAAGAGAGAAGATTGATTATATTTTTTTTTTTGAAAAATTATTATAATTTTTGTGAAAAGTTGTTAGAGATTGTGTTAGAGGTATTGGTATTTGTGTAGAATTTTTTGAGAATTTGAATATTAATTTTGTAAATTTTATTGCATTTATTTGTAGCTTAAAATATTTTTGAAACGACCATATATCCCTAATAAAAAAAATAAGAAAGCATGACAGTGGTAAATGGATAAATTATATTTTTTTATGTAAGAGAAAAATCCTGCACAGCTAGCTACCCGAGCACATGTAGGGTGCGTTTATACCAAAAAATTCACAAAATATTTCACTAACTCACAATAAAATATTATAATATAATCTCTCTCTCCCTTAAAAAATATAAAAAATTACAAAAATATAAAAATTACATCTTTCTTCACTTTTTCACTAAACTCAATACCAAAAATTTTTCAACACAAACATAACCGTAGTGAACAGTGAACTCACTTAAGTTATAGACAATTCCCAAAAAATTAGTGCGGGACTCATTGTTCTCATAGCATAGGTTAGAGAATCAAATCTGGGACTGTGCGCTTAATTCATTAAAATCTCTGAATTGCCCTTACCACTGAACCAATCCAACCATAGCAACAGCAGCAAAAAAAAAACATGTAAGTTGCTTAATCGACACTGTTTTTTCAGCGAGATTAGATGAGCACACCAAAGGTTTGACTATCAATATCGGTTGCCGCACAAGTAATCTACAACATAAGCGTGCAAAAAAAAACAGTAATCTACACGAGAGTTTTGTCGGTTCAAAAAGTCTCCATGTTAAACCCAAAAGAGAAACCAAAGCGTACCGCCAAAGACCCACATTATCCCTCCACTCCCCCTCCCACTTCGCCTTATATGCTGAAGTATAGAGAGGAGGCATATAAGAGAGTGTTAGCAATATAAATTATTGCCTTCAATTTTAGTTTGTCCTTGAATCATACAGAAAAATAAAATGATCAAAATGTCTTTCAGAGACAATTTTAAAAAATAAAAATAAAAATCAAGGAATAATTTAAAAATAAAATTTCAATATTAAATATATTATTAAGATAGTTTCAATATTTTTAAATTACCAATATAATTACCGATATATTTTGAACTCTTTAACTACAGATATAATTTTAAATAAATATTTAAATTATTAATCTTGATACGTTAAACTCTCTCAATATTACCATTAATTAATTTGCATTAAAAAAAATTGCATCGGTAGTTTTACTGCCCTAGACAGGAAAGTGCGACTTTTTTGATCGGCGTGAAGTTACTAGCTCGTCACTTTTCTAATCGGCATCGGTAGTTTTCTGATCGACTTTTGAGTGTACGTTTGAAGTCTAAAATTTTACGTTACTTAAAATTTTAATATAATAAAAAATTATAATATAATCTCTATCACCTTCACATCATTATTTTTAATTATAATAAATATTATAAAGTATTTATCTCTTCACTTTTTCACCTAATCTGATACTCTAAAATTTTAACACACAAACACAAGTAGTTGTACAGGTCCTCGGTCTAGCCAAGAGAATCAGGAAGAAAACAAAAAGAAAACCGACTCTACATTATTTTGATCCATGACAAAACTTTCATTCAAAAGTGTTCATTCATAAATAAAAAAAATCCAATGTACAAGTAACTAATAAATCACACGCATGAATAATCTGCGCAAAATTTTGTACAGAAACAGTCAGAAAAAGCATGAGTTGAAGGCCCAAAGATGTATTCCACTATACAATGTCCAGCCGTTGCGATGAAACGGCTGTTACCTCAGCGAGAGGCGAGTTCCGGCACACCGGACAGGTAGCATGCAGTCGCAACCACGAATCCACACATTGCAGATGAAAGATATGACCACAATGAGGCAACAAGCGCAACACGTCCGTGTCTTTGTAGTCAGCCAGGCATATCGAGCAGCTGGAAGCGGTGGAGTTCCCCTCGTGGAGCTTGGCCTGAGCGTAGATGAGCTTTGGGTAGTTGCGCAGAGTAGCTTCGTCGATGCCCTGTTCCATGGTACTGACGGAGTGTTGCTGGGAATTTCCGATGAACTGCCGGCTGGAGTTGGAGTTTCTGAAGGGGCCATTTCGGTGGCCAGCCAGTTGATGGAAGCCAAGACAATTAGAAAGCAGAACTCTGATTGTGAACACGAGGAGGATGAAAACAATGGATCCGACAACATATTCAAATCCTCCCATGTTATCTAAGGGTGATGAAATCATCCGCCGGAAACCGGAATTTCCGGTTCCGGTTCCGGTATCGTGGTTCCGGTACCGGTTCCGGCATATTCCGGAACCGGAACCGGAACTATTTTTTAGGAATTTACGGAATCGGAACCGGAACCGGAAATTCCGGCGGAAATGCCGGAATTTTCCGGTTCCGGTTTTTTTTTTTTAAAAAAATGAAGGGCTCAAACGGTGCCGTTTGAGCCCTTGTTTAAAACAAAAAACTGGAGTCTCAGCCGACTCCATCAGTCCATCCAATTTTCGACTTTGGTCATCTCTCAAGTCTCAGCCGAAATCTCCCCCCCCCTCTCGCTCGACACTCCCTCTCTCTCGCTCACCCCAGAGATCTCTCAGCCGCGGTGCCGCCAGCAACAGCCCCCCCACCCCACACTTGTGAGTCCAGCCTCCGTCTCTCCCAGCCTTCCCTGCCGAAATCTTCATCTCTCTCTCTCTCACTCTCACAGATATCTCATCTCTCTCTCTCTCACTCTCCGGCTCACTCCCAGTACGTATCCCTCTCTCAACTCCCTCTCCGCTAATTATTGATTGATTGTGATTATGTGAATTTGTGATTTGTGATTATGTGAATTTGTGATTTGTGATTATGTGAATTATGTGAATTTGTGATTTGTGATTATTTAAATCACATAGTTAGGGTTTGTTTTTGTTAATTACTTAATTTGATTTTAGGGTTTGTTAATTTCTCAACTATAATATGAGTTACTTTATATAGATTGTTGATTGTTTGCTGATTGTTTGATTGCTCATGAGAATAATTTGTGAAGTTTGGCCACACACCAGAAGACATAAATGTAAAATTTTCAGTCTAAGTGTCGACACATAATACCATGGTGTCGACACATTGGTCATACACCAGAAGACATGTCCCAGGCCAATATGATGGTGTCGACACATTGTACAAAGGTGTCGACACATTGCACTATCAACAGAAAGCAGGTTTCCAGGCCAAGCTGATGGTGTCGACACCTTTGTCCAATGTGTCGACACCATCATATTGGCCTGGAAACCTGCTTTCTGTTGATAGTGCAATGTGTCGACACCTTTGTACAATGTGTCGACACCATCATATTGGCCTGGGACATGTCTTCTGGTGTGTGACCAATGTGTCGACACCATGGTATTATGTGTCGACACTATCGACACTTAGACTGAAAATTTTACATTTATTTTTACATTTAGATAGATTGAGTCATTTTACATTTATTTTTTGTTATTCAAATGAATTGAAAATCAAATATTTTTAATGTCAGATGGATGAGATTAGTATTACACATACTACAAATGTAGGGTCTTGCCCTAGTGGTGGTCCAATACCTGATGAGTCAGTTAGTAGTCCTCAATCTGGTGGTGATGAGGATATTACCAATCAGTCAGAAGAACAACCAAGTAAAAAGAGAAAGAATACTCGCAAGAGTTTTGTGTGGGATCACTTTACTAAAATTTTGCCAGTTGTCAAACCTGAACACCCTGAAGCCAAATGTCATCATTGTAAGGCCAAGGTTGGGTGCCACCCTGAACGCCATGGGACTTCGGGTATGAGAGCTCATTTGAGACGTTGTTTGCCATATAAGAAGCAACAAGGTCAATTAGACAAGACTCAATCTAGGTTGACAATGGATGCTTCGAAAGCAACAGGGAGTGATAAGGGTGTTTTGAAGTTGGATACTTATAGTGAAAAGGAGGTGAGGAGGTGGATTGCTGAATATTTGATAATGGATGAGATGCCTTTTAGGACTGTGCAGAGGTTAGGGTTTAGAAAATTGGTGGAGAGACTTGAGCCCCGCTTTAAGATGCCCAGTAGATTAACGATCATGAAGGATTGTATGGAGTTGTATATAGAAGAAAGGACTAAGCTGAAAGAGGCGATTGTCATAGAAAGTCCTAGAGTTTGTTTTACCACTGATACGTGGACTTCAGTTCAAAATGTGAACTATATGTGCGTGACAGCCCACTTTATTGATAGGAGGTGGTGTTTACATAAGAGGATTATTTACTTTCGTCGTATAATTGATCATAAGGGGGCTAGTATTGGGAAAGAGATAGAGGGATGTATGAATATTTGGGGGATTGACAAAATTCTCACAATCACGGTTGATAATGCAACCAACAATGATGTTGCAATTGAGCAAGTGAAAAGAAAACAATTAGGAGGTGGGTCAAATGTTGTGTGTAAGCATGATTTCATTCATATGCGATGTGCTGCGCATATTTTGAATCTTATAGTTCAGGAGGGTTTGAAGGAGTTGGATGATTCAGTTGCAAAGATACGAAATATTGTGAAATTTGTGAAATCTAGTCCTCAAAGGCTTGCTGGGTTCAAGAAGGCCGCTGCAAATAGATTGTTGTCTGATAGCAATTTCTTGCAAATGGACGTACCAACTCGATGGAACTCCACTTATATAATGTTAGAAAGGGCTGAAAAATTTCGGGAGGTTTTTGAGGATATGTTGGATGGAGATGGGAACTTAGTGATGTATTTGAATGAAGATAGTCATGGGAGGAAGGGATTGGGGTCACCGGTATTTGAGGATTGGGAGCACATTAAACTGTTTGTGAAGTTTTTGAAAGTGTTCTATGAGGTCACCCTACGCATATCAGGATCTTCATATGTAACTTCAAATGCATTTTTTGAGGAGTTAGCAAGAATTAAGTTTCATTTGGAGACCTTTGTTAATTGTTCTGATATCTCACTTCGTGACATGGCTAAAAAGATGCAAAGTAAGTATGATAAGTATTGGGGGGATTTGAGGAAGGTGAATAGACTTTTATTTGTAGCTGCGGTATTAGATCCTCGCTTTAAACTCATCACTTTAGAGTATTGGGCTATCAACAATTTTGGGAAGGATAAGGGCATGGATTTCACTGCTATGGTGCGAGGTACTCTAGAAAATATGTTTGAGGAGTATAGTGGAGGTTTCATAGCCCAATCAGAGCAGCCAAGTGGAAGTCACAGTTCTGCAAATATGGATGAATTGATGAATATTGATCAGCATTTATGGGGAGGTCTTCCTACTTATCGACAGCAACAAAACTTGCTAGATAGTAAGTCTGAGGTGGAGAGATACTTGATTGAAGATGTGGAACCAAGGGTGGCGCATTTTGATATTTTGTTGTGGTGGAAGGTGAATTCTCAGAAGTTTCAAGTTCTTTCTCGCATTGCAAAGGATGTGTTAGCTATCCCAATTACTACCGTGCCATCTGAGTCCGCTTTTAGCACTTCCGGCAGAGTGTTGGATGCTTTTCGCTCTTCTTTGGCGCCTGGTACCGTGGAAGGCCTCATATGTGCACAAAATTGGTTGCATGCTACTCCTATACTTGATGAAGATGATGCCGACATTGATGGTGGAGATGATCCATTGAGTTACAAACTAGATATGGGTATACTTTTTATTTTGTTAAATTTTTTGCTTTGTTAATTGATTATTTGGTTCTCTTAGTATTTATCTTATAATTGTTTTGTTTTTCTTTTGTAGAGATGGAGAACTTGAGGATATCAGTTGGACAAGCACAATGATCTATTTAGTATTTTAGTGGCTGGTATCCTATTTCAATTAACTCTAGCTTCGTTTATACATGATTGTATTTATATATTTTGGAAAAAATAATTAAAGAGACATTTGTTCAGGAAAAAAAACAGCCAAATTTTGGCTTTGGGCTTTTAAAAAAAGTTGGGCCTAAACTAAATATATTTTTTTAGGCCCATATAAGGAACCGGAATTTCCGGTTCCGGTTCCGAAAATTCCGGTTCCAATTCCGGTTCCGTTCCGGTAAATTCCGGAATGGAACCGGAATGGAAAATCCCATTCCGGTGAGTACCGGAACCGGAACCGGAATGATTCCGGTTCCATCCGGTTCCGGTTTCACCCTTAATGTTATCTAAGCCATCCTTGGAATTAGCTGCAGTGAATTGGAATTGTGGGGAGCTAGAGCGAGATTGAGAGAGTTGGGGAGATCAATAAGGGTTTGGATCGACTTGTTAATCTGACCGGGAGAGAGAAGAGCAAAGAGGAAAAATGAAAAGGGATAGAGAAAAACCAAGAAAAGAAAAGGGATAGAGAAAAGGAAAGGTAGGCGGGATTGGGGAGTTAGTATCTGGTGATTTGTTTGGTGGAGTGGTACTTTCAAGTTTCAACTTCTAGCTGGGTACGTCAATGGCTCCTATCATTTTCTCGAAGAGAAAACCTTCCCCAAGTAAAGTGATTTTCACGTTTCTCCTGAAATGTTCAAAACAATTTGTTTTTGGTTTCTAGAAACGTACTCAAATATTAAGTAGAAATACCTTTTATTTTTATTTTCTGCAAAATATGACAAATTTGCCCCTTAAGATTGTTATAGTCACTAGATTTTTTTTGTCCCTTAATTAATATAATTGATTAGATCACTAAAACTAACCGACAAACATAGAGGAATAGAAAAATCAGTAAAATAAGGATAAAAGTGTTGCCCGATAAATAGATTGAAAAAAAATACGAAGTGCAAAACCTACTCGATTAGCAGAACAATAAGGTAGAAGAACAAAAAAATGCAAAAAATAATAGTATATTCTTATTATCAGCGAGAATTCATCCAAAAAAGCAATCTCAAAACCCCCAATATTGTAAGTTCTTCAACCCAAAAATCAACTACACAAATTGAAGAGATCGGGTCCAAGCCTTTCAGGACCTAATGATGCTCATATGAAGTTGGCCTGAGCTTATGGGTGTCGGGCCCAAGCCGTCTTCTATTAAAAAAATATATACATATAAAAAAAATTGGGGTGTAGGGTGTCGATCGACACCCTTCGCTCCCCCTTAGTTCTGCCTCTGCTTTCAGCCTGCAGGCATGCACACTCATTCTTCTCCCTCTCTTGCTTTGGTGTGTATGTGCTTAGGCGATCTATATGCATCATAAATCACAAAGGTTTAAAGTGTTATTTCCAAACACAAAGAATAAATCTCTTATTTCCTTAAATCTCAAAGGAGATTGGTGTAATTTTAACGTTCTCTATGAAATATAATAGAAAATGTCATTATTTTGTTTTTTGTTTTCAAATAATCATATCTCTTGTAAAAACAACATAAGTATCATGAAAAAACTGCGACCTTATGATATGTTGGATCAGGAGTCATCAGCTTCGTCTGTTTGTAGGCCAACAAAATAATTTTATTGTTTGAAGGCCAGCAAAAGGCCGTCAAATTATGAAAAAATTCCGACCTGCCGGATTCGAACCAGCGACCTAAGGATTGCTGAGAGACCCACTACAGTCCTCCGCTCTACCAACTGAGCTAAGGTCGGTTTGCAAATCTTCGGGTTTTTATTAGATTTAAAACAAGCTGAATGCACACGATCCGTAATTTTGGGAGGGTTCTAACGCACTGCGGCTGGAAGCTTCCGGTTGCAGTTTATGGAAAACAGTCATGTACCTATTGCAGTGGTTGGAATGCTTTGAGGATGTTCGGTTCGTTAGTTTTTTGAGAATTTTTAGGTAATATTAATTTTATTAATATATGTGCGGTAATTATTTTTAAGTGAGGTTAAAAAATATATTCAGTTTGTGTATTTTCATTATTCAAAAAATGATAAGAATGCAAAAATAGAAAATAGCAGCTTAATTTCGAAAATAGCAAATGATATGACTGACAAATAAGCAGAACAATGTCAGCTTGATTGACGATTTTTTTAATGTGATTCAGACACTGTTAGAAGTACAAGAAGACAATCCAATAGGAGACGACCAGGAATTAAAAGATTCCAATCAGCGAACATTATAGATAAAAGGTTGTAATTTCTTAGAAGAAGATCAGCCGGCACATGATGATATATGGTATTCTATACTGGTTGAAAGCAGAGATTAATACGTGCGTCAGACCTTCAGAGGGACACTGCTTCGAAAGCACATGCCGTTGACACATTAAATAAGTGCGGGTAACATGCGATCTGGACGACGTGTCGGAGCATTTGCGGTTTTTAATGTTGAGCCAGTTGTGATAATTTTTTTCTCTAATCAAAGATCTCTTTTTTTTTTTTCTACGTACTCTAATCAAAGATCTCTGATATGGGGATATGTACAGTTAGCCTGTCGAGTGACTCGCGCGCGCGTCTCAATAACCTTTTCAATTATTTATAGAGCTAATTATTTATTGCAACCTTTCATTTTTTTAAATAATAATAATAATTGAGATGTTTTTTACTTTCAAGAAAGGTACTTTGGTTTTGACATTAAAAAAAAAGGTTGTTTAAAGATTTCCCCTTTAAGCTGCTTATAATTAGCATGTCTCACAATTACCCACTTAAGTAACTAAGGTATTAGTACTACTTTCCACATCATTTGTCAGAATTATTGGGAAATAGTTATTTGGCAGAATTAATATAAAATGTGGTTAATCCATTGAACTGCTAGATAATGTTCCGTAAGCTGATAAATTATTATATTTCAATTTTAAAGATATTTGATAGTTAATTAAATTTTTTAAAATTTTGTAAAAAAGTGCTGAGGAATTTTTTGATTAAAAAAATTAAGAGGTAATATAATTTGAAGGATTTCTTTTTTAATGAAAAGTTGTTTGAGTTTTTTTTTTTTTGGCAAGACAGGACATCTAACCCATGTGGCAATTCCATTGAATTCATAAGGGTGGGTATCGAAACGGATTCTAGTTCAAATTTTGATAATCACCGAAATCAAATATTTGGTTCAAATTCTATTGTATTGGAATGAAATCGAAACGAAAAATTTTCGAAATTAGAACTAAAACTTCTACCTTCATTCTGTGAGTTTTTTTTCTTAGATGTTTTTAGGCCCTAATAATCCCATTAGGCATTTTAGGTTGGAATTAGGCATAAATTGTTTTGTTATACATCATAAATTAAAAATAGATGACATCTAAAATCTAAAATAAAATTACAATATTTTAAAATTATAGACATCAAAGAAGGTTGTGAGTCTTATTTTAAAATTACAATATTTTAAACCCTATTTATATTTTAAAGGTTACACTGACGTAATTTAGAACAAAAAAAAAAGAAAACATTGGGACTTGACAAAAAGAATTGCGTTTTTCGATGGAGTGTGACCTCGGGGCACGTTTCGCCAATAAATTTGGAGAATACTCCAAACCACGAATCAAACGGATCTCGTACAGTGCAGGATGATATAAAAAGCATCTTGTTCAAACCAGTTCAAGAGCTACAGCGAAATACTGATACTCTGAACTCCTGTCCTTGTCTAGACTTCTTTCTAGCCATTCGAAGGACAAACCCTAATTCGTTTCCACTGTTACTCTATAAAAGGGAATGCAAAAGAGCAAACTTTATCTATGTATTCCTGTTTCTTCAGAGCCGTGAGAGAGAGAGAACTATAGATCAGATGGGTTCCATATCGGCAGGTTCAAGACCTCATGTTGTTTGCGTCCCAGTCCCACTTCAGGGTCACGTAAACCCGATGCTAAAGTTAGCAAAACTCCTAAACCAGAAAGGCTTCCACGTTACTTTTGTCAATTCCGAGTACAATCACAAACGATTGCTCAGGTCCAGAGGTCCCAATTCCCTTGACGGCTTGCCGGATTTCCACTTTGAAGCCATCCCCGATGGGCTTCCACCCTCGGATGCCGATGTTAGCCAAGATGTCCCCGCTCTGTGCCAGTCCACATCGACGACTTGCCTCGTCCCATTCCGCAACCTTCTCTCCAAACTAAACGACACCTCCTCCTCCAAAGTACCGCCTGTGACCTGTGTCATATCTGATGCTTGCATGACCTTCACACTTGAAGCCGTTGAGGAATTTGGAATTCCCAATGTTTTTTTCTGGACACCTAGCGCCTGCGGCGTCTTGGGCTATATGCATTATCGCCATCTCGTTGAGCGAGGTTTGACACCTCTCAAAGGTATGTATAGCTCTTTACTCATGACGCTGGTGTTTAACCGATCTATTTTCGAGTGAGCCACTCGCAAAGGTTGTACCTTACTTTTATCATGTGTTTCATGCACAGATGCAAGCGATTTAATTAATGGGTACTTAGAAACGGCACTGGATTGGATTCCCGGGATGAAAAACATCCGCCTGAAGGACCTTCCGAGTTTCGTTAGGACTACCGATGAGAGCGACATCATGCTCAACTTCCTTATTCGTGAAGCGGAGAGATCTGCAAGAGGCTCAGCTGTCGTTCTGAACACGTTTGAGCCCTTTGAACAGGATGTTTTGGATGGTCTCTCATCTTTGTTTCCTCGCATATACACAGTCGGTCCACTTCTGCTGCTTGCTGGTCAGATTAAAGATGACAAACTGAAATCAATTGGTTCCAATCTATGGAAAGAAGAGCCCGGGTGTGTAGAATGGCTGAATTCAAAAGAACCCAACTCCGTAGTGTTTGTAAATTTTGGTAGTATCACCGTCATGACGCCCCAACAACTCATTGAGTTTGCTTGGGGACTTGCCAACAGTGAAAAACCCTTCTTGTGGATTATAAGGCCTGATCTTGTGGTAGGCGATTCGGCTATTCTACCTCCTGAATTTGTCAGCCAAACTAAAGATAGAGGCATGTTAGCAAGTTGGTGTCCTCAAGAACAAATCCTGAAGCACTCATCAATAGGAGGGTTTCTAACACATAGCGGGTGGAACTCTACGCTTGAAGCCGTGTGCGGCGGAGTGCCAATGATCTGTTGGCCTTTCTTTGCCGAGCAACAGACGAATTGCCGGTATTGTTGCACTGAGTGGGGCATTGGGATGGAGATAGATAATAATGTTAAAAGAGATGAAGTTGAGAAGCTTGTGAGGGAGTTGATGGACGGTGATAAGGGTAAAGAAATGAAGAAGAAGGTGATGGAGTGGAAGACAAAGGCAGAAGAGGCTGTCAAGCCTGGAGGTTCTTCTTACCAGAACTTGGACAGGTTGATCGCCGATGTGCTCCTTGCTGGAAATTTCTAACTCACCTAACAAAGAAGCCACTTCCAAATTTTATATTGAATAAACTGTGTTGTATGCTACGTTTGTAGAGATATGTATTCCCCCTTTTCGTTGAATAAAATCCATTTGTATGATTTTGAATATTCAATGTGCAATAGCATATTGCCTGTTTATGCAGCCAATATAATCACTCCCTATTTTCCGAGTCATATTTTCTTCTTGAGCTACCATCACATGCATCTATCTGTACAATTCAACATGAACCGGCTTCAAGTATGCATCAATTTCAGAGCAATTGTTCAACACGTACCATCTAGCTTTTATGAACTCTTCTCCCAACAAATCATACCTAGCTTCAGCTCTTAATGGCCTGACATATTGTGAAAAAATATTGAATTTATCACTCGTCAGATGCTCATTTTCTCCAACAATATTTATATCTCATATGTTAAAACGTGTCTCAACACCACCAAGATACATAGAACAGAACGACAGACACTCATAATCCACATATGCCCCAGCGATTGACCCCGTTGCCACTACAAAAAAATAAGACTTTAGCGCCGGTCACTAAAAACGCTGTTACATGGTCTCTTTAACGACGTTTGTCCACAATCGGCACTAAAAATCACCTATAGAGATTACCTATAGCGGCAGTCACTGTGAGCGCCGCTATATGTGTAATTTATAACAGTATTTTTTACAAAACGTTGCTATAAAACTAACTTGTAGTGGCGTTTTTTGAAGAAAAAAATGTCGCTAGAAGAACAAACGCTGCTAAAGGTCTTATTTTTAGCCGCGTTTTATAAAAGAAGTTGCTAAAGTTGTGAGCTACAACGGTGATCACTGCGAATGCCGCTGTAGATACCTTATTTCTAACGCTGCTAGAAATTAAACCTAAAGCGGGGGTCGTCGTGACCACTGGTGTAGCTCACAACTTTAGCAGCGTTTTTTTGTAAACGCTGCTAAAGTTGTATCCATAGTAGCGTTTTTTTTTAAAACGCCGGTATAGGTCTAATTAAAGATAATTTTTTTATTTACTAATTATAAGTTATTTAATGTTAAAAATTATTTTATATATTATTATATTTATTTTAATATATAATTTTATTTTTTTCATGTATTTAAAAAATTTATTTTAGAGGACCTACTTAATAAAATATGAAATTAGAAGGAGTGTTGTGAAAATTGAAGTTTTTATATGATCTTAGAAGCTATGATTTCGTCATTAGGTAAATACATATATATAAAGTACTTAGGTCAATTAGCATATATAAATTATATAATAAATACATACTTTTAAATTATAAGTATTATATATTATTACTGCCAACCTATTTTAATTAAGATTATTATACTTTTACTCATGTCTAGTGAGAGATTGATGATTTGAAAAATTTTAGGTATTAATGAAAAGTGAGAAGATTTATATAAATATTATAAAAATAATAATTTAAAAAAATTATATTATAATTTTTTTTAATTAAAAGCCAAAATTTTGAATGTCAAAATCACCACCAAAGTCAATTTTGTGAATTTTCAGGTAGTATTTAATTCTTAATTGGCAGATCATGAATATATAGCAGAGTTTCGGTAGATCCAAAGCAGAATTTCATAGCTGTTCGTGAAAATCCAAACTAGAGTGGAACACCTTTATATTGTTCAGACTGGTGTTACGAAATAGCCAGCTGCAGTGTTCTGTCATTAAATTGAAAATTTGTTATTTAATCTGAATTTGTTATTTATTTTTTTCTGTCGGTGTCTTGACTTTTGAGTAGGGCCCGCTCAAAGTAAGGTAAGTTACTTAGGTGATTGCCTCCAATCACAAGGCACCAAAAAAATAAAAACAGTATTCTTATATACCGTGACAAAAAAAAAGCAAGAACAAACCAGAATATATATATTTTCTGTCGGTAGCCTTGACGTTTGAGCACATGCAATGAGAAAAAAAATAAAGATGGATCGCTTGATTTTTCATATTGATTTTAGGAAATTCGATAAAATAGTTTTTGAGTTTATATCCCTTTGACAAATAGGTCCTTCACTTTCAAATTTCAAAATTTTACTCTTTGAGTTTTCGATGTTTGACGAAATAGTCATTCCATATACTTCGATGTTTTCGATGTCTGTCGTTCATATACTTAACGGAGCTCTCTGACACGTCAGCAAATTTGTACAGGTCGACCTCTACATGTAGCGGTCGACCGCTCACTTTTTACACATATATCTGGTCGACCGCTACAAATCCGTTAAGTATATAGACGACAGACTAACGGAAGGACCATTTCTTCAAATATCAAAAATTCAAGGACCAAAATTTTGAAATTTGAAAGTGAATGACCTATTTTCTAAATGGGTATAAACCCAAGGACCATTTTGTCAAATTCTCTTAATTTTGACGAGCCATTTCGAAATTTTAAGCATTCGCAGTCAAGTCAAGTCAAGTCATACATTTTATCATTCTAAACTTTGTCTTTAATATAAATGTCGTCACGGAAAGGTGACTTTCAGCGACGAGAGTGGTTTCGCCACAGAAAGTTTCGCTCAGATATGTTGTAGTGTATAATTAATTATTTTATAATAGTAAACGTCAACCAATATAAATATTCAGACGCATATCAGATGAGACAATGTACACAGAGTGCATAAGATGCATTGGGGGTCATTTTCGCTTGATATCATGGCCGGTACATTATTGATCAAAATATTAATTAAATTTATTAGTGGGCAGAAAATGAAAAGAAAGAAATTGGTGTTTGGTAAGAGTTATATATAAGAGTTGCACGACAATTTTCTTAAATTTCTACAAAACGATATATCGATTGAGGAAAAGTTGGATAATGTATTAAAATTTGAATTTTTCTCTTTAGAACGACGAATATATTTGGTGTTAAAAGAAAACGTACATTAGAGCCAGTTGATCAGCTGCACCATCACAATTAGGTGGATTAGCAAATTGAAAGGGGTATATTTGTAAATATTCTAATTCATTGGTGTTCTTTCTAAAGATCGATTCCCATTTTTTCTCTCTCGAAATAATAGGTAATAAAAGAAGCTACGATAATTTTAATTAATTGACTAAGGGGTAAAAGCAATCCTTTTAAGCCTTGCGGCGACATTAAAAGGCATCTTATTCATTTATATTAGGCTTAATCACTTATTGTGACATATTCACGTTTAACCAATTAGTTTCTGAAATACGAGGATTCTCTTCTGTCTTCTCTCTAGAATTTTCACCTTTGTGGCTGCCTGACTCTCCCATCTTGCTTCCTTCTCCGACGCCGGAAGAAGCTTCAGCTCCTCCCGTCCCCCTCTCCTCCTCTACTCTTGTCTTATGTGCCCGGATCTCTCAATAAATCCTCATTTCCGGCCACTTTTAGGGATTTTTTTCCGGCGAATTTGGTAGCTAGATCTACGCTATTCTGGAGGTTTTTGAAGACCACAACCGACTGGAGAGACTTTCTACACCGGCCAACTGGCGAACGCCTCCAACTGCTGTTCGTGCCACCATATTTCGCCATTGCCTTTCCTTTTCTGCTAATCATATTAGTTTGCTGCCTGATAAGGTTTTTCTGCCCCTTGTGGGTCTTTGTATGGCCTTTTGGTCACCCTACTCATTGGCCCACCGACTCTTCGGAGTGTCTGGTTCGCCTTTTAGAGTGTTAAGATAGACTATCCGACCATAAAAATGGATGTCTCGACCTCTAACTCATGTCGATCTTTTGTTAGTCAGAAATGAATATCTCGACTCTTAAACCATGTCGATCTTTCGTTAGTTAACTAGGTTTTGGAAGACAAAATGATTTATATGTATGAAAAAGTGGACTACAGAAACCGTCTAATGACTAATTTGTTAAAAGGTAATACTACTAAAATTGTAGTAGCAATTAAGCTTGTATAAATGGCTTATATAGGAGACTAGAAAAAAAAACAAAGCATGACTTCGAAGACAATAGTCAAGACAACTGGTAAAGAAAACTAGTCAGCGAACAGACTCGCAGATGCAGATGCAGATGCAGATGCATCCATTGACCACGAGGAGTAACTTGCCAAGCATCTCTTCTTATTGAAGAATCTGTCGATATGGTAAGAGTTCAGTGTTCAGATTTGGTTGTCAACACTACTCAGAACTTGTCTGGTTCGCCTTTTAGAGTGTTAAGATAGACTATCCGACCATAAAAATGGATGTCTCGACCTCTAACTCATGTCGATCTTTTGTTAGTCAGAAATGAATATCTCGACTCTTAAACCATGTCGATCTTTCGTTAGTTAACTAGGTTTTGGAAGACAAAATGATTTATATGTATGAAAAAGTGGACTACAGAAACCGTCTAATGACTAATTTGTTAAAAGGTAATACTACTAAAATTGTAGTAGCAATTAAGCTTGTATAAATGGCTTATATAGGAGACTAGAAAAAAAAACAAAGCATGACTTCGAAGACAATAGTCAAGACAACTGGTAAAGAAAACTAGTCAGCGAACAGACTCGCAGATGCAGATGCAGATGCATCCATTGACCACGAGGAGTAACTTGCCAAGCATCTCTTCTTATTGAAGAATCTGTCGATATGGTAAGAGTTCAGTGTTCAGATTTGGTTGTCAACACTACTCAGAATTTGCAGACATATTGGAACCTTTTGGCTTCGTAATTTGCGCGTGACTGGCAAAGCTGGCCAACCCTATATGACATTCAATTTTTCCAAGGGACACACACTGCTTCGAAAGCACGTGCCATTGACACATTAAATAAGTTCTGGTAACATGTGACCTGGACGACCTGTGGGAGCATTTGCGGCTTTTAATGTTGAGCCAGTTGTAATAATTCTGTCTAGAATCCAAGATCTCTGACATCGGTGCTCGTGGTATAACAGTCAGCCGGTCGCGCTCGTCTCAATAACCCCTTAATTTTCAATTGTTTTTCAGACCTATTTATTTATCGCAAACTTTCTTAATTTCTTTTTTTGTTAAAAAAATAATTGAGTTGTTTTTTACTTTCAATTAAGAGGAGATATAAATATGATATGAATTCCACAAAGAGTAAGCCCATGCTCAGTATGACAGTATTGAATACCGTGTAATCCATATAATGTGTCAACGTCGAGATCATTGCCTAAGGCAATATTACTGGCATGCCTGAGTTGGATACTCTCCCTAGAGACCACGTTATAAAAATAAGAGGGCTAAGGCATACGTAGCACCCAAACAAAACATGTTGGAGGCTTATATATAATCCAAACTTGAAAAACGTTATCTTCGCCTATAATTAGTTATTTTATAATTGTACACGTAAACCAATATATATAGCCGACGCCTAGCAGATAAGATAATGTATACAGAGTGCATAAGATGGGGCCATTTGAAAACATGTCCCCCTGCATTATTGATCAGAATATATATCTATATATAAGAGTTGCAGGTCCTTGAATTTCGACAAAACGGTCGTAGAAAAGTGCAATGATAAATAGATGTAAATAGGAGAGATAGAGTAATGATCAAGGCTTTCCAGGACTAATGATTGCATTAAAATTTGAAATTTTCTCTTTAGAACGACGAAATGTATTTCGTCATCATTTAAAAAAAAAACATTAGAGCGATTAGGTGGATTAGCAAATTGAGAGGGGTATATTTGCAAATATCCTAATTCAGTTTTGTATGTTATTATTTTTAACAATATAATTTTATTATTTGGCCCCAAAAAAATTCTACACCGCCACTGCAAAAGTTGGGCATGCAAAAGATCGACCAAACCAAACTTTCTCTATGCATTCTGTTTCTTCTCAACTGTGTGCGTTTGCGTCCCAGTCCCATGTCAGGGTCACATAAACCCGATGCTCAAGTTAGCAAAACTCCTCAACCAGAAAGGCTTCCACGTTACTTTTGTCAATTCCGAGTACAATCACAAACGATTGCTCAGGTCCAGAGGCCCCAATTCCCTTGACGGCTTGCCGGATTTCCGCTTTGAAGCCATCCCCGATGGGCTGCCACTCTCGGATGCTGATGTTAGCCAAGATGTCCCCACTCTTTCCCAGTCCACATCGAGGACTTGCCTCGTCCCATTCGGAAACCTCCTCTCCAAACTAAACGACACGGCCTCCTCCAAAGTACCGCCTGTGACCTGTGTCATATCTGATGGTGGCATGACCTTCACGAATTAATTAACTAAAATTTTATACAAATAGTTTTAACCTTAAATTTGTAAGGCCTTATCATTAAACATTTTTTAAATATAACTATTAAAGAAAAATTTTAATTGGGGGCTTCCCTATTTTGGGGGTCTTAGGCAACCGCCTACCTTGCCTATAGCTGAAGTCGCCCATGTTCACCCCCAAACGCCACCGATTGATTCCCAATCCCAACAGACGATTCGCACTCTGCCAAAGACTGCTCCCTGTCACTTCATCCTCCTCTTCTCTTAAACTTCGTAAACGCTTCTCCTCTCTTTCCCCACGCGCCATCGCCACTTCCCCTACCACTCACCCTTCCAAGTCATACTTCTCGTCGAGCTACCATTAAGACATCCATCGATTCTTCTGTACAGAGAGGTGAAAAGTACTATAGGCGATCAACCCATGCAAGACGTATAACCCACAGGTCACAGGATCGAAACCTTCATTTGATATCATTTAACTGTTACACCTCGAACGCTAGCCCAAAAGGGGCAAATGACAACTACGAGAGCTCACCATGATGAACTCTCAAGCACGTTTAACAAAAACTTGCAGCAGATTTTTTTTAACTTGCTATTACTAATTTAGAAAATATGGGTTACTTTAGTTTATGAAAATACTACTCAAAATTTTATTTTCTTATAGCCAGCTGACACAGAGACCCTCAGGCTTTCTTACGTAGTGTACAAATATGTACGTAAATATACGCGTAATAAAAATGTATACTTATATCACATAACACAAATAGAGAAACATTTATAAATCTAATCTACATCAATAACTCAAAGCAATAAGTTAAAATTACATCATAGTTCAAAATATAAGTTACTTAGAGTCTTAAGTTGGTCTCGTAGCCTGAATAGGTCACGACAACATCACTCGGGAGGTTCATTCAAAAATTAGGGATCTACATGTACCGCGAATTAGTGAAGGGCACCCTCGTCAGCTCCCTCCTATTATTCTAGGTAATTGATATTTAGATACTACCAAGGACGAAGCCAGGATTTGCCCTTAGGGGGGCCGAATATAATTTTTGCTTAATTTTTTCTCTAACTAGGTGTTGAGGTCATCTTACATGTACTTCAACTAATCATTGGGCCTTCAAATTTTTATTATAATCAAAATAAACATAATCAAAATGATACACTTATTTTAAAACTTAAAAATATATAAAATTTAACTTAAGTGTAAAAGCCAAATTTTCATCAATTATGCTAAATGAACTATACATTCCTTCAACGAGCAAAAGTCATCAATTATTATATCAGTACCAAAATTTTGTGCAGCCGAATATAATCAAAATTTTAAAATCTTCAGAATAAATGACTCATAAGTTATTGACAAAGGCACGAAGCAATGTTAAAGTCTAGCCAAAATAATATATGTATGTACACACAAATAATAGAGCAATAATAATATTTTTTTTAGAAAAAAATAGAGCAATAATATTTTAATTAGACAATAATAATGAAATAAGTTTGTTTTTAGGAAAAAAATATAATAACAATTCAATGTAATAACATTTAGAATTCTAACTTTGAGGAAATTTTGTGTATACAAAGAAAAAAGTTTGTTGTATTTCAAGTTTTAAATATGAATTTTGCTATTTTCTGTATATGAGGTAAAATAATGGGAGAGAGAGAAAAGAGAGAGGCCATTGAGAGAAAATCTGAACAATAAGAATGTAAATAGTGAGAGGCAGAAGTGAAAGAGAAAGAAGTGATAAATTTTAGAAAAGAGGTAGAGAGAAAGACAAGTAGAAAATACACAATCTAGAAGAGAGAGAGAGAGATTCTAGAAAAGATGGAGGAATTTTAGAAAAAAAAAATTGGAGGGGGACAGAAAAGTAAAAAAGACACACTCGGTATTTTTTTTCTTTTAAAAATTGGAGGGCTCACTTATAAAATAGTTATTTCCCCTCTCGCATTCTTTCTTCCTCTCAATTTTATTTTTCCAAAAATTTTGGAGAGATCATTACAAAGATTAATATCAATTTTTCCCTTATATTAAATGTTTTTTTGCAAAAATTTGAAATTTTACCCATATATTTTTTTTTGAAAAACTTTGGGGGGCCATGGCCCCATTAGCCCCCTAGCCCCCTAGGTAATATGTATATTAGGTACTATTAGTTTTTGTTTTTGAAAACTTCGTGTTTATATTTATATATTAGGTAATATGTTATAACATAAGATGTTACACGGTTATTATTGAGTGACATTGTATAAAAATCATGTCAATGGTTAGTTAATCAAAGGCGGGAAGTTTGACTTTTTCGGTTCCTATTACACTTAATATTTGTTCTAGACCAATGTACATATTTAAGTTCAATAGGTGTATACTCGTTGTGCCTCTATTAAAAATGATGATGTACTCAATCATCGAGGTGGTGACCTTATGCAAACGAGTAGGTGCACTGTAAGAGTACATGCACTAAACAAGATCAAATATGAAAATCTTCTGAAAGTGATCGTTAACATTGAGAAGGTATTCAACATAATTTGTTTATGACATCCTTAGACCTGAGAGGTTTGTGCAGATTTATTTATTATTACTTGTACTCTGATCTAGTCATTTGGTGATGATCTTTCTAGGTTAAATATTTTCAGACAATGTCGGGTCTTGTACATAATGAATGAGTTTGTATAAATCCTAAATAAAGAATCCACCAGTATCTTTGTGAGATAGTATATTCAAGTATATATGTATGGGGTTGGACTCGAGAAAAGAAATCTCTGGCCAGAGGAATTTTGTGAATTGTTTTTTGAAATTAATATATAATATATATTTATTTGTGAAATTATTTGAGAGTCCAACGAGTTACAGATTATAAAATTAAGAATTATATGAGCTAGAGATTTTATCAATGATAATATTCTAGTCCTGTTAGGTCATATGAAATATAGTATGGTGAAAGGATGAATAAACGAATATAATTGTTAGCAAAATGAATTTCACAAATCAATCTTGAATTCTCGAGAGAGAATTGTAATATGTTGATGGACATGATTACAATTTGTAGAAGCAAAAAATTCGAAATAAAAGAATATAATGGAGTTAATTGAAAATAGTTTTTTATGTGATCCTACGGCCGAGATCTGAGATCCCTAACAATTTGATGCACTATCACAACTAGGATTTTCATATAAAAGGATAGTTATGAGATAGTCTATTCTAATCGTCAGTTTATAGTTGGTCATCAGAACTCAGAAAATTCTATGACAACTATGAGCATAGAGAGGAAGAAGGCAAAATATTTGGGCTGCTATTGTGGAATTCTCGAGATTGTAAAATCGACAAGAATCTGAAAATTGTTGAAGAATTTTCAGAAATCAACAAAGAGACTTGGTTAGTTAATTTTCCACTGTTGTAACTTTCACCCCATTCTTCAATATTAGCAAATGATGTCTGACTATACCATTTTTTGGCCTTTGGCTCAAATGACACACACAACATGCAAAATATCGAACTAGAATTGCTACACGCAATATTGGCATGCCTAACACTAGGGCTAGGCAAACCGGGTTCGGGACAGTGGCAGAACCGGGAATTCAATTGAAGGGGGTCGAATTCTTAAGAAAAAATGACAACAAATTTTTTTATTACGTAATGCAACAAAAATATCTTAAAGCTAAAATATCAAAAATTAAGGACTAAAAATATTGAAATACACGTACAATATTATTTGTTGATACTGAGAGGTGTCAAGTGGATCCTATGAGACTACATATTTTGAAAACGTTGTAAACTAGATACACAAAGAAGTAGTAGTATTGTTTTGAGTTTTACCGTTACGCTCGATCTCAATCAAATCAGTCATTTTGAATATGGATCATTACTTTTTCCAAACTAGATACACAAAGATCACATGCAACATGTTAAAATAGTTAAATGTTATTTTTAGATTAAATTATGGATACAGTCCTGTAATCTTTAAGCTTAATTCTAAGGATTTCTGTGAGACGTACAGAAGATATACACAGTTCTGCAGTTTTTCCTACTCTCCATGCAGTTTAGTTTTTTTATTTTATATTTTCTTCCCAACCAAGTTCACTACTTGCCTAAAGAAAAGGTTGTCGTCTTCAGTTCTGATGGTTCACCTTACCAATACTATTACTGACTCTATTCTTTTTCTCCCGAAGAGCTACGATTTTCGTCTTGTTTTGCAACAGAAAATAAAGATTATCTTCTTCTGCTAAGATTTGGCAAGTAGTAGACATGGAAAGAAGGGGTGGCCGTGGTTGTACGGTACATATATACATATAAATATTTTTTTTTTGGGAGCCATGGGTGTTGGTCGACACCCTTGGCTCCCCCTTCTTTCCGCCCCTGGTTCGGGATCAAAAATTTTGAGTCTAACACGACCTCGAATGGGGTGGAACCTCAAGTCGGACCTGCAGACCTGGTTCGGCTCAGTTTCGGGGAGGGTTAGGGGTTAATGGGTAGGGCACTGGGCAGTGAGAGAGACGAAGAGACTATAAGCTGTGAGACTGAGAGAAAGACGGAAGTCGGCAAGTGGGGAGTGAGCTAAGGCAGAGGTCAGTGAGAGGGGAAGGTCGCAAGGCTGGGGAAAATTTCAACAGCTGGGGGGCCTGGGGGAACTGGGATGCCGACGACTTGGGGGGTGTAAAAGGAATTCTACAGGTTTTAATTGTAAACTGGTCGGGTTCGGTTTAAATCGGGCTAGCATAGTATACCCGATCCCGAACCCGGTCAAACCCGTACCAACTGGGTTGAAACGGGTCGGGCCATCGAGTATTGGGTAAATTGCCCACCCCTACCTGACGCTAACATTGTTTGGTGGGTCAACATCGAGAATTGCTACACGCAATATTGGCTTCGATTTGGATACTATCCCTAGAGATCCAATTAGAAAGATAAGATGGCTAAGACATACGTTAGAAAATTCATTTTATTTAATTAACTGCTCAATTTCTGTTTAATTGACACTAGTGGCGGAACCACGATTATAAGTCAACCATGGCGAATTTTTAAAACGAAATGACTGATTTTTTTTCAAATATAATACTAAAAATTGTCTTAGAAATACAATATTAAAAATTAAAGAAAAAATAATTAAAATACACATAACATACTATGTACTACGATTGAGAGGGGGCAATTGAATCCTGGGTTTGTGCATCTTCTGAAAATGTTGCAAAACGACTTCGTTCTCTATAGTTTCAAAAATTTCCCGCTCAATGTATACCATCATGCAATCATTCATCCAGTTATCTCTCATCTTATTATGCAAATCAGTCTTGATAATCTTCATCGCAGAGAACACTCTCTCAACGGTTTGCAGTCGCAACTGGTAAGACCAATGTCAACTCAATAAGCTGATCAGCTAGTGGATACAAAATATTCTTTTTGGTCTCAACCATCTTCACAACAAGACCGCCAATATCTTGAAGCCCAGAAAAAACATCATGCAATCTAACATCTCTAATGTAGGTGTCAAACTGATCTTTAAGAAACAATTTTTCAGTTGTTGAGAAATTTTCTGGATAAAACTCAACAAGACGACATAACCTATCACGATCAAATGTTGAGAATGAGTCCCTTGGATCAAGACATGTTATGCAAAGAAGTAACTCTGTACTTGCTTCTGTGAAACGATCATTCATCTCTTGAGCAATTAAATCAATATTCTGACAAAATACTTCCACACAAAAACATTGCAAATAAGTAATTGTTTGTCCACCACGCCTCGAACGATAGAAGTGTTAAATCCAACAGAAGTAAACATCTCTCTCCCGGACCTTGCCCCTATAGATCGTCTAAAAAATAACACCACAAGCAATATGCGACATCGTTTGATACATTATATTTCAACCACGGATAATCTTTGAACCATGCCGCCATAAAACCCCTTGTATCACTCTCATATTTCTTCCTGTGAAAATTATGGCTACGCGGTTGACAAGGACCTTTGAGCAAGTACTCCCTACGAACTTGATCAATAATCATAGCATCATATTCTTCAATGGATTTACGTATCCCTAGGTCAGTAACAATATCATTTGGACTAAACTCAATACGAGGTCTTTTCAAACTAGTATCAATTTCAGAACTAGTAGCCACATTATAGATTTGTGACATATGTTAGGTTGTTTGTGATGGAATCTTTTGCAATTAACCTTTCTATCAATAATATTATAAAATTGGCCTTAAAAAAAATTAAAAGTAGGACTTATTCTTAGACATTGACCAAAATAAATATTTGTGATGCAATTAATGATTAATATAAGAAGCAACTATTTGTATATGGAAAGACTACCTTAACATGAAAACAAAAACTCAAAACATGGCGGGCCCAGAGCTCAACCATGGCAGACCCAAACCAATCTATTTATTTAAAAAAAATAACACATGTAAAAAATTATTTTTGGCGGAGCCAACCATGGCGGCCGCCATGGCTTGGTTCCGCCCATGATTGACACGCAGAAACCACCAGTCTTCATCCTTTCTGAGTTTTTTTTTTCGTAGGTTGCCAGTAGTGTACATGTGGATATATAAATTTATGGTTCTAAGTATATGCAGAAACCAGGTTTATAAATTTAAGTCGTTTTTGGTAATTTTTTGAATTTTTATGCATTAAAATTTTTGGATCTTTTATTTTTTAAAAATATTATCATTTTATGTATTTTTCATTCTAAGTTTGTGTCTCTTTTTTTCGTTCTCTGATATTCATTCGGTATAGTGTTGAATATTTATACACAATGTGATGAGTCAGTAATTGGTGATCACTTGCCTAGTACATTTGGGTAAAAGAACCAACACTTAGTGTGCAAGAATGTTCCTCGTTGTTGTTGTGCAATGTTGGTGTCCTCAATAAAATCAGCACTCAATTATGTAATTATTTTTATTAGCAATGCTAGTTGAATAATTTTGTTCCCACTGGTTGTCAAATACTCATTTGTCTTAGCACTATGGTAGTTAAATAACTCTTTTGTAACTTGGTCTGATAGATTCCAAGTAGACCTCAAAACGCCTTTGAAATCCTAACCTTGACAAACAGCTTATCGGGTGCTTCAAAGTCCAGTATTGTTTATATTTCATAGGAGTGCCTTTACTATAGCAGATTTCTGAATGTTCAGGGTACCTTACTTCTTTTAGAAGCAAACTCGAATTTGCCAGAAAATGCCACTTGTTCTGTTTTTTTTCGGAACAGGGATATAGAGGATGATTGAGATAGCGAGCAAGAGACATTGGTCGGCTAGAGGGATATGTGGCGACATAACACCCAAATTAATGTGGCAGTGATTTTACACTTAGGGGTCTAAAGGTGAAAAAAGAGCTGCATTTATATATCCCAAGAATCTTGATGTCCATAAATGACACGAGAAAACAAACTATGCTCATTTAACCTTGTCTTTGCAAAGACAGCAGAACTTTCGCATTTGCCCTACTACAATGCAGACACTCGAGAGTACAATATTCATGTACAACAAGCGGAAACTAAGGAGTCACATGCTTCTTGCAACCTTTCAGGAATGCCAGCATCACACGAGCCGGACCAGATGCACAGAAGGAATCACTCACAAAATACAGGAACAATGGATTCTGCAGGAAGGGTCTTTGGCCAAAACATTGATCTGCAGCAGAGTACCTGTAGGCAAAGTGCCTATCAACTTTACAGCACCACCTAATTACAAAACCAACAAAAGAAAAACATCCAATTAGTGTAATTCGATAATTACACTGGTCTGGAAGCTTACCAAAAAAAAAGATAGGCCCTTAGAGGACAATTTCTGTCAAACAGAAGGTAACAACAGTGGTGGGCAGACGATTACCATAACCTTCCAAGATGAAGCTTGAATGACAGTATAGATATCAGCTGGAAAAGGGAATTTGACCGCCCCTCTACTTAATTCAAACCAACATATTTGTTGCAAATAGGCTACAATATAGAACCTGCAAATGAAGAGGTGCAATCAAAATGTAAGAGCAGAAGGCTATGCCAAATTAAGCAGAAAAAATGAAACTAAAGACAGACATCTGTGGCAAAAGAAATTTTGTCAAAATCTTGACACTTCCAGCAAGCATATATAATCACAGTTTGTAAGGGTATGAAGAAACTAAAGGAACTTGAGCTATGCAAGCAAAAATATTTGTTGCATGCTTTTTGATGTCTTTTAACACCAGCACCAAAAAGAAAAAGTTGAACACTATCTTCTACGAATATATGTCAAATAGCCTCAGCATTTGTGAAACCATGTCTTCCCAAAGAATATAGGACTTATCAAGGAATTCAACAGAGCAGAAAATATTGAAGGGACACCGAGTCCTTGGGAGCCTATCAGAGTACAAAAAACCACTTCCACTTTAATTGGACTCGAGTAAGGAAACTGGACAAACATATTCAATATGCTTGAAGAGGCTTAAACAGATCTACCATTCACTTCAAAATGCTTATTTAGTGTCAAACACACCCTAATAAGAAGGTTGGAAAATGTTAAGATACCTCATTACTTAGATCTCTTGACATCTTGGCATGAGCAGCCGCCTGAGCAAGCTGCATTTCTAACAGTGCATCTGCTTCCTCATCTTCTCGTCTTTTTTTCCTGCAAGTACATCACTTAATATTACAAGTCATCAAGAAAGATTCAACGAAATTATTGACGCTTCCTTTTAATTCACAGTAGAGCCATCCAAACTAGGAAAGCAGATTACCTCTTCAGTAACTTTAGGCAGAAGTTCCAGCCATTTCTCCTCGAAATTTTTCAGCAAAGTTTTGGCCATAACATGAACATCACTTCTTTGTCATTATACTTCATTACATTCTGAAAATCAACCTCACATCAGCACATATCTCGCGAACATTCTTATATCTTGTACCATCCTTGGCGTCCATTTGGTTCTTTATTGTACCGAAATTCATGGGCTTGTCAATTACCTAGTATTCGTCATCTAGAGTGAGTCAATTAGATGCATTTACAGAAGAATCCAGGACCAGGAATAGATACCTAGTAAACAAAGATAAGAGTATGCAGGACAATCTTTCTAAAAATTATAACTTTCCGTATAGTTGTCAACGTGACACTACTTGGTATGCTCAGAGATGACGAGCAGATATACAAAAATTCAATTACAGATATAAAGTTTCTCCAACTAGATACTAACAAATGAAGCAACAGTACAATAATTATTCAGCAGGAACATCTTGTATAGGAATGGAAGGCTTGCATTTATGCATAAATCAGCACTGGGTTCCATCCGCGGACCCCTTTCCCCTTTGTATTTGATACTTGATAGAACAGGCACAAATCAGCAATGGGGAATCTCTCCCAAAGCCAGAACAGGTACCTCACGCCTAAATGCAAATGGGGGCAAAATTTATTCCAAATTCTTGGCCCCTTGGCCTGTAACCAGATTCATGGATGAAACAAGCTACCTGTTAATTGTTGAAATATTGCCTTCATCCTGAGCTGGGACTCCCCCTATGACTGTTGTCGGGCTTCCTTGACGAGCAAGACAACCGAGTTCAAAGAATGGACCTTCGCCAATGCAGATCAGATCGTCCGCCTTAATATCTCGCCATAAACCCATTGACGACGACGAAATTGCGTTGGTTCGACATCTATCTTGACGAACCGAGATCGACGCAACAGGTGACCGTGTTACCAGGGGATCACGACCACCCACCCCATCTCTGTTGTTCAGAGATGCGTCGCTAAACACCTTGCAGCCCACAAAATCAGGCCTTTAAAAGTGGAGGAGTTGCCAATGAGCTTTAGCTCAGATGGCACCTCGTCCCTTTTGGAAGGGATAGATCCAAGGTTAGAATCCCCCCACTCCCGCAGGTTTAGTTCTGCCTAGGCCTGTAAGTCCGGTCCGGCTGCCGGCGGAGGTTCGGCTCCGTTTCCGTTACCGGTTCCGAGAAGAGACGCTCCACCTCTTCCAGGAACCGGAGTCGGAGGTCATTTTGGGCAGAATCGGAAGCGGACTTTTTCCGCCAATTTGGCTCAAAATTCGATTCCAATGCTTTTTAATTTTTTCCCCTTGACTTAAAACGACGTCGTCCCATTTTAAATAGGACGACATTGTTTACTTGATTTTTTTGTAAAAAAACAAAAAACTTGTCGTGATCCACGACAAAATTGCCCAACCCTCTGCCTAATGTTCCCCTCCCCCTCCCCGAGCCCCCCTAACCGCAGCCCTAATTTCCCTTTCCCCTCCCCCGAGTCCCCCCTGCCGCAGCACTAATTTCCCCTTCCCCTCCCCCGAACCCGAATCCTCCCCAGCTAAAGCCCTAAAATTTTCCCTTTCCCCTGCCAGTGGTTCCACCCTCTCGGCCTTCCTCAGTTCTCACTATCTCTTTCCCCTGCCAGTGATTTCCCTTGCCAGTGATTTCCTCTATCTCTTTCTCTCTCACACAGCTACTGCTATTGATATTAGATTGATATTGACTATGATTGGGTTAGATTAAATTGTGTGAATCTGTTAGATTAAGGGTTTGTGGCAAAGGATATGAGAATTGTGAATCTATTTCTTATGCTTTGTTCATTTGACATTTCCCTATGCTTTGTTCAGTTTATTGAAGTTAATAAAATGGTTAACATTGTTTCTCAATGTTAGATTAAATTGTGTTAGATTGGTTGTGAATCAAGGGGATATTGGTTATGAATCAAGGGGATATTGGTTGTGAATCTGTTGTTCAGTTTATTGATGTTAATATAATGGTTATCATTGTTTCTCAGTGTTAGATTGGTTGTGAATCAAGGGGGTATTAGTTGTGAATCTGTTATATTGATTGTGTTAGATTAAATTGTGTTAGATTGATTTGTGAATCTGTTTGATACATATATACCATACTTAGTCCACTAGCTTAATTTTGCATCTTGTTCGTGTTTTGCTATCTTAAATTCGGGTTAAGTTGGTAGAATGAGTTGTCTTCGGGCTTTGGATTATGTCTTTCTTTCAAATGGATCATCAAACTTCAATTGCATCTTCGCAATCAACAACTCTCAATTTACCTACCCCTACATCTATGACTACAGCTACAATTGGTGAGATACCAATTAGTTTTACACTTGTTTTTCAATTACATGTTTTATGATTTTATTTGTGAATTGTGATGAATGAGCAAGATTTTCATTTGCTGAAAAAAAGAAGCTTAAATGGGCCCAAAAAGTTGTTGGAATTTCGCTATCCGTTTCCGCTAAGTCCGCTAAGAGTCGGAAGAGGAAGCGAAGTCGATTTTGGCCATCCGCTAGTTAGCGGACTAGATGTCGGAATGTCAAATTTCGCTTTCGACTAGTCCCCTATTTGCCCTAGTTCTGCTTCTCCAATTTGTCTGAAGAAAAACATAGTTATTTATTGAACGTTGACGGATAGTAAGCCCACTCTTACGGGTGAGTACCAGAACGGATGAAACCGGAATGACTATAGATGATTAAAGGTAGTGTAGGTGACGGTTTGGCGAAAACCGTCACCGTCACCGCAATTGACGAAATCACATATTTGACATTGTCATCGCACCTCTAAGGCACAATTACCGTCTTTACTGGTGACGGTATTAAGGTAATGGTTAGACAGTAACCACTTAAACCGTGTAACCGTTGGGTAAAAAAATGGTTTTTTTTTACTTTTCATTTTTTCACTGTTTTGGGTTGTTTTTTTGGACCATTAAGATAATTTTTATGCCCATATATAAGCAAAAAATATAATCATTCAAATATCATAACTTGTTTAAATTTTCAACATAATATCATAATTAATAATACTCACAAAAAATATAATAAGTTGTCCAAAAGTCCAACATAATATCATATTCAAACATAAAGACTAAAGCCTAAAAAATGTGTCCAACAATGTGACATAAACCAATTACCATATTCCATCAAAAGTTTAATAAAAATATGTCACATAATCAATAATCATCTCAAGTCTAAACTAGAGGTGATTAACGGTAGCGTAAGTGATGATTTGTGAAAAGCGTCACTGTTAAGGCACAATAACCGCCCTTCCGGTTCGGCATATAGACTTTTTTGACATTTTGTTTTGGACCATAATGAGCAAAAAATATTTTTTGACCGAATTTTTGGAAGATTTTTCTATTATTCATCATAAATTAACAATAAATGTAAACATTCAAACAAAATCTAGATTCTATAATAAATATTAAAACAAATGTGGAACTCATCATATGTTATACTTTATTTTGAGCCTTTTTTTTAAAAAAAAAACCAGAATAAAAAATTTCGGTATGTTTTTGTTGTTCATCATAAATTAACAATAAATGTAAAAAATTTATCCAAAATCTATATTCTAAAATAAGCATTCAATCAAATTATATATGTTATACTTTATTTTGAACACTAATTTTATTTTATTTTTTTAGAAAAATCTGAACCCATCATATTCTATCGGAATTTTCGATTATAATTTCATAAATTGTCAAAAATAACTTCCAGTTCCAACTCCAATACATGTCATAATTGAAACCAAATTTTTGCGAAATTAAAAGTGAAACTAAAAAGTTCGATTCTTACTGTAATTTTTAGTCAGCCTTACCAGCGGTGGGCGGTGGGCGAAGCTCGTGCTCTACTAATGGGAAGGAGTGGACCGCGTTCTGTTGCCTGGGTGAATTGTTATTTTCTTGTAGTGAGACGAGATCCGACCACAATTGTCTCCACAAGCATATCAACAGCCCAATAAAGAGACAAATCCTACTGATTTTTCAGCGATTTAGGTATTGAAAGCTCTCCCTCGGTGTCCCCCCCCAACCCTTAGCGGTTTCTACAATATTCGTAATACTCCCAAATCTCGTTTCGTCACTTGTTAGTCAATAGAGAGCCGCCACCCGGAGCTTATATGAACCCTCAAATGTTCAGTGATGCGGCTCTTAGAGCATTTTTAGCAGCTTATTTATATTTGGATCTCTACTTTAATCAAAAAGTACACTTCTCTATTTTAACTACTATCTTTTAAAAAACATCCCCAACAGCTTCTCTATTTTAACCATCTACTTTTACTATTATATTAAAATATTATTTTTCAAAGATTTCTCTATTCTTTCTTTAACATTTTATATTTTTAAATATTCGTAACGATCATATTTTTGAATATTTGTCTTATTTTAAAAATTTAAATTTTTTAAATTATCTTTTTCTAACTGTTATATTTTTAAAATTTTGTTTTATTCCAACTGTAGTATTTTTAAAATTAGTGAAAAATGAATTTTTTTATATTTATTATGATAAAAAAAATTATTTATTAAGAAAGGAAAAATTATTTTATAATTATTGATTAGACTAAAACTTTGAAATGGTTTGTGACATGCAAAAAGAAATGGGGGCAAAATATAAATTTATGAGAGAGATAGTGGGAGAGAGAGAAATGAAAGAGAAATTATAGTAGCATTTTAATATGAAGAAGTGAACAGTGGTTATCTAAAAATAGATAACCACTGTCCATTTGTTAAATTTTTTGGTTTATTTTTTTTAAAATAGAAAAGCTGCAAAACACATATTTTTAATAATTTGACTATTTTGGTTCTCTATTCTAGCTAAAAGCCCCTCAATTTTTCTCTCTATTTTATCCTCCGCGCCTTGTAAACGTAAGCGACGACGTATGTTGATTTTAACAAAAGTTAGCAAAAAATTTTAAGAGCATTCTTAGCAGGTTATCTATTAACCAATACAACTAAATAGTTAAAAATATGGGTTTTACAGCTTATCTATTCTAGCAAAAGTTAGCAAAAAAATTTAACAAGTGAATAGTTGTTATATATTTTTAGATAACAACTGTTCACTTCTTTATAATAAAATAACAATATATTTTATCTTCATTTTCTCTCTCTCCCATTCACATCTCTGGTCTCCATCAACCCAACATGTTTGTCCTCCCTTCAAGATTTATGGTCTCCATCAACCCTCTCGTCCTCCCTTTAAGATTTCCAAGTCGACTTCAGTGATTGCATGAGCTTGAAAGGTTAGTGGGATTTTCCTTAATTTTTGTAAATCTGCAATCGGTTTTGCATTATGGGGGAGTAGATGTTTGCAATCGGTCTGAGAGCATATGCCATAATGTTTGCTCATTTAACCAATGAATTCCACATGAATGCTCAAAGGGTGGCCCTTTCTGGGGTCCTCTATAATTCTCGGCGATTTGCAGGTCCACCAGATTTGACCCCAACCCATCTAATTCGGGTGACGAGTCTGGGGAAATCGAGGCCTTCGGTGTGCGTGGATCTGATCGGGGAAATCTGGTGTGTTCTGATTGCCCTAATTCCTAATTTTGTTCTCTCTTTGATTTTGGTTTGATGTCTGTTTGGTTGCTGAGAAGGTCGAGGAAGTTGAGTTTAAAATTACTTCTGTTTTGTTTTCGATTAGTAAAAATTGAGATTTATGAGAAGAAAGTCGCTTTGAGCTGTTTGATTCATTTCAAAGTGGAATTTGGAACACAAAAATTGTTCCCTTTCGAACCCAATAAATGTCTCTACCTCTTCTTAGTGACCAAACAGGAGTGCATGTTTTAATTTTTCTACTTCGTAATAGATTTTGTTTCGTGTGAGCTTGTTAGAGTGACCGAGTCATTGTCTCATACATTATGTAAAGAACCTGCTTGCTCTAGACGAACATGAGTGAATTGCAAAAGAAGTTTCCGCTAGGCGTTTCAGTGGAGACTAATGGATTTCATGTGAATTTGTAAGAGCTGGTTACATGTTTTTATTTGTATTGCCTATCGTCAAACTTTGATTTTTTACTGTTGGGTTATTTGGTTGATATTTCCTTCTAGTTTGTGCACTTAATTTATCCTTTGAAATATTGTCAGGGAAATTGTGCGGAGCTTCTCTCATCTGATCGTGGATCTAGTATTCGTATGGAAGAGGGTGTAGGTAACAAAGGTAGAAATTCAAATTCATTGGGGGAGGACAGGAGCGAAGATGATTTGTTGACCAATTTGAAATCAGATAAGGTAGACAAAGAGTACCAATGTAGTCTTGGTTCTAAGATTCGTGATGAGGTTGGCTTTCCAAGAAATTCAAGTGTTGAGTCTCAAGATGGATTAGTTTCTAGGATTAGCTTAGAGGATCATGTCAACAGGCATAAAAGATGGTATGTCCGAAGATGCTGTCTCAAGATGGATTAGTTTCTAGGGTTAGCTCAGATGTGTTGTCTTTAACTTTTGACAAGCCACAATATGGTGTTATGTCCTTCATTGAGCTTTTATTCGAAGCAAAGAACTACATGTTAAACATATAAACATAAAGTACTACAGAAGCTTGTTAAATAGAAAATAATGCATGTTAAAATTATTACAAATTGTGAATATTAAACTTATCATTTATCTGAAACTCCTATGATTGGCCATGTAATTGCCACAAGTGCTCGATCAGGTCCGATTGGAGTTGAGAATGAGTTTCTTTGTCTCTAATATGTAGATGATTACGAATAAACGTTGCAAGCATATCCGCTTCATCATGTGACACTGGTTCGGGAGGATTTGCATTGCCTTGTTCATATTCGAAGTCTAACGTGTCTTGTTCATCTCGTTCATCTTCAATGATCATGTTATGGAGAATTATGCATGCTTTCATAATGTCTTTGAGGACAAGGACTTTGAAAAATCGTGCAGGCTGACGCACAATTGCAAATCGTGCTTGCAACACTCCGAAAGCACGCTCTACATCCTTCCTTGTAGACTCTTGTGCTGCAGCAAAATGTTTCTTTTTCGCTCCTATTGGGGCTGAGATTGTTTTTACAAATGTCGACCATTGCGGATATATACCATCAGCAAGGTAATATCCCATCGTGTAGTCATGACCATTAATAGAGTAATTAACTTGAGGAGCACACCTTTGAGCAAGCCAGAATACATACCTTTCCATGAGGTCGGACAGTTCTTCCACGTCCAGTGCATGCAGTCGATGCTCCTCAACATCCCAGGAAAACCACGACGTTCCCCAATCTCCAACAATCTTGCAATGTCATTAGTTGTTGGTGACCTCAAGTACTGATCAGAGTAAAGAGAAATCATTGCTTTCACAAATAGTTTAAGACTCTGCATTGCTGTGGTTTCTGAAATCCTCAGATATTCGTCAACATAATCACCGGTTACTCCATATGCTAGCATCCTGAACACAGCAGTAATCTTTTGAATAGAAGAAAATCCAAGTGTTCCAGCTGCATTTCTTTCTTGGGCAAAATATGGCTGATGTGCTTCAACCTCAGATACAATACGTCGAAAAAGAGGACACCTCATCCGAAACCTTCTCCGAAATAGTCTGGGAGAGTATACTGGGTCTTCAGCAAAATAGTCGAGCATGAGCCTTTCGTGGCCTTCCAATCGATTTCGCATGATGTACCTACGACGTTGGGTACCACCACGGTGCGATGATGATCCTTCTTCCATAGCACTATTAATTACCTCTAAATCATCATCAGAGTCGTCATGAAGCATTTTGGGAAGAAAAGATCGACTCTTGAAGAAAAAACGAGCCATAAGAGAAAAAATAGAGGTAGGATGAAAATAAATCTTGGGTGAGGTGAATGACTATTGGAGAGCAAATGATCTTATTTTATATTGAAAGCATGAAGACATTTTTTTAAAAATATGACCGTTGGGAAAATGACAAATTTCAAATAATATGACCGTTAGAATAAGACAAAGTTTTAAAAATATGACCGTTGGAATAAGACAAAATTTAAAAAATATGACCGTTAGAAAAAGACAAAATTTAAAAAATTCGATTTTTAGGCTAAGATAAATATTCAAAAATATGACCATTACGATAATACGAATATTCAAAAATATAAATGTTAAAGAAAGAATGGAGAAATCTTTGAAAAATAATATTTTAATAGAATAGTAAAAGTAGATGGTTAAAATAGATAAGCTGCTGGGGATGTTTTTAAAAAGTTAGTAGTTAAAATAGAGAAGTGTAATTTTTGGTTAAAATAGAGATCCAAATATAGAGAAGCTGCTAATAATGCTCTAACAAATGAAGAGTGGTTCTCTATTTTTAGAGAATCACTATTCACTTCTCTATATTAAAATAACAATATATTTTCTCTTTTATCTTTCTCTCTCTTCTTTTTATCCTTCTCTTTTCTTTTATATTATATTATATATATTAATAGAATAGTAAAAGTAGATAGTTAAAATAGAGAATTTGCTGGGATGTTTTTAAAAAATTCATGATTAAAATAAAAAGTTTACTTTTTTATTAAAATAGAAATCTAAATACGAAGAAACCGCTAATAATACTCTAATAAAGAGCGGCTATAAAATTCTAGGAGGAATCAACATACGTCGTCGCTTACGTTTACAAGGCGCGGAGGATAAAATAGAGAGAAAAAATTGAGAGGGCCGCCATGTCGGCTTCCGTAAAAAACAACTTCCTACGCAGCGCAACGCACGATTGGGCTCACCACTGTATTCGGTTTTCGAGTGCTCGAAAACTTGAACCAAATTGGCTGACTTTGGTTAGCCGAAGAGAGGAAGAGATGGGATGGAGGGGGATCTTGGGTTTCGAATATGGAATAGTGCAGGCACCACTGGGACCTGATATCTCTGGTCCGGAACTTGTTGCTGCAGTCGCTAACGCTGGTGGACTCGGTCTCCTTCGAGCCCCTGATTGGGTACTAGTTCCTACTACTTGTTTTTCCTACCGTTTTTCTTCTGGTGCTAGTCTTCCCCTTGTGATAATGTCACTCAGGCATCTTTGGGTGTCGTACCAAAGTTTTAGATTCAGTTGCCTTCATTCTACTATACTTGCTGCAATGTCTTGATTGTTGTGTGCTCCCATTGTTATACATTGTTTCCAACTGAACAACTTGCATGGGATCAGGCTACCCAAGCTCCTCTTTTTCTCAATCCACTATACCAAAGAAAGACGAGAACTATATATTACATCTTTCATCCCCGCACTATTTGTTTTTGTCTCATATCAGTTTTCTGTCGTAATGATGCGATTTGGTAATCCTTAAAATCAATTCCACAAATTTGTGGGCATGAAACATGAATTAGAGAACCATCAAGAATTATTTCAGCTCGTATAAACTCTTGGAGTTTGTCAGTGCATAGAACTGTTGAGAAGCAAGAGAGGATGGGAGGAAGACCCCCCCCCCCCCCCCCTCTCTTTTTTCAAAGGAAAATATAGCACCTTATCCGAACGGTTCTCATTAAAAGATCCCCAATATAAGGCCCATAAAATACAAATTGTGGGTAGTCTTGTCAAAGCCTAGTGAAACTTTGAAGGTGTTTAATTGTCAGAGTTTATCAGAGATACTCTGCCTTCTTAGGCATTAATTCTTATGGTAAGCACTAATTATGCTACTCAAACCTTCTGGAAATTGTTCCTTAGAGGAGGGAAAATCTTTTCTCTTCCGTTCCTATTAGATTTATGAATATGCTAAGATTAGTCAACTGTAACTGTACATTTTATGAAATTCATTGTGCACCCCTTGTTTGTCTTTTCAAATTTACCTCTCCTACCTGTACCAGGAGTCACCAGACAATGTGCGGGAATTGATAAGGAGTACACGAACCTTAACTGACAAACCATTTGGGGTTGGTGTTGTTCTGGCATTTCCCCATGAGGAAAATATAAAAGCTATATTGGATGAGAAGGTAGCAGTCTTGCAAGTTTCATGGGTGAATGTTCCAAGGAGCTAGTACTTGAAGCACATCGTGCTGGGATCAAGGTTGTTCCCCAAGTAAGTGATGTCTACCTATTATCTTGTTTCCAAAAGATTTAAAAGAAAATCTAAGCAAGTCATGTGTAAGGAGTATTATTGCATTCCGTGGGCAAATTGAATTCAATATGTATGAGACTGTTAGTGATAAAGGTGAACTTGCATTTCCTTTCTATGAAGATAATTTAGACTAAAATATGGCACTTATGCTAGGAAAAAGTAATTAGGCCTATTTGAAAGTAGGGAACTTATTAGTTATTACAGTTGATCTAAGCAGGTGAGCGAGAAATGTTCAAAAGTGAATAAATCTGTGTAGTATCGAAAGTAAACCAATTTCAAAGGAGTCCTTTTGAGAAAACTGGTTTTCCACATAGAAGATGAATATCATCATTGTACAATGTTTGCTGATTGCTTACATGTAGCAATATGCATCTTATTTGGTGTATCATGTGGTGTGCAACTAGAAATTGACTCTCGGGCGGTTCAACTTCTGCAAAAAGTTTTGCAGTAGGCACCATACTCCTGGGGTTCATTCTGGATGTCAATCATTTCTCACATGTAACACATGTTTTTATTGGAGGTTGGGAGTTTAGAAGAAGCAAAAGGAGCACTTTATGCGGGTGTCGATGCAATTATTGTCCAAGGACGTGAAGCTGGAGGGCATGTGATTGGCCAGGTATAAGTGCTTGCCATTTTCGGATGAATATTGATGTATTCTTATTCAATTATAGCTATATTTGCTTGTTGTTGGATAAATAACATTATGCAACAATTCTTATAGATAAACAATTTGAAATTGGACAAACGAAAGGACAACGCGAGGGTTGGAAGACCAACTTTTGGAAATTCTATATTAAGAGAGAGAGAGAGAGAGAGAGAGAGAGAGAGAGAGAGAGATAATTGTTATCAAGAAAAGACATACGAAAGAAACGCATTTGGCTCTTTGAAATTGTCCTCAGTGGTCTTGCTGTTCAGGAATATTTCACTATGAATTAGGCTCGTTTCTATACTTCTTTTCTAACTTTTTTTGTTAGACCCTCATCACTTGATCAGTACAGCTTTCCTTTGCAGCAATAGGTTCATACTCAGATTGTTCTGTTTTCTTACTGCTTGCAATTAAGTTGTTAATAGTTTTCTTTGAAATGGTGTCATGTTGAATCTCTGTCAATTTTTCCAACTGAGTAGTTTCAAACATATTATGCAGGAATGAAATTCAGGTTTTTCCTTTTGCTTCTTGGTTTAATGTTGTTTGATACTTGAATTGTAGGTAATCTTGACCCCTTTGTCTTGAATCACCTATTTACAGGATTGTTTGATATCACTGTTGCCTGGGGTAGTTGATCTTACTGGGGATCGAGATATACCTGTTATCGCTTCTGGTGGGATTGTGGATGCACGTGGTTATGTTGCTGCACTTGCCCTTGGTGCTCAAGGTGTCTGTCTAGGAACCAGGTTTGGAACACTCGACTTTATATATAATATCTTCACATTTATAATATCTGGTATGAGACCTAATGGAATTTTGCCTTCAGGTTTTCCTTTCTTTTTTCGAGTGGACAAGTTTCCCAATAACTGAATAGTTTCTAGGGTTTTGCTTGAATTTAGCAGCCGCCATCATTGCATTCACTCTTTTTAAGGTGGGAAAAAGCTTATGGTATCTGATGAATTCTAGAGTTAATATTTTGTACTTATCAAAAAGTGAGATAACGGTAATTTGTCCCGGGCTGTATCCAGGTAGCTTCTTGACAGTATGTACAATTCTTGGTTGAACCTTTAAACTCGGTGGATTATTGCAAGTGGGTACTTATACGGTGGAAGTCATGTTGCAGGTTTGTTGCAACTATAGAAAGCTATGCTCATCCTACATACAAGAGGAGGTTAATTGAACTTGAAAAAACAGAGTACACCGATGTATTTGGCCGGGCAAGGTGGCCTGGTGCACCACAACGTGTCCTGCAAACACCCTTCTTTAATGAGTGGAAGTCCCTTCCTCTTCATGAGAATGAAGCCAACAAGCCTGTTATTGGCTGTTCAATGATACATGGTGTGGTGAGAATCATATTCCGTTATATTTGATAACAGAAACATTTTGTAGCTTGGTCTTGTTCCCCTGCTCATCGTTTCCTTAGTATTTTTTGATTTGATGAACAGAGACACAATCATTTGTTGATGGTTTGAAGATGTCATCTTCTCAATAGCTTAATTTCTTTAGCAGCTGCAAAATTCACTAATTCTTCCTTTTTGCTTGAATTCATGAAAAAGAATCGCTTCTGTTTCTATCTACACCCAAAACAAGTGTAATGGTTCTGTTCGAGTTGAAGTCCTATGTGTTTAACATCACTTTCCTTTTCATCAGGAAAAAAAAAATCGCCAGTTTGCTGGTACTGTTCCAAATGCGTCGACCACAGGTGATATTGAAAGCATGGCGATGTATGCTGGCGAAGGTGTAGGCCTTGTGAAGGAAATTTTACCTGCTGCTGAAGTGATCCAAAGGCTAGTTGAAGGGGCTCAGCATCTGATCCGGCAAAAATTTAGTGTCATATAAGGAATGGTTGGCCAGTGCCAGTTGCAAATTAGACAGCCAAACGGTTCCAAAATGTTGCGGATTCTGCAAATTCTGATTAGTGTTGACAACCAACTCTGAACTCTTACCTTATCCAGAGATTCTACAAGAAGAGATGCTTGGCCAGTTACTGCTCATGGTGAATGCATGTCTCTGCATCTGCGTGTCTGTTGGCATCTGTGACTACTATTCTTTATCAGTTTCTCTTGTCTTCGAAGCCATTTCAATGGCAATATAAATAAATAAGATGCCTTTTAATTTGTTGCTGAGTTAGAGAAGATGTATAAGCTCCAAATGCCGCCTCAAGGCTCAAAAGGAGTGTTGTAGTTTTACGTTTTTACCCCTTAGTCAATTAATTAATTATCATGGCTGCTTTTATTACCATATTATTTTAAAAAAAAAAACTGGGAATCTTTAGAAAGCACAGCGATGAATTAGAATATTTGCAAATATACCCCTCTCAATTTGCTAATCCACTAGGGGTGGGCAAAAAACTAGTGACCCGACGACCCGAACCAGCCCGATTCGTTTCAGACCCGATCGGGTGGGTTTAGGCGGGTTCGGATTTGTATGTAAAGAAAAATCGATTTTCGGGTTCAGGTATAGTAACAAACCCGACATATTACCTGAACTCGAAAATCTAATGCCATTAGCTGAGACCGGGGGGTCAAAAATCCGTGACCAGACGATCAGAACAGGACCGATATTTTCTTGTTTATGCGGATTCGAGTTTTTATATGAGAAAATCCGAATTTTCGGGTTCGAGTTAAAATTTTCGAACCCGAACCCGGTTTGCCCACCCCTATAATCCACCTAATTAGGATCCTCTACCCGGAACAACAAACTCTCTAATGTTTTCTTTTATGATAACCAAATACATTTCGTCCTTCTAAAGAGAAAAAATTTCAAATTTTAATATATACAATCATTAATCCTGGAAAGGCTTGATCATTACTCTATCCCTCCTATTTAGGGTGTGTTTGCACCAACAATATTACCCAAAATATTCTCTCTCCTAATAAAATACTACAATATAATCTCTCTATCTCCCATAAAAAAATATAAAAAATTACAAAAATATAAAAAATTACCTCTCTTTTCACTTTTTCACTAAACTCAATACCAACACAAACACAACCTTAGATCTATTTATCATTGAACTTTTCTTCTACCGTTTTGTAGAAATTCAAGAAAATTGCCCTGCCAACTCTTATATATAGTTACTTTCTAACAGCAAAATCTTTCTTTTTCGTTCTTCCACCGTTTTGTGGATTTGTGTTTTTCGCGTTAAAATTCAAGAGGGTTAAACTTTTGGAGTGTTGATAGGGATGGGTATCGGAACGAACGGAACATGTCATTCCGGTTCCGGTACTCATTGGAATTAAATATTTGGTTTCTATTCCATTTAAGTATTGTATCGGAACGGAACCAGAATTTCCGGTTTCATTGTGAACTTTTATTGTTAGATATTTTTGGGCTCTAATAAGGTTGTGTTTGTGTTGAAATAGTTTTGGTGTTGAGTTTTGTGTTGGTATTGAGTTTAGTGAAAAAGTGAAGAGAGAGGTAATTTTTTATATTTTTTATGGGAGAGAGAGATTATAATGTAATATTTTATTATGAGAGAGAGAATATTTTGGGAAAAATTGTGTTAGCAAACGCAGCCTAAGTCTATTAGGCATTTTGGGCAGGAATTTTACACAAATTATTTTGTTATACATCATAAATTAACAATAAATAACATCTAAAATAAAATATTCATCCAAAATTTAAAATAAACATTCATATAAAATAAAGTTACAACATTTTAAAATTATGGACATAAAAAAGGTTGTGAGACCTATTTTAAAATTATAATATTTTAAACTTTATTTAAAATAAAATAAACTTTCAACCAAAACCTTAAGTAGAATTACAAGCCTTTAGCCATAATTTTTTTTAAAAATCAGAACTTGAAAATTCCGACAAAATTTAATTTCATGTAAAGAAAATATTTTATAATTATTTTATTAAACTAAAATTTTGAATCATTCTGCACGCAAACACCAATATTCTATCAATAATGACGGGCCCTGTTATCAAATGGTGCATCTCAAAGGCACTCTTTATTCACCGTCTTATTATCTCTTCTGCTAAGCGTCGGCTTTATTGGTTTACGTGTACTATTATAAAATAATTAATTATAGGTAAGGATAATGTTTTTCAAGTTTGGATTATATACAGGTGATAACTGATAAGATAACTCAGGACGCAACAGCGCCAAAAATATTTTTATAAGACATTTGCACTCCATCGATCGACTATGATTATAAAACATTTTTCATAAAAAAAATAAATTTTTATAAGTTTTCATTAATTTTTTATTAACTTTTAAATCTCTTGGGATGCTGTGTAACAAGTTTACACATGTTCTGATATACCTAACTCAGCTTAAACCCACTGTAACACCTTCATATCGAGAGTAAATCTTACGAAGGGTGGAAGCGTGACACCCAAACTCTGATTTAAGTGAGGATTTTGTTTTTAATGTGGGGTTTAGGAGGTCTTTGCGCTTTGTTGACCGCCAGATTGCTTTGATGTGAGCGAGAGAGCACTTTCTCAGTCCAAGCCAACGTACGTAAGGCTACATGGGTTACAACCCAACGTCTGGTAGTGACTTGTTCTCCTGTTAGATGCGCAGCATCCTATAGGTCATCAATCACATGGACAACATAAGTTTTTTTTTTTCTTGGGGCAAAACATAAGTTAGATTGCTTGCAAGTGTTTTGGCTAACCCATTAAAGTAGATTCTTGGCCCAAAAAAAGATTCAACTCATGAAAAATTAATTAATTGTGGTTTCGAGGTTTTCCGTGCATAAAAATGGGCTGCTATTATCTCTTCTGCTAAATTGCCCAATGTTTCTTTTTTTCTTGGAGATTGACCCATAAATAAAAAAATTATTGGAGTTCTATAACTATTTAAAGGCTTGAAGAGAAACCCAACTTCATCTCAACTTTTGTTTTGTGGCGCCCGAGTGAATTTGTAGGAGCGAGAGAGAGAGAGAGAGATGAGTTCCATTTCGGCAGCTTTCAGAGCTCATGTTGTTTGCGTCCCATACCCATCTCAGGGGCACATAAGTGCGATGCTAAAGATTGCGAAACTCCTCCACCATAAAGGCTTTCACGTAACTTTTGTCAACACCGAGCACAACCACACACGCATACTCAGGTCCAGAGGCCCCAGTTCCCTCGACGGCTTGCTGGACTTCCGCTTTGAAACCATCCCTGATGGCCTTCCGCCCTCGGATCCAGATGTCAAACAAGAAATCCGCTCTCTTTTCGAATCCATCTTAAAGAATTGCCTCGGCCCATTCCTCAACCTACTCTCCAAACTCAACGATACCTCCTCTTCCAACGTGCCTCCTGTGACCTGTATTGTCTCAGACGGCTGCATGTCCTTCACTCTTGAAGCAGCTGAAGAATTTGGAATTCCAAACGTTCTTTTCTGGGCACCTAGCGCTTGCAGTTTTGTGGCGGGTATGCATTTTCGCCATCTAGTTGAGCGAGGTTTAATACCCTTGAAAGGTACGTATTAGTCTCTCCTAAAATATCCTCGATTACACCCTAACATGATCTTGTCAAGTGATACGCTAGTGTTTTATAGTATAGGTCAATTGTCAAGTATGCCACTCACAAAGGTTGTACCTTATCTAAGTTACAATTTATCTTTGATGTTTGATTCACAGATGCAAGCTATTTAACCAATGGGTATTTAGAAAAAACAATCGACTGGATTCCCGGGATGAAAAACATCCGTTTCAAGGATCTTCCCACTTTTGTTCGAACAACGGACGCGAAGGACATCGTGCTCGACTTTTTCATCCGCCAAGTGGAGAGAACGCCTAGAGCTTCAGCTGTCGTTTTGAACACTTTTGACCCCTTTGAACAGGATGCTATGGATGCTCTCTCTTCTTTGCTTCCCCGCGTATACACCATTGGTCCACTTCCGTTGTTTGCCGACCAGATTAAAGATGAAAGGTTGAAATCATTAAGTACCAATTTATGGAAAGAAGACACCGAGTGTCTGGAATGGCTAAATTCAAAAGAACCCAATTCTGTGGTGTACGTAAATTTCGGTAGTATCACTGTCATGACGCCCCAAAAACTCATTGAGCTAGCCTGGGGACTTGCAAGCAGTAGAAAACCCTTCTTGTGGATTATAAGGCCAGATCTCGTGGCAGGCGATTCGGCTATTCTTCCTCCTGAGTTCGTTACTGAAACTAAAGATAGAGGCATGTTAGCAAGTTGGTGTCCTCAAGAACAAGTTCTAAAGCACCCTTCAATAGGAGGATTCTTTTCCCACAGCGGGTGGAATTCAGTGCTTGAGAGCGTGTGCAATGGAGTGCCAATGATCTGTTGGCCTTTCTTTGCCGACCATCAGACGAACTGCCGATACTGTTGTGCCGAGTGGGGCATTGGGATAGAGATGGATAGTGACGTTAAGAGAGGGGAAGTGGAAAGACTTGTAAAAGAGTTAATGGAGGGTGATAAGGGCAAAGAACTGAAAAAGAATGCAAAGGAGTGGAAGGCAAAGGCGGAGGCGGCCGCCAAACCCGGTGGATCTTCTTACCAGAACTTGGACAAGTTGATCGATATTCTCGTTCCTGGAAATGCTTAAACAAAACAAAGAAGCCACTTAATCCAAGTTTATACCCAACTATCTTGCTTTCTTGGTGTCCTCTGCTATTCATGCTTGTATGTCGACGTTGATCCTACGTTTTCACACAAATCCATTCCCACTTTTCTTACGATAAAATCAAATGATGTGATTTGTTTTTTAAAATTGATTAAATATTCTACTCCGCAATTGCATTTCTATTTATGCAGCCGCGGCCAGCGAATGAGCTCATTGTTTGTGTTTTTTTAGTCTTACGTTCCACCATTGTTGCTACAGAATATTTATCGTTTTTTCTCAACTAATTAAGGTAGCCAATAGCCAAGGTTCTTTAATTGGTGTGAACTGATGGCACGCTGCATATATACGGGGAACTGGGAAGCCAAGTGGTGCCTTACTCCTCGGCTATCAAGACGCAGAATATTATGCATACCATAAGGTAGAGTATCAAAACCCGCTCATTGAATCCCCAGTTCATCAACACGCTGCATAAACTGATAACATTAATTCACTGCCACCAGAATTGACATTCCATCCTAAAGCCAGCTAATAAATCTGCTACCATATTACCCACACGTAAAATATTATATATCTGAAAATTAAACTAAGGAAAAAACTCTCGGATTTCATCCCAATAATCCTATAAATACCACAACGTACAAGAGTCATTAGTAAGCCAAGAAACCAACATACTAAAGTTACACTTCACTAATAAATTATCAATCCTTATCGCTTTACACAAGCTTAGTCCATCAAGCACAACATGAAATTCTGTAAAATTATTAATTCTCATATTGTCATAGGAACTAGTGTCCAACAATAATATCACATTTATTATTCTGAACTACACCATCCCCACTACTCATATCAGGATTGTCAAAACTACTCCTATCCAAATTGGGTTTATAAAAAATATTCTCAGGTTTAATCCAGGACACAAACTTAGGCGAAAATCTCATTGGAACTGCAACACGAAGATTAAGATCTTGGAGAATACTCATGCCAATACTTGACAGGTATGAAACAGAGTGAATCTGGTGAGAAATATAAAAAAAATGTAGTCCCTAACCATATAGATAATATTTATTGCAACAAAAGTCTCATCCTCTATTCTGACCAGACAGTGACAACGCCAAAGCACCCAAGTAATAATAGAAGGTAAGAATAGAAGTAAGAGTTCAATAAGAATGAAAATTTAAGAACTATTTCTACCCTTACACCACCGAAAAGAAACTCTAGACCACCGAGAACAATTTGCCACAAAAGACGAGCATTAAAAAAAAATTCAAACTTCAAAAGTAATCATAATACTAGAGCTAAGGACGTGATCTCCTACTTAGGAAAAAAAAAGAAGAAGACATGATCCCCATCTTCAACAATATAGTCTTTGACACAACAAGTACATTAAAAAATAATAGGAATATATACCAATACGATCTTGGTTCAGAATATAGACAAAAAGTTCGAAAACGCAAGGGAGGACGTCTTTTGATATCTTTTATCATTTTGTTAGGCAAGTTGTAAAAAACAAAAACAAATTGGGAACCCGTCATTTCGCTTCCGTCATATTTTTAGAGTTTAATACTCTTTCCCTCTTTGTTTTAAGCTATAATTATTGTAAATCTTAATCCTAGACTAAAAAATAAAAGAAGACAAAAATCCTTAGCCCTCCTAACGTAAGCGAGGAGTGCATCTTTTGTTATCTTCCATTTTCATACTCAAAGTGGGAGAAAAAATAAAAGAGTTTGTCACTAGGGGTGAATAGCGGACTAGTCGAAAGTGAAATGTAACATTCTGATATCCGATCCACTAACTAGCGGTTAACCAAAATAGAGTTCACTTCTGCTTCCAACTCTTAGCGGAAGCGGATAGCGGAATTCTGATAATATTTTGGGTCATATTTTTTTGTGCATTTAAATATATTTTTTTTTAAAATAAAGATGTTATTCATTTATCACAATTCACAAATACAAATATCTCTTATATATCAGAAAATTAAAATATACAACCCGAACTTCATAAGAACATTTTTCAATTCATTACAAAGATCTCAATTATATAAATGAACACAACAAGCATACAAATGAAAATTAAAAATTTACATTGCAGTTGCACTACATCAAGTCATCAACTCATCAAGACACCATGTGATTAGAGTTGAATTTCAGAGTAAAAATGTTGGTCATCCTCTAAAGTTCAAATTAATACAACCATATCATATTATGATCATATTAGTTTTGATGGACATTTTATTTAGCCCATAATATTTAAAAACCAACAAGTCGTTGTTGATATTTTGAAATTCGAAAACAACATCCTAGCAACCTATTTTAAAATAGAAACAACAATAGCATAAAATCTTAACACAAAATCGAGATTCACAACAAAATCCTAAAACGTGCAATTCAAAAACAAGTGTAAAAATAAATCTAAAAACATGCAATTCACAAAATTCATATTCAATAAATCCCAAAGCAGCATGCAAATAACAAAATTCAGATTCAATAAGTCTCAAAATAACATGAAATTCACAAAATTCATAATCACATATTCACAAAGTCACCTAGTAAATAGTAACCTAGACACTATCACAATTCTTAAATAGCTAAAGAAATATTATGGGCTTAATAATAAAAGTGGTCAAGACTCGATGAAAACAATACCCGAGAAACATAGTGAATGCTAACATAATTCGAAATAGAAGATTATTACAATACAAACTTAGAAGTTAGAAGCATCAACTCAAGTAAGAAATTAAGAACATACACATACGTCAATCAATTACGAATCCACGATCGATGCAGCTTTAGAAATCATCTCTGCAAAAAGAATAAATTTATTAACAATGAGCTCATAAAAAATTTTAATTAAGTGAAAGTAGGAATGTAAAATTTTGCATATATCTATGTCCATCATATAACTAGCGGGATCTTTCATCCCATCAATAACTTCAGGTTCTTTATCCTCATCATCATCTGCAAAATATATGATCTTGGATCTCAACCAATTTTGAACACAAATGAGTCTCTCCGTCATTTTTGGTGCCAACGAACTTCAGAAATTATCTAATACCCGACCCCCCGTGCTGAAGGCAGACTCTGAAGGCACTGTAGTAATAGGGATGACAAGAACATCTCGAGAAATTCGTGAAAGAATGGAAAATTTTGATGCATTCACTCTCCACCAATTAAGGATATCAAAATTAGGATCTTTAGGTTCAACATCCTTCATTAAATATCCCTCCACTTAAGAGTTGTTATCCAGCAAATTTTGTTGCGCCTTAAATTGTGTGAATTCCAAATGAAGAGGATCATCTACGGGTACACTAGATGACCCAATCATTTTAAGTTGGCCTGGACTTGCAAATACACTCTCACTACTAGATGACTCATCCACATTACTATACTCTGTAAACAGCTGATCCAAGGTCCCTCTCACTAGAGTAGTTGTCTTTTGCACCTAAATCTATCCCGAAAGCCTTCTTGAACCAAAAGTCCAAGTATATAATCTTGTATTGTGGATCAAGTATCGCTGCAACAAACAACAATCTGTTAACCTTAGCCAAATCACCCTAGTAGTTATGATACTTCACTTGCAATTTTTTTGTCATGTCTACTAAGAACAAATCCCCACTTCCTGCATATTTTCCAAATGCATATGAATTTTGACAAGTTCCCTAAAAAATAAGTTTGTTGTCACCGTATTTGAAATAGATATTTAAACCGTCACCTCATAAAAGAGTACCAAAAACTTGGTAAAATGTCTCACACGCTCCCAATCCTCAAATTTAGGGGGGCCAATCTCTTTTTTTCATGCCCCTCTTCACGCATAAAACTTATCAAAATCTCATATTCCGCCAACATATCCTCAAAGACTCTAATATTTCTCATATGCATCCAACATAATATGCGTTGAATTCCAATGAGTAGGAACATCAAGCTACAAAAATCCCTAAATAGAAAACTTCATCTTCACTACACATTTCTTAAATTCATTCATTCGACTGGGAGATGACTTAACATACTTGACCAAGTTCCTTACCTTGGCTACAAAATCATCCAGCTCATTCAACCCATCTTGCACAATTAAATTCAAGACATGTGCGCAACTTCTCACATGCAAAAAATCATGGTCACAAACTACTTTTCCTCACCAAATTCCCAAATGCAATTTACTACTCTTCACATTCTTAATGGTCATATCATTAGAGGATGCATTATCAACAGTGATTGTAAGGATTTTATCAATCCATCATTCCGACATGCAATCCTCCAAGTCCATCCCAATTGTCGAACTCTTATGATCTAAGACCTTACAAAAGACAAGTATCCTTTTGTGCAATTTATTTGAACTGACATAAGTGAAGTGTGCACTGACAGACATATAATTCATGTTTTGGACTGACATAAATGTGGCAGTGGTCAAGTAAACTTGTGGTCTATTAAGTAAGATACTAGCCTTCACTCTACGCTTCTCTTCCAACTAAAGTTTCATACAATCCTTCATTACTGTGATTTGAGATGGTACTTTAAATCGGGGCTCGAGGGTATAAATCATGTCCTTAAGGGTCCTTGCTTACTATTCTAAATGGAAGCTCATCCACAATAATAAACTTGGCAATAACAGCTCTAATAGCCTTGGGATCATATGAGTCTATCTGCATCATCCCCACTGATTCACTACTTGCCCCTTGATATCAAAAGTCTATTTTTGTTTAGAGCCATCAAATTTACTTTTTGTTCTTTTATACATTACACAAGCCTTCAAGTGGAAGATCATAGTCGAGGTCCCTTGATCCTCGTGATGAACCTCAAGTTTATGACAACAATGGTTGCACATGGCCAATGGTTTGTTTGGGTCAATTACTGGTAGTATCCTAGTGAAATGTTCCCACATTGGGGACAGATTAGAAACCTTCCTTCTTTTGGGGGTAGTATCTATTGTCTCCTTAGTTTGTTGTGTCTCAGCCCCTACATCTATAATTGGTATCTCACCAATTGTAGGTGTAGTCATAGAGTCAGTGGTAGATAAATTAGAGGTTGTGGATTGCGAAGATGAAATTGGAGTTTGACGATCCATCTGAAGGAAGACACAATGCAAAGCTCTAAGACAACTCATTCTACAAACTTAACCCAAATTAAAAACAGTAGAAAAATGAACAAGATACAAAATTAAAAATAACTAAACAATTCATATATTAAAGCATGATATCTAACAAATTCACAAATCCCCCATTAACTTCACTAAACAATTTACTTTCGTTTTTCAAATAAATGAAAACAGATCAAATATTGATGGTATCTAACGGATTCACTAAACAATTCACTTTCATTTTTCAAATGAATGCATTATAACAGTTAAATTTGACAATGGGGGTGTTTGGGGTGAAAATTTTCACCTCTCAAAATTTCAACACAATTATAAAATAATCTATCTCTCCTTATCAAACTATAAAATAATATTATAATATTCAATTAAATATTCTCTCTCTTCACTTTTTCATCAAATTCCATAAAATATCTTTATTTTTTCACAAAACCCAATACCCTAAAATTTTTACTTTCAAACACCACCAATATAACAGTTAGCCGTAATCAAAGCCTCACAGGTTCACAATGACAGTTAGTGAAATCAAAGTTATAACAGTTACCTATAAATAATAAAGAATCTAATATTAATGCATAAGGACTATGAATCTAATATTTATACAGTTAGTCGAATGACTCACAATATAATATGTTGATGCATAATATAGACTTTAATGCAACAGGTTCACAAAAATCACAACAATTCACATTTTCTAACTAAAGCCTGGAACAGATCTGTTAAAAATTTGAAATAGAGAGACAAAGAGATAGAGAGAGAGACAGAGAAATGGAGAGTGAAGACAGAGATTAGAGAGAGATAGAGAGACATATAGAGAGAGAGAGAGAGTGTGAGAGAAGCAACCCGAAAATGATGGAGGTTGACCATTGCACTCGCTGGAGCTCAACAGTCAGAGAGAGAGACCGTAAGAGAATTGAGAGAGAGAGAGAGAGAGAGAGAGTATTGGCAGACGAACACGACAAATAGAGAGAGAGAGCTGAGGGAGTGACTGTGAGGAATAAGGAGTGAGGACTGAGGTGGGGCGCGAAGGATAGAGGAAAGGAATTAGGGTTTCTATCACCGTGGATCAAAACGGGCATGTTTTGATCCACAGTATTATATTTTTTTCAAAACAAAACAACTAAACGACGTTCGTCGATTGTTTTAATATTTAGTTAAAAAAATAAAAAATAAAAACAATCGGAACCGATTTTCTGCTAAACCAGCGGAAACTTCCGCTTCTATAAAAACTTCAAATCTAAATTTGGTGTCGGTTCCTAGAAGGGTCGAACCTCAACTTCCCGGAACCAGTGACAGAACTGGAGCTCCGTCGGAAGCCGAACCGGACTTACACCCCTACATGCCACCTCACAAAGCCTCGCCTACTATTATTAGTAATTGTCAATTGTCAACCAACATATGAATAAACTCCACATAAACAAGATATACTTTAGTTTTTATATTTCTAAAAAGTACAATACCAATATTTTTCATTATATATATATATATATATATATATATATATATATATATATATATATATTTCCTACTATTATTAGTAATTGTCAACGGTCAACTAACATATGAATAAACGCCACATAAGCAACATATACTTTTGTTTTTATATTTCTAAAAAGTACAATACCAATATTTTCTAACAGTAATATATATACAAGTGGTAAATCATCATATATATAAAAAGGCATAAAGAGAAAAAAAAAATCTTTCAACCCGAAACCTTTTTTTGGTTAAATTTCCCAATTATTTGGTCAAAAATCAAAATCCAATATTGAAAATGTTAATCCTCTATTTGGCAAGGTAGGCACACTCTTTCACAACCTCTAATAAAATATAGAAATTAAAAAAATTCTCAAAAAAATTTCAAACAATCCAAAAAGATTGAAAACAAAATAATTTTCTTGGCAAATAATAATAATAAGTTGCATGCCAAAAGCCTCGTCCCAAAGCATACGCAGTTCAAACTTCCCAATTGACTTTATTGTATAAATGGGCTGCCCGTTTCTTTAGTTATTCAATTTATCGCAAGAAGCTGATCTAAACTTTGGCCGTACATGGAACCCCCTGTTAGTGGTCCATAACCATTTGGAATAACTGGGCGGAGAGGGCTGGTCATGACGCGGGGAGCTTGGTTGGGAATTGCACGCCTCCTTCTATTATTATTATTATTATATGATTGCATGGACGTCTTTACTTGTGGCTCTCCTTTTTTTTTTCTGGAACAGAAAGTCGCCTAACCAGCAATAATTATTTTGGTTGGAGCTTGGACCGATAATATTTTTTATATATATAATACTATGAAAGTGAGGTTCACCTATGACAAAATCTCCGTACGTTTTGTTTATATTATAAAAGAATAAATGATGGGAGGATATGCTTTGCGTGGTTCTGCAATTCAATTCAAATGTGAATCATTTTAAGGGATAATGCTAATATGAATGAGCTATATAATATGGGCTATGGCATATTCTATGAATGCTAATAATATGGTCACTTACCCAAATGATAATTTAATAATATGGTCAGCTTTACTGCTGTTATTGTCAGGGAAATGGAAAGTGAGAGGCCTCGGACTAGGTTGGGCTGGGCTGGGCTTATCCTGAGGCAGGGGCACAAGAGCCCAAACCAATAATTTAAGTTCGTACCAAAGTGTGCTGCCTGGATCCAAAGTGGGGGTGGCCTAAGTTTTGAATGGGGGTAATAGTGCAGTTGGGCTTCTCTCACTGATCTTGTCAAGTAGGGTTGTTCAACTTCGGTGTAGGTGTTGATTTTGATCAAAATCGATACCTTTTGGCCAAATCGACACTTACACAAGATAAATCGATTTTTAAATAATTGCTACTACACCTACACTGTTAAGGGCAAAAATCGGTACTTAGCGATGACAATTTTAGTGGTGATAGTTTTCGGTAAACCTACATTTATATTGGATCATTTTTTTTACATATTATGCAATTCGCCCAATGTATTTTCTTTTTCTTTTTCTTTTGGTCCATTGATCACACATCAATCAAATTTAAAAGACGAAAACAACAGAACATGTATATTTAAATAGGCCCAAAAAGAAAACAGAACATGTATATTTAAATATTTTATTTCGATTCCTGAATATATTCTCAATTGATTTAGATTAGCATCAATCCTTTATCTATGAACGATCATGGAAGGATCCAACAACTAATTTCATAAAGCATATACCTTCATATTTTATCCTTGAAGATTGCATCAACAATATGAAGAAAGCTTCTGCAGCAAAAAAAGCAATAACTAAGGGGATTTTCTGCTAGGGGTCTTCTACAACATTTTGCACAAAAGTCAACAGAATCCGGAGTTGCATTGCATCCTTCCTCTTTTCTATTTCATAGTTCACATGCTAGTTTGTTTTTATATTGTACTATTTTACAAGTTCACAAACGTACAAATGCATTCAAAAATTCCAGCAGCCCGCAAAATTGAATTTCAAACCTTAAAAATTGCAAACAAAGGGAAAAAAGTTAAACAATAATATATGCCTCACTACTTTCAATAGATTAGATTAAAATAAAAAAAAAAAACATTGACTTTTAACATCATACTGAAATGAATCTCAAGCCATGTGAGAGATAGATGTGACAGAGAAGATGAAATGTGATTTACTTGTGAATGAGGGCCTGAGGGGAGAAGAGGAAGAAGTTGTGGACGGCGAAGGAGGCGTGGTAGCTGGCAGGCATGGTGGTCGGTGCAAGAGAGGGAGGGGAGGGAGAGAGAGAGGTACAGGGTGGGTGTGGCTGTGTGAGTCTGTCGAAGCAAAGGGGAAATTGGGGGGGGGAGTGGGAGTGAATCTATCGAAGGGGAAATGACAAATAGGGGGGAGCGTGGGGTGTTACAAACGACGTCGTTTTGTATAAAACATAAAAAATAGAAACCTGATTTCACGGTACCTGAGAACCCGATGCCGGATAACTCGGGAACCGGGAATATCCCAGATTTTTCAAGAAATACCGAATCGACACCGGTATGGCCACTGATTAAGTCGGTATCGACAACCCAGTGTCGGTATTGGTGATTTTTCGATAGAACTGAATAGCCCTATTGCTCAGGAGGCCTATATATCCATAATTCAGCAAACACTCGTGCGCTGACCTTATTCCTAGAGTCTACTGATAAATTTTTGGTTCTTATACGCGACTCTATATTGATCGTTGATAAAAAAAAATAAAAAAATAAAGCAATGGGGGAGGGGAGATACTGTAACGGGAATTTCTTCATTATTTTTTACTTCGGCCGAGAAAAGTGTTTGGTACTTTTTTAGACATTGACAAGCTTACGAGGGTCCATTTTTACTGCCGCTCCAAGGGGAGGAAGGCAATGGTGGAGGGAGCGTCCTTTCCACGAATTCATACCACCTGTCCATAGTATTTATGTGCCAAAAGTTTATGGTATTGATAAAATTTTAAGATTTGAGAGTTTGTAAAAAAAATGATTTGAATGAATTTTTATATATATTTATTATAATGAAAATAGAATATTTAATTAAGAGAGATTATATTATAATTATTTTATTATGTTAAAATTTTGACTCCCAATCATCACCGAATATTATTCATTCAGAATTAAAAGTTCGTCATTTTAACCGGTGAGCTATCACCTCTTTTAGTCAGTTTTTCATGCTAAAAAATGGTATAGCTTCAAAGCAGTAATAGTTTTTTGAGCTTGCTAGTTCAGAACCTAATTTTTTCATACAAGGGGAAATTCCTTTAAGAATATCTGTTCACCTGTCTGTGGAGCAATATTCTGTTCTTTTTCTGTTAATAGTAGAATTATTCTATGGTTTCTGAAAAATCGCATGTCCTGTCCAAGGCTAGCTCTAAGTTGAAATTCAAAGATCCAATAGTTGCTTTCAAAGGCGTCGTCTCGGCTTCGTCTTGTCTTTTTCCATGGAGTTTTCATGTAATTAAGTTCCTCCAGGCCAACTGCACATCCATCACCCACTTCAAACCCACGTCCCATAATAACTAGAACGCTGGTCCTCAATTCCTCATGCATCAAATAATTAATAATCTACAAGATAATGCAGCACAACCATATCTTTGACACGGGTTTTTTTTAGGGAAAGTGTCATCTGATGTTAGCCCTCTCTGAATTCTCTGCCAATCATCTCATCAATGATGAAGTGGGTCGCTTTTCGTGTCCTTAAAAACTTAGATACTCATGTCGTTCAACGCCAAGATAATGTCACATTTGGGCACTGTTATACATAATTATTAATCAATGCCTCTCAACTGATTGGCTTTATCTTTCTATTCCAGCAATAATTAGGTTTGGCAACCATATTTGCATTATTTTATTCCCGTTCTTATTTGGCTTCCATTTCCGTAATGTCACTGATAAGAACAAGAAAGCGATGAACTTAGTGATTCCCCAATTTTATGTGGCTCTGAGACTCATAAACTTGCCTGTGTTAGATGTCGTTGATCAAGCAAGAACTTGATACTAACCCATTTACGTCGGATTGGTCGTATCTATCTGGGTAAAGAGAGGGTTGAACATGCTGCAAACGTGGACAGTTTTGACTATGAACGGAACTGATAAGAGAGTCTTGCATTTCTTTTTTCCCTTTCAAGTTTCATTGAAGATTCTTTCTGGTGAAAAAAAGGAAAACAGATAACTAAGGAAAATCGACCTCTAAATATTTATGCAGCCCTCTGTCTCTCTTGCGGAAAAGAGCTGCAAAGTGTAATGCATGAACTGGAAAAGGGAAATTGTTTTATTTGCCTCTTCAAACATTGAGTGGGAATAGGATGCTGTTACTGTTAGCATAATTCTTTGGATGCTGGCCCATCCAGTGTGCTTATCCATCTTGCACCCGTGCATTCTTTTATGAGTTAGCTAGTCAGCTAGTGCTGTCCTAGCTTCTAAGTACTTTGAAAGAGTTTGTCGCCACTCGGACAAAAATAATGCCAAGTTGTTGGACTATATCATCATAATTATTGGCTCAACTTGCCCTCTCACCTTATAGCTCCTTATAGTCATCATTAAACATTCGGATGCAGATGGGTCTCCCGTCTCCTACCTTGTTTGTAGCAGTACTAGATGGAGTAGTCCTCTCAAAGAGAGGTGGGTGAAAGAGGTTAAATCCGCAAAACCAACCAGAAGTGTATTCCTTTTGCTCATAGTTTCTCGTCTGATAATCTGAGGGTTTATTTACTTATACTATATTGGAATTACTATGTCTAACTATTTGAGGGACACGTTTGGGTGGTTCCAAATTTCCAATTGTCTCCTCTGTCTCTGAGCCTCTGTTCCATTAAAAACCGCGGCTCATGTTTATCCCTGGAATACAGTTTATTAATTGGGAATACCGGTCGTGCAACTTTAAATTTAGAGAAGTTCTATTGAGTATTGTTATCATGTCTCCTAGTAAAACAACATGCCAGCTTCTTCAGCCGTCAGACTCGCCATAGTCCTCTCGATTCAAGCATGTAGCCTTATAAGTTATAATATTGCCTTCTTTTTCTATTTATGGCGTACCTATCCTATACAGAAGGGGGAGATCTTGGGATGCTTCAGAAACTGTACCGCAGGATCTCCTTCACAGGAAAATGGGTCATTATGCACCTTATGATTGTGCTGTTATGTCAGAGAAAATGTCACAGTTGCAGAGCCAATTACCAAAGAGTTGAAAGTCGTTGTCTTTTGAAGGTAGTAGATGATCTATTGGAAATAGAAAAACCCATGGATGGACTGCTTATTAGCAAAGACAATTTTGCTTAGGAAGATTTATTGTTTCATAAGCAGTTCAAGGTAGTCATAACATAAGGTAAAGCGTGGCTTCCGACCAGCCATCTCAACATAATAGTCCAAGGGAACTACTAGGAAAGGCAAAAGTTAAAATATTTGGAATATAAAATAATTCAGGTAGAAGAAAGCCCAAGTTAACAGGAAAGGCCCTCCCCAAGTCCCCCAACTTGTAAGGAAAATATTGGTGCAGGTTTTTTTTTTCCTTCTTTTCTCAGTCATTTTCCCCGCAAGCTGGTTGGTCCCCGCTACTATATACAGCTCTTGGGCGCCTAAAGAACTGTTCTAGGGGTTCAATTCAAACCCATCTGGCTATTCTTTCCAGCCACTTTAATGGAACCGCCTCTGTTTTTGTTTGGAGTCGGCCATCTTGACTGACTACGTTTGGTTCCTGTCTATCTCAGAAACAGTTGTTGGTACACGCAAAAATAATGCCAAGTTGGTGGACAACGTTTACTTCGGGCCATTCCTCCTTAATCTAACTACAGCCTGTTACTAGCTAAGATCATCATAACGCAGTCAGGAGTAGATGTTTTTTTTTTTGCCTATTTGCAAATGCAGCGACCACATATATTGGCGTCAAGACTTTGACAAGAGATTTGAGGCCATAGAACTTCTTTGTGGAGATAATATATTTGCCCGTTCAATTTTGCAATACTAATCTAATACCAATCTGGGTTTCGCATATGTCTACACGCCCAAGAGGTAGTACTCTGTGCAGCAAATTTTTTTTCAGAGGGTCTGCCAATAGAGATGGGATTGGGAGGCATGAAACTATCTCGACGCAGTATTAGAGCAGCACAAAGATGGCAATCATACTGACTTCGTTATAATGTGTTGTCAGTTTTCCAGGCCCTCCAGGTTGTAACTTGTAGGCCACATCTACACGCCACCTCTTAATCCTATTTCTCTAGCCAATAAGCTAGGAGAAGTAGGGAAATGGGTTTCGTGTAAAATGGAAAATTGGAGTTTGTGTTCATTTATGACCCATAAATTTAAGGATTCAAGAAGGTCAGTCCCTACCTTATTATTGAGGCATGCGCTGATGCAAAGTCTTATGAATGATCTAAACCTTGATCCATAGTCAAAATCATTTGGTTCCACTCCTGGCCAATATCTTCTCCAACTAGAAAGTAAATTTATCTATTGTTTTTTCCACGAAGAGTGTTTTCTCGTGCTTCCCAAAGGATGAGCTATTTTTGCGTCTCTCTTTACAGCTGGGATGTCTTATTTCTTTTTGCTCCACACTGTCACGTTTTTTTTGGGTTCCTTGGAACAATCTGGGCTGTTTAGATTCATCCTTGGCTTGGCTGATATCTTTATATTTCATGTCCAAATTAAACAAAGGAAATCTATAGAAGATCTTTGTCCTGTGAAACATATGGCGAAATGTCTTCAAGCTTTTTTCTAGGCCGTGCCTTTGTTCTTTTGCCATACTGATTACCCCGCCAAAGATCATGAATCTATACAAATGCCATAAGAATAGTAAAAAAACAAAAAAACAAAAACCTCTAAAAGTTACTAATGTCAGTTCATTGCTTTTGGACGTATTGAAAATTGCCACTCTCAATCAGATTATTTAAGTTTGAGAGACAAAAATACATTTCAACGGACATATCCGTGAGACTCCAAAAGATATAGAAAATATAAAAAATGACTTTGCCTTATGGTTTAGTAACTTTTTGAGTGCAGCAGATAAACGGAGTTCGGAGTCGGTAGCTCTGCCAATGTATATAACTTTGTCTAGGTTACAAGTTCATCTCGGTCTGGATAAAAATTTTAGAATTTGAATCAGGGCCGAGTCAATAAAAATAGGAGCCTAAAACAGAGATTAAAAGAGAGGCCTTTTTTATTTTTGAATATAAAAAAAAATAAACAGATATTTACTTTAAAATACTCTTGTATTGTATGTAATAAAAATTAAATAAGTTTTTGTTTTCACAAAATAGATTTACCCATGAATTTTGAGCAGAAACAATTTTTGAGGCCTTAATACAAAAAATCGTTTCTCAAGACAAAGCTTTATATATGAAATATATTTTTGTTTCACTACACTTCACTCTTACTTGAGCCTTTTTTCGCCTAATCAAACAATTTGGGGCCTTGCTCGGAGGTAGGGGCCTTAGGCAGCCGCCCAAGCTGCCTACCCCTTCAACCGATCCTGATTTGAATTCACCTTTTTAAATTTATACTCCTAATATTATTTTTGTATGCATACCAATAAAACTCAACATTATCTTTTTACACACATCAATATAACTCAACAACTTTTTTACGCATGTCAATAAAATTTAAATATCACTTAAATATTCGTAATATTATTAAAATTCAACAATTTTTTTCAAAACAAACACGGCCATGCGCTGTTTCTGGTAGGGGTGTCCAACATCCGGTTCGGTCCGGTTTGGCCGGCCAAACCGGAACTTTTTCAAAGCATATAGACCGGACCGAACCGGTTATATGACCGGACTGGACCGGACCGGTCCGGTTTCCGGTTTATCCGGTCCGGTCTGGGCCGGTTTGGACCATGCCATTTTGGGTCGGTTTTGGGTTGGGTCATGCCATTTTGGGCCGGTTTTTGGGTTGAGCCTTGCCATTTTGGGCCAATTTCCGGTTTGGGCCGGTATACTCCGGTCCGGTCAACCCGGTTGACTAAAACCGGTTTGGGTCAAAACCGGTCCGGGCCGGTCCGGTTTGGCCGGTCCGGGCCGGTTTTTTGGACAGACCTATTTTCTGGAGATAGACTTTGACTTTTGTATGGAACAGCTGTAATACTAATCCGAGTAACTGTGGCGGCCATCTTTTTGGCAGGAGAAAGTTAGATGTGGTGGAGTTGGTGATCGCTTTTGCTCGGGACTCGCCTGACGGTCCCAAGTTGCCCTTCCAGCAGGAGTCAAACGTGGATTTGGGTCTTAGGAGTCGGAGACGCTTGAGAGGAGAGAAGAGATGGGCGTCACTTGTGCTCTCAATATCAACCTAACCTGTTACTTTTTGAAAGAAAAAAAAAAACACAACAAAAAACCAAAACCTACTACAATGGAAAATGTCTTGGCTCCTATCCTTTTGTAAGGCTTTAATTTGTCGCCTAGCAGAATTTCTTGTTTTGTCAGAGCTAAAAGTCTTGGTTAAACCCTATTCACTCAATGGAGCTGCTTTTGTAATTGCACCACCATTGTCGATCGAATTGATGTCGGTTTTGTCAGTTCGATGAAATCAAAATTCTCTGCTCATGGGTCTCTGCAGGGTAGAGGGACTCCAAGGTGGGGCTGGTGTGGGACTAGGCGGGCTTGACCAATAGACGACTCTTTGATTTGGTAAAGATCCACCCTCTTTACCACACTGGAATCTGGATTATAATTTTGGCTTAATTACCTTACATGTCCTTATAGTATCCGATTTTTACAAAATAGTCCTTGTGGTATGACTTTGAGACAAATTAGTCCATGTGGTATAGTTTTGAGACAAATTAGTCCCTCTGTCTAACTGTCGTGAGAGTATTGTACATGCCACGTCAGCGTTATTCACGCGTTGACACATGTTTTTTAACATTAATATCCAAATCACAAGTGATATACTTCTTTTAGCTCGTAGAATTAGTTTGAGCCTCAACCTCAGACTTGATTGGTTCGATCCAGGACGGTTGCTGACGTGTCAACGCGTGAATGAAAAACGACATATACAACACTCTCTAGTTAAGTGAATAACGACAGTTGGATGGAGGGACTAGTTTGTCTTAAAACTATATCACATGGACCATTTTGTTGAAAGTTATACCACAGGGACTATTTTCTAAAAGTCGGATACCACATAGACCTGTAAAGTAATTAAGCCTATAATTTTCCATTTCAAATCACCAGTTTTGTTGATATTAAAAAGCAACTTTTCCTTTTTTTTCTTTTTATGTTTTCCGGACCCTCGTAACATCCTAAAACATTTTATTTTTCAAATATATGTTATCTTAATTTCCAATAGTTTTTATATAACTCTTGCTTTTCAAGCGACTGGAGGAATGTTTAGTAAAAAAAAGGCGACTGGAGGAAAAAAATTCCTTAGCTAAAATTATTAACTTCTGAAAAGCAATAGGTCCTCTAACTAACGTGTTCAATTAACCCTCAAGGGCGATAGCTTAATGGTTATGAGAGACATCCTCCTTGGGGCTCAACGTACCAAGTTCGACTTTCAAGGGTGTGAGATGAATTCTCCTACTGCTGGACAAGTTCTTGATTTATCTACTCCCTAACTGTGGGGTCGGTTCAGTGGACCGTGGTTTGTACTTCAGGGTTGGGCCAAATGATTCAGACTTTGAGAAATTTTCACGTTATAAAAAAAAGAAAATTGTGTTCAAGGATGGGCTACACATTCACTTCCCCTAGGTTATGTATGATGTTTGATTGTAAAAAAGTTGTAGTAAAAATTTTTTGATGTTAGAATTTGTAAAAAAGTAGAGAGATAATTTTAAACGAATTTTTTATATTTATTTAATGTAAGAAATGATAATTAAATAAGAAAAGGTAAATTTTAAAAAATATTTTATTAAAATAGAAATTTTAGAAACCCATGCTCAGGTATGATTCGTCGGCTACACCGCTGGGACGCCGATTGGGCCCAGCAATCCCAATATTTTGACCAGAGCCCGTGTCGCCGAGTGTGCCGACGCTGTCCCTTCGACCACGTGAATCATGGCTTCTGCATTCTGACCTCTTTGTTGTTCGTCCTCTCTATAGCATTAGTTGTGCCATAATATTATACACACTCTCTTTATACTTTTTTTTATACGATAATACTAAACACATTTGCAAAGAAAAATAATTCCCTAGCGACGTAGGTGTGACAAGTGCCTGTGCGACAAGTGCCTGTGCGACAAGTGCCTGTGCGACTGTGCCGCCTAGCTCCCAGGTAGCTCCCTGTCCGAGTTTTGCACGGGAACTCAGAACACTGGTTGAGGCCCCCAGGGAATCAGTGTAATTTTAAAACTCAGCTGGCTTCCATCATGCGTGACTATATTTTAATTGAATATACACTTAAAATACTCAACCATTTTTAGAAAAAAATTATTAAATTTTAAGAATAATGCGAATATTTAAGTGATATTTTAGCTCTATTGATATAAATGTAAAAATTATTGAGTTGTAGTGATGAGTGTAAAAGTTGTTGAGTTATATTGATGTGTATAAAAATAATAATATTGAGTTATATTAATATATAAAATAATAATAATGTTGAGTTGTATTGATATACGTATAGAAATAATGATAAGAGTATAAATTTAAAAAATTAAACTTAAATTCTAAAAATTTTAACCACACAACGTGTCTTACACCACAAACATTGCGTCATTGTCCATCAAAGCTCCTCCGGGCCCCACCCCTCCCCCTGACCCCTTCCCCACAATTATACACCTCGAGGCTTCTACCTAGAGATGGGCAAAAAACCCGTGACCCGATAAACCGATCCGGACCGACCCGATCGGGGCGGGTTCGGGTTTGAATGTAAAGAAAAATCGATTTTCGGGGTTCGAGTATTATAACAAACCCGACCCAACCCCAAACCTAATACCCTCAGCCGAGTTCGACACATGTCAAAAACCCATGGCCCCGACAATCCCAACCGGACCAACCCGTTTCCTACCCGATCGGTTCGGGTTTAGGCGGATTCGGGTTCGGGTTTGTATGTGAAAAAATCGAATTTTCGGGTTCGGGTTAAAAATTTCGAACCCGAACCCGGTTTGTCCACCCCTACTTCTACCTTGGTCACCTATTCCCTACTGACTACCACGGGTCTTTTTTTTTAGCGGACCTTCCCTAGTTGCTTTTATAATTACATGGTGTAATTAAAGAGATATATAATAAGTTGATTTTATTGAATGATTCATTAAGTTTACATTAATAGTATTTATTGCATTTCTCATAATATGTTGGAATCAAATTCCATAAAAAATAAATATAAATTAGACTGATGCAAAAAAAATGAGAGAGATCAGTTTACAATAGACCGTGACGATGAATTAGAGAAAAGAGTGGGACCCAGCTCCTTTTGGGAGTTTGTTTGGTGTCAAATCAGTGAATAATATTGACGTCTTTCCTCGTGGGTGACTCAATCGATATCCGCTGGCTAGCTGTTGGCCAAAACCGACACCTACACCGGATAGGCCGGTTTTGAAAAAATTGCACATACACCTACTACACCGTTAAGGGCAAAAATTGGCCTTTAACGATGACGGTTTAGCGGTGTCGGTTTCCGGTTATCTTACATTCATATTGAACGATGACGGTTTAGCGGTGGCGGTTTCCGGTTATCTTACATTCATATTGAACCATTTTTTTAGCATTTTATGCACTTGACCCAATATATTTTTTCTTTTTTCTTTTGGTCCATTAATTACATATCAATAAAATCTAAACTAATGAAATCCAAATTCCAAAATCAATAAAATTAAAGATCATCTTAAAAAATAAGATGAGAATTTAAAGTCCAAAGTAATAGAGACCACTGTAAGTAGAAACAATTATCTTTTGAAAAGTCCAGTTTAGACCCTAACAACACTTAGAGGGGAGAATATGTGTTTTTTCTCTAATTAACAAATCAATAACAATTTTAAAACATGTTCAAAATCTAGTAGGGTTTCCCTTGGTTTTACAAGCAAAATCCAAAAATTCAGCAATTTTTGAAGGCGCTCGAGCGTGGGACAAGCGCTTACGTTTCTGTCTGAAATTTGCACTGAGCGCTCAAGCGCTTGTCAAACGCTAGTCAAACGTGAAGACTCTGTCTGAATTTTTTCAAAGGGCGTTCGAGCGCCTGTCAAACGCTGGTCAAACGCGATGACTCTATCTGAAATTTTAAACTAAAATGTATTAGAAATTCGAACTAAAATGTAATTAAGTGATTGATTTTGCAAGCATGGTATAAATTTAATAATGATTTGTCAATTTTAGAAATTTAGAAAATTTGTTAAAATTTCATAAAAACTCTTAAACTTATGCATTGATTTAAAATTTTTCGTGGTAGAATCTCGACCTCTTGACTTATATTATGCGATGTACTTTCTAAAGTTTGGCATTAAACTTTTTAATTATAATTCCAATGCCTTCATATATACCCTTCTAAATACAATAAATTTGTAATTTTTTCTACCAAAATTCTAAATAACTAGTTCATTCACCTAACAATCTTCTTGGTAACTTGAATGTAAGTATTTGATTAGACAAAACCAACAACAAATCTCAAATATTCAAGTGAAACTAAACTATTGAGTAGACCTTGTCATGCTTCTAGAAATGAGGTGAAACTAAAGTTTAAACTATTGCGTAGAAACTATACTTAAAAACTTAAAAAAATAATAATTCCCGGTTTATCCCGATTTTTTCAAAAAATTAAACTTATACCGACACCAATTAGACCAGTACCGGAAACCCGGTGCCGTGCCACCGGAATTTCCCGGTGGCATTGTGCAGCCCTAGTTCAGCCAATAATATTGCTGAAACACCTTTACTTTCTCTGTAGACCACCACGTCACCCAGAAGAACCTTGCAGCCACCCAACCATGCTTGTGCACGTGGCGGCGTCAAGAAATTGACTTCTCCACTCCTCACAGCTGTCTCCCCCACTCATCCCCACAGAAACCCGATATAAATAGCAGCTTCAATCCGCTTCCATTTCAACAAGCTATCGGGTTATAAAATCCTTTGAACCTTCAGCATGTCCTTTATTTACCGCTTTGCCATTCCCCTTGCGATTCTCTTATTTTGCTGTACCATCGACCACGCGGTGGGCACTGCCAGAAAGCTCACGGCTCTGGTGGAGCAAAAGCCACTCGTGCTGAAATACCACAACGGTGCTCTCCTGAAGGGAAATATCACCGTTAATTTCATTTGGTATGGCGAGTTCACCCCATTCCAACGTTCCATAATCGTGGACTTCATCCAGTCGCTGAACTCGCCCCGGGCTCCTCTCCCGTCCGCGTCTTCCTGGTGGAAAACGACGGAGAAGTACAAAGGGGGTTCGTCCACCCTCGTCGTGGAGAAGCAAATCCTCCACCCGGCCTATACTCTCGGGAAGTCGCTCAAAACCTCGCACTTGGTGGCTCTGGCCAACAAGGTCAACCAGTTGAACGCGATCAACGTCGTTTTGACGGCGAAGGACGTCGCCGTCGATGGATTTTGCATGAGTAGGTGTGGAACACACGGGTCGATTAGGTCGGCGAACGGGAAGACGCGGATGGCCTATGTCTGGGTTGGTAACTCGGAGACTCAGTGCCCCGGTCAATGTGCGTGGCCCTTTCACCAGCCCATTTACGGCCCACAGACGCCCCCGTTAGTCGCACCTAACGGCGACGTTGGGGTCGACGGGATGATCATTAATCTAGCCACTGTTCTGGCGGGCACCGTTACCAACCCGTTTAATAACGGGTACTTCCAGGGCCCGGCCACGGCTCCCTTGGAAGCGGTCTCTGCTTGCACGGGGGTGTTCGGTACAGGGGCGTACCCGGGTTACCCGGGTCAGGTTCTGGTGGAGAAGACGACCGGGGCGAGCTATAACGCAAACGGGGTGAACGGGCGCAAGTACCTCCTACCAGCAATGTGGGACCCGCAGACCTCCGCGTGTAAGTCTCTCATGTAAGAGGGAGAGATCAGAGTGGGATGAGTGATAACGTGGGCATCAGATGTGTCGGAATTATGTGTACGTATGTAAATAGTCTGGGGGGTTTGCTCACGGTGCTATGGAGATTGGGTAAGAAGATAGGCTCTTTGATATTTTGTACACGGTCTCTAAGTTTGTCGTCTTTCTTGACGTGTAAATTCTTTTTTCATATAAAAAAATAGTAAAAAATGTGGAAACTTTGAAAATAATAATGAATATTTAGAGCTTTTTTTATCAATGGGGTTGGATTTTGGACTATACGAATTGTGAGGACTGAGGAGAGATGGAGAATAAAGAGGGGGGGGGGGGGGCATTGATGATGCTGGGACCAGGGAGACCATTGTGGTAGGGTCAGAGAAATAATGAGCATTATTGGCCCAAAGGAAAACCTCATGAAGTATTTACGGCTATGGCTTTTTAATGTTTGGGGAGGAGTTGGTGCCTGGTGGGGAAGTGGGGACTACAGTGGATGCTCTCAATCATGGTTGTGGAGATAAGGAAGCATTTCATGGTTGGATGGATGTTCCCAAGGAAACACGACGAAGAAAGGCCTTTTGGGACCCAAGGTTCTTCCCAAATAATGAAAACTTTATATACCCTTTTCGTTTATCCCAAGCTTTGTATGGAACTCTCGAAGTTTCTGCCTCTCAGCAAATAGATCATACCCATCCTTCATCTTTCTGTACACCATGAACCTGCAAATCACTAATGAAGGATTTCTGTGTTTTCGTGAGCAAATTTGGTTCTGAAATTATGAATGCTATGGGAAGTGGTAGGTTAGGTTTCTGGTGAATGAATTCAAAGTGGAAAACTTTGCCAATTGAGATAATGCAAGTGTTTAAATTTTCTCTCTTTTCAGGATCGGTATGGATTCATTTGACTGAGAGAATTAATGCTAGCAAAGTCAACTTACTTGATGTAAGCACCGTTAAAGCTCTAATCGAATTTCCGATTCTTGATTGTCACAGAAAAAGTCAACCTTCCTTGAGATCAGCATCACAAAAGCCTAAACTTTTATCCTACATAGTTGGTGGACAAAATTTATTGCTCTGCTCGAATTTGACTTTGTTACGACAATCATAGGATATGTTTGAGGGTGAAAATTTTGGGCATTGGGGTTTAAGAAATATTATAAAGTAAAGAAATGTTATGGGAGTTGGTGAAAAAGTGAAGAGAGAAATTTTTAATAAATATTATAATAATAAAAAATTATGTGGTGAATTTTTTAATAATAAACCTAAAATTTTGAGGTCAATTAATTGAGACTCAAACATGCCCATAATTTCAGATAAAGTTGCGGGCGTCTTTAATAGGTTGACAATCATAATTGCGAGTGGTGAGAGATGCCAAGAAAAAAAAAAGTGGTGAGAGATGGGAGAGGAAGGACATTAATAGGTTGAGAATCGTTGCTGCTGCAATTTTTGAGGAAGTCGCCAGGTATGCTTGGGTCAGAAATAAAAAAGATGTATCAATCCTAAGAAAATGAAGGTTCAAAAATTTCAAGACAACAGATATTTTCTTCGACAACATTCCGTGAGTTGCCCAGAAGATCCGTGAAGGGTTACAACACCAATGTCGGACATAAAAAGGCAAACAGAAGTGTACCATCTTTCCCATATAGTTGGATCATCAGGAGAAGATTCAAAGCATATATCTGAGAGCAACACAAGCCTTGCATTTATATCGATCACAAAACAAAAGCATAAGTCGAAGTACATTACATAACTACCACCCAAACATTATTTGATTTGTTTGGCCTCACATTTGTTTACTTCCACTACAGTTGGAAGGCCTTAGCTCGCTTCCTCTTTTCATACCATAGCCCACTATACATACGAACATATATATAAATACATTTTCTCAGATAGAATATAGACATATTCCTCAAAGCAAATATTTCAGTTTATTCCAAGAGACACACGAAACCCTCCTAGAATCAAATTGAGGTCAGTGGATGCCTTGACCCAATCCTTCTCTTTCTTAGCCGCTCTGCGATAATAAAGGAAAGCTCTAGAGATTGAGAGGCATTCAACCTTGGGTCACAATGGGTGTGGTAGCGTGAACTCAGATCATTGTATGTTATGGTACGTGAGCCTCCTACGCATTCTGTCACATTCTGCCCAGTCATCTCTAAATGAACTCCACCCGGGTAGCTTCCTTCTTGATCATGTACATCAAAGAATGCTCTCACCTCAGCCTACAAGGACAACAAGAAAATTGTGCTCTTTATTTTCATTAGTATCCTTAGAACATGAATCGAAGACTAATTATTTGCAACCAAAAAACTATGAAGTCCCCAGGTAAAAAAATGTTGCAAAGTGAGTTCCTACATAAGAGGAAAACCAAACAACTAATCATAAAGTGGTGTTCCAGAGTGAATCAAGACTCACCGACTGAGTATGTCAACAATAATTACATAACTAAAATTGATATTTCTGTATCACCTGCAAAGGTCCATCATTTAGTTTTCTGGTTCGATTTTGTTTCAAATGTCTACAGCTAATTAAATAAACTTTTATCAAGTGACTAATCATCTTATTCCAGTGGAACATGCCATCAATGGAGGAACAGATATGAGGGAACATAAGAGGTTCCTAACAAGTAGCCCACAACTTCTTTTCAGAAATCATTTTACACAAGTTCAGTTGACAACCAGGTAAAGCTTAAAGAACAGACTGCTTAAGGCAGCTGAAGATCATGGCTATAGATTGAATGACACAAGAGAAAGCTTTATAGTTCCTGGAGTTCAAGGATTTTATAATATAATCTCATACCATCAAAGGTAAAACAAAGTTATGTTCCAGATGTAAAAGAGTGAAATTAAGACATAAAACATACCCTGATTGCATCGAAGGAACGGGTCTTAAGTCCGCAAGGAGCTTTAATGGTATTCCCGTGCATGGGGTCGCTGACCCAAGTGACAAGTTGACCTGCTCTACGGACAGCTCTGATGAGATGAGGAAGCTTCACTCTCATGTTCTCAGCTCCCATTCTTACAATTATAGTTATTCTTCCTGGTTTGTTCTTAGGATTTAGAATATCTATGAGCCTCACCAGGTCATTAGGATCCATTTTGTCACTCACCTGCATCAAATTGCTATTTTTATTAGCTTACCAATTGAGAGCAACATCTAGTCATCAGTCACCAACTTAGCTTTGTTTAACAATGTAAAAAGATGCCTGGAAGTATGCAACAGGTTGGAATTACACAACAAAATGGGAGAGAGGAAGTATATTGTCCAGGTAAAGGGCACAAACTTCCGCTAAATTCGCCAAACCTAAGCCGGAGGAAATTGGAGAACAAAAATAAATTGAAATATTAATGAGAGAGGCATTCTAGATACCTTGATGCCAAGGGGATTAGCAACTCCTCTTAAAAACTCAACATGGGCACCATCAAGTTGGCGGGTTCGTTCCCCCACCCAAAGCATGTGAGCAGAGCAGTCATAGTACAGTCCTGAAGTAGAATCCTCCCTTGTAAGTGCTTGCTCATAAGGCAGAAGTAAGCATTCATGAGATGTCCAGAAATCTGTCGTGGTCATTATTGGATGTTCGGCAGTGAGTCCAGCAGCAGCCATGAATCCAAGGGCCTCGTCAACTCGGTTAGCCAGTTCACGGTACCTGTTAAGCCACAGCAAAAAACATGCTTAATCCAGAAAATCTTCCGCGACTTAGAAACAAAACGTTCCTTGTTACTTTTTTTGGAGCTACATTAAGCCAATCCATTCACAACATTAAAGAAGCTACAAGATGGAGTTGCCCCAAATTCAAGCTACAGTTTGACAGGGTGAATACTGATTTGACACATGTACAAGCAGCTACAGGGCTTAGGGGCGGCAAAATGTGGCAGTTGAAAGTAAAGAGCTTAGAAGCCTGATTCTAGATCACAAAGCCTCCTCTGCATTCCCTAAGATATTAATCGGAACTGCTACAGCCACTGTTGTTCTTTTGACCATAAACCACAACGAAACAAGTTGAAGGAACCTCTAGGCTTCGTGGTGCGTCCATTCCACGAACCAAGAGGAAGTACAGAATGGCCTTGGATAGGGCGGACTCGTCAAAAAAACAATAAAGGCAAAGATCATTGAAGGTCGTGCGAAACAAATTCCGTGACATGATTAAATCATTAGACCTGAAGTATGAAGTTTTAGACAGGAAAAAACCAAAAAAAAAAAGAAGGAAAAATTAAAATAGGTAAAGAGATATACCTATCGCCCTGCTCACTGTGCTCCATAAAATCTAGATTCCAGTGGGTGACTCTCTGCATAGCCGCATACCCTCCAGTGGCGAAGGCCCTCAAAAGGTTCAAAGTTGCGACGGATTGGCAATAGGCCCTAATCATTCTATCAGGGTCTGGAATTCTTGATTCTGCATCAAATGCATCGCCGTTGATATTGTCACCTCTGTAACTTGGTAGCTTCACTCCATCCTTCTCCTCAAATGAATCCGATCGTGGCTTTGCAAACTGGCCCGCCATCCTTCCCACCTACGTAATCAAACCCAAATCTTCTTAAATTAATCAATTTAACTGCAATGATATTTTATTTCTGAAGTCATCACCAACTGAGAAAACATCCATCAATTATGACAAACCAATTCTGCCCCAGTTTTTCAATTGTCCACGATAATGTCGACAGTACTATAAGAACAGCCAATAAGATCCATATGACATGTTCCAGTTTCAGCTTTTCAACATTGAGCCAAGGGAAAAAAATCACATCTAAACTTATCCTAATCCAATCCGTAAACCTCCTGGTACATCTCATCAAGCGTCCCACAGCTAAAAGAGGGGGGTGGGGGTGGGGGGGAGACAAAAAAGAACTACTGAAAAGAAGCCCGAATGCGTTACCTTGACGATAGGCATTTGTCCACCGAACATGAGAACAACGCCCATCTGGAGAAGAAGACGGAAGGTATCACGAATGTTGTTGGCATTGAACTCCTTGAAACTCTCAGCACAATCACCACCCTGAAGCAGAAAGGCCCGGCCTTGAGCAGCCTCGGCCAGGCGGTCCTCGAGGCTCCTGGCCTCACCAGCGAAGACAACGGGGGGGAAGGACTCAAGGGTCTTGAGGACCGAGTCGAGCGCGTTCTGATCTGGGTAATCTGGGAGTTGGAGGGCCTTTTTGGTCGTCCAGCTTTCCAGACTCCATTTGGTGGGAATAGGGGTGGTTGTATTCGAGGCCGTTGTTTGGGAGGACTTCGATGGGTCAGCGGCGTGGACGGCTGAGACGGTCTTGTGCGTAATGGACAGAGAGAGGTGGTGGTGAATGCGGGGTTTAGGGATTTGGTTGGGTTGGGGGAGGATTTTGGAGGAGAGAGGGGTGGCGGCTGTGAGCGCCATAGGTGAGAGAGAGAGAAGTTGTTTCCTCAAAGAGTGTGTGCGCGCCAGCGCGAGTAACCTGCGAGTAAATATCTAGAAAGAATATTTGTGAGCGCCCAAGGAAGATCCCAAGTCAGAAAGTCAGAAGAGCGGCACCAAGTCATGGGATGCGTTGATTTGTAGGACGTATCCACGCCTAATGTAGTCGTATATTCTAAGTTGGGGATATTTAGGAATTTAATGCAATCCAATTGTTCAGATAGATCCGCTACAGTATTGGCAGAATTTGCTTGCTGGAAAATGGCAATTCTGGTAATTTGACGGTAGCCCACATGCATATCCTCTCTCTCTCTCTCTCTCCCCCTCTCTCTCTTTAGGATATGTTATAACCATGCTAGGGCACAATTATTCCTTCTATAAAAGCAGAAAGAAAAGTTTCCCACAACCTTCCTCTAACATCTCAATTACTAAAGTGAACCAAATACAGCTCATATCACACTAATTCAATGCACATACAAGTAGCAAAATGGAGCTAACCAAACCAAAAAATTTACCTGCACCAGAACCTCCAACAGAAGCTTCCATTACAAATTCGAACAGTATCATTTAAAAATAGGCAGGCATGGCTGGTGCAAGCATTAAAACTATATTGTTCCAAGTTAACTGAACAAAATGCTCAAATCTACCACATCAACTGAAATGATACAACTCTCTCTCTCTGAAACCTTTCCAAGACGTTATCTAATCTCAGATGACCAAGGGATAAGGTGTTGGACCTCTCCATTGATTGCCGAGCAGTGCATCTGCCCCAAGCAAATTTGAGCATTCAATAGTATGGACTGTAACGCATTGCCATTCTGAATCTTGGAACCTTCCTGCAACAGAAATACGTTAAAAGTTAACCCACAAAGTCAAGTTATAATCAAATCACGGAAAATCATGACTTGCTGGTGGATCACAATCTAATCCACGACCTAGAAGAGGCCCAATCTTCAGGAAGCATACCCATAACCATAAGGGGAATATGTGTAGGGAGCTACAATGGGGCTCCTGGCTTGCATATGGGAGTTGGGTCGACGAGGACGATACTGCTTCATCCCAGGAATATTGGTCCGTTTAGCGGTCACCTTCAAACATATTAAAAACCATAACATGGTTGAGAAAGGAAATAAAAAGAGACAGAATTTATGGAACTTGGATTAATTCAAGTTAAATATCATGCAAAAGTCAGAACCAAAGTGCATTACCTCGGAAACAAATAAAAGAAAATTAATAGATCAAATTATTGCTTTCACCTTTAAGTGCCGTCCATGTAGTTCAGATTCATTTAGCAGGAGGGCCTCTTGAACAGCCTCAGTTTCAACGAATTCCACATAAGCATAACCCTTTGGTTGGCCAAACTTATCAGTACGAATAGTGATTCTATTCACTGTCCCACATGACTGGAAATGCTGCTGTACTTCTTCAGGAGTACATGAATAATCCACCTGCAGACACAGTTGGGCTGAAAAGAATTACTTTTGGTGAAGAACAACGAAGTGAAGAGAACATAACAATAAACTAACAAGCTTTCTGGCATTTGTTTCTTAGAAAAAGGGAAAGGGTAAACCTACCCCAACATCAATGCCTTCACCACTTGCTAGATACATAATAAGGGAACTTACTGCAATTTGTATAAAGTTGATCAAGGCTGAAACCCGGATATAGGGCAGGTACAAAAAATACAGCATACATAGTACGGTGATTTTGATGAAACCTACTTTGAAAAAAAAAAAGTACAGCATGGGTGTTCTTTCTTTCCTTGTATCTTTTTTTTACCTTTTTGTTTTGTGGGGGGGGGGGGGGGACTGTACATCATTTAAAAATGCAGTTGACCAAGTGTTCCAGGATTACTGACAATGAGTACATCTGATAACGAGGAATCTAGTAGATTCCAACATTAAAACTAGATGCACTTCATTATGGATGAAAGACAAAGCTAGTAATGCCGTTTCTCCATGTTTGTTTGCTCCAAAAAGCCTCTAAAATCTAACAGAATTGTGGACAATAGGTACAATACGTCATAAGCTCAACGCCTTGACACTAAAAGTCGTATCAACTCTTTTCAACATAGTACAAATTTTCCCCAATAGATGGATGGATGCATGTCCAAATCTGGTAAATTTTGTTTCCTCACCTTTGCCATAAATGGAGTGGGTCAGATTTAGGCTGCAGCCATATCTTTTTTCCCCTCTTTTATTCTTAGAGCTTTCCTACATTTCCCCATATTTTACTTAAAAAAAACCCTCAATATTTTTTCCCTAATAGATTTCTGGAAACAGAAGCAATTATTTAGGAAAGAATTACAGATGCGATTAAGATGACAGATATCTAACACAACCGACACACTGGCTAATTCACTGTGACGTTGAAGCTTTTTGAAGTACCACTCAATTTTAAGTGTTTCAACCCAACATTAGGCACCTCTTTGATTCCTGTTAAAAACAACAGCTTAATGTTCTTAGAGTAGGAGTGATGGAGGGACTGGGCGAAGGGAGAGGAGTTCACCTCTTCCTCCTTTCCATTTGGTTGAAGAGAGAAGAAATGGAAGGAGCCCTCTTTGCCCAATTGCCAATTATGGCCGTGTTTTGCATAATAACAAATAGGGCCTGATTATGGTGTTTGCTTCCAGTTCTGGTTCATTGTAAAGAAGAAAGCAAAACCACCTAAACATGTTTTTCAATCTTGTTTCTGAACTGTGAAAGAACAACTTCTTTTTCTATTGGTAAGTTATGCGATCATTCAATGGCTCTTCGACCTAATACCTCACTCCACAATACCTATTTTCTGGGAATATAACAGAAATTTGGCTTCTATTCTCCTTTGAACATGTTACATTCATGTTGAATGCTCAAGTAAAAGCAACAATGAATATTTTTACAGTGTTTCCATAAGCTTATGATCTTACAAGAAAAAAACACCATGCAAGGTGCAAACATGTAGTGCATGTCCTTTTTTTAGTTAAGTATGTAGTGCATGTCCTATAATGATGAAACCACATAAATCTGTCCACTGTATTCCGACAGGTTAATCAAGGGCTACCTAGCTGCATTCAGTGTTCAAATACATTGCCCTAGTCTATCCCCCCCCCCCCCCCCCCCAGGCAAGCAGGTAACTTCAATCCCTGAATTTCAACCATAGTTTGCCTTCGCAGACATCATTTAGCCTGCATGAAAGATACAGAACTTCTACAAAGCCAGAAAACAATCACATGACAAAAAGAGAGGCCTCACATTGCCAACAAACACTGAGCGAGAATCAACTTCCTCTCTATTTGCCTGCATTGCAGCTGCCCCCCCTGGATCTAGTTGCAAAGAAAAAAAAAAGACAATGAGGTGTTCAATTTCTTAGCAATCCTCTTAATCCAAAACATCCACAAAATCAACTTCTAATTAAACACCTTGTGAACACCTACAATATCATAATCATATAACTCAAACTGAACTTGCACTTAGAGGCTTTTCTTGTATATTGTACCCTCTAGCTGATAAAAGATATCTCAAACAAAGAGATTTGATACGTCTTCTGCACCATTTTTCTTCGGAACCAAGAGAAGAAAATAAAATAACACGAAAAACAATGACAAGTGGGAATCATCCTTATTTCATTAGGATTTCTCTGGAAGATTCAAACCAAAAGTTGACCACTAGAAGCGCCTAGGAGACAGATGTCAACCATGACACAAAGACAGAGCTTCAAACTCCAATTGGAACTACTACACCAATACACAGTACAACAAGCTTCAAAATTTTGCTATTATACTAATTAATTTTAAACAGTGTAACACCTTGGAGTGCTAATCCAACAAAAAAGGGACGAGACTCGTTCTGCCAAATAACAGTGCTATAGGGCCCCCATCCATAAAAATTAACGCAAAAATCTAAATGTAATGCCAAAAAATTTCGAAGAAAAAGAAGTGAACCCCAAAACCCTGGAACTTTGCTTAAAAAACAAAACTAAAATGAGACAACATCAATTATACGAATCCGTGAAGGGGAAAAACAAAACCTTGAGTGGAAGCCACCTGCGTCTCGACCTTAGCTTGCATCTCTCGCAGAGCCGCCGCTTCATCCTCCATCTCCTTCAACCTCTTCTGCATGTCGTCTACTTCCTGCCATACATTATTCATAATGAGGGTTTCATTTCGTTCTTCTACAATCAAAACTTTTAGGGAAATCAAGATGAAGTTTTGCATAAAGGAAAAGCATTACTGCTTCGTTCGTATTGGTGGTGTCCTCCGCGGCAGCCATGCACACATCCTCCTCCTGCTCCATCTCTCTCGCTAACTGGCCGCGTGTGCGTCCCTACCCAACCCTCAAACAGTAGAACTGTATAAAAGCGCCAGTACCTCTCGTCAGGGGTCCAGTACAAGTCCTTATAGTCCTATTTGCTCTGGTTCCGCCTTTTACACGTCGGCATTGCTATTAATAAAAGAGAATTTATCGGTTTAGTTTTCTTACGTTTTAGTTAGTGTGTTTTATTTTTTTAAGGCTTAAATATTTCACATATCTATGTAGTTTGAACTTTTTCTGAAAATATCCTTGGGGTTCAATTTGTTGTCCCGTTGCCCCTGTGGTGACCTACCATTCCCATAAGTACCCCTCCATGCTGATTCCGTCTCCAACTTAACGGGAGATACTGAGATGTCAACATTTGACACATAATAGCCAATACTGAGATGACACATGAAAGATTGGCTGACATGGTTTCAACCCATGTGGTTCCCGTTGTGGCCGCGTTGTCCACGGAAGAAACTTCCAAATTTGCCCCTACCACATTAGTTAAAAATACAACAAAAGTCCTTGTTGCCCCTCCCATTCGGGTTCCCTATAGCCAAAAGACACGAACTTTTCCTCTTGTCGAACATTTTCTCCAATCTCGAACCCTAAGTATTTGCCCATTCTCGAACCCTAACTATTTGCCCACAAATCATTCGAGCATTGCATTGCAGTACAACGGTGGTTCACGAGATTTTTCCCAAGCAAGGAACCGACTGTGATACCGTGCCCAGTTGACATTATCTTCAACTCCATCGGTGGTTGACGCTGACGTTGTTCGAAAGGTAAGTGATTTTTTTTTGGTTTTAAGTCACGATGAAAGATGCCCTTGGTCAAAATAGCGAATATTTGTTAATGAATCTTTCCCCATAGTGGTTGGTTGGTTGTTTATTATGAAACAACAATAAAGTGTTGTTGAAAGTCACGGCTGTTGTTGCAAATGTCTATACAGTTACTCAGATTTTGATTTTGTGTTTTGGGAATGTTCTCGGTTGGTTCTAAATTGAATATTCAAAGCCATAAAGGCACGGATGGTGTCATACATGTCCCCCTTGTTGAATTGCAACTTTGTCGTTTGGTCAAGTGGTCCATCCTAGAATGTCAGGTTGTCTTATTTTATCTGTCATATGCCCATATATTATTAAAGAAGTGGTCCCTCCGCATATATTCTTGTCTTTTAATTTGTTGTTTGTTATTGAGATGTGTGTTTGACTATTACCTGAAGATGCCATATGCAGCTTCTCATGTACATGTTGTGCACGCGATGCCTGGATCGGGAGACTGGCCTCTGGCGAATGTATTACCTATAGGACTTCCAACGATTCGGTCTATGCCTAGCCGTCCGAGGAAAGCAAGAATCCGAACAGACGATGAGCCACAACATCCGTATAATGTTACTCGGTGTGGTTTACCCATTCGTTGTGGGACATGTGGTGTGCTTGGTCATAATGCAAGGAGATGCAACTACCCGCCAAATCCCAACCGCAGAATATACATGAAGAAGGCATCAAAGAAGAAACCTCCTGCAAATCAGGTGACATTAATTTTATTGTTAGGTTGGTTTCTAGAGTCTAAATCATTATTTGACAGTAGATTCATATCAGGATGAGGCCGGAACATCAACTGAGACACTCCATCAGACTGGAATTAATACATCACAGCCTCGAAGATCTCCGCGAAAAAAATCTGGAACTGAGGTAAGGACAAGTACAAGTCTTTACATGGCCATCATATTGACTCTGATATAATAAATGAAAAATGATGAAATGCATTATATTTAGGTTCAAGGATCACAGCAACCACAACCACCAGAGACTGTAAGGGAAACTGCAACACTCTCATTTCAGCCAATGGGATTGCCTGCGAAGAAGAGTAGCAGAAAAAGAAAAGACATGTCTGAGGTAACCACTTTTTATAAGAAAAAAGTTGTCATTATTTGTCTAAGCATCCATTAAAAGCCTAATTATAATTTCACTTCGTAAAAGGGACAGACGAGGGTGACAGACGGGTCACAGCCGACACAACTGAGACGCTCGCCCCGTAAGCTAGCAGTAGTTCGACCCATCTAATAGATTCTAATGATTCTGCGTATTCCGGCATTTTGTGCAAGCAATGTTTAATATCTGTATTGGTTGGATATCCTTCCTAGAATCTGTACTTTTGGTCATGTATTTTGGGATTACACAATGGATATGACATCTGTATTTTGGGATTATATGGCATTTGTATTTTGGGATTATAAGGCATCTGTATTTTGGGATTACACAAGCAGTTGTGATAGCCTTTTTGGGATTTAGTAGGATATGTAATGATATTTTGGGATTGAGTCACTGGTGTGCAGTATATGCTAATGTAGGTGACAGAGTTCAGTTTCCAAATTTCTTCCTTCTTCAGTTACCAATTTGGTAGGTGTATAATTAATTAATTGCAGTAAAATAAGATTAAGGATTCCAATCAGGATATGTAATGGTATTTGGGATTGAGTCACTGGTGACCTCAATTTGCAACCTGGATGAGCTTCGCATTTTGGCCTTAACAAAATGAACATTTTTTCATGTCAATGCCATAAATTTTCTTCACACCTCAAAGGCACACAAATCAAACTATAACTTTAAAGACATCTTTGATACAAAAGCAATATGCATAATCTTTGATACACTTTCAGCACAACTAATACAACACTTTCAGCAATAGTTTAATACTTTCAGATCCACAATATAGGTAACTACGTTGATACAATTTCAGCATCACTTACACTACACTTTCAGCACGACTTAAAAAAGGTAAATATAGCTACAAATTAAAACCCATGACCATAACATAACTAACTTAAGCCGCTTCAGTTTCTCATCCGTATTCTTCAACAACTCCTTCATGGACTTCAGATTCTCCTCCATAATTTTTAACTTATTCTCCATTGTTTTCAGCTGGTATAGGACACTATCTGTTTCGTCATCCTCTTGTTGCTGAAAGGGTGGGTCAATCCACAAAAAAAAAACTGCAACCATTGTCTTTCTTAAGAATAATAAAAACAGTTAAATGGTCATTCGTAGTAAACAATCGAATCATGCATATATAGGTATTTGCAAGATATAGAATTATTGCTTAGCTGATTTATGGAAGATGACAAAAACGAAAAACATAAACAAGAAGACAGAGAAAGGCTACTCATGATATCCTACCAATATCCTACAAAAGTACCTTTCAGCTTAACAACTTTAACTACCCTTGGCCAGTCCCGAATTGAGTGAATTAAGGCCATTAAATTTACTACATAACCTAAACAAAAACGTACTTCAAGTCTCCAGAGATTACAGAGATATCTAGGGGCTAAATGCATAAAATAAGTCACTTTATAGCTAACAACAAGCTACCATAGAGATTGAGTGACTATATACTACGTACTTCAAGTCTCCACAGAGTACAGAGATCTCCAGAGGCTAAATGCATCAAATAAGTGACTCTATAGCTAACAACAAGCTACGTAGAGATTAGGAGACTCTATACTCACCGTGCCAGCTGAATATTGCGAGCAACTCCAGAATCTACGTCCTGGATTGAGTGATGTCTTGCTAACCCTTGACCTTGCACTAATTCCGTAGAAACACAGAGGTCTAACGCCAATCTTGCCATCGCTCATTTCCTCGTATGCAAATCTACTGTCACTAAGAGTGCTTGCTGCAGAGAAGCGTCTATGGGACATCGCCTACAAATTTGACTTCGGGCTTTCGATATGTAGCTGCTGGATTTGGAGAAAAATGGGGTCAATGAATCTAGGGAAGGGGGTTTGGCGATGGAAGGGGGTTTGAGTTTCGACTGATTGGGAAAAATGCACATTGGTCGAAAGATTTGGGGAAATACCTAGGGTTCGAGAGAGACCCACAGTGATTTGGGGAAAAATTCCGAGTGTTCAGGGGACAGGAAATGTTCTACGGTTTGGGCATAGCAGGGACTTTTGCTAAGACAGGGACAAATTTGGAATTTTTTTCGTGGACAACGTGGCCACAACGGGAGCCACATGGGTTGAAGCCATGTCAGCCAATCTTCCACGTGTCATCTCAGTATTGGCTATTACGTGTCAAATGTTGACATCTCAGCATCTCCCGTTAAGTTGGAGACGGAATCAGCACGGAGGGGTACTTATGGGAATGGTAGGTCACCATAGGGGCAGCGGGACAACAAATTGAACCCCAGGGGTATTTTCAAGAAAAGGTCAAACCACAGGGGTATGTGAAATATTTAAGCCTTTTTTTAAATATTAGTCTTTAGGTTTATATTTTTTTACAAAATGATCCTTCCGTCAGTCTACCGTTCATATGCTTAACGGACCATGTAGCGGTCGACCGGGTTTATGTTTTAAACGTGAGCGATCGACCGGTACATGAAGCGGACGACTGCTTCAAATTGCTGACGTGTCAGAGAGCTCTGTTAAGCATATGGACGGCAGACTGACGAAAGGAAATTTAAAAAAAAAATGAAAACTCAAGGACTAATATTTGAAAAAATGAAACTCAAGGACTAAAACATAAAAGCGTGTAAAACATAAGGACTAAACTGCTAAATTCCCTTAATAAAAAATTGGAAAAATTACAAATAGACCACTAGGATTTAGTCTCTTTTTAAAAATATAATTGGGTTTCAAAAAATTTTAAAAGGCCCACTGGTTTGTCATATTGTTACGAAAGCTCACCCGACCCAACGTTGTTAATGGACTTAACGAAGTCTGTTCCACGTCATCCCAATTTAGCCAATCAATGTCTGTCAAGTCTTTAAACTTCCACCTTAGTGATATTTGCCTCAAGTCTGTCACGTCCGCATGCCATGTTGTGTCCCCTTCCTTGTTGACTAAGATGCATTTTTTTTTTATGTTTTGGGTGATATTTGAGTTGGTGTTGTCCATACCATATGATGATTGAAAAAGTAAACGATGAAATGTCACCCTTGTTTCGAATATTTGTTGTTCCCTTGTTTACAGACTCTAATTTTTGTCAACTTGTAAGAATTATTTTAATGCATTCATTGAGTGTGTGGACCCAAGTTGTGGTTCTGAGATGGACAAAATTATCTGAGTTTGTGGTCCAGTTTAGTATATACTGCTCCCCAGTGCTTTGACCAAGGCTTGTCACTAAATTAGCCTAAAATACATATTATTCACTTATTATGTTCCCATGTGCTTGTACCAAGGTTTGTTACTAAATAGGCATAAATGCATATAGTTGATTGGTTATTTATTTTTATAATTAAATATGGGTACTGTAATATGTTAATTTGGTAACTTCTATCTATTGCTCTTATTCTATAATAAGTTAGTGTAATATGTTAATTTGGAAATAACATCTATGTCTTCCTCTCTCGTGTATGAATCAATATGTAAAGTGATAAGTTAGAATTGAAAACTATGAAAGGAAATGTTTGATGAGTATTTGCTATCTTTTGTTTGAGTTTACATAATTGCATTTTGACATGTTTTGTTTTGTTTGGCAGATGATTCTGAAGGTATTGGTTCACCATGGAGGGAAGTTCAAATAGGGGAAAAATACACACTGACGCTGAAATTCTTCCATAAAGGACAAAACACTGGTGCATTGCTTGGTTATATGAGTGACAAATGGTTATATGAAATTCTTCCGTAAAGAATAATTTTTCAGGACATTTCATGTTGATAATCTCTAGCAAAAAATAGGAGACTTTTTAAGAAGTCACAATGAACATGCATTACATAATATTTGTATTTGGGATGCAAGATTAGTGTCTTAAACTGTTATGCACTTTCAAATCAACTTATCACTGTGGCGATCAAAACTAGCGTCTCAATACAACAACATGGAAAATATTTGGAATCCATACTAATACATGTTGCACATAACATAAGGATATCATAGAAAGAGGATGTCTTCACATTCAAAATATGGATAAGCCATAAGTATATAACCGAATGTCTTAAGCTCATATTTAAAGCCATTTCAAGACATGAACACACAATAGAAGTTTCAAAATACAAAACCCCATATACATAACACATTTCTAATTCCAATACATGTTCAAAATACAAAACCCCAAAACATAAGACATTTTTAATTCTAAAGTCACGTAACAGGACACTCAAGACATACACCAATGTCTCAATGCAACTACTTCTTTGGATAAGCTATAAGCTTAAAGCAGATTAGTCTCAACAAGATGATAATCACCCATGAAGGAAGAAGCATGTATATGATTGTCCTTTTGCTTGGTTTGCTCTATTTAAGTTACTTTTCCATAATCCTCAACTTCTTAAAAAGTCCAGATAGAATCTCTTTGCCACGCGAGCAAGTCTCATTATCTACCCATTCGAAAAATCCACACTTACGTTGCCCCTACAACAAAAAATCAAATCAACTTATTAAATGAACAAGAACATCGTTTAGACAATTCATCAAACATGTTACTCACTTACTTGTCTCCCATACAGAGCACAACTGTAAAACTTCCTACTAGGGTTTAAGTCAGTCCATGAAGTCTTTATCATTGCCTTCAACCCACATCTACACACATTTGCCTCGCGATTTCGAGCGTCTGTATGAGGAGATGATAAGCTCAAGGAAGACATCTTTGACGAAGACCCAAGGGGAAAATGGAGAGCAGTTATTGTCCTCCGAGGTTTAACAATGAACCCGCATCTTCCTCTAAGATAAATTGGCAAAGCAAGTCTCCAAATTTTAGTGGATTTCGTAACTCTTGCAAAAAGGAAAAGATTTGGGGATTTTTGAACAAAACAGAAGCCACAAGCGTCTTACAAGAGATTAAGATGACGTGGCAATGATCCATTAACGACGTCGCAGACTTGGGGCAAAAAAAAACTGACGTGGAAATCTAAGAACATGGTAAACATTGATTGGGTGGGATGACGTGGAGCGGCTCTGTTAAGTTCATTAACAACGTTGGGTCGGGTGAGTTTTCATAACAATATGACAAGCCCAGTGGACCTTTTAAAATTTTTTTAAACCCAGTGATATTTAAAAAAAAAAAGACTAAGGGGATGTTTGAGCCCAAATAATTGGGGGGTTAATATTAAAAAATTCATCATATAATTTTTTATTATTATAATATTTATTAAAAATCTTCTCTCTCTTCACTTTTTCACCAACTCCCATAAAATATCTTTACTTTATAATATTTCAAAAACCCTATTACCCAAAATTTCCATACTCAAACATACAAAACCTAGTGGGCTATTTGTAATTTTCCCAAAAAAATTATTAAAGTTGAAAATTTCTCAATTAAGGTCCTGGAATTACAAAATTGTCTGATTGGACTATACATGATGACATGGCTTTAGTTTTCCACGTGCAGATAGGAGGGGAAATATCGTACTCCTACCCGACACGAAGCACACGTAAACCACGAGCGTCTCTCATTCTCTATTTTGTTTTTGTTTTTATGGTCACGTGCGTGTCTTATCCTATTCCCTTACTCGAGCTATTAATTTTAAGGTTAATTATTGCTATTTATTTTTAATAAATAAGTTATTGGGATGCAATTTTCAAAAGATCAGTCTCGTGGTTCATTTTTAGATATATAAGTTTTTCTGTATATCAAAAGTCAAAAATGAATATTCTGACATTGAATTTATATCGATCTTCTGTTAGTAAGTTATTTTTATAGACAATGACTCCTGTATTTGAAAAATAGACTACAAGAACCGACACATTTAAAGTTATAGTAGCAATCAAATCTTAAATTTATTTACTTTTTAGAATTCCTGTACCTCTGGAAAGAGAAATAATTTAAGTCTTAGTATTGATTTACACAAAACAAATAAATAAAAAGAAAAAAAATCTACTTTGGCCACGTCATAAATAGATGGATCAAGATCTTCTGTAATTTTTTGTTCGAGTTGCGTGATATAATTTGGAGAGAGCAATAGATGGACCTTAAACCATTTAATGATGCCCATATTTGTTTATATAAAGTTTCGGGCAGTAAGGACCCTACAATAGGATCTAGCTATTATATTTATATATTTTCAAATTGTACCATGTAATTCACACAGTAAATTACAAATGATTTTAATTCTAAACGGAAAAATCAACTGTTGAGATTATTACTTAAAAGAAATCCTCCTAAAATATCATATGAGCCTCGTCCACAGCAGTTTCTTCTGCAAAGCAACTTCAAGAAACCTATATAAAGATTTTTACAAAACACACCTTGAATCTTATTTGTTTCGTAAGGATAACAGGATAAGCAGCTTGATTTTCACACGTATGTTTCTTGAAATACTCCTTGGGTACAAGGAATATTGTACTAAGGCTTCTCTGATCAATGCAAGGGTGTAGAAGAAGGATTCACCATGGCCTGCGTAGCTTGTTTGGAAGGCATTGACGCGAGAGCCTTAATCATGGGCTTGACCTTTTCATTAGCCTTGATGATGCCCAGAAACAGAAGTCGATAAAAAGCTATCATCCCAAGCAAGACGGCAAGATCACCCCACTTAGAGTAACCCATATCAGCTTGCCATTTTTCTCTCAAAATTTCATCTCCGGTGATGATAGCTGGTCTTCCAGCTTGATTATTGGGAAATACAGCTCCTTCAAACTCGTTCTTGAACATCCCTTGGTAGGCATATTTATGGAAAGCTATCTCATGTAATGGGTATTTCCACAATGGTTTAGGAAGATCATTTGGCAATCTGAAGAACCCGCCAACCATAATCATCAGCCCTTGAATTCCCGCCCCAGTAATTATACCCATTAGATAATTGGGGACAATACTTGCGACAATCATCATAAGGCTCTCAACCAACATCATACAGGCAAATAGAACCAGAACAAAGTACACAAAATGGTCTGGTCCTCTGCGGAGTCCAGGTGGGTAATAAGCAATAGCTCCAGGAATAACAGAAACCAGTAACAAGTATGGCACAGCAGAGAGTGTGTTGCTAATAACAAACGCACCAGCACCGTAATGCCCATTCAATCTTTCTATTTCAAATATCTGGTACATGGTTGAAGAAGAGTTCAGTGATTATTAAGCTAATTTTCGCCCTTGGGATTAACTGGTTGAACGAGAAAAGGAAAAAAAGAAAAGAAGAAGAAGTTAAATCACCTTCATGTCCTCCACAAAAGAAGGAAATCCACCAATGGCCATGAACGTCAGGAATGAGGCTATGAACGTGAGCAGTGAACCTCTAGCCTGAAACAATCAAAACATTAATATTCACTTCAAGCCTCACATCGCGCTAATTGCAGGAGTTTTATCCTCACTTCCCCCATCTGTTACCTGAATGGAACCATAACTATGCCCAAGATCGCAATAGACCGTACCCAGGCCTATAGCCAATGCCATGTAAATGGCTAAGCGCAACCAATAGTAGCCTAGATCACGATACATGTTCACAAAAGATCTTCTTGTTAGAACAAGACACTGCGTAAGAAAGCTAGCATGGCCTCTCCTCGTCTCCAATTCTCCATAGTACTGAAATCCAAGCAACTGTCAGTTATCCATGTTCTGTTTTTGGTTCAAGTTTCGTATAACATGTTGTGCAAGTGAATACTGAATCGTACACTCACCTGTTTCCGTATTTCAGCTACCTGCACTCGTACTTGTTGTTGGCTGTCTGATGTTCTATAGGTCTGTACTAGTATTTCAATTGCTTCCTCTCTAGATAGTGCTCCAGCTAAACCTCCTTCAATGTCCTACAATCTCGAACTCCATAAGTTTTATAAACACTCGTTTTTCATTTCACATTTTCTCTATGAACTCTGAGAGATATTGAGACAGATAATAAGAGGGGTGTGACTAGGACTAAGGATCTCCGAGGAAATTTACCTTTTCGAAATCCTTGTTTATGATTTTTAGAAAGTGATCAGATGGGTTTTGGAGAGCAGGGCAAGGGAAACCGCTAAAAGTGAAAAACTGCAATGAATTGCAAGAACAAGTGGTCAATTAGTTACTCCAACTCTCTAATATGCTTAAATCACAGTAGAAATGTCTCGTCTGTTTACCTCATTTGCCGCAGAAGCAGGGCCAAAATATACGGTTCTGCCTGAAGACAGTAGACAGAGATGGCGGAAAAGCTGAAAGACCTCACTGCTAGGCTGATGAATGGATACGATAATGGTCCTTCCAATCCCATCTCTTTGAGCTAAGCGTGCAATTCTGCTCATGATGTAATATGATGCTGCACTGTCAAGTCCACTAGTTGGTTCGTCTAGGAAGAGAAGCTTGGGGCCTGTCAGGATCTCTATGCAAATGCTAACTCTCCTCTTTTGCCCACCACTAATGCCTTTGACCCCCCACCCTCCAATTCTAGTGTCCACAGCATCTTGCAAACCCATGTCCCTTATTGTCATGTCTGCTCTCTCCTTCTTCTGTAATTTTGACATTGAGTCGGGCAATTGGAGCTGTGCTGAGTAGTAGACGGCTTCTCTAACCGTCAAAGTCATCATCAAAGTGTCATCTTGGGTTACATATGCCTAAGTTTGACAGAGTTCAAATCAGAAATCTGTTAGAATTAGAATATCATCTTCTGTTGCACAGAAAATTAAGGTTCAATTTTCACTCTTACACGAAGTGATTAATTATAACTTGCTTTAGTTGCTTATAAAATAAGATTTTATGTTTTAGTTCAAGAAAAGAAGAAGCAAGAAGCTAGATTGAACTTTTGTAGAGTACTGCGCGCGTCTTCTTTCCATACCGATGTTCCATAAGCCAGGACCTGCTTGCGACCATTGATCAGTATCTCTCCCGTTCGCCTTGTGTTTGAACCCAACCTTCCTGCAACATCAGTAACCAAGGTTATAGCTTTACCGTTGTGACTAGCTAGCCATGTTGTCAAAGATATATAGAAATGTTGGCCTACGGGCACCATGGTATACATTAGCCTATTCATGCATCATGCTGCATGTCTGAAATAAAGAGTTCAACGTTCAAGGAAGGACAGAATTAGTATACCTTTCGTATTATAATCTCATTTGATGATCATGTAATTATTACCTGCTAATGCATCGAGAAGTGTAGACTTTCCACAACCAGAAGGACCCATTAAGGCCAGAGGCTCCCCCGGTCGGGCGAAACCAGTTAGGCCCTGAAGGATCGATTTTGTGCCGCTTTTTCCGTTTGAAACAGTCACACAGAGATCCTCCCATGTCAAGAAAACACCTGCAACCTCCCTATGATCAGTCTCCCGAATGGCCTGCATGTTAGAAGCATGTCCCCTGGTCGATCTCTTGTTTGGCACTGGAATGATGGTTTCCAATGCGGTCTTGATGATATCTGGGTTTGTCTCCGGTTGGAGAGTCGGTCGAGGAAGGGAGCTGGCCATGAGAGAGGAGAGGAGAGGAGCACGATCGAGTTTTAGCTTTGAGGCCGTGCTGAGGGAGAGCAATATATAGGCTTTACGACAAGACGTTGGACTGTACTTCTGCTGGCTGCATATTGTCGTTTCGCCCTCCTAATATTCTTAAAAAATATTTCTCTAGTGGGTGGCAGTTTCTTATAGTTCATGATCATGTCACTAATTTGACATCATATATATGTTCATTTCCTTATATTTAGACCATCCTTTCTTTTTATTAATATTAATTATGTATATTTATAATTGGAGACCCAACGAGCTTCATGCTCGAAAGTCTTGGTCCGATAAGTCTTTAGTCGTCGTCTTTCTTTTTTGCTTTGATCTTTGTGTGGGGTCTCACCCGGTAATTAAGACCAGGATGATCGGAAGACTATCCCCATGAAGACTTGGAAAATTAGAATAGCGGAAAGGAAGAATAACCTCACACCCTTTCCCACTCAATTCTCCATGACCTCCTTCACTTACCAACCAAAGCGCACGTTTCCTTTGTCTACGTACGCGCGCTGGTCATATTCATACGATCGACTTTAGGACCAACTATAGTAAACTCCATTGATGAGAAAATGGCGACAATTGGGTCTTGCCTAAATGAGAAAATGGCAACGCTGGTCACCCCGTTGTGTAGGTCATACGCTAAAGAGGCTTTTGTGGACAGAAAGAAAAAGAGAGATCATCAGTAGTTTCGTTTCGTTTCATTTCTTAAACTCCAAGGAAGGAAAATCTAAATAATTTATATCAGCTGACTGCAAATGAAAGCTTAAAGGAAATTCTTAGTTTTTTCATTTTTTTTCTTTCAAATCTCATGTCGTGGAAGACATGACTAGTTACAATATTTCACCTTAATGTTTCCCAGCCGACCATAGTCCTTAGAGTCACGAGAGTCACGAAATTCACCTTAGGCTCAGTTTGTTTCGAAGTAAAGTACTTTTTTCTGTAAAGTAGTTCCAAGTGCATTATGTTTCAATAAAGTAATTTAATTTTCGGTGTTTTGGTTGTTACATCAAATATATTTTTTGAAAGTATTTTTTAATATTTTTCAGTAAATTTTTTTCTCGAGTTCATATTTCAAAACCCAACCTCAATCTTAAAAAAAATTAAAACCACCAGGGTCGGGTTCTTTTGAATTCTTTGGTTTCAAACACTTACATGATTTTCTCGGGTTCATGTTTTAAAACCCCAAAAAAAACTAAAACCGTTGGAGTCGGGTTCCTTTGAATGCTTTGGCTTCAGGTTAGAGATCTGAACATGAACTTAATTTTTCTCAGGTTTATGTTTCAAAATCCGACCCCAACACCGAAAAAAGTTAAACTGTCGTGGTCTGATTCTTTTGAATGCTTTGGTTTCGGGTTAGAAATTCAAACACGTACCTGGTTTTTCTCAGGTTCATGTTTCAGAACCCAACCTCAATCCAAAAAAAAAGCTAAAACCATGGGGGTCAGATTCCTTTGAATGTTTTGGTTTCGGGTTAAAGACTCAAACATAAACCTGATTTTTCTCAGTTTCATGTTTAAAAACTCAACCCTGACCCCGAAAAAAGCTAAAACTGTTAGGGTCGGTTCAATTCAATGCTTTGGTTTCTAGTTAAAGACCATAATACAAACCTAATTTTTCTCGTGTTCATTTTTCAAAACCCTACCCCGACCCCGAAAAAAGCTAAAAATGTTGTGGTCGGGTTCCTTTAAATGTTTTAGTTTCGGGTTAGAAACCCGAGCACGAACTTGATTTTTCTCAAGTTTATGCTTCAAAACTCGACCCGACGTAACCCGACCAGTTTCGAGTCGGGAGGTCAGGTCGATGGGCTTTTGGCCATCCCTAAGACAAGGAGAGAAAGGTCGGGAAAGAAGATTCACTACTTTCAGAAAGTAAACCAAGCTGAGTTTTACGGTTGACAAAATTAAGTTTCGGTTGGCTGTATTTTACGAGGCTCTCAAAATAGTTGAAAGTATAGAAAGTAATTTACAGAAAATAAAATACAGCAAAACAGAACATGTTGTAATGCGGTTAGAGACTTTTCAACCGCTCGTACATTAGAAATGAGCTCAATCTTGATTTCTTCGGAAGTAAAATGGGACTCAATCTTGAAGCAAAAAACTAGTTGCTCTTCCAAATCATGATTAAGATTCAAGGTAAAACTAGCTAGTTGCACGCTGATCAGCTACCCATCATTATTTTTCGCATATTAATTGCATACTACAGACCAATTTTGCCACATGCTACTGACTCTCCTCATGTTTTTTTTTAATCACGACACATTTTATTCGTAGCATAGAAATTACAGTCGAAAACTTACAACAGAAAGGACTCAAAGGGTCCGCAACAAATCTAGGGGCCGTAGCCCATAAACGAGGACTCAAAGTCCTCGAAGGTAGCAGGGAGACCCGCAAGAGATGGACGCAAAAATTCATAAAATGTAACAACTATTGCACAAGACAATGACAACTCTCCTCATATTAAAAGTGTAGCAGAGGGATTCATCATGACCCGTATAGTTTTCTTGGGAGACACTGACAAGAAAGCTCTGACAATTGGTTTAACCTTTTCTTTGGTCTTGATGATACCTAAAAACAAAACACGATACAGAACTACCATTCCTAACAATATAGCACGATCTACCCACTTAGAAGTACCCATTTCCACTTGCCAATTATCTCTCAAGATTTGATCTCCACTAATGGTTTGTTGCCCTTCGGATTGATTGTTAAGAAATGTTAGCCCTTCAAACTCGTTCTTAAACATTCTTTGGTAGGCGTACTTGTGGAAAACGATGTAATACAGAGGATATATCTCAACTCTGGCTTGGGAAGATTGTTGGGCAGCCGAAAGAATCCGCTACCTAAGATCATCGGGCCTTGAATTCCCGCACTCGTTATTATACCCATAAGAAAGTTAGGCACAACGCTTGCCACAATCGTCATCAGGCTCTCAACTAACATCATGCAAGCAAATAGCACGGAAGCAAAGTATAAGAAGTGCTCAGCTCCTTTATGAAGTCTGGGAAGGTAATAAGCTATTTCCACGGGAACCAGTGATATCAGCAGCAAGTACGGAACAATAGAAAATGTGTTGCAAATGACAAACGCACTAGTGCCATAATGACCATTTAATCTTTCTCTTTCAAATAACTGGATAAATTAATAAAGTTTGCCGAACAGAGACAAGGTTTGTGAGAATGCTATCTTTCGTATTATTCAAAGTAGATACAATGTGTGATTTTATTTTACGATTAGGTATAATGAACAAGGAAATGAGCGTCTGTGCAATTGGAAAGGAGCGGCCGTACAAGATTCTTCCATATCATGTTTGATAAGTAAGGAAAGGATTAGGCGTTGGTGTACAAATCTGACCATAGATAGAAAATAGACGTTGTTTCCTTTAATACTCTTCCTCAAGTTGGTGCATGGAGATCCGAAATGCCCAACTTACGAGATAAATGGGAGAATAAGTCATGACCCAAAGCTTTGGTAAAAACGTCGGCGAGTTGTTCCGAAGCGGGGACATGAGCGGTGGAAATGAGGCCAGTGCAGAGTTTCTTCACGGATGATGTGGCAGTCAATTTCGATATGTTTGATACGTTCATGAAAAATGGGATTTTTTGCAATGTGAAGAGCAGCTTGGTTATCACAGTAGAGGATCATAGGCTCAGGATGAGAGAGCTAGAGATCACAGAGGAGAGACCAGAGCCAAGTAAGTTCACAGGTGGTGGAAGCATGGCACGATATTCGGCTTCAGCGGCGGAACGAGAGACAGTGAGTTGCTTTTTTTTGCTCCAAGAGATGGGGCTAGCGCCAAGCTGGATGAAAAAACCAATAGTAGAGCGGCGAGTGGAGGGACAGTTGGCCCAATCGGAGTCTGAGTAGGTGGAAAACTGCAAAATATTGTGATATGGGTAAAAAAGACCCTGACCAGGTGTAGATTTAATATACCGTAAAATACGAATGACAGCATCACAATGCGGCTATCGAGGAGCATGCATGAACTAGCTGAAGAGGTTGACGGGAAAAAAAATATCTGGACGAGTGATGGTGAGATAGATCAGCCTTCCTACGAGGTGGCGATAGATGCTAGGATCAGACAAGGGATCACCGGTAGTGTCAGTGAGTTTGAGGTGTTGTTCCATTGGTGTAATGGTCGGGCGAGTGCCGAGATGACCACTGTCGGTGAGAATGTCTAGAGCATACTTTCGTTGGTTGAGAAAAATGTCGGAAGGTGAGCGAGTAATCTCCAGACCCAGAAAATATTTTAGGGTTCCAAGATCTTTGAGTTTGAAACGGCAGCTGAGAAATTCTATGAGATGCTGGATATGAGAGGAATCATTTCCTGCCAAAAGAATATCGTCAACATAAACAAGAATTAAAGTGAAAAGAGTTCCTTTGGAATAAGTAAAAATAGAGTGGTCAGCCTGAGATGGGTGAAAACCGGCATCTAAAAGGACAGAGAAGAGTTTGGCAAACCTGTTGCGAGACGTTTGTTTCAACCCGTAAAGAGATTTTAGCAGGCGAAAAACATGAGACTCCTCCTCATGGCAATGCCGGGTGGAGGTTTCATGTATACTTCTTCTCGAGATAGTCATGAAGAAAGACATTGTTGACGTGAAGCAGGCGGAGAGACCACCGGTTGGCAGCGACAACTGCAAGGACACATCTAACAGTAACAAGTTTAGCAACAGGAGCAAAAATATCATGGTAATCAAGACCTTCAACTTGAGTGTAACCTTTGGCGACCAAGGGAGCTTTGTAACGATCAACAGAGTCGTTGGAGCGAAGTATGGTTTTAAAAATCTATTTACAGCGAATGGGTAGCTTACCGGGAGGAAGAGGCTGGAGAGACCGGGTATGATTGGCTTCAAGAGCCTGTAACTCAGTTTGCATAACATTGTGCCAATGAGAATGACGGATGGCAGCTGAGTAATTGGTGGGATCATCACTTTGAGATAAGGCAGTAATAAAAGCTAAATGACGAGAATTAAAGCGATGATAAGATAAATGTGTAGAGAGATAATGAGTCGTACCTGAGAGAGGCTGAGAGGAGGGTGAAGCCGGCGGGGATAAAGGTAAGGTTAGGCAAACATAGTCATGAAGATAAGCAGGACGAGTGGTGCGACGTTTGGGACGAACAGGGGGTGGAGGGAGAGGGCGGGGGTGGGATAGACAAAGAAGGTGTGGATGGCGGTGGGAGAGATGAAGGCAGAGAAGGGAAGAGTGGGGGAGTTGGAGGAAAAGAGAGATCAGTAATAGGAATAAGGGTGACTGGGTCGGATGAGGAATGAAGATGAGGTCATGGTAAGGAAAAAACGTTTCTTCAAAAGTGACATCGCGTGAGATAAAATTTTTATGGGTGTCTAGGTCATAGTCGCGATAAGCACAGTGATGAGGTGGATAACTGAGAAAAAGACAACGACGAGCGCGGGCTAAAAATTTGTCGCGATGAGAGGATAAAGAGATTTATTGTGAAGATTAGTGGAAGGTGTGCGATTAATGAGATAAGTGGCAGTTGTGACACACTCACCCCAAAAAGTGATGGGGAGATGGGCATAGAAACGAAAACATCTAGCCACATTGAGAAGGTGACGATGTTTTCGTTCAGCGACACCGTTTTGTTGAGGGGTCTCGAAGCATGTTTTCTCATGAAGAACACCATGTGTGTGGAAAAAAAATTTGGTTTTTTTAGAAAGAAATTCTTGACCATTGTCAGTGCGAACAATTTTAATGCGGTGATTATATTGTTTATGAATAAGAGCGGAAAATTATGTGAGACAAGAGTATGCATCATATTTAAAACGCATTAAATAAACCCATGTAGTGCGAGAATAATCGTCGACTATTGTCAAAAAATAATGGGCACCAGAAAGAGAAGGGTGGAATAATCATCCCAAATATCACAATAAATACAATTAAAACAAACCTTGCTTTTATTCAAATTAAGAGAAAAATGAAGACGAGTATGTTTGGCTCGAGTACAGACATCACAATGAAAACTAACAGGAGAAAGATTTAGAGTGTTAGGAAGGCATGCCAAAGAAGGGTGACCTAGACGAGCATGCCATAAATGGGTTGTGGGAGTACGGTGAGACGAAAAACTGGAGGCGGATAAGGGTTTGAAGTAATAGAGACCATCGCGAGCTTCACCTGTTCCAATCAGCCTCTTTGTTGCAAGGTCCTGAAACACACAGAAAGTTGAGAAAAAAAATAGCAACACATTTAAGAGTACTAGTAAGTTTTCCAATAGATAAGAGATTAAATTAAAATTCAGGGACAAAAAGAACATTGGTAAGAGTTAAAGAAGGAGATAAAGAAATAGTACCTGATTGTGTGATAGAGATAGTGTCACCATTGGGTAATTTAATAGGGCAAGGGTGAGCAAGAGATATAATATTTGTAAGACAAGATTTGTAATTTTGTTAGAAATCATATGATCAGAGGCACCTAAATCTAAAACCCATTTAGTATTATGTGAAGGAGAAACTGAGTGACAAGAGGCGTGTTTACCAACAAATTTACTGAACTAGATAGAGCAGAGGTAGTTTTGGAATTAAAAAATTCCATTAATTGCTGAAATTGAGCGTGGGAAAGCCCTGGAGGGACTTGCGATGCTGGTGCGCTGTTTTCAGCAGGAGAAGCGGGTTCACTAGAGAGCAGCGTGTGATTGGCAGAGGAGGGCACGACAGGTGCTTGGTGGCCATCGGAGGAACCGGCGGGGGCACGGGAGAAGCCATGGAGGCGGTGGTCGGGGGAAAACCGTGAAGGTTGTAGCACTGGTCTTGCTAGTGACCATCCCGGTGACAATAGGAGCAGCGTGGGCGTCCTCGGCCGCGACCATGGTGGTCCAAGGGTCTGAAGGGTGGTCGGTTGGCTGCCATGGCAGTGGCATCAGGCTGTAGTGGCGGAAGATGGAGGAGACGCTGCTATTCTTCTTGATGCAGAGTTGAATAGATCTTGGAGAGAGGCGGTAAGGGATCCATGGCAAGCAGGTGACTTTGGATTAAAGTAAAGGAATCGTGGAGGCCCATAAGGAATTGGAAAATCTTCTCAGTGTCATAGAGGTGTTGAGTTTCTTTGAGGGCATCACAGGTGCAAGGAGAAACAGATTGGAGCACGACAAGTTCATCCCAATATCCTTTGAGAATGGTGAAATAAGTTGCAAGAGAACGACTACCTTGAGTAAGAGTGGCAATATCATGCTTGAGTTGGAAGATGCGAGGATTGTTAGACTGAGCAAATCGATCTTGAAGGTCAAGTCAAACGGCACGGGGGCTATCGAGATAGATGAGGCTATCGACAATGGTTTTATTGATGGAATTAAGGATCCAAGACAATACCATGTCATTGCAACGTTCCCACAATTGAATCTCAGTGGGAGAATCAATTGGTTTGGACAAGGAGCCATCAACAAAACAAAGTTTGTTTTTAGCATTTAGGGCAATTTTCATGGCCCTCTGCCATTTTAGAAAGTTGTCACTATTAAGGAGAGTGGATACCAAGGTGGCTCCAAGATAGTCGGAAGAATGTAGAAAAAATGGATAATTGTGATCCATGGGAGGAGGAGAATGAGGAATAAGGGCAGAACCAGATTTGGGATCGAGAACAAAGGTAGATGTGGGAGGGGAGACCTCCGGAGAAGAAGCTGGACTATGAGCAGACATGAAGAAAATTATTGCTTTGATACCATAATTAGGTTTGCCGAACAGAGACAAGGTTTGTGAGAATGCTATCTTTCGTATTATTCAAAGTAGATACAATGTGTGATTTTATATTATGATTAGGTCTAATGAACAAGGAAATGAGCGTTTGTGCAATTGGAAAGGAGCAGTTGTACAAGATCAATATGATATGGAAGTAAAAGATTAGGCGTTGGTGTACAAATCTGACCATAGATAGAAAATAGACGTTGCTGCCTTTAATATAAATGGAAGATCAGAATACATTGGTAACTGTTGATTTGGTGAGCCAATGGCTGAACAAGCAAAAGTACAGTTATTTTTTCCGGATTTTCTTCTTTTCGACTTTTTTTGTCACAGAGACTAGAGAGGGAGATAGTCAAGGAAGACAAATATGTGCGTAAAGGTGATTAATTAATATTTCAATGAATCGGACAAAACGAACCTCCATGTCCTCCACGAAAGAAGGGAATCCACCGATGGTCATGAAAGTTAGGAATGAAGCAACAAACATGAGCAGTGCACCCCTTGCCTGTAAAAGATCAGCAACAAATATGTGTGTACAATAAGGAATATCTATCTCTCTCTTGCCTGAATCGATCCATAAGTAAAGCCGACGTCGTAGAAGACGGTCGCTAGGCCCAAAGATAATGCGACATAGATAGCTAGGCGCAACCAGTAGTAGCCTAGATCCCGGTACATATTCACGAGAGACCTTCTTGTAAGAACAAGGCACTGAGTAACAAAGCCAGCGTGGCTTCTCTTATTCTCTAATGCTTCTGGATCCTGGAACCAATGAAAGTTTCAGTCGTTAATTAATTCTCTCTCTTTCTTTGTTTTTTTAGAAATATGCTTTAGATGCTTGCTTATTTACTTGTTTACATATTTCTGCCACTTGTGTTCGAACTTCTTGGCAAATTTCAGGTAATTTATATGACTTTGTAAGATTGTCAATTGCTTCCTCTGTGGGTATTCCTCCACCTAAACCTTGCTGATCAATATCCTACAAGTAATTAATATAGAAAACATTTGTGAGATCCTTAAGGATACTGTTTTTCAGATTACAGAAACTAATTGCGCCTGGACTTAGAATGATTTTGTGGCCGTACAGAGACGTGAAACCATGTCCGCTGTTAAGCCACCAATAGATCATATGATCAATAAGCTTCCCAAAATACATCCAAGGAGTTTCAATGTAACTGAAACTTCTTCTTCAAGCAACTTACCTTTTCAAAATACTTGTTTATGGTTTTGAGGAAGTGATTGGATAGATTTTGGAAACTCGGACAGGGAAAGCCATTTGAAGCGAAAAACTGCAGTGAAGTGAAAGTGGGAAGGTTTAGTCACGTATTCCTGAGCGAAGTAGATGATCATGTGCTTCATAAACAAAAAATTTACAACTCTACCTCATTTGCTTTAAAAGCAGGACCAAAGTATACTGTTCTCCCTGACGACAAGAGGCAAAGATTGTGGAAAAGTTGGAAGACTTCACTGCTGGGTTGATGGATGGATGCAATTATAGTCCTTCCAATTCCATCCATACGATCAAGGCTTGCGATTCTGCTCATGACATAATATGATGCTGCACTGTCAAGTCCACTTGTTGGCTCTTCAAGGAAAAGAAGCTTGGGGCGTGTTAGGATCTCTATGCAAATGCTGACTCTTCTCTTTTGCCCGCCACTGATCCCCATTTCTCTGATTATCATGTCTGCTCTCTCCTTCTTCTCTGAGTTGGACATGAAGTCTGGTAATTGGAGCTGAGCTGAGTAGTACACGGCTTCTCCCACCGTTAAGGTTGTCATCAGAATATCATCTTGCGTTACATATGCCTAAGTTCAGAAAAAAATAAAACCGGACTAATTAGCAGTTGTTTTTATGAATTTAAAACAGATTTTGCTTACAAAGGATATGTTTTTCTTTAACTTTTCCTCTTACCGAAGTTCCAAAAGCCAGCGCCTGTTTGTGGCCATTGATTAAAATATCCCCCGATTGCCTTGTGTTTGAACCTAATCTCCCTGCGACATAAAAACATAAATTACGTACACCTATGTGGCTATGTCCACAGGTTTTGTTGAATCATATTGCCATGTTCTCATCATTCTGAATCTTCTTAGCGATAGTATCTTAGTAACATATATATTTATTGGCTCAACAATTAAGAGCAATATTGCCCGGTAGAATTTTTGTGTGGTAGGCATTATTGCGATTAATTTGGTCACATGATATTATTCTTGTTGGTTCTCAAGATCAGCTAAAGATTCTGAAAGCAATAGAAGACATTTGTTCTTCGTCAGCTCTGCGGTCTTACGTTAGTTTGCTTCCTTCCTTCTGGCTTATCTCACGCATATATAGTTCTGCTGATTCAACATGGATTTACAACTATGAACGCGGAAAATAAGGGACATCGTATGTATCTTTGTCTCATGAAACCAAAAAAAAAAAGTGGAACATCTATTACGAGTGAAGAGGAACTTGGAGAGTTGCAGAAGTCTGGTCAACAAGTTCGGTTAGAAACACAAACCATGATTTACCTGCTAATGCATCAAGGAGGGTAGACTTGCCACAACCAGAAGGACCCATTATGGCTAGGAGCTCCCCTGGTCGAGCATAACCAGTCACACCCCCGAGGATTGATCGCTACCATTCTTTCCATTAGAAACCGTCACCCACAAATCCTCCCATGTCAAGAAAACTCCATCTTCCTCGGACACAGTCCTGACAACCCTTCCTCCTGCGTTAATACTTGGCCTTGGACAGTGGCGGAACTAGGAATATAATGGAAGGGGGCAAATTCTTAAGAAAAAATGACAAAAAAAATTTACTATGTAATGCAAAAAAATGTCTTTAAGAGTTAAAAAAAGAATCTTAGAAAGACTAACACAAGGACTGAAATATTTACCATTTTGTGTGAATAAAAATAACATGATCTCGCAACAGATTTATTTTTCAAACAAGAAGAAACTAGAATTAAAATAACAAAATTTCCATAAATTCCATACTGCACTACATAGTAGAATAATGAATAAAAGCTAAGAAAAAATTATCAATTGAAAGGAACTAAGCACATAACATTTTTGAATTGAAGGCCTACATGACAATTCAAAGATACTAAGACCTAATAACAAATTAAAATGAACTAAATACATTATAAGCTTATTAAGACAATTCTACTGGGAAAATGAAACATAGCTTAAATATTCAAAAGCACAGATCAAGTACTTCTAGGAAATAAAAAGAGCAAACAACGATGGCCTCCTTTTAATCTTGATGGGTAAGATAGCCCAATTCTCCTATTGCCTTCTATAAGCCCCAAAAGATCAAATATTGTTTCCCTTTTTGTTTACACGAATCAGAATTCAAAATTTTGATTCGAGTTTGTACGTGAGTGACTGTATTAACCGTATCTAAGTTTTTACAACAAATATCTTCTGCTTAGAAAGATTGCAAATTCATTAATTCTCTATTAGTACTTAATTCATAAAAATTTCATCACATGAATTCAATCACATGAATTTTATCACATGAATTCAATCAAAATTTCATCACAAATTCATGAATTCTCTATCCGGTTCACAATAAATTCAATAATCCTAATATGCTAATAGACTAAAAAACTTAGGAGTATGTTTTAAATAAGAACTTAATAGACTAAAAAATATTATAATATACTAATCTCTCTTTTAGGAGTTGGTTAAGAAAAGGAGAGATTTCAGATATTGGAAAAGTGGAAAAGAAGTTTATGTTCGCAATAAATGCCACTGCCAGCTGCTGCAGTATTCGTACGACGGCACGTGATTCGGGTGTTGCAGAATATTTGAAAGTCCGCAAGTTAATAAGTTATTCAACCTCCACTTTGAAGCTACTATCTACGATTTTTCTTTGGGTAAAAATAATAATAAATATAAGGTTTAGTATTTTTGAACCTTTAGATGTCTCCGACTATGTAATTTTTTTACAAATCTTTAATATATTTTTTATTAAAAAATTAGTTTCAAATAAATATCTTCAAAAAAATTTGTCAACTTTTGTAATCTGTTTAAATATTCATACTATTATTACAAATTTTGTACAACCAAACTAAACCTCTAGTTAAATAGGTGGATTTTTAATTAGTTTGGTTGGAATAGGAAGAAAAAAAAAAAGAGAACCACGTGAAATTGCTGAAAGGGAAGGATCAGATTATTCAGATGCCACGTAGAACAAACGTGCTGGTGTGGCAACGCTTGTGGCTAATGAATAAGCTTGACCAGGAATCCGTACCCCCGTCCCTGCAGCAGACCCCAGAGGCTAAACGCTCCGCTCTATTCACACCCTTTGTAGCGTGACTTTCTCGCATATCCACCTCAGAGCTTTTGTAGCAGTGCAAAGTCTTTTTGTTTGAAGGGGGGCTGGCTTCATGGCCTGCGTCTAAGGGGGGGCAGCCAATATAAAAAAACCCAAAAAAAGAAAAAAATGTTTAAGAGATTTTTCAGGCGATAGCAGCTGCCCCTCGCTAGATCCGCCTCTGGCCTTGGATTACCATGAACGGTTTCCACTTCTAAAGATGTAGAAATAGAGTCGCTAAGGTTAGGTTAGTTTCATGATCACTGGTATTTGGATCAACAACGGAAGTCATGGCCAAATATTTGTGCTCCCGTGGGAGGTAGATCAGGGAGCTAGAGAGAGAGAGAGAGGAGGTTTGGCTTTTGAGCGTTGCTGCTTAGAAGACTGAAGAGAGATCGTTAATTCAAGGCCGTGCTTGTGAGATGGTAAGAGAGCTTAACACGCCTGAGCATGTGTTTCACGGGTTCGGATGGGACATGGTACTGACATCGGACTGAATCGTTTCCACTTAAAATTTAATACCTGGAGACACGTAAATGGTTTCGTACGAAAAACGATACAGATAGTATTTAAGAAAAATTAGAATTCAGCCCTTTATCTTCATTCTTCCGGACTATTTTTTTTTTCTCAATTTGTTGAGATCTTGGGAAAGAAAAATCACCATTTTGATGGAAGAAAAAAATGCTTATTCTTTTAAAATAATTAATATTTTTTTTGAAGCATCTTCACAAGGTAAACGACTTAGGGTGGGTTTGTGTGGTAAAATTTTTGGTATTGGGTTTAGTGTTGGTATTGGGTTTAGTGAAAAAGTGAAGAGAGGTAATATTTTATAGTTTTTGTAATTTTTTATATTTTTTTATGGAAGAGAAAGAGATTATATTGGAATATTTTATTAGGAAATAGATAAAATTTTGAGTAAAATTTTAGTGACAAACGCAGCCTTACTCCTCGTAATATCAGCTAAAGCTCAACTTCCTTGAACTTGAATTATTGAATATAGAGTGTCTTCTCTTAGTCCGAAAAATATTAGTGAATTATATAGCATTTTATAGAAGCTGGTGGCCTAACCATCCTTTCTTATAGGGAGATTTGGCCATATGCAAACCCAAAAATTCTGGAAATTTTTAGAAATGTGGTAAAAATTAAGAAAATTGGAATTTCATTAAATTTTGTGAGAAAGTAGTATAAAATATTATGGTAGATATTGTGGACTTTTAGACCCATGATTGAAGGTTAGATAATGATTGTAGTAATTGGTGGGAGATTTACAACTTTAACCTCCCCCACCACAATAATGAACAGTAAAAAATCTACTTGGTGCCCTTATTTGGTAAATTGTCAAAACAGGCACTCATGTACCTTGATTGATGTGGGACCTGGTACTTACCATAAATAAATACTATAGGACAGCAGGATTTTTGTAATTTCATAGTTATTTTTTGTAATTTAAAAATAGATAAATATAATAAATAAATCTCATATCATTTAATTATCTAATTTATATAAAGTTTTTGACAACATAAACCTTATAATAAGATTTTATCTATCAATTATAGACGGAGGGTCAAAAATGTTGGGTCATGGTAATTTGAGGGTGAAATGTGACAAAAGTGATACTTTAGGGTGCAAAGTGAAAAATGTATGGTAGTTTGAGGGTGATAAGTGTAATTTCACCTGAATTTTAACTAGTAGGCGTAAACCAACTGTCGAGATTAGATAGAAGAACAAAATCTGTGGAGGAATATCTATCTAAGGATCCAATCCCTCGTAGCCCCAAATTCTGAATACCATATTGTAGCCTCGTGCAATGCTTGATTGCTCAAAATATTACAATTCTGTGTTCTTATGATTGAATGCAGAAGAGAAGGAATTTGCACGTTATGGCTCCAAGAAACACATTTTTTGGCGTGCCTATGTCTACAAAGACTACACAATTTGATTCATTTCCAGCTGGGAAGCTATACTGATTAGCGTAAGGGTGATACCGGAACCGGATGCATTCCGGTTCCGGTACTCACCGAAATTGGATTTTCCATTCCGGTTCCTTATATGGACAAAAAAAAAATTTGTTTAGTTCCTTTGACCCAAAAATGTATTTTTAAGTTGTTTTTTGTGGGCCAAATAACTCTAAATTAAAATTACAATTAAACAACTAAATTTCAAAACAATATTTCACTATTTCAAGATGCCAAAATAAATATAAATTAAAATTACAACTAAATTTCAAAACAAAATAAATATTATGAAAATAAACTCTAAATTAAATTTACAAAAAAACTATTAAACAAACAATTAATAATACAAATAAGTAAACAACTAAACATTTATCAAAAATTTAAATTGAAAGAGGTAAACTCTAAATTAAAATTATAATATTTTTAAATTTTTATAAAATATACCGGAACCGGAATTTTCCGGTATTTCCGCCGGAATTTCCGGTTCCGGTTCAGGAATTTCCCTAAAATGGGATCCGGTTCCGGTACCGGAAATGACCGGAACCGGTACCGGAACCGGAAATTCCGGTTGGAACCGGAACATTTGAACACCCTTAGATTAGCGTCGGTCCTGGAAGAGAAACAAAAGAGAGGATAGGATTTTTTATTATATTTTTTGTCACCTAAAATTCGTACTAAATTAGTACAAATCATAAGAAAATTACCAATAGTCAAATCAGCTTCCAAGTAGCACAAAATTGTCCAAAATTTTCAGATCTTTCAATTTCACCATTAGCCACATATGGGGTTGGAGACAGGTCGAAGCTACACAAATCTTCGCCTCTTTGCAACAACTCCACAACAAGATATACCCAGCATTCGGAGCATAAGACAGTCTGCCTGCATGCTTGATTAAATGGGGGTGTAATCCACAGTTCAGGCGACAAAACTACCTGGATCAGTATCACATCTCTGCAGACCTGGAATTCTATAGTTAAGCATCATGGAGGACACAATTTCCACTGGCAATGAAGACAGCTGCCGTTGAACAATTACCAAAACTCAACCGCAAACCAAGTACATTTAAACAAACGCTTCCAGTCGGTTGCTGAAAATCCCTGGCGCCTTTCCAGAAAACAAATCAAAGTAAATTGGAATCTTCTTTCTTGAAAAACCTCAATGTCACATATCAGACACGGACCACAGATATGCTTCCGTTTCTGTAGCTCGCTTCTCATTCTTCCTTTTGATCATTTCCTTCTCAAATCCTGCAGGATGCAGAAAACAGGAGAAATTCATCAGTTCAATAACTCAATACTTAATTCTTTGGCCCTATACTTCTCCGCGCACACGAATCTTCCTGTGGCCAAATTGCCTACAAATATCCACGACTAGCACCCCCGCAGACATTGAAAGACGCCCAATCCAAAATCCATAGCTTCTCTAACAAGTATATAAGAAATATCCAATTGAGAGATGATAGAGGTGAACCAACCATTACTACGGTCAACTCCATCCCAATGTCTTCCTGGCCTTATACCATACCGATTTGGTGCAGCATCTAATCCTCTTTTTAACCAGCTGTGATCAGGAATGTCCTGCGGAACTATAAACCCTGATTCCATCATCTTCTCGCTTTGCCCTAGGTTTGGGAGAGCCAGTTCAGGATGCTTCTTCTGCAACAGGTCAGAGGCCTATGTTGACTCAGGATAACATCCTATAATTTAAGCAACAGAAAATAAGTCAATTACTTGCCTTCACCAAATGCGCCATGGGATCACCCCATCTTAGCCTATCCTTCAGCATATTATCCAGTTCAGGATCATCTCTGCAACAGAGAATAGATCTATTAATTCCTGCTAGCCACGAGGTGTAGACATAGGAAAACGACATCCGCCTTTATCAAACAGAAGAGAGGGTGCCCCGAAATGAAGCACGGTCAATATACAAATCATCAAAGTAGAGGACTTAGAACCTTTCTTTCATTTACAAAACAAATTACTACAAGTAAACGAGCTTAAACCTGGAATAAACTTCAAACACAAATGCCTATCAGTTGTGTCATAAAGAAGAGACAAAAAAATGGGAGGCAGGCTCAACCATCAATAACAAACTCAATTTGCACTGTGCTTGAATCTCATGCCATGCTTCTTCTTTCTCCCAAACCTTTATTTTATTAAAAAGAAGAAAAGGAAGTAGGTAATTTCATGGCTAATTTCCACGAAACCCTTTGGTGAGTCCACCAGATTGAATGCAGAACCACTAAACAGCACAATCCATTTGACTATCACTATGCCGGTGTGAAACTCAACTTAGTATGGCACAATGGAGGAACAGACCCCTGACCCTAGCACTGGCTCAAAAACCAATTACCATGACTTCCCCCCAGTACAAGATTGTCTAAACAGAGTCAACAAGATGCCTAAATGTGTGACTTCTGTCATTTGGAATATAAAACATGGTATCATCATAAGAAATTACACCTTGATATCTGACACCTCGTTTTACCTGGTTCGCGCAAATGGTTGATCCTTTTCAAGTTCCAATTCCTGCAGCTTAGCTTCAGCTTCCCTCTTTTGAGCCAAGCCCTTGCCCCATTCCAACTTCTTCTCCTGAAAAATATTCACAGCAATTGAACATTGACTCTTCTACTAAATGAAAACGAGTAACATTTTCCTTCAAGTAGAGAAGCTTTTAAACTCAAGCTACAACATTAGCACAAAAATAGATAAAGGTGGTGTTTGGGTGCTAAAATTTTGGGCCTGATTAAAAAAATTACAAAATAATCTCTCCCCCCATCAATTTTTTTTCGTTATAATGTTCATTCAAATCTTCTCTCTCTTCACTTTTGCATCAATTCTCATAAACTATCTTCACTTTTTCACCAACTCCCATACCCCAAAATTTTAACAATCAAACACTATCTAAAACTTGTTCACCAAGGCCCAAGTCCTCAACCATTGTGCCCTCTACGATCCCACATGTTAAAGCCTCTCAAAACAGAACTTCAGCACTTGTGACGTAATTTCTATATAGAGATTCGTAATGAAAACCACCAACTATATTAGACAAGTCATAGCACACATGGATTCATTATGATGACATAATTTTTGGGCTAAAAATGCACGCGGGATTCATTAAATCTCTCCAAAAAATCTCTAGTTTCCTTGAACTCCACCAGTTTACCAAACAAGTTTGCCAACCACACCACTCCATATCTACCAAAACGAATCGAACTCTGCAACATTGTGAAGAATGATGTTATGTTGATGTTTAATGAGTTCGCTAGGGCTGAGAAGTTTGTTCGGAGCTTAAACTCTTCTTTCATTGTCCTTATTCCCAAGAAGCCGGGGCGGTGGATCTTACGGATTTTCGTCTCATTAGTCTTGTGGGGGGGGGGGGGTGTACAAGATTTTAGCCAAAATGTTGGCTAACAGGTTGAAGTCTTTGTTGGCCAAGATTATTTTTCCCTCTCAAAACACCTTTGTTAGGGGGGACAGATTCTGGAATCAATGCTTATTGCCAATGATTGCATTGATTCCAGGTTGAGATCAGGAGTGTCGGGCATGCTTTGTAAGCTGGATAATCATAAGGCCTATGATCATGTGAAATTGAGTGTGGTTTCGGTGAAAAATGGTGTAGTTGGATCTCGTTTTGCATTTCGCAGATGAAGTTTCCAGTGATAGTTAATGGCTGCCCGAAAGGATTTTTCAGTAGTTCCCGTGATCTGCGGCAAGGGGATCCACTTTCTCCCCTCCTTTTTGTGATAGTTATGGAGGCCTTCAGTCGCATGTTGGGGAGTGGTTGAGCATGGCGGTTTAGAGGGTTTTATGGTGGGAGGTGGTACGGGGGGGAGTGAGCATTTCTCATTCGCCGTTTGCGGATGAACCTTGGTGTTGTGTGGGGCGGCGGAGAGACACTTTTGGAGTCTTAGATGTCTCCTCATGTGCTTTGAGACGGTCTCGGGTCTTATAATTAATTTTTCTAAGTCCGAGGTTATTCTCATTGGTAACGTTGATAATGTTCAGGATTTGGAGGGTATTTTGGATTGTGGTGTCTTCCTTGCCAATGAGATATCTTGGGCTCCCAAACTTATTTTCTTTCATTATTTCCTATCCCCGTGGTGGTGGCAAATAGGTTTGAGAAAATTCAGAGGGACTTCCTTTGGGGTAGCGATGAGATTGTGCACAAGTTTCATCCTGTGAAGTGGGAGTTGGCGTGTTCACCTTTTCTGAATGGGGGGTTAGGGCTCCACAGTATTACTTTGTTTAATAAGGCTCTTTTGAGCAAGTGGCTGTGGGGTTTTGCTCAGGAGAGAGATAGTCTTTGGAGGGTTGTCATCCCTGCAAAGTATGGGTGTGCAGCGGGTGACTGGAGAACTTCCCCTTGTAGGGGGTCTTATGGTGTTAGCCCTCGTAGATTCATTAGCAAGGGTTGGGATGTTTTCAGGAAGCATATCAGATTTTTGGTGGGCAGTGGTTTAAGGGTGAGTTTTTGGCATGATTGGTGGTGTGGCGATAAACCCTTGTCTTTGACCTTCCCGGTTGTTTACTCTGTCTCGTTGTAAGGAGGCTACGGTGGCGGACTATTTGGTGGGGAATGTTGGTCACGCAGTGTGGAATGTCCCCTTTGTTAGATCAGTGAATGATTGTGAGATGGAAGATTTTTCTGCGTTCTTTTCCCTCTTGTATGGTTCGATGCTTAGGAGGGGGGAGGAGGACAAGTTGTCTTAGACGGGTTCTAAGAAGGGCTCATTTTCGGTTAAGTCTGTGTATACTCTTTTAGTGGGAAGGAACAACTTGTCTTTTCCTTGGAAAGGGGTGTGGAGGTTGAATTGCCCTATGAGGATCTCTTTCTTTGTGTGGGAGGCTATGCATGGGAAAATTCTTACCACCAATAATCTTCATAGAAAAGGAGTTTGCATTGCTGATTGGTGTTATTTTTGCCGCGGTGACGGGGAATCGGTTGACCATGTGATTCTTCATTATACTTTGGCGCGTGGTCTTTGGAATCATGTTCTTAGTATTGTGAATTTCCATTGGGTGATGCCTAAGAAGGTAGTGGATGTGTTGTAGATTGGAATAGGAGGCTTTCTAACCCGTTCGCGAAGGTTATTTGGAGAATGATTCCCTCGTGTATTTGGTGGTGTCTTTGGAGGGAGCGAAATTCTAGATGTTTCGAGGACGTTTATTTGTCTTTGGAGACGTTGCAAGGATTGTTGTTATTTTCTCTTTTTTTACGGGCTAATGCGGTGTTAGGGTACCCTTTTGTTGATTTTCATGATTTCCTTAGTTTTGTTGCTTGTTTGGATTAAGCGACTTCGGCATAATCCCTTATACTGCTTTCGCTTTTTCTAATGAGATTGGCTTACTTATCAAAAAAAGTAGAAGGACAAGTAATAGTTAATGAATGATGATCATGATGAAAAGGGTGGCAATAAATAACAGCCACAAGAACGCTAAGTACAAATGCTCAATTCTGTCAATTTCAGTACATAATAACTTCCTATGGAGTCTGATCATGACATTTTTTGCAGGTCAAACATGACTCGCTATATCAATACTAAGGCATGACAGGTTTAAGGTTTTATTCTGAAGTACCTTGGGCTTCTCTTCTACTTTTACTTTCTGCCTTGATTTCAAGAATTCGTCCTTTGATATACGTTCTCCTGCAGCATTGATGAGTGAGACTCAGCAAAGCATGTAAGCAGCACTAAGTAAGACATGAGATTAAAAGTTTAGATAATGACTTTTGTTAACCTTTTATCCGATCACGATATACAGGTTCTGCACCTCGACCACTTATAGAAGGATCCATCTCCTTAAACCTACATCGAGGAATAGGCATCAGAAATGAGAAAGCACTCATTTATTTACTGTACCAAAGCTTTTGAGAAGATCAACCACACCAATACTCTCTATTATGCAATAATTCTATCCTCTGTGCCCACCAAAACACAGACACAGACATTAAAAGACGATGGACCAAAATTCTAATACAAAACTAATCACATACTGGTAGAAGAAATAGGCCTTACAAATCGTGCAGATTGTAAATTGTGACCTTTCGAGCTAAATCCTATGCATGTACACACCTAGACAAAAGTCAACACACATTCTACTCTGTTATCTCTACTTCTATAGTCCCTTGGGTGGGAGAAAACAAAAACAAACTTCCCCAGTTTCCCCTTTACAGACAGAACCCGATTTCGACATTACAGAAACTACCTAGGAATGCAAGAGTTTGCAAGCTTAAACCTGGACATGGCAACTATCAAACAAGATCGTATATGCAGCCTCATGGAAACCTGAAGCAGGAATCCATAAAGCCTGCGAAGCTTCCTAGAATGGCCACATCTACCTGAGCCCTGTGCTAACCATGGTAAACAGGAAATTATCCACAGTCCATCCATTCTCATCATGAAAAAACCCAACTATAGAATTGGGTTGATTCACCATTGGACCACGAGGACACTAGAAGTGTGTTTACTTTAGGTACGATGTCATTGCTAGCTACAGAAGAGAGGATAAATCTCTACAGCAAGATGTAAAATATAATCCTAAAATCTGTAGTTAAGCACACTGTTGATTGTTGTAAATGTGCATATGAGACAAGAGGTATAATATGTTAAAGAGGCTCATAAAGATGGAAAACACCATTTATCAACCAGGAACGTGATTTCAATAGAGCATATTCAAAAATGAATTCGGAACTTTAACAACATAGAGTAATGTTTACCTTAGCCAATCATTCTTTTTAGTTCTAGCAATTTCTTCACTAATATCTTTGCCAGAAAGCAGACCAGTTTTTTGTTGCTCTTTCCCAGCAGCTTCCTTTCTGCTTTTCCTCGGTGGAGAAAGATCCGGAAGCAAAGTTGCATGTGAAGAACCAGTTTCAGTTCCACGCCTTCGTGGAGGGGAAAGATCGGGCATCCCATGCCTCCCAACATCCTCCCTACTTTTCCTTTGGGGTGAAAGATCAGACTCCAGGGAAACACGGAAGTCATCGTGATTTAGCGAACCATGACGAGGAAAGGCAGTTGCCTTGTGGTTCCTGCTTTCATTACCTGCCAATTGTTGAAGTCGTTGAGATGGAGAAAGATTAGAATTCAGGATGAAAAAATGAGGAAGCTTTACAGCAGATTCAGTTAATGGTGTGTGGCGACCTCTCTGCCGCTGCCGTGGAGGTGAAAAATCAGTATCTTCTTTTCCAAAAACTGAAGACTTTGCTCTAGGTTCTGGTGGAGACATATCAGAGTTCAGTCCTGTGGAATATGTGTGCTTCATGTCAAGTTCAGGTGATTGAGTACTGTGGTGCTTAGGCCGCTGCCTTGGAGGTGACAAATCGGCGTTCTCTCTGCTGGAATGCAATGGGTTCAATTCAGGTTCCATTGAAGGTGTGTCACTCTGGCACCTCTGCTTACGTGGTGGGGACATATCAGAATTCAGGTGTTTTGGAGAGAGTGAAACCCAACCACTTCCGTCTTCTGATATGGCATTATATGCACGCATAGCCCTCAATTGTTCCAGCCTTCTCATCCGCTTGACCTCAATGTCCTCATCAACTTGCGGCTTCTCTTCATCTACATAAAATGACAGAACATGTTCATTGTAAGATAACAACACCCTTAACTAGAAATGGAAACACAACATTCGAGAAAAAAACAGTGTAGCGAATTTTACCAGCAGAATCATTTTCGTTTTCCTCTTCAAGATTTACGGGTTTCTGCCAAACTGGATCTTCATCCACGACTAAGACACCCCTTGAATCTGGTTTACTTTGGACCACCTTCTTCGTCTTCTTCTTCTTCTTCTTGTTCTCTTCTTCCTCTTTGCTCTCGTATCTCTTTAGATATTCTTTAAGGGACTTGGATACCGAAGTTGAAGCCGCCGCCATCTCTCAGTATCAATGGCTTCGGCCCTGCTAGTATCAAAGCCTACATTATTATAAAACCAACTTAATCACGCCAAATACAAAATGGATCCATTAGATATTCTAACACTGGACTCTAAAAACTGCTATCAAACCCAAATAAATATTTTAAGCTCTATGCAATTCGAATTTTTTACACACAAGTACGAACACAGAGAGGGCGAACTCGTACCTATTGCACCTAGGGTTAGAATATTAAAGTCTCTTGCAAATATTCTTCCCGAATTTGGAATTTTCCTACGGAATTACCTTCAACAGCTTCCCTGCACGCCGACTTTCGCCCAGTCGAGGGGTTTCGGACATGAATTAGCTTCGAACCTCTCTGGTATGGCTGTTTTCGCTGTAAAATGGATCGGGTCATCAAGCCTGGGTTACATTGGCTGAAGACCTTATTAACGTTAGTGCGGGTGGACGGATCCGTTTTTTATCATACTTAAAGGAGGTGGTGTATGTACCCAAATTCCAATCCTAGTGGAATGCTTTTGTTTTTATTTTATTTTTAGGGATAAATGCAAAAATTAGTCTACGTGCTATTCGCAAAAATCGATTTAGTTCATGTGATATGAAAAATATCGATTTAGTCCTTGTGATTTCAGAAATTGATAAAATCAGTCTCTGATGGAGGACTAATAACAAACGAAAATAGAATCACAGGACTAAATCGATATTTTTCATATCACAGAGACTAAATCGATTTTTACCTATAGCACAAACACTGATTTTGCATTTATCTCTTATTTTTAAGCGAAAATAATTAATTAATATTATATGATAAAATTTTGATATTCGAAATAAAAAAACATCAAGCGTACCTTCTTTTTTTTCCTCTAGGCAAACATCTTCCCCGTCAGTTGTTTCGACAGAGGGAAAATGTGAGAGAGGAGGAATACTGACTTTTTTTATTCTGTTCCGTAACGACTACTAACACTATTGTCAGTTGGTTAAGTGGGGCCTACTTGCAATCTTAGGTGGCGATAGTTCATTGGGAACAGATTCACTTGATAGATTACGCGGGCGCAGTAGATAGGATGAGTTGAGCAGATAGGACATGGAGCTGCACCCTTTCAATATCCCACTGCCCAGTTGTTCAGTCTCCCGCATACAACGCACAGCACACGGAAGAGAGAGAGCCAAAAGAGACGTAGAAAGATGACCCTTCTCTAACCCTGTAAGGTACTTGGCTTTCCTTTGGGTCACAGGTTTTGGATTTGTATTTATGTCCGACTTTGTCTATCAATTGAATGTGAGGAAGTTTATGATCGTCTACAAAATGAAGTCGTTTTCTTGATGAAAGCCATTGGTAATGGTAAACAGAACATGTCTACTGGGGATAGAGTTATTTTACGCTTTAGCAGAGGTCTCGCTCGAGGATAAAATTATCAAATCTAGATTTCACTGCAAAGCGTACTAACGGTAGGAAATCCTTCGCTTGAAAATAAGGCCTTGCTTGGTTTTCCTCTTCAAATCCTGCTGCTTTTGTTACACGTGTCTTGCATTCCTGAGATAAACACTTGATGCAGTGAAGGCGTGGGAGCTCAAACTGCACAGTTACCCTCAAATCCAACCCAAGTTCTTTCAAAACTACCAGTAATGTCTACCAAGAAAGAATGGGGTGCCTGCAAGAAAGTACTATTCTTGTATATGAATATGCAGGTCTTTATGGTTTTAGGTCGATATTCACCAGCTATTCCCAAGCCATGAGGCAAGATATCAGGACCCCACAGATTAGAAAATCTCTTATATCTTCTAAACGCCTGATTAACAATCATACCCCCCACACAGCATCTTACAGAGGGACTTCCTTTGTTATGTTCATATCCGTTTAAAGGGATGATTGATATAATCTTCCTTCTGAACAATTGGTCCATTTAAATTACTCTTGTAATTGTACGAAAAGACTACTTACTGCAGTATGTTGAAGCACTTACATCTCTTCTCTATGACTGATGTTTGGTGCTTATGTCAGTATATAATGTATAAATGAGGCCATTTGGACCTAACAACCAAGCTTTAGTAGATAAAATCATCCTGTGCTGTTGTCATTGCTGTGCCTTTATCTTACTACGTGTTTTTTTAGAATTCCAAGCTAGTATTCATCATTGAACTCCAGACTATCTTTACTATTACCTGTTTTCTTGGTATTTTTTTCTTGAACTGTCACTGGAAGAGGATTATAAGTATCTCTCCTTGTTTATCTATCCATGTTTAATTCTAGACGCTACTGGTATGCCAAGATACAAATGGCTGCTGTATTCTGTACCCTAAACCAAGGGTCAGGCCTGAAGAAACTCAATGAATACCTGCTGCATCAGAGTTGCATGAGAAGGCAAGCTTCATCTCTTTTTTTCACTTAACATTGTGCAACCACCACAGTGCGAGATAGACCAACTCATCATAGTCTATGTGGCACAGTGCCACATAGACTATGATGAGTTGGTCTATCTCGCACTGTGGTGGTTTCGTTACTATGGTAATAACTGGATTAATTGCATAATTATGTGTTGTTCTTCCAAGTGACGATAGGTTTAAGAGTACAAATTCATTTTCCTTTTGGGGTGGAAGAGTCAGAGGATGAGAGTGCTCATTGCCAATTCTCAGCATTCACTGACAGTTGTCATTTCTTAGGTATTATCTGGACTCCAAAAGATCGTCACATTTCTTCTGCAAGGGTAGGAAACTTTTCCATGCCAGTTACAGAAGAAAATTACAGGTCAAAAGAGGGGATCAATCTCAAAAAGCACTTTTGGAAAGTAAAGAGGACTATTCTGGCACTGCAAGTGAAGATGCCAACAATGACTATGTTTCTAAGACAACGTTGATATGGAGGGCAGTTAAATTACCAATATACTCAGTTGCACTGATTCCTCTCACTGTGAGTTTTTGTGACAATTTGAATTTCATTCTAATTGATCAAGAGCACAGGTGTTTGCATCAGAAACATGTTTTGATCAACTAAATCATATAATTTCGCCTCTCATTTTTCAGTTACATGTAATTGCAAAGTCCACCTATGCATTCTGCACTCACTAAACAATATATCTATGACTATATAGTCATAATAGTACTCAGTATCCCCTCTGCTAAAAGTGAACCCTAAATCAAGGCTTTTGCTAGCAAAAGGACATTTATTAAGAGATGAAAGGATTTGAAGAAGTGAGCATTTTTTTTGTCTGAAACTGCATGCCTTGTCTCTTTCTGAGGAATGTGAACACAGGATAACTAAACTATAATTTATTTCCTGACATTGGAAATGAAATCCCACAATGTACTCATCCAGGCTGCTGTCGCTCCCTGCAGTTTAAATCATATGCACTTTTTTTTTCTAAGAGTTTAAAGCATATACGCAGTTTTGCTTCTTACTCCTTTTTTTGTAGAGTCCACAAACAGGTGGGTAGTGCTGCTGCTTATTTTCAGACAGGCATATGCTCAGCTAGGCGTTATCTTGTTCTTTTGGCTTCCTCAGTTCTCATTATCACATGGCTAAATTTAAGGTGAGTCATATTTACTGTTTCAGGGAATGAGTTGAGTCTGACCAAGCTTAGTGGGGTCCACTACAGATCTGCTACTTTTCTAGTCGCTAATAAAAGATGACATTCCCTATTTTTGCCCCATTTTCTATCATTGTTTGTGGCAGTTACATACACTTACAGTATGAGGACCCAATTAGTATGTGAAGTACATCAATGCTCCAGTCTTCAGGCCCTATAAGGTCCACTCTACTTCTACTCCGTATGCCCTCCTGAGCCACCAAACCAGCCATGCTGTGCATTTATGGGCTATCTTAGAAGAGACCTGTGCTTTTTTCATTCCAGTTTATTGTGACAAAACTCAGATCTAATACAGAGTTCCGGACCATTTCAATGGCCCTTACAAGCAAAGCAGAAAATCGATGTGTGGTTCAAAATTAGAGATATCTTGATTAGCAAAGAAAATTCTGGATCCTTTTCTCTTCTCTCTCTCTCTCTCTTTCTCTCTCGCTGAAAATAACTTTAATTGGGTCCTCGTATAACCAGCCATTTATGCAGAGCCCATTTTTTTCTACTTCTTACATGATAACCTAATGAATTTAAGTTCATAATTTCTCCCCTTCCTGATTGAAAAGTTATTGATATAAGCTCACAACTTCGCTTTGACAACTTCAGCAATGATGTCTATGATTTCGACACAGGAGCGGATAAGAACAAAAGAGAATCGGTTGTGAACCTAGTCGGCAGGTAAGCTTTTTAATTGTTTTCAGAAATTATTTTTTTTTGATGTTTTACTTTGGTTGGTACAATACCATTAGATAATATAGCTCTGTAATTCGTTTGTGAAGCCGTACAGGAACCTTAATTGCTGCTTACTCATTTCTTGCTCTTGGCTTTATGGGGCTGACTTGGGCATCCATGGAGGCTGGAAATATGCGTTCACTAATCCTACTGGCATGTGCAATTGTTTGTGGTTACATATATCAGGTATAGACATGATCTTAGGTTCAATTTTATGGGATATTATGAATAAAGTTCATCAGCTCTGTTTCAATATGATCTATACTGCAGTGCCCGCCATTTCGGTTAAGCTACCAAGGATTAGGAGAGCCGCTGTGCTTTGCAGCATTTGGCCCGTTTGCTAGCTCTGCCTTTTACCTATTGCAAGGCAGCACAAGGTTACTTGACCTATATGATCACAGGGCCATAGATTTAAATTTCATTTTCCTGCAGCTAAAATATTGACTTCATTTAGCTTTGACAGTGAGATGAACTGTCTGCCCTTAAGTGGCACGATTCTTTCTGCATCAATTCTCGTCGGCTTAACAACAGCCCTAATCCTTTTCTGCAGTCACTTTCATCAGGTATTGAATTTAATACCCATTTCCACTCCATTTTTTACTCTTCTTGGTTGTCTGTGTCAGCTGACAGTTGTTATGGATATCATTCAGGTGGAAGGAGACAGGGCAGTTGGAAAAATGTCCCCTCTGGTGAACGATCTTAGCTGAATTTTGCTGTTTTAAGACGTTTATAGAGAAACAAATAATGTATGGAGTTTTAACTCTATTTACTTGTTTGCATGCAGGTTAGGCTGGGCACCAAAAGGGGTTCAACGGTAGTGAAGGTGGCTGTCATAGCACTTTATATTCTATTGTTAGCTCTCGGGCTAATCAAAGCGATTCCTTTTACTTGCCTTGTAAGTCTTGCAATTTGGTGAAGCATATGACTGACAATATTGGAAAGAATTGCACTATATTCTCATCACCTTTTTTTTTGGCTTTCTCAACTCAATCATGGTATTTTCCAGCTTCTCTGTGCTTTGACATCGCCGGTGGGAAAACTGGTCGTTAATTTTGTCGAAGATAACCACAAGGTCAGTCGTACACTTGTATGATGCTTCAAACCTACCTGTGTTTCTGAGCTAACTGTTATAAATGGTGTCACCAACAATGGTGTACGAGAGAATCACCCCCTTGTTCACCCAAAAGAAGCAAATTTGCTGACAAAATGCAGTCTACTAGCCTCTCAGCGAAGTAAAATTTACTCCTGCAGGACAAACAGGAGATCTTCAGGGCTAAGTACTACTGCGTGAGATTGCACGCTTTATTTGGAGCTGCATTGGCTGCTGGACTGGTAGTGGCTAGAATGATCCCAAAAACATATGGTGCGCCGAGGCTCATATGAACGATTGTAACACAACTCAGGTCTCAGAGTGGTAGTGGATAGAAAGTTTGCTGGATTGAACAAGAGGCTATGCCCTACTAGTCGTGGAGAAATGTTTTTGTCATACTGTCTTGGGCGAATATTTTAGAGAAAAATCCTTTTGTCTGTTAAGATTCAATCGACCAGACGTCCGCCACACATTTTTTTTGTTTGAAAAATCCTTGTTACACTTTTTTTTTTCTTTACTCCCTTCATGACCATCGGTCCATCAAACCGTTCAAAATAACAACTAAAATAATTTTAAGGGTAAAGTCATAGTTAACCCCGCAAGTATGAGCAAAAATGAAATTGATACCTGCAACTTTCAAAACAACGGTTTAAACCCCGTAACTTTTAAAAATCATCAATTCATGCCCCCGAAATCCAACGGAAAATCATGCACAATGACAAAAATGTCCCACCAAAACTAAATTTTGAAAATAAATTAAAAATAAATAGTTTATTGAGATAAAGTTTCAATAGTTTTATTTTTAAAAAAAATATTTTTTATTTATAATACTTTTTTTAATAATTTTATCTTAGAATGACATTTCGATCATTTTACAAGATTTTTCATCGGACTTAACAACTAATTTAGACGGGGTGCGAATTGATGATTTTCAAAAATTACAGCTTAAATCACCGTTTTGAAAGTTACGGATACCAATTTGATTTTTGCTCGTACAATCCCATAATTTTATTTGTGTAATGTGGATATTTGAAGACTGTATATGAGAAAATCATCCATTGAGTCATTTGAAAACCATACCATAATAAAGAACCGAGAATTGCAAAATCCGCAGATGAATCCCCTAGAGCTGATCCCTGCTGAAATGAATCTCCCTATGAATTTACCATGCACTGCCCCTGTGCGTTGTTGAATCTCACATGACTATTGACCAGCCCAAGAAGGCAACATTGAGCAAACAGCCACTTTATCGAACTGATTTACCAGCAGCGATTACAAGAGTTCTGGGCTCCAAAGAGATCATCCCAACATAGGCATCACATGCTCAGATGACTCCCACAGTTATCATGCCCTTTATCTTTGACGTCAATATTTTGCAGAAACACAGGAAAATGCAAGAACAACTACATTAATGTCATCATCACACTAGGGATTTACCGTCTGAAGAATCGGCCTTCGCACTGTAGATTGCAGTATGTCAACTCTATGATTTTTCTCCCAGTTTTACTATTCGAGTTTCAATGAACAGACCCATAATCTTGGATGTCCACAGCAGAAGTATATAATGAAGAGCAATGATTTTAATAAGATACAGATGCCAACAAATTCAGTCAACCCTAGACGAGCAGAACCATGGAAAGTCTCCTGAAGTATTTAGACAGGTTTCAGATCCATAGTCCTGGCTAAGACATGGGATAGTATATAGTCCCAATCCTGTTATCTCCATCAATTATTGCAGTTCTAGGTAATCACATACCGAGTAGCTATCTGACTATTTATTCCTTAGAATGACCAAAAGATTGATTTCTCAAAAAGTGGTAAGTTACTGACATGCCAGATGACTGTCAACATATGTGTTCTTTGTATTGAATACGATGCAAATAATTGTCTTTCACAATCATCAGAAACCGAAGTCAAGAATCAGCAGCTCCCATCTGTAATTTGAGGCAAACTTCTGAGCAACTTTAATTGTAACATTTGATCCGAATACAAATCATTCAAAAGCTTCACAGGTCAGATCACTCCACTACTACCGTCTACGGAAGCCCTGTGCAACGAAGCCCACCTAATTTGTAAAGGAAATCAACTTCTTTGAGATTCCATCATTAATCCAGGTTTGTGTAGATGGAAGAATACAAGAATGTAGATACCTGGAGAGGTAACATGTACAGAAAACCCTTCGAAGATAACTGAAAGACATTTTTAGACGTTCATCATCCCAACTTCGATTCTTTCACTAACTTAAGATCACAAGTTTGTTATCCATCACATAAAGCCATTCCATGAAGCTTCTAACTGAAGTTCCAGAAGAAACTCAAGACCATAAACAATATACAGCCGGAATATATGCTGTTTTATAATGTTTCCCACCCTCCTACTGGGGTAACACCACAAAAAAGACACTGTAGCATGAGCTTCAATTGTGTACATAAGTCCGTAATCACTCCCTTATGAATTTTTAACCAAGTGCCAAACACATTAATTTACAAATTCCTCTCAATATTTCACGACTGCAGATCTCATTCCTAACGCTTCCTATCTTAATATCAATTTCTTTGTCAGTCAACTTCTCAGACAGTACAGATGATGAATTGGACAAAGTCAGATTTTCTCCAAAGTCAGAAGCCTTATCGCTAACACCAAACTCATTCTGCCAGTGATACACCAAGTCTCCAAGATACCCACTAAATCAACCTCCAAAGGAGCGCTCCAACTCCAGAGACTAGGTTATATACGCAAAATGTTCTATTTGGTACAAAGTCATAGGAGGTCCTTTTTTTGAGGGGTGAATAACATTCATACAAGTCAATGGAATAACCACATACAAACTCACCTTAGTAGTGTGAGCCCGAACTTCTGCCACTTAGGTAATCATCATCTAATCGTCGAGTTGAGTAATGAGGTGGGTATGCACCTACATCTACCTACAAAAATAATTGTATTGCCCATTAAAAACTTTCTAAACCTGTATATCAAGGCAATAAATTACACCGATTAAACAATGTAATCATACCTCTGATCGAGAAGGCACATAATCCCTAGACATATAGTCTCTTCCGTATCTGGAATATGCCCTTTCAGCATCTCCTCTACTAATCTCATCCGTGAGAGTTGAATCTATGAAACAACATCCAACAGATAACTAGAAAGGAGAGGAAGGATAATATACTTATATGTTTGCTACGGTGTGTTTTCAAGTACCTCTTCTGTACCCCGTAGGTGATGATTTTGTCAGATACAGTCGCTGAGAATGCCCTGCATATCTCCGACTACCTTCATCATACCCGAGATGAGACCCACGCCCCGCCCTACACAATAATAGAGAAAACAATGAGGACGAGGCTTAGAAAAATACCAGTACTTGCTCTTTTCCAATAATTTGGAAATGACAGTTATGGAAATATGAATTGCTATCTTCACACAAAAATGATAACAATTGCTTTCATATATCACCCTCATATTAAAGGATTGGAAGTCAAAGAGTAAAAAATAGAGGTGGCAATGCTTTCTTGCACCCATCTTTTGGAGTTCAATATTATAGATGATAAGGAGCACAAATCCCGAAATTCTAAACTGCACATTATCCAAGATAAACATAGCAATAAATTTTCTTTTTTTTTTTATAAGTAAGACAATCTTATTAGGAAAAAAGGGCATCAGTACAAGGGGCTATACCGAAGCCTTTAGTTCAAACAAGCAAGAAAACTGAGAAAATCATCTAAATCAACAAAGGGACCATTTAACCAAGCGTTAGCCCAACAAAAAAGGGAGTATAACAAAAAACCCTGCAGCCTAACAATAGAACAAGAACGACTCTCAAAGCATCTATTATTCCGCTCCCTCCAAAGGTTCCACCAAATACACGCAGGAATCATCCTCCAAATAGCCTTAGCGAAAGGGTGAGAGAACTTCCTATCCCAGCTCCACATCACCTGCATGACCGTCGCCGGCATCACCCAACTGTAATTAACAATACTGAGAATATGGTTCCACAGCCCTCTAGCCATGGTGCAATGAAGAAGCAGATGAGCAACCGACTCTCCATCACCCCGACAAAGATAACACCAGTCAGCCATATACAATCCCCGTCTCCGAAGATTATCAGTAGTAAGGAGCCGCCCGAGCGTAGCCTCCCAAACAAAAAAGGAAACTCTAGAGGGACATCTCGACCGCCACACGCCCTTCCACGGGAAAAGCACATCATGACCATTATCAATACAGTTATACATGGATCTCACTGAAAACCTCCCGTCCCTATCCTCCTTCCAACATATAAAGTCATCCACGCTTCTCCTAATAACCACCCCATACAAAAGGGAGTAAAAAGCCGAAAAGTCCTTCATTTCCCAATCATTAGCAGATCTAACGAAATCAATGTTCCAAACCATAGACCCACCGTTCCCAACCACGCACTCCCCCACCATAGCATCCTTATGAGAAGCCACCGAGTAAAGAAAGAGAAACGCACAAGATAATGGTCTATCACCACACCACACATCATGCCAAAAACTGATCCTATCGCCGTTACCCACCACAAAACGGATATGGTGACTAAAGACCTCCCAACCTCTGCTAATGAATCGCCACACACTAACACCATAAGGCCCCCGCCGAGTGAGAGTCCTCCAACCGCCCAAAGAACAACCATACTTTGCTGCAATAACCTTCCTCCACAATCTGTCCCGCTCAAGAGCAAAGCGCCAAAGCCACTTGGACAAGAGAGCCTTGTTAAAAGCCACAATACGTCGAATTCCCAACCCCCCATGCTGGATAGGAGAACACACTACATCCCACTGCACAAGATGGAACTTACGAACATTACCATCACAGCCCCAAAGAAAATCTCTCTGAATTTTTTCCAACCGGTTAGCCACCCCAACCGGAATAGGGAAAAGAGAAAGGAAATAAGTAGGGAGGCAAGAGAGAGTAGACTTAATGAGTGTGAGTCTACCCCCCTTAGACAAGTATAATCTCTTCCATCCCGCCAATCTCCTCTCCATCCTCTCAATAATGTCATCCCAGATCTGAACACATTTGAAACTAGCGCCCAACGGAAGACCGAGATATTTCATAGGTAGCGAGGAAACACCACACCCCAAAATTTCAGCAAGCTCCTGAGAGTTAAGAACATTACCAATGGGAATAACCTCGGACTTAGACAAATTAATCTTGAGGCCAGAGACCGCCTCAAAACATAATAGGAGACAACGAAGGTTCCGAAACTGATTCACATCCGCCCCGCACAAAACCAAGGTGTCATCAGCAAAAAGCAAGTGGGATATAACCACACTCTCTCCAGGGCCACCACCCACCTCAAAACCCTCCAAACCCCCATGACCCACCACTCGCCCCATCATGCGGCTAAAGGCTTCCATAACAATGACAAACAGGAGGGGAGAAAGAGGATCACCCTGCCGTAACCCACGAGAGCTTCCAAAAAATCCTTCCGGACAACCGTTGACTACCACAGAGAATTTCACAGAAGAAACACAGAATAAAATCCACCTACACCATTTTTCACCAAAGCCACATCTACGCAGCATATACAAAAGAAACTTCCAGTTAACATGGTCGTAGGCAATAAATTTTCTTACTCAATTTTAATTAACACTGGCTACGGGGCCAACTAAAATAAAACACAAGTTACTTTAGAGATTTTTTTAATAAGTACAAGTTAATTTAGAGATAAAGGGGACAATGATATAAATGAAACTAGCAGCAACAAAAATGACAACATCAAAGAAAATACGAAAGCAAGAAAAAAACTAAAGCACCCGAGCAACAGAACACCTTGTAGAGTTACTTCGATAAGACTTGTCACTGGAAGGCAAGTCAGAACTGCCTCCCCTGTAATCAGAATAGGTTCGCGGTCGCCTAATTGAAGCTTCAGCATAACCAGCATCCACTTCCTCCTAGAAAGGAAGAAGTTAATCAGAAGAGGATAAGGAAAACAGCAGCACATGTCTACATGCTTTAAAAAAGATCACTGACAATGGCAGAGTGAGGACGCTTCGAACTGGAACTAGAACTATAATCGTTGATATGACTACCCCGATAGTTTGAACGCTGTTCCATGTATTCTCCATAGCCATAAGCAACATGAGGAGACTGTGTACGAGCAACAGCACGAGACACCTTCCTTGGAGGACTTTCCAGGTACTCAGATCCACGAGAGGGGTAAGCATCTCTGTAAGAGTGTCTATTAAAGGGAACTCTAACAAAGTCAGATGGCCTGGATGGCATTTTATCTTCCAGGAAATAATCCCTCTCTGAGCTGATCTTTTCATAAGCTTGAACTGTCCCAAAGGTGACAGGAATAAGCCAGGGGGAAAAGGAGGAAGGAAAATGCTAGAATTGTAATTGATACACAGTTCAACATACCAGTGGACCTTCTGTCAGATGATCTCTCCAGTGGAAAAAATCTCCTCCTGCTCCCAGTTCCATAGGATACTATATCTCTGTCCTTTGGATCATAGGATCGGCTAGAACCACCATCACCACGACTTTGAATGCTTCTCCTATAATGATCTGTGGACCTGCGAGGATCAATGAAAGAACTACTGGAACTCCAGTGACCCCTACCACCACGACTATTGCCATGTGCAACAACATAGCCTCCCCGAGCTTGTCTAGCTGTCTTGCCTCTCTGGCGTGGCCTAGACAACCTTGCCCTAACCTGTAACTGCAAAAATTGTAATTATCTTTGTCAGCCAATGTTATTTGCATAAGTTTCAACAAGAGTCTAGCTTGCCTATTGTTGCTTGACTGCTACAGAGACATCGACTATGGATAAACGCCAATGCAGTAGGTCACTGATAATTGCGACAAACAGTGGCGGAATGTTCAAAAATCCAGAAGTGAAATAACTAACCTAAGAGTAGAATGTTGAGGACTTGGTGTTACAGCTACCTAACAGTGGAGCCCCATGTCCTTTATCTCACTCTTTCTAAGCAAATAGAATTATTACATGATGCTTTTGCTCACTGTCCAGTTACCACACGCATTGCATGTTCCCCACCGTTACCATTATAGAAGATCCCAACTCGTCCGATGTTTTTTTTTTACAAGTAAGAAATTATTATTAGAAATAGAAGAAAGAAAGTGAAAATAGTACAAAGGTTGTACTAGGTTCACTAGAAAATACAAGCGAAGAAGCTAATAAAATCCTGGAAATCTCTCACATAGCATTAACCCATTGAAATAGAGAATGCATAAAAACACTCTGTAATCTCTCCACTGAAGAAGGTAAATCCTCGAAACATCTACTACCTCCCGCCAAAGACACCATCAAATACAAGATAGAATGGTCTTCCAAATTGCCTTAGCAACAGGATCTACAAACTTCCTTCCCCAACATAGTAGGACATCGACCACCCTTGCTAGCATAATAACCCAATGAAGATTCGTTATACCAAAAACATGCTGCCAAATTCCACTAGCCAGTGAACAATGCAATTAAACATGATTAACAGACTCTTCATCCATCTTACATAAGTAGCATCAATCAAGGACACACACTCCCCTCCTCCGAAGATTATCAGTAATCAAAATTCTACCAAGTGTAGCCTCCCACACGAAGAAAGAAACTCTTGTGGGAACTTTTGTCTTCCAAACTCCACACCAAGGGAAAGACTCAGATTGATCCCCAGAAATAAGACCATAGTAGGATTTAACAGAAAAAACTTCATCCTTTGAACCCTTCCAAATCAGCTTGTCTTCACTATTTCTACAAACCACCTTATCATAGAGTAGAGTAGAAAGCAGTAAATTCTGTCATTTCTCAATCATTCGCAGTTCTCGTAAACTGAACATCCCAAACAATGGAATTATTAGTCACCGACATAGAATCCACCACCACCCCTTCCTTACATGGAGATAAGGAAAACAAAAGAGGAAACAACCAACATAATGGTCTATCACCACACCAACAATCATGCCAGAATCGAATTCTTTGCCCATTACCCACCACAAACCAAATGTGCTCATGAAACAAATCTCATCCTCTACTAATATGCTTCCAAAGGCTCACCCCATAAGAGCCTCAAGAAGGTAAAGTCATTCAATCTCCCTCCGAAGTTCCAAATTTTGTCGCAATAATAATCCTCCACAAACTATCCCTCTCAGTAACAATGCGCCACAACCATTTGCCTAGCAACGCTTTGTTAAACACCGACAATCTCTGAAGCCCCAAACCCCCCAGAAGGAAGAGGAGAATATACCTTATCCCACTTAATGGGATGAAATTTGTGAACTTCCAAGTCACTACCCCACAAGAAATCTCTTTGCAATTTTTCAATTCTAGAAGCCACAAAGCACGAAATGGGAAAAAGTGATAGGAAATAAGTAGGCAAACTAGAAAGCGTAGATTTGATCAACGTTATCCGACCCCCCTTGGATAAATACATACGCTTCCACCCAGCCAATCGTCTAGCCATTCTCTCCAAAATTTCATCCCAAATATGCATACTTTTAGATCGTGCCCCCAACGGAAGCCCCAAATAAGTCATTGGCAAAGCAGAGATACTACACCCCAAAATTGAAGCCAACTCCTGCACATTCCCAACATTACCAATCGGAATCATCTCTAACTTCGAAAGATTAACCTTTAACATGGAAACCGCCTCAAAACACAAAAACAAACAACGAAGACTCCTGATTTGCTCTAACTCCGCCCCACACAAAACTAAAGTATCATCAGCAAATAGTAAGTGAGAAACATCAAGTCCCTCACCACTAACACCGCCCACCTTAAAACCAACACTAACCCCATTCAAAACTAACTTTGCCATCATGCGGGAAAACGCTTTCATCACAATAACAAATAAGAGAGGAGAAAGGGGATCTCCTTGACGCAATCCACGAGTACTTCCAAAAAAATCCCTCAGGCGAACCATTCAAAAGCACCAAAAACTTCACCGAAGAAATACAAAATTATATCCAACGACACCACTTATCACCAAATCCACACCTCAGAAGATACAGCAAAAAATTCCAGTTGACATGATCGTAAGCTTTATGAATGTTCAACTTATATAACATGCCCGGTTCATTCAAACGCATACGTGACTCAATACACTCATTCGCTATCAACACCGAGTCCAAAATCTGTCTGCCCCTCACAAACGCATTCTGAGAAAAAGAAAATATCTTCTCTAGCATAATTTTCAGCCTATTCGCCAACACCTTAGCAAGAATCTTATAGACTCCTTCCACCAGCAGCTCCCGGCTTCTTTGGAATAAGAACAATAAACGAAGTATTCAAACTACAAACAAATTTACCAACCCGAGCAAATTCATTAAAACCATCAAGGACATCCCTCTTAATCACATCCCAACAAGATTGATAGAAAGCTAGAGAGAAGTCATCTGGCCCCGGAGCTTTATCCCCATTTAGACCACAAACCACCCCATACACCTCTTCCTCCTCAAATAACCTCTTCAACCACTTAGCCTCCTCCCCTAAAATGGCATCAAAATCCAACTCATCTAACGATGGTCGCCAAGCATAAGGTTCATCATACAAAAAAGAATAGAAATGCAAAATCTTATCTGATATATCTCTAGGATCCTCCACCACCACGTGCGAGATTTTTGTCTCTAACTCACTTCTTCCAAATCAATCAGATGATCTAACTCCCTATTAACCCCCACCTTCCTCTCCAACCCCTCAACATCAAGACCCCCTCCCTCATCCCTCTCATCCAATATAGACAGCTCTCTAAGCAAAGCCACCATTCGAAAACTAAGATTTCCGAAAACTTCCTTACACCATTCTCTAAGATCACGTTTCAAGGTCTTCAATTTCAAATTAAGCACATAACTAGGAGACCCCAAAAAATCATAACTACTCCACCAGCCCCTAATTCTCTCCACAAAACCCTCCTCTTTCATGCACATATTCTCAAATCGAAAAGGCCTCTTCCCATTTCCGAAGGTACTGCTTTCCAACATAATAGGAAAATGATCAGAATACATACGAGGCAATCTACGCTGAACAATCTTTGGATACAACATCTCCCAATCCGAAGTAAAAATGAACTGATCAATCCGAGACCACGATTGAGCAGCTCTATTATTAGACCAAGTATACGAGCCACCAAACAATGGAATATCCACCAATCCACATTCTGAAATGAAATTAGAGAAATCCTCCATAGCTCTTTCAATACCTCCGGACCCTGTCCTCTCATTAGGTCCATAGACCCACGAAAAAGCCCATTGTGTCCCATCATCAACGTTCTTGAATATAACCGACAAGGAAAAACTACCCTCACACTGATCCACCATTTCTAACACACGCGAATCCCATAAAATTAAGATACCTCCCGAGGCACCATCAGCCGGGACACAACTCCACCTCACATGTGGACCACCCCATAAGCACCTCACCACAGCCCTCGAAATCAATTCCAACTTCGTTTCCTGAAAACAAAGTAAGTCAAGTTTCCAACCTCGCACCAAATTCTCAATCCTACGACACTTAATCCTCTCATTGAGACCCCTGACATTCCAACTCAGAATTCTTGGCTTTATTAAAAAATTGATAAAGCCCTTCCCCCTTTTCTACCTCGCTTTGAAGTAGACGCCTGCCCCTCATAAACTCGTCCGATGTTTTAAAGTTCACTCTTTCCCTTAATACATATTCAATTAAAATGAACTCTGGCAGAGTTCACTATTCTGTCTAATTATGTCACAATGCTTGCATCCAATAGTTGTAGAATCATAAAGCAAATCATGTTCATATCTGCGAAATTAATTTTTTCCAATTTTAATGTGCCTTCTACCTTTTACCAATGAACACCTAATTCTATTGGTTTCACATTATTAGAACGAGATATAACATGTTCTGCAATGTGACACTACCCAATAAAAAAGAAATGCCACAAGGATGCTCAAAGATCAAACAATAGACATAACCTCAAACAAAAAAGAGCAGCCTACCTTCCTATCTCCATCCAGAAGTTTGGCATTATTAACACCATCAACGCAAGCCACAGCAGCAGCATGAGAGTCAAATGTTACAAAACCAAAATCAGTTCTTTTAGCAGCTGGCATGTTGCGTGCAAGTTCTACCTTTTCGATCCTCCCAAACTTTCTCAAATTGTTTTTGACATGATCTTCATCCCAAGCGGGAGGCAAACTATCAAGGAATACTGTCCTTACATGGAAAAGGGAAATACAATTTTGCAATGACCTCAGCTTACAGCTTCAAAAACATCATATTAGGAACGTTCTACCCCATATTTTGGTATTATACATCATATTTGTAACTCCTGAACCCCAACAACAAAAAGCAGTTAGATTCGAGTTTCTATATGCGTATGGTGACTAAGAAGAGCATAAACTGTATACAGACTTTAGGATAATATTACACAAACTGCAATGTATTGAGCTGATGGTAAATAAGTGAATATTTGGCTTTTTTCAAATAGGGGAGGAGTGACTTCAGGCGAGATGTAAGAAGAGCTCCAGAATAGGAGCCACACTTACTAGATCATAACATGACAGTAAAAATATGAATAACTCAAGCGAATAACGTCCTGATATGTTATAATCCTCCACAATCCATTATCAGCACAAAAAAATACACCAGATTTCTTTCTGCAGATGCTGCAAAACATGCAACTTTGAGTGTTTGACAAACTATAAGCACAATCACATAAAGGAGATCAGTATCAAGGACTTCACAGCAGAAAGAAGAATTAAATGGGAAAAAACACTCAAGTCAGTTCATGCAACCAGAAAGTAACCAATGCATATCAATGTCCTAAATCCGCAGTCCAATATAACCAGGAATCCCTTGAACAGACAAGCATAACATGCACATGTGAATACACGTACATGCATTTCTATGTCTACAGAAAGAATCTTCAATTTTGTAGAGCACTTGAAATCATCTATTTTAGGTGCTGCCTGGAAAGAAAACTGTAGTAGTACAACAAACAGGGAAGCTTATCATTGTGTCATGAGAACCAAAAAACAAAACATTAAGACAAACTTAGTACATACATGTGACATAATTTCATCATCTGGTTCAATGAAGGTATCAGCAAATGCAACCCTTGCTGTTCGATCTGTACCAAACACAACATCCCTCTTTTGCAAGCGCTTGCAAGCTTCCAAGGCCTCTGCTCTGCATGAGAAATCCAAGAAAGCGAACCCTCGATTCATACCCTCGCTGTTCAAATCTTCAACTAGTGTCAAGTCTTCATATTTATCAACTCCATAATATGCAAGCTTGTCTCTGAGCTGAAATAAAAAAACAAAACAACCCAAAACAAGCAAACTCACACAACCTAATTATACAATGAAAAGTGTGGCTCCAAAGTTACAAAAGGCTAGAAAACCTACACTGTCCTTTGCCCATGTCTTGCATATGTTACCAACAAAGAGAGTATCACTATCTTGACTTGGAGCTACTCCACATTGCTTGCCATTGACCTGACAGATAAAATTGAGAAGTCATACGTGATCATAGAGGATAATGAGCACGCCCCCTCCCCCCCCCCCCCCCTTTTCTCTTTTATAGTGACAATCCAGGAAACGCAACATGTAGTATGAATGTTCCTATAAATTTTTATCACTGAGAATACTATACTACTTGAGCATCGTCATAATATGCTGTGACTTCCTAACTAACTATGTCCTTCATGACCTGCAACCCCAAAAACCTTAAAAGAACACATAGAGAGAGCATTTTCTTTTTCCAATTTTGGGATTGCCAAATTGGTAAATAGGTTCATTTCTGATAATTAAATTGTGGGAGGAGAATCCTGGAACCATTCAAGAACCTTGTTTCGAACTTATAACCATTGAAAAATTTATTGTCAACGAAACCTCAAATAGAATGAATAACCAGGAAAATAAAGAGAAAAGATGAATACCACTGGATGTTTTAGTTCATAAATAGCACGTCTAGCCTGGTCAACAGTCGCAAATCGCAAGAAAGCGAAGCCCTTGTTCTTATGAGTGACTGGGTTCTTCGAAAGTCTCACTTCAGTGATAGCACCCACCTGGCTAAAAACTTCTCTAAGATCTTCCTCAGTGGCATCCCGATCTAATCCCCCCACAAAGACCTCGAGTTGCTTGCGCTTCCTCCTCTCTTTAACCACATGATGATGCTCTTTCTCGTATTCCTCTTTTTCTTCTTCGTGCTCATATGTAACATACTCCTCAACCACCTCTTCCTCTTGCTCCACTTCAACTTCCACGATTTCTTCAAACATGTCGTCTCCATCATTTCTCTCTGCCCCACCTTCCCCATCCCCACCATCCATATCCACAAGCTCTTCTGTCCATAAATTTCTACCACCATCCACATCTGCTTCAAACTGCCAATCATTTTCTTCAAACTCCAGTCTTTCCAATCTCTTTACCTCTGGTAAAATAAGGTAATAAGCCTGATTTTGTTGCAAAGCAATTTCTCTTTTTGATAACAGAAGGTATATAATATAGTAGGTATTGCAAAAGGTAATTCCACCTTCAACTCCAGTGGAATTTGGCGGAAGATTATCCCTAAATAGCACTCCTTAAGCAAATTTCTCTGCCCTAAGGTTTTCCAGGGTTTAAAGTTGTACCTTCAGAAGTAGAGGCAGGGCGGCGCTGGCGAGATACGGAGTCTGTTCTTTGGCTTGCCGCTGGCGGCGGAGGCTTCTTCTTAAGAGCAACGATGGGGGCCGTGGAGGATCGCTTCACCGCGCGGGGAGGCATCTTCGCTTTTGCTTCTGCTTCTACTTCTACTTCTACATATGCCGTTGCCTTTGCTTTGTATTTTATTTTGGAGAAAACGAAGACACAGTGAGACCGATTGGTCACTTTCTTGAACTAGAGGGAGGAACAGGTGGGTTTAGAGTGGTAGAGCGCGGAGAGTCGGAGACAGGTCCCAATTTCAGTATTGTAGCTGTCACCGGTCAGAAGGCTTCCGGTCTCCGGTAGCATCGTATGTCAATCTTTTGGTCCAATGAAAAATATAAGGATGTCTTTTGGAGTACGGATCTGGATAGTTGGTTTTCTGGTCAAGCAGTTGAATTTTCCGACTAAAAGTAAAAAGTAGTTGGATTTTCCTTCTATCCTCTGGTCCTAACTAAAATGGATGGAGATTTCCTAATTAAGGCTATCTTTATTAACAAAAATTTTACACTCTCTAAAATTTTAACACAATAAAAAATTACAATATAATCTCTCTCTCTATCATATTATTACTTTTCACTATAATAAATATTAAAAATCACATCTCTCTTCACTTTTTCAACAAATCTAATACCTCAAAATAAGCTCACAAAATTTTAATACTCAAACACAATCTTAGTATATCTATTTGCTGAAACCAAAATTTTCCCCTTTTTTATAAGGTAAAGAGGCGACCAAGCGTAACCAGCTCCACGGGACGTGACCAGAGAGACTCACCATAGACTGTGGTATGATTATACTGAGTCATAACTACTAAACTGAGGGTTTAGATCGTCATCTCAACCCTACGAAAATGCAACTAATCTCTCTATTTAAGTGTCAAATAAATAATTAAGAGTTTCATCCTTTCATTATTATTGCAGATGGATAAATATCATATAATACATAACAAATAATATATAGATAATAACAAAATCTTATAAGTTTAATTTGAAACCAACAATTTAAATTTAAAAACTTTTAATAATATAATATTTTTAACTAATTTCTCAGTTCTTTATTCTTTAGTGGTGTTTTTGCATACTCAACATTCTGTACTCATTCAAAAATTTTAAATACAAACATAACTGATTCAAAATTATGGTAAAGAAAATAGTAAAAATCATCTCTCTTATATCAAATCATATATTTTTATTAAAGTAAACATAAAAAGTCATTAAAATCATCTATCTTCCCTCACTCCAATCAAATTCTAGGTATTTGTGAGAACATTATGTTTTTAATAATTGAGAAAATTTCTAGATATGTTCCCTAATTGTTTGTGAGAATAATGGAGTTCATAGAAAAAAATTATTGAGATGTGTTTTTGTTGTGTTTATGAGAATGGTGGGACCAAATCTAGATATGTTTGAAAATAAATTTTATTTAAAATTTATTCTCATGCAGAATTTGAGAGTATAAAAACATGTTTCCAAATAAAATTTTGTGAGATGGATTTTTATAAGTTTTTGTGTTGTTTTTCCGTATAAATTGAGGTTAATGATTTGATAAACTTAAAGACTACAACTTTCTTTTGGGTGAGTGAAAATAATCATGTTCGAAAAAGGTTTTCAATACCATTAAACAAACATTGTCAAGCATATCGAGTTCATGTTTTCTACAACAATTACAAAATTAACAAAAAAAAATATTAATTAAAATAGTTATTTCTAGGGTTAAATACATTTTGTTCCCCTTATGTTTGGGGGTATTGATACATTGCACCTCATATGTTTTATTTTTTAGATATTGAACTCATTATGTTATCTCCCCCAACGATTTGCACCCCAGAGTGAAAGTTGGAGTCAAATTAGACGGTAATCATTTACACGTGTCTCTCACTTGACTTCGGTCTCTGTCAGATTACCTAATTGTCTTTGAATCTCAAAGAAATCACGAATAAATGAGTTTCAAACAAATCACGATTTTCACCTATTGGCTTTGAAGCTTTTTTAGGAAAAATATCATTTTAGTCCTTAGGTTTTACCACCTTTATTTTTTAGTCCCTACATTTCAAATTTTCAAATTTTGATTCTTATATTTTCAGTGTTTGACAAAAAAGCTCTTCCGTCAAAGCTCCTTTTGTTTCCATAACGGTAACACTTGGTTTTGATACATTGAAATTTTATGTTTTGTTAAATCCAGCCTAGAGTTAGATTGGTTGCTTCAATATTGTAAACATTTTTCGATTGATTGATATGAAATTGATTTTAATCACACAAATTCTTAGATTTATAACTTTAGTTCAGTATGAACTGAATAAAGTTGCGACACCAAATATGAATTGATTTACAAACATGGTTGACATAGGATGAATATGATAAGGTTTTAGTCTTATTCAACATTTCTAATATCCCACATAAAGATAGTGTTGCTACCCCTCTCTATATATAATTTTGTTAAAACTTCCCCGATACGAAGAACAACAATCAAGTGTAAACCATATGGACCACCAATCTAAATATTTGCAATGTTTAGAACTCGAGTTATTGTAAGAGTAACTGCAACTCGTGATCACTGCCATGGTCAAGCTTTAAGTTGCACGTAAATATGTGAGGCCTTGTTGGAGGATTTAAAGAGAGATTGACTAGATTTGTTGTAGACTAACAAACTAAACAAAGAAAATTGCTTAAAGACTCATTACATAGTCACTTTCCTTAAGATGATATTTGCCACCACTAGTCATGTACAACAAGTATGTACAATGACGTGCAATTGAGTTTAAGCAAGTTCGCCACTAAGATACAATGAAAGCCCATATTATCATTCTATTGTCTAACAATTGTAAAACGAAAGAGGATTTGATAAAATTGGTTAAAATCTAAGGAAGAAATGAGTATTTAATCCAAAATATAAAAATATATATTAATATTTTAAAAGTAGATTACAACAATCTTATTACGAGTGCATTTGCCACCAAAAATTTTATAAAATATTTCACCAACTCACAATAAAATATTATAATATAATCTCTCTTTCTTCCATAAAAAATATAAAAAATTACCTCTCTCTACTTTTTCACTAAACTCAATACCAACACTAAATCTAATACCAAAAATTTTACAATACAAACCCACCCTACGATTGGTTGAGCGGACCTTGCCACTCTACTCTCTTGTTACTGGAATAAAGCTAAATAAATTATTTTAAAATATAAAAAAATTATACGTCAAATGACTTTAGTCATAGGTGAAATTTGTCATTTTGTCTGATGGGAAGAAAATTTATTAAAAGGGTAAAAAAAGAAAATAAATAAAACCTCGAGCCTATCCTTTTTCGTTAAAGCTATATAATGGGTATGTTTGAGGGTAAAAATTTTGGGTATTGAGATTTGTGAAATATTATAAAGTAAATAAATATTATTGGAGTTGGTGGAAAAGTGAAGAGAGAAAATTTTTAGTAAGTATTATAATAATAAAAAATTATATGGTAAATTTTTTTAACATTAAACCCAAACTGAGCCCAAATGCTTCCGTTAGCTTTTTATGGTCTTTTTTAATCAAACGCGATTCCGGTACGACCTTTATTGCGTCCCATCTCGTTGCCATATCGCGGTCCTCGTTTCACTTCAGCAAAAACAAACACCGCGAGCCGAGAGCCCTAGCTAGAGCCATGTCCGACGTCGGCGGCGCCAGTATGGTCCGGCCGAACCCGAGGCGCGTGACCGTGCCGGAGGAGGCGCTCGAGTTCGAGACGTCGCGGGAGGTGCAGGTGATCACGAGCTTCGATCAGATGGGTATCAAGGACGACCTCCTCCGCGGCATCTACAACTACGGCTTCGAGAAGCCCTCGGCGATCCAGCAGCGGGCCGTGGTGCCCATTCTCATGGGCCGAGACGTCATCGCCCAGGCCCAGTCCGGTACTGGCAAAACCTCGATGATCGCTCTGGCTGTTTGCCAGAAGGCTGAAACCACCACTAGAGAGTGCGTACTTTCAAATCCCTAATCTTCTTAGCAATGCTCTAATATATCATATTCGCTCACTTTCTTTAATATAGGTGTATAGTTGTGTTTCTCTTTCTAGGGCTTTAGTAGAATGTTCAGTTAGTTTTTGGAGCAGGTCCGTTTTCACTGAAATTGTTGTACAAGAAAATTTTCCGACTGATAACGTAATGTTGTGCGAATAATCAATTTCTAGGTTCTGTTCTGGGGAATCTATTCTTTATGAGTCCAGCTATGAAACCCTAGTTTTCGGGGATAAAATTGAGGAAAAATCCCAAATCTTGAGGAACCTAAAGTTTCTAACGCTTGCTCATTTTTGCCCTCAAAATTTTGTGTGTTTTTCTTTTAGTTGAGCGTATGATGAATTGCCTTGGGGCGTGCTTGTTTCCATGAAAATTCTTTTCGTTATAAAATTTATCTCTCCTTTTTTGTTCAGTGGGGATTAAATTGAGTTGTCTACTTCAGTTTAGGTGTTCTTCTGGAAATCCAGGGTTGTGGGTATATTTTAGGGTTGACCTTGGAAGCTTAAGGCTCGACATGTATAATCAAAGACAATTTCCGGTGTTTGCAATGATTGTCTTCTTCTAGATCGCTTTTGACCTATGCACATATGTTTTTCAACTGGAAATTGTTCTGGGAAACAAATTGTTAGTGAAGAAGTGAAGTTTGGTTTCGGACATATTTAGTCATAAAGATGTGGTTTAAGTTGCTTTTCCAAACCAAAAAAAAGATGTTGTCTAAGTTACTTAAGGATGTTATTTATTGGTTAAGTTAATTAAAGATGTTTGATCTTCTTCTTATAACATGAATAGAAGATGAAAATGGTATGGTGGCTATTTATTGCCGTGAAATTGTTTCCCATCCTAACCAACTGTGAATTTTCATGTGCTTGTCATACCACTGTAAGGCCATCATGAGAGTTAAGCGATCAATTTGAAATATATAGAAGCTCAGAGGAAGAAGTATGACTAAACAACTCATGTATCGAGCAAATTCCTTAGATCACCTGGAGATGATGTAGGTTGGCTTTGTTTACTCTTGAAGAGTTCATATGACTTCATGGGATAATTTTAAGGTTAGATGGGGGATCATTCTAGGCATTGTTATAATGTATTTAAGGGTTATTCACTTCTATAACTATTTCGGAGATCGATTAAATGCCGCCTATTGTTTTGTTTCCTGTTGAGGCTGCTTCATGACTGTCTTGTTATTGCATCCTTTTAATTAAATAGGGTCCAGGCCCTGATCTTGTCACCAACAAGGGAATTGGCTGCTCAGACAGAGAAGGTGATATTGGCAATTGGTAATTACATAAACATTCAATCACATGCTTGCATTGGAGGCAAGAGTGTGGGTGAAGATATCAGAAAGCTGGAACATGGAGTTCATGTGGTGTCCGGAACTCCAGGCAGAGTCTGCGACATGATCAAGAGGAGAACCCTTCGTACTAGACACATCAAATTATTAGTTCTTGTGAGTTCTTGACTTGCGCCTCAGACCTGACACGTTTAGAGTTCTTACTATGCTTATCGTTGGTGAGGATTAGGTTTTGATTTTTTTTAATGCTTCAACAGGATGAATCTGATGAGATGTTAAGCAGAGGGTTCAAAGATCAGATTTATGATCTGTACAGATATCTCCCACCAGAGCTTCAGGTTTTCATTCTCACTCTCCCTTTATCTTTCCCTTATCTTTTCTTTTTACATAAAATTGTAAAATCCTAACAACAAATTCAATTTTTGGTAAAGCTGACGTGAATGTTGTTTTGTTAGGATCATTGAGTTTACAGTTCATAGTTGTATTAGGATATGAATTGTTTTCTGGAGCAAGCCTTCTATTTGTACCTATTGTTGATTTTTTTTTTTGATAAGTTATTTGTACCTATTGTTGATAATAGTAAGAAAGTAGAACATTGGGTTTAATGGTATGTTGGAGGAAAACGCGAGTTTGATCTGGGACAAAATTGCTCTGATAGCACAATTTATGCTGGATCCTTATTATTTAGTTGTAGTTTGACAATTTAGCAATTGCTGGTGTCTGGGAGAGTTAAGAGATTTAGTAGACGTCAAAGGATTTATGTTTAAATCAAAGGTAGCATATTTTTTTTAATTAAAGCGAAAGAATGGGTAATCACTTCTGGTCTTCCTTAGGAATTGCACATAAGTTTGAGTACTAAATTAGGTTTCGCGGGGGGGTGGGGGGGAACGTATACAAACTACACATGAAGGCTCAATAACTAATCCTAATGAGAATCAAAGCAATGGAACGGAACTATAGTAAATATCTGGTAAACATGGCACAAAATGCATTCTTCCTATCGGCATCCATCATTGTCTAGTTCTCTACTTGATCATAAGGTGATTTGTTGTGCCTAATCATTTCAAGGATCTCCAATTGTTGCCCTGTTAGTGTCCTCCTACAATATTCTTGTTTCTGTAAATCTTTTCTTTTATGTACTTGCTTCTGCAGTGTGTATACCTGGACAACTACAGATAACGTAACAGTGTGTTACTTATTGTTTTAAATAGTATATATTGCAAGGTTTTGCAGGCTGCCATGTTGGTTCTGAAATCTATAAGCTGCTATTGTAGGTTGTCTTGATTTCGGCTACCCTTCCTCATGAAATCTTGGAGATGACAAACAAGTTTATGACAGATCCTATACGAATTCTTGTGAAACGTGATGAATTGACTCTGGAGGTAAGTAATGGTTGTGTCTTATATCAGCAGCGACTCATTGCAGATCTGGAATTTGGTTCAATATTTTTGTAATTTACACATCTTGAACCTGATAGAAGTTTTCCTTCTCGTCTTTTTATGATGACAGGGAATCAAGCAATTTTTTGTAGCAGTTGAAAGGGAAGAGTGGAAGTTTGATACCCTATGCGATCTTTATGACACCCTCACAATCACTCAAGCTGTTATATTCTGCAACACAAAGCGAAAGGTTGTGGTGTTATTGATCATTTTTTTTATTCAAGTTAGTAGAGTGTATCTTGTGGAATTTATGGATATAAAGAAACAAAATCTGTAAAGGTTTTTATTTTATTTTAGATTTCCAGTTTATTAAGTGATTCTTAGACTTATCCTGGTTCACGGAATTGTGGCTTCATGAGTCGAAAAGGTTTACATGAACAGTACCTGACACATATCTGACTTTGGGCCACCATGTATTCATTTTTTTTGGGGGGGGGGGGGAGGGAGGGAGAGAGATCTTTTCTTTTGCTTTGGGCTACATCAAGAGAGATATGTTCTCTAATCTTAAAATAACCCGATTTCTTGTTATTGTTTAGCGAATAAACTGCATTTGTGGGTAATCAGATTTCTTCCTATTTGCTGCTCTTGTTTTTTGTTGTTGCTTCTGCCTTCTTTCTACTGATTGATGACTACATTCTCATACTTGTAACTCTCATTGAACAGGTGGATTGGCTAACTGAGAAGATGCGTAGCAATAACTTTACTGTTTCATCAATGCATGGAGACATGCCTCAAAAGGAGAGAGATGCAATTATGGCAGAGTTTAGGGCTGGTCAAACCCGTGTTCTAATAACAACAGATGTGTGGGCCCGGGGACTTGATGTTCAACAGGCAAGTAGCTGGCTCTTTTGTAATAAACGATGTTTCATTATACTGCAACAAGCTTTGTTTTTCTTTGGTAAAAAGGAGATTGTAAAATACTGTCATTTGATAATTTGATTTGGATCTATTGAGGGGGCAAATGACTGCATACTGCCAACTTGACCGTTTTAATCAGAAAAAAAAACATTTCCCGACTTGCATTAGAATGGCTGTTATTCTATGTTATTTCTCTTTCTTGTCTTATTGAGTGTATATGGAAGAATGACTTGTGGTGGTTATGCTTTTCCGCTCATGTTATCTTGATTCTTCTCTTGTCAGGTTTCCCTGGTGATCAATTATGACCTTCCCAACAATCGTGAGCTTTACATTCACCGTATTGGTCGTTCTGGGCGTTTTGGAAGAAAGGTATTTGTTCTATGGTGTGTGTTGGATAGGTTTAGATATCAACCCTGTTGCATGGTCTTTGTGGAAGAAGATGATTACAACTTTCTTTCCCCGTGTATGAAAGATACCTGAAGCACATCATATTGGTTCTAAAGTGCAAAATTGAGCAGAAGAACAACATATTGTTTCTGGCTACAAAATTAACCAGCGTATTGTTATTGAAGTGCGAAATCAAACCGACAGGAAACTTAGAACTGCAATTAGATGCAATATTATCCTCTTAACCTTTTCTTTTAATAATATGAGGAATAGAGAAACTTTAAAGAGAATTCCTCTGGAGAATTAAGCTAGAATGTACAGCTACTCAACAAAGTCTCATAAGGAGGAGAACACTGTTAAAATCTGTAGACCATTTACTGAATGACCATGCCATTTTAGGAGCACCTTTTGTGTGTTGAAAATTTTATATTTCTCTTGTTTCCATCTGAGTCCTTATTCATTTCTTGCTAACTACTCTGCTAGCTAATGTTCTCTCTCTCTCTCTCTCTCTCTCTCCCCCTCTCCTGCCCTCCCCACCCCTGGTGGTAATCCTGTCAGCTGGTTAATATGGCAATTGTCATTTAACTGTCATTTTGATGTTGCAGGGTGTTGCAATAAACTTTGTCAAAAGTGATGATATTAAAATCCTCAGAGACATAGAGCAGTACTACAGTACTCAGATTGACGAAATGCCGATGAATGTTGCTGATCTGATATAAGAAGACTTTGGCGGGCATCTTGTTTGTTGATGCATAAGAGTGGTTGACACAATTTATTCGTGATGGTTGGTTTGTACGGGAGTGAGATGACACTCTCTAGGTTCTGTGGCGATATTTTGTTTGTAAGAGTTGCGTTCTCTCCCGTACATTGATGTTATTTAGATTTTCTGCACTTCTGCTTAGATTTTATGGGTTATGGTTTATATTTCATCGGATTTTGATATTAGGAATTTGCTCGGTTCTTGTGATGGTCAAAGGTATATTTTGGATTAGCACATACCCTCTCCCTCTCCCTCTCGCATTGTTCGTCTGCATTCATTTTTTGCTATGTTTGGCTGGGGATTAGCTTACATCCGGCGTAAAACCAGTAATTGGTACGTTAGCTTTTACAGTTATCTGTGTTTGCCTTGTACGTTTTACAATAGCCACAAACCGCCTAAAGCAGCAGTCGACGATACCTTTGTATGTGGCTCTGCATGTAAAACTTCTCGACACCTCTAAGCTACTTTAATAGTTCATCTGAGAACTAAACGAGTAAAAACGAGCCAAATTCAAGACGCATCCAATTTTCACAATTAACGCGAAGTTATTTTTCAACTTCGTAGCCGGGCAAGCGTGCTCGGAAGCTCTCTCATACGCAATCCGCAGAGAACTAAGCCGCACAAAAAACGAAAGAGAAAACAAGTATTTCGCCCTCCATTTCTGTCCACCTCCTGGGATTGGAAAACTACCAGCTGTTCGATTGTGACCGAAGGGGGTCAATCAATACATCGTCAAAATTAAATCACATTTATTTAACATTGGATGTAAATGTGACAAAAATTGATAGATAAAGTAAAAAATGTGAATAACTCATAATTTCAGGTGTCAAAGTGTATTTACTCTTAAATCATTTTGAGTCATCTTAGCTTAGCCTTTTGATCACACATCCAACACCGTTGATCAAGATCTTAAGCTACAGAAAATCTCTCAAGGAGGATAGGGAGGCCCATCCTTAAAGTCCACCATGTACAGAAGCTTATTTCACTCGCTCCTTATTCTCCAGTTGAACTGACGTCCTCGCAAATCAGAAAATTCCCAATCTGACGCAAAATGGCGACCCCCTCAACTCGCGAGGAGAACGTCTACATGGCAAAGCTCGCCGAGCAGGCCGAGCGGTACGAGGAAATGGTGGAATTCATGGAGAAAGTCGTGGCCTGCGCAGCGCCCGAGGAACTCACCGTGGAGGAGCGAAACCTCTTCTCCGTGGCCTACAAGAACGCGATCGGCGCCCGCCGCGCCTCCTGGCGGATCGTCTCCTCCATTGAGCAGAAGGAGGAGGGACGTGGAAACGCAGACCACGTCGCCACCATCCGCGACTACCGTGCCAAGATCGAAACCGAGCTCTCCTCCATCTGTGGTGGCATCCTGCACCAGATCGACTCCAAGCTCGTCCCCTCCGCCTCCACCGGGGACTCCAAGGTCTTCTATCTCAAGATGAAGGGCGATTACCATAGGTACTTGGCCGAGTTTAAGATCGGCAACGACCGCAAAGAGGCCGCCGAGAATACCCTCACCGCCTACAAAGCTGCCCAGGTTCGATCCGCTTTCTATTGTATTCAATTCGGCTTATATTGGTGCTGATCTCTTGGATCGCTCCCATAGAAGAGGACAGACGATACGTATACACTCGGTTGCTAATAATTCGCTCAGATTACCGGGCTAAGCTTTTTTAATTTTATGAATTTATTCTTTTTGGTTTGAATTTAGCGCATCGAGTTGACTGCTGCTTGTTACCAAGTAATTACCAAACGGAGTTAATTTTTGTGTCACTCTAATTTGTTAATTTTTGTCGAATGGTAATTATTATCGTGTATTAGTAGCATTTTGATTTGGGCCTTTTGATTAGTTCTTAAATTTCAGCTTCGATGATTGTTGATAATCAACTTATTTCAGAGTATTGGACAAAGTGGCTCTTCTTATATTTTTCCACCCATCTTGGGAGGGCAAACATTTGTCACTGGTGCTAGTGTTAGGATTGGGCATGTACCGATATTTTATATTTCTTGTTATGAATTACATCCATACATTACTCCTAGAATTGTGTTTATGAAGAGGTTAGTTCCCGGTGTTAATATTTCTTTACAATTTTTTTGATGCATCTGAATGTATGGTTCTCCTTGTTCTGATGGGGGACTTCTATCCATGATGTTAGATTTAGTAGGTAATCCAGAGTATCTTCACTAGTTTTTGTCATACTGAAGACTAATTTTTTTGAGTTTGTGTTGATACTTTGTTTGCAGGATATTGCAAATACTGAGTTGGCTCCAACTCATCCTATCCGGCTAGGACTGGCTCTGAACTTCTCTGTGTTTTACTATGAGATTCTAAACTCTCCTGATCGGGCTTGTAGCCTTGCAAAACAGGTAAGGGAATTCTACTTAGAACTTTAGTCTCCTACTTGCATATGTTTGTCAGGAAGAGTGGGTATCTCTAGGGTTCCAATCATTGCTTGATGAACGTGATGTCATGGTATGTCCTTGTGACAGACTATTGGTTTGGTCCTGGGTTTTTGGATTTCGTTTTGATTTAGTTTGTAGGTGGTGACTTTGTGACTTCATCACAAATTGGCTCGGATGTATGAAATATGGCTGCTGCAAGACATTGGGGTCATATTTCCAAGCTTATTAACGAGTTCGATTTTTTGAAATTGAAAAACCAATCTTAAGTTGCTTTCCAGTTTTATCTTCATTTGTTTCTGGTCAAGAAAAAGGCTTTGCACTTGCTGGTTTAGGCCATGCTACTTTTGTATTGATTTTATCTTATTTCACCTTTAGATAGATGGCTGCATTTTCCTGATTCATGATCTTTTGCATCATAAATAGGCTTTTGATGAAGCCATTGCGGAGCTGGATACACTAGGAGAGGATTCCTACAAGGATAGCACTTTGATCATGCAACTTCTTCGTGATAATCTTACTCTGTGGACTTCAGATATGCAGGTTTAGTCCTGATCTATGAATGTTTTTTTCCTCTGCCTTGCAAATGTATTTCTATATCGAACTGTTTACTGATAATTTTCTGTCATGTACATAGGATGACAGTGCAGATGAGATCAAAGAAGCAGCTACCAATGAGAAGGAGCAGTGATGTTTCTCTGTCTAAGAATTTGCTTCTTCTCTATTTGTTTCTGATTGTTGGAGAAATTGGGTGATCCCACTATCCATTCTATCATTAGATTTTAGGTGTTCGTGGCTTGATTTATGAGTCCAAGAGGTAATACTAGATTTGTTTAAGTGTCCTATATTTATTCTTCTTGTGCTTTTTTCCTGGGGTGGCTTTTGTTTTAGACTTAGATTTGAAGTCTTTGATTATTTTGAGAATTCGAATCTCCACTTGTATTTGCTTCCTGGATTATAAAAGTACCAATGCTTCCAGTGTTTCCAAAGGTTTATGCTTGGCAGATCGATACCTGGAGATGGAATGTTTTCAAGTCAAATATTTCATGCTTCTGTTTTCGGCTAATGTATTTGTCCTCCGGAATTTTAGCAGAATAAATCATGCTAACAACGGACACTTGGGTTTTCATCCTTAAAATGACAGCTTCATTTTCTGTAACAGATGAATCTAAGAGCGACTAAAATGAAATGACGTGGAATCAATAACAAGTGGGCTGAGTTAGTTGTTTAGCTGGGGCTGACAACTTAGTTGTTAGGAGTTAGTTAGTGGGTTGTGAATCAATAAGCTGTTAGAATAGGCTATATAAGCCTGTTAGTGGGCTGTTAATCAATGAGCTGTTAGAATAGGCTATATAAACTCACAGTAGTTCTGTAATAGGGCATCACATAAGAAAGGTATAGTAGAAGGTTAGCGTTTGTACTTCGGAGTTTGGCATACTCAAACAAGCCATCTCTATAGTTCTTTTCTATTTTCTCAAGAAACAAATACCGTACAAAAAGAGGTTTGTTATAAGTGGTATCAGAGCACCGATCCTGCAGAAAATGAATGATTCACAACATCAACTCAATAAACAGATGCAAAAACAATTTAGTCTTTGTTTTGAAATATTTGAAGAGGAGCTTGAAGACCTAAAGATAGAAGAATGCAAAGGAGGAGGCCGCTGAAAAATAGAGGAGATTGGGGCATTGGATGAAGAAATACATTTAGATGGAGAAACTACTTCAAATCAGATGCAAATCTAGAGCTCATCCTGTGATGAAACAAAGGAAATAATATCTGAGGAATTAGATTCCGTCCAAACATGTATATTTAAAAAACTCAAAACTCTTCATTCGTTATGTGGAGATGGATTTCAAGCTAGATCAGGAATGACTCGTGATAGTTCATTTTCTTGATTCTGCATTAAGATTTCAAAAAAGAAATACTCATAAAAAGTGGAAGAAGAGGAAGAGGAAACTGGAAAAAAAAACGAGAAGGAGAATGAGAAATTTTTTGGGGAGAGTTAGGCAGAGGGATATTGAGAACTTGTATTTGAACATCTCAATTGAGACCTCTTTAGATGAGAATGACAAGGTGATGAAATGGATAACCAGAAAAGGAAAAAATGGAAAGAAATTGAAATTATAGAGGCAGAAACATAAACAATCAGGCCAAAGGAAAAATTAATTGAAGTTTTACATTGAAACATACTAGATCTGACAAGAAAAGATGCAATGGTTTTTATTCATTAGAAGATTCCAGTGTTGTAACGCGTTGTAGAAGTGAAAAGAGAAGCTACAAGCAACCAGAATCAAGAACTTTTGCTCTTTAATGAAATTGCTATTACCGAGCTTTAGATTCAGTGGACTGGACAGCTCGAAAAGGATGAACAGCTTGAAGAGGATGCTACGTGGGTGATGTATTCCCAGTTGAAGGCAACCTTTTCACACTTTGTGGGCAAGGTGTTTCAATGAGGGGTGAAATGTAACAAATGAATCTAAGGGCGACTAGAAGAAGGAAATGACATGGAATCAATAACAAGTGGGCTGGGTTAGTTGTTTATCTAGGCTGGCAACTTAGTTGTTAAGAGTTAGTTTGTGGGTTGTTAATCAATGTGTTGTTAGAATAGGCTATATAAACCTACAATAGTTCTGTAATAGGGCATCCTAGAAGAAAGGCCTAATATAAGGTTAGCTTTTGTAGTTTGGAGTTTGGCTTACTCGAACAAGCCATTTCTATAGTTCTTTTCTATTTTCTCAAGAAACAAACACTGTACAAAAAGAGATTTGTTACATTTTCCCACCACATAATTTTTTGTAAAAAGAAATTAACAACTTGCTTGGTCGTTTACGGTCTACGGGACCCATCTGTCCTGGGTGCTGCGCAAGTAGATTGAATCTGAAGGGAGAATGGTGGAGGCCCGGAGGGGCTCTCCATCGTTCTCACAAAAAGAATAATTGCTGGAAAAAAAAACTCCCTAGGGGGCAAGAATACAAAGTTTTAGTCGATGTCAAAAGAAGTGCAAAATAAATTTATTTTGTATTTAGGGTTAATTACACTTTGTACCCATTAAGTTTGATGACATTTACACTTTACACCCCGATATATCAATGAAAGTCTAAATAACAACCCAAGAAGGGGGTGCATTGGGTTTTACAAAAACTTACCATTTTTTCGATAAAAAACACAGATATGTAAAATGTTATTTCTCTAAGGATAAAAATGCAGATCTGAATATAATAAATGATAATCTAAATATAAGCAATTAATGATAAGGTATACAACTCTATAAGTATGAATATGAAACGATTAATGAGAGAGATAGAGTTAAGAGAAATGACACCGTAGTTTTAGGTGGTTCGGCCAAACACGTGCCTACGTCCACCCCCAAGGCAATTGATTTCCTTGAGCTTCCTCCACTATTCTCCAAATAGCGAATACACCTTAGCTTCCCTGGTGCTAAGGAACCTTTACAAAGCGTTTTGCGAGCTCACGCTTCAACTCTCACAAATCCTCACAACCTAGAGGATTTCTTCTACTCTCACAAGTAGGACCAAGTGTTTTCCCAACACTCAATAAGTGTTCACACAACACTCAAGTATTTTTCACAAGATGGATACAAATGAATTACAATGAATGGCTCTCTAAGCCGAATATGCCAATGAAATGCTCAAATCGTATCGAATGGCTCTCTAAGCCAAATTAACAAATGGAAAGATTAATAGAGTGCAAGAAGACAAGATTCTAAAAGGAAATCTAGGGTTTGTAAGATGTGAGCACAAACCTTTTAGTAGATACGGTTTTCCTTCTTCTTCAAAGCACTTTCTCTCTCTAGAAGTTAGGGCAAGGAGTGATTGCAAATGTGTTGTCTCTTCTTCAAGAAATCTCTCTCTTTGGAGGCTAGGTCGTCAATGATGAGCAATAGAAGAGTATTGTACAATGGGAGCTTTGATCTTGGAAGAATCAGCAAATGAAAAACTTTGGATCTTGGATTTCTCTCTCTAGATGTTGCGTCGATGGTCGAGCTCTCTCCCTCCTATCTCCATCTTGTTCTTCTTATAGCCTTAGGTCTTCAACGGTCATTAAGGGTCTTCTTGGAAAGATTGAGTGTCGTTGGAGTGATTTCTTTTGCTACTTGAGAGTCTAGCCTTTCATTTCAAGAATTTCAAGATGAACTCCTGAATTATGAAACTCTTCTTGAAAGTCAACTTGAGTCAATGCCACCCGACAATGACACTTTTTCTATGTTTACCAACCGGCAAGGCCATCCTTCTAATAGGAAACCTAGAAACAACAAAGGACCTTTCCCATAGAAAGGCCAAAACACGAAGCCTTCCTTTGCACCCAACTTCCAGAATCCATCAAAATGTAGCTCAAACCATGGGCACCAGATCCAAACTCTCCTTTCACTCCCATCCGTACATCTTGTCAAATATATGGCAAGTCCAATCATTAAGCATTGGAATGCGACCACATAATGGATTTCTCCTTTCAAGGTCAACATCCTCCAGTAGAACTAGCTGCAATGGTAACTCATACTTTATGTGGCTCAAGATGAATAACCTTGGTTTCCTGATAGTGGTGCTAATAATCATATTACCGCAACACTGGAGAATTTGAGTTTGCAACAACCTTACCAAGGCAATGAAACTATGGTTGTTGGGAATGGATCATCCTTACCGATAACCAACACTGGATCTGTCTCTCTGCCCAATAATCTTGTTTTGAAGAAAGTTCTTTATTGTCCGAATGCTGTTGCAAATCTTTTATCTATTCAAAAATTTTGTGCAGATAATGATTGTTGTTTCTTACTGACTACTGGTTATTTTGTTGTGAAGGACATGTCAATGAGCAAGACAATGTTGCACGACAAGAGTGAGAATGGGCTATATCCTATCTATTTCAAACAACCACCCCAATAAGTCCCACAATGTCACAACTTTCTCTGGCGTCAAAACAACACTTCCAGTTTGGCACAATCGCTTAGGAAATCCCACTCTGCAGCTTGTCAATCAAGTTCTCAAATCTCACAATCTTCCAATCACTCCCCATTCAAATAAGTCCTCTATCTAAAGGCGAAATATTTTAGTAACTCTGGAGGTGCAGCAAAGAGCCAACTCCTCTTGGGTTTGGAAGGGCATACTACGAACTAAACATATCATTGAAGAGGGCAGATGTATACTCCCTCAGTTGATATTCATTTAGACCCGTGGCTTCCATCTCACCCAACTAATAAACCGATATGGAGGAGGGAGGGCATATAGAATGAAGGTCTAAGGATAGTTTCAGATTTGGTGGATCATGAGAGGGGGTGTTGGAACGAATGATTAATTTTTAATTCTTTTGAGGCTCATTCAATCTGATTTTGCAGCAACCCATCCCACGACCAGGAGCTCAAGATGAGATTATATGGAAGGCAGACCCAAGGGGTCAATTTTCAACAAAAATCGTGGTTTATTGAGTAGCAAAGGAGAAGTCCTGCAGCGATGCAAATGGATACTAGACTATGGAATAAATTATGGAAAGTGGACCTAGAAGATCGTCTTAGACTGATGATGTGGAAGGTTGCATCTAGTGCACTCCCACTTCGTGGTTTGTATGCTCAACCAAATGATGGGGAAGCTATTTTTGGGCTCAATTTCCATTGAGCCCAGGTGGTGTAGAAACCCCCATCTATCTCTTTTTTACATGTTCAGTGGCAAGAGTTTTGTGGAGATAGTCTTTGAAGCCCTTGGATGTCACTCGCCTTCCACTTGGATCCATGATGGAGGTTGTCTCCTTTATTATTTTGGACAAAGGAGGAATGTAGCTATCACAGAATGAACATCGATATCTTATTATTAATGTTGCCATAGTAATTGACACTATATGGTAGACTAGAAATGGGGTGGTGCATAGAGGGGAAGTGCTGAACATGCAAAATCTTATTAGCTCTGTTAATGCTCGTGACTTGGAAGCCACCTAATCTGGGTGGCTTAAGATAAACACTGATGTTGTTGTGCATGAAAATGGGTCGGTCATAGCATTGTCCTGCCGTGACAGTTCCAGTTCCCTCTGTATGACTTATACGAAACGAGTCAATGCTATGGACTCTTTGCTTGGTGAAGTACTTGCATTGAAAACGGCTATGGAGCAAGCAACTCGGATGGGTTGGAGTAAGGTTTTGTTTGAAAGTGACTCTTTATTGCTCTGCAATGAATTAAATACGTCTACCGCCCATCCTATATGGAATATTATAGAGCATGCAGAAGCTATAACGAACCAGCTGAGAAAAAGTCCCGATTGGCAGATCAACTGGATACCAAGGACTGCAAACCAGATGACCCATCTCATTCTGGTTTCTGTAAAACTTTGTGATATGTTATTGTGGTTTCTATATGCTTGTATCCGATTGGTTTCGATCAATGGAACTTGACTTAGAAAAAAAATTCCTCTATCTGCGAATCGTGTCAATTGGCCAAGAGCAAGCAGTTACCTTTTTCATATTTGTCTCGTGTGTCAAAAACTCATTTAGAAATTGTTCACTCGGATGTTTGGACATCCCCAGTTCCATCAATAAGTGGATGTAAATTCTATGTTATTTTTATTGATGAATTTAGCATATTTACTTGGTTGTTTCCACTGCAAGCTAAATCCGATGTGTTCACTTGCTTTATCAAATTCAAATCTCTTGTTGAAAATTTCTTGTCAAGCAAAATAAAAAACTTGCAATATGATGATGGAGGTGAATATACCTCTCACCACTTCAAGGACTTTCTTGCTCAACATGGTATATTTCACTGTGTTTCATGTCCCCATACACCTCAACAAAATGGCATTTTCGAAAGAAAACACCGTCATATTGTAGAAACTGGGCTAGCGTTACTTGCTCAATCACATTTATCTACGAAACATTGGGTGGATGCTTTTAACATTAACGTCTATCTTATTAATAGAATGTCATATCCTATTTTGCAACATTGATCCCCCTATGCCAAATTACTTAACTCAGAACCTAATTATTCAATCTTGAAAGTATCTGTTTGTTCTTGTTTTCCACTTTTACGTCCTTATAATGCTTATAAATTATTATTTTGAAGTACGAAATGCATCTTTCTTGGGTATAGTGCTAATCATCACGATTAAAGGTTCTTAGATCCTAATTTTGGCCTTGTATACATATCCAGGAATGTTGTCTTTGATGAACACTCTTTTTCAACAAAGGATATGATCCCAACCTCCTTTCAGCCTGCCAGTGAGTCTTCTCCTTACTTTGTTCCACCTATACAAAATGTTGAGCATCAAGTATCTTTGTCTGCCATAGATGACACACTTGCAGATAACAACATTTCCATTTCTTTAGACTCAGAACAACCTCAATTTGAACCATCAGAGGTACTTCAACCTTCTGTCGACCATGTTCCATCCTCTTTTATTGTCCTTTCAGTGCCCCATCATGAGACTGAAACTACAGCACCAACACCTACATCTACTATTGTGACAAGATCTCACACAGGTCTTTCTACACCCAAGCGCTTTCCAGATTATCAGTTATGTTACACTACCAAGCATCCTTTTAAAGCATTCTTTATGCTGGAAGTTTCTACAGAGCCTACATGTTTTTCTCAAGCAGTTAAACACAAGGAATGGATAAAGGCAATGAGTGTTGAATTTGATGCCCTCTTAGGTAATGGTACTTGGACTCTATGTCTTAGACCTATACATAAGAATGTTATCAGCAATAAGTAGGTGTATAAGGTTAAGTAAAAGTCTGATGGGAGTATCGAACGGTTTAAAACGAGACTTGTCGCAAAGGGCTTTAATCAGCAAGAAGGGATAGACTATTTTAAGACTTTTACTCCTGTTATTAAACCATACTATTCAGTTGGTGCTTGCTCTAGCTATTCATTTCTCATGGCCTATTAAACAATTGGATGTCTCGAACGCCTTTTTACGTGGAGTACATGTTGAAGAGGTATTTATGGAACAACCTTAAGGCTTTATTGATAAAACCAAGCCTGATTATGTTTGTCATCTACAAAAGGATCTCTATGGCTTTAAATAAGCCCCGCGAGCTTGGTTTAATCGTCTCACATAGGCTTTAACAGATTTAGGCTTTCTTGAATCCGTTGTGGACCATTCATTGTTTGTGTTTCACAAAGGCATCACTCTGATCTATTTTTTGGTGTATGCTGAAAATATTATAATTACTGGTACTAGTGCTAACCTTATCAACATGTTAATTACTCATCTCAAGGATCAATTTGCCTTGAAGGATCTTGGTGATTTTGATTTCTTTTTGGGCATTCAAGTTACACGGGATAGTCATGGCTTACATCTCAACCAATCCAAATACATTATGGATCTATTGCATAGAACAAGGATTCTTGGGGCTAAATCTGCATCTACACCACTCAGTTCTAGAAGCTCAATAAGTCAAATGGTGATCCACTGCCAGATGCCACGGATTACAGGAAGGTTGTTGGAGCATTACAGTATTGCGCTTTAACAAGGTCGGAAATAGCTTATGCTGTGAACACCCTTTGTCAATTTATGCATTCACCCACTACCATTCATTGGGTTGCTGCTAAATGCATTCTTCGTTATCTTAAAGGCACTGTTGATCATGGCCTTCATTTCACTAATGGGCCTCTTACACGTCAAGCCTTCTGTGATTTCGATTAGGCAGGAAATCCCAATGACAGGCAATCCACAACTGGTTTTGGGGTATTTCTTGGTTCTTGCCTCGTCTCTTGGAGTGCAAAGAAACAAGGTGTTGTCTATCGGTCCAGTACTGAGGCTGAGTACCGAGTCGTGGCTGTTACTACTGTGAGTCCTAGATTTCAGGATTAAGGCAACCCAAGAGGGGGTGAATTGGTTTTCTAAACTTTTCGGTTAAAACCCTCAAAGTTGTGTTTGCAAGTAAATACTACTTTAGCACAAGTATATAATATGCAGAACTGTAAATAAGTGCTAAAGCAAGGAGAAGGGTAAGAGTAGCAAACACAATATTTTTAGGTGGTTCGGCAAACCCACCTACATCCACCCCTCAAGCTCCTTCACCGAGCCTTGAGGTTTTCCACTATCTTCAATAGCTTTACACACTAGCTTCCGGGTGCTAGTGAACCGTACAAGTGTTTTCCCGGGATCAACACTCAAACCCACCCAAGTGGTTTTTCTGGCTCACCACTCACAACCTTACCAAGCTTGAGATATACACTCTCAAAGCTTCTTCTTTAGTGAACAACCTCACTAAAGGAAACACCTCTTTTGATAGGTAGATTGAGGAACAAGACTCTCTCAAATAGTAGATATAAAAATAGAAAGCTCTATTTCTTTATTCACACAAAGACAAAGATACGAAAATGTATTTTTTGTGAATGCTATGAGAAATAATAGGAAGGTTTAGAATATTTCTCAAGTAGTATAAAAGATATGTGGTCGTTGGGTATCCATTTTAGACGAAATGATGTATTTATAGGTCACATATGAAAACTAGTCGTTTATAGCCGTTGAGAGTTTTTGCTAAAACAAGCCGGTCGACCGCTACATGAACCGATCGACCGCTTCAAGTTACCGTTACCCAACGGTCATATTTTCAGAAGCTTTAACGGCTCTTTTGTCAAAACCAATCGGTCGATCGCTACATAAGGCGGTCGAAGTACCGGTCGACCGCTTAAACAACCTGTCGACCTCCTCAACTTAAGCATGATCCGGTTCTTTTAAAAACAAGGTTTTTTTACCACTTTTAAACACCCAATTTTGAATACATACTTCCCATAAGTATATGAAGGTTTGGAGGTTTGATTGAGATGTTTTTAAACCTATAAAAACATTTTAATCTTTCAAACAAAACTTAAAACGGTTTATGCATGTTTTGAAAGATATGCATGTGCGTGATTCAAATCCTTGTCAAAAGTGAATTAAAGAATTACAAGGATTATACACTAAGGTCTTGAATCTTCACTTTAAGCTTCTTGCATCTTCTTGTTCTTCTTTCGTCAAGGTTTGACTCTTTTCATCAAGTTGTCTTTGTCTTTGAAGATGTCCATTTTGTAAACTTCATCCATTTATTAAAATCATCAAAATATCGATTGTGCACAAAAGCCAACAACTACTGCTAATCTTTACTGGATTCGAATGCTTCTCAAAGACTTAAATGTTTCTTTGTCCTCTACTCTCATTCTTTGGTGCGACAATATTGGAGCTTTAGCCATAGCATCCATTCCTGTCTTTCATGCTCGCACAAAGCATATTGAAGTAGATTGTCATTCTGTCAGAGAAAAAATTGTAACAACGACATTTCAGCTCGTTATATTGCTACGTTGGATCAAGTGGCCAATATTTTTACTAAACATCTAAGTTTTATACGCTTTGTTCTTCTTCACAACAAGCTTCGTGTTATTACCTCTCCCATTCGCTTGAGGGGGTGTTAACCAACCAAACCTGCAGATAACAGAACAACCAAATCTACAGATAACATGCCGAGAAGATATGGAAACAAAAGAACCTGATAAGTAGGGCTGTTCAGTGCCACCGGAAAATTCCGGTGGCACCGGAACCGGAACCGGCACCGGCACCGGCACCGGGAACCCGGGGGACCGGGAAACCGGTGTAGGTGCCGGTGCCTCCTTTTGGGGGAAACCCGGGGGTATTCCCGGTTCCCGGGTTCCCCGGCACCGGGAACCCGGGGGACCGGGAACCGGGTTTCCCCTTATTCATTCTTCTTTTCATTCCGTCCTCACCTCCTATGCAACTCGCCGATTCGGACTAGATTGTACTTAAATCCCCTGCAAACCTTGAAAAGCCTGAAACTTCAAAATCGACAAAGTCCTCTTTGATTGACGATGGCAACAACAGTAATGTCGACGATGAGGCTGTACTTGACGTGTCCAGGAAAAGCTTGGAGTTTTCGACATTGGAGAGCACCAATGAAGCTGTGGAGGGGCTGTATTTGTACAAGAATGTATTTAATTTGATACCCAAATCTCTGGGTCGTCTCGGGGGGCTGAGGAGGTTGAAATGAAGCTGTGGAGGGGCTGTATTTCCCGTCGGTTTTGCTCGACAATGACATAGGTTGGGAAGATGATGAGCTTGTGTCCCTAATTTCCAAAGAAGGAGAAGCCCATGTGTGTCCTACCAGTCTGATCTCAGACGGGCCTCTAATGGTGGCTCGGAAAGAGGCTGTGGATTGGATTTTGAGGGTTAAGGCGCACTATGGGTTCTCTGCTTTGACCGCTGTTCTTGCTGTGAATTACTTTGATAGGTTTGCTTCGAGCCTGACGATCCAGAGGGACAAGCCTTGGATGAGTCAACTCGCTGCGGTGGCTTGTTTATCTCTGGCTGCCAAGGTGGAGGAGACTCATGTGCCACTTCTTTTAGACCTGCAAGTATGTGATATTTATTTGTGCAATCTGGATGCTTGTTAAAATGCCATGATTTGTGTTTCTTGAACTTGTCAGATTGTTAAAATGTGGGGTTCTTTTTGGTTTTAGGTGGAGGAATCAAAGTATGTGTTTGAGGCAAAGACTATTCAGAGAATGGAGCTTCTGGTACTGTCCACTCTTCACTGGAGGATGAACCCGGTGACCCCAATTTCCTTCTTTGATCACATTATCAGGAGGCTTGGTTTAAAGAACCACTTGCATTGGGAGTTTCTTTGGAGGGCTGAGGAACTTGTCTGGTAAGAATCTTTTCTGTGTTCAAGTGTACCTGATAAGATAATTGCATCCATGGCTGTTTTTTATTGCATATGCATTGAACAGGTGTCATGCTTCAAAGTTCTCAAAGATAGTGGTTTAACTAAGCTGTAGTGCAAAGATGTGGATAACCAAATACCCACTGGTTGTCATCAGCTAGTTAATTTCAAATCGATGTGCTGAGGTTGAGATGTTAATAATGCTTTTACGTTTTCTCTTGTTCCTGACATCATTCAATTTTCTGATTCCAATTTGTCAATTTCCCAAAAGAGCTAGTTTTAGCTCTTAAGATAGAGAGGACATAATCTGGGTTAGGAGTCCTGGTTGGGAGCCTCTGTTGTAATGCCACTTTCTGTTTGTCCTCAAAGTATATGAATGCTCTTATTAATTCTATTTGCTCGCCACTAGAGGATTTCTGCTGCTATCTTTAAAGAATACTCACACAGACAAGTACGATGATTTTCAAACATTATTCTCTTTTCTGTTATTCTTTTTGTTTAAGTTGCCCTTAATTTATATTAATCAGACAATACGTTCCCAGGATGTGTTTATCTCTTCATTGCCTTATGTTGGACTTCATCTCTGTTTTACCACGGTGACCAATCCTTTTTCTTTTTTTTTTTGTCTAATTCAAGTAGAAAATGATTGAGCTCCTGACTGAAATCCTTGGGTTGAAAAGCCTCTAGTTTTTGCCTAATAGGAAGGTGGTTTTTCAGTGTTGTTGTTGCCATGACTCTTCTTCGATTCTGGAAAAGCTGTAGGATTATGTATGTTGTAATGGGTGAGGAGAGATGCTATTGGCATTGAATGCTAACTCATTCATGTCCTTTCAGGACTGCATGAGAGGTTCTTTGGCCAAAGCCCATGTTCTTTATGCTCTTGTGGAAGAAATTGGCAATGAGGACAGACTGTTACGTGCGTGTCGTATCCAAATTTTTATCTATACTACCAAAGAGAAAGAATGACATATACTCTTTTAGTAGGTTTAAGTTGTTTATTCTATTAAGTTATTTTGAATTTCTTGACCTATTTTTAGAAGTTATTATTGATGCATATGTCAAAGCTGGACTAGTTTTAGAGAAAGATGCTAATCAAAAGTTAAAGGTATGGTGTATAACTTTCTTATGTTCTTTTCTTCGTTTTGTATTCCATTTTGCTGATTATTTTTGTATTCTAATTTGCAGTGTTTTAGTCACCAAGTAATTTGAAATCTGAAGGTGAGAAGCATGTGTTAACCTTTGCGACTCTATTAATGTAATTTTTCAAATTAGCAATAGCTGTGATTATCTCAAGTGAGAAAGAATCTGTAACTTTATCATGTAAACCCACTAAAAAAAATACATTAGGCGAAGTGCATAAAATGCTAAAAATGACCTAATATGAATGTAGGATAACCGCCACCGCCACCGCTAAAACCGCCACCGTTAAGGGCCGGTTTTTGCCCTTAACGGTGTAGGTGTAGGTGGCCCATATTTGAAAACCGGCCTACCCGGTGTAGGTGCCGGTTTTGGCCAAAACCGGCACCTACACCGGGGTTGTACAGCCCTACTGATAAGTCACAAAAGGATAAGGCTTGACAACTGTATAGATAACATTTATCTATTTTTGAATTAGATGTTTATCTCTAATTATGATATTCAAATGTAAATGGACTGATGTACATCTTCTATATATTGAATGAATACGAGCAACAAGTTAAGTTGATCAAGCCAAAATCATATCTAGCGTGATAAGTTTTTCACTTATCACTTGATCCAAAACAATTTGAAACTTAACGCTTGTCGATGTTTCGGCCGCATGTCCTACATCCTCTTTTCCTAAATGTAAAAACTTATTTACTTTCTGTATAGCTACCTCGGATTTGCGAGGAGTCGGCTTAGTGTTTAGCCATGGAATATCGACATCTTGGTAAACATACCCCAGATTTGTAGTTTGAAGGCAATCTTGAACCTTCATGTGAATAGGCTGTCCATTTTCATCGTAGAAGAGAAAATTGGCGTTTAACCAATCTTGGTCTATGTAATCAGTTCGTTTCCCTCCTAATGTCTTCCATATGGCCCACATTCGATCCACATTGGAGTGGTGAGCGAAAAAAGATTAGACCTCTATCGGCCGAGTAGAAGTTCATCGTGTCCTCTAGATTAGGCTGGGTTGTGTCACCGCACTATATGTGCAGGGGACAATGGGGAGTGTTTTCGACTGCGCCAACACCTGGATCAGACTCATCCCTAGAACGGTAAGAGCAAAATTGGACATCATTCGTCAATCAACTTGGTTAGGGCAAAGTGATCCAAGATGGGGGTAAAATGGCGTATCAAATAATAGTTAGTAAGGGCAAAATGGAAAAATGGCACGGATGGTGCACATGGTCCTTTATTTCGTAAAAAAATCACAGAAAATTTGAAGGTGGGGTGCAAAAAGTATATAGTCCAAACTATAAGGATGCAATGTCTTAAAATTGATATATCAGAGTGCAAAATATAAATGTCATCAAATCACATGGGTGTAAAGTGTAATTAGCCCTTGTATTTATTATGTTATGTGAAATCAGGAATATCCTCAAAATTTTCGCTGGCCTTCCCGCCGAAAACCCAACGAGCCTGCCTTGTGGACCCCCGATGCGGGGGGCCACAACCACAACGATCACTTCTAAGCCCAAAAAAGGTACTATCACGAGTCCCTCGACACCCTAGTCAATAGTTACCGCTATGCAAAAACAAAGACTCCAACTTAATAATAACGACTTACACACCCGGTGACAATCATGGGCAACCACCAAAGGCACCAAACCAACCAAACACTACCATCCACGCTGAGGCCTACCCATACACCAGACAATACCTGAGCAGCCATTCGGGCCTTTCCAAATAGCTGAGCGTTTTAAAGTTGAGATTTCTGCAAAAATTTCTAGTTCTCGTAAATCTGACCTGCTATATTGATTGGTGATAAATTCTTGAAAGGTACACATTTATAACTTCCATATGAAGGAACGCTATGATCACATTTAAAGTGAAGATTAACAGAGATAAAGTTTGATATATTTCTTAAATTAAATTTCCAATATTACAAGGTTATATTTTTTATAATATGCCAGTCTATTCTCTTCACAAGAAGGTATAAAATGTAGCAGCAGAATACACTTTTACGTATTTCTCAGCTAATAAAAATCAATGGGGGTGTTACGTTTACATTAGGGGGAGGTCTATTTTTGGGCTTGTTCGTTTCACTTATATTTGTAAAATTCGCATTCAACTTACTAAGTTGTTAAACCGAACATGTTAAAATTTAGGATGCAGTTAATTATTTTCAATTTTTACCCTGACAAACCTCATGTAAAACTACCAATATACCCTCTAGTAGTGTTTTCACCACATAAATACGGAAGGGTAAAAATTGGAATTCAAAAAAAAATTTGGCCTCACACGTTCAACGCATTAACCACTCGGACTTGTGAATGGACGCCCAAACTGCTTTATCTAGTGCTAAGTTTTTTGTTGATGGCGATATAGTCATTTCATCCGACCATTAAATGCACTGCCGCAAATTTTCCCCACTTCCCCTGTGATACCCTGCAGCTTGTCATTAGAGTCAATCACGCCTTTTTCTTCTTCTATTCTGCTTCTTTTTTTTGTGTTTAATCACATCACATGTTTGTCTTTTTATTTTTCTCCTTTTACTGTTTTAATACTTTAAAATATTTATATTGTAATAAAAATAAATAAAAATTCGAAGTTATAATAAATATTATAAATAAATAATATTATTTTACATTTTATCTTTTTCATTCATCCCAATAAAATAATTTACAAAATGGATTTTGTTAAATTATATCCCTACTATAAATAAATATCAACATTTGTATCACAATAAAAAAAATAGAAAATAGAAAATAAAAGTATTAGTCCAAGGTTGTTTTGCAAACAATCCATAATTGATTTTGATGACACCAAAAATTTTAAGTTTTGAAAACTTTTAGATTTTATGTTGTCAATCCACTATATTCTAAGATATATTTAAAAGGATTATGGTTATCTCACTAAAATATTTTTTAAGTGCACTTGAACACCATTATACAAGTTGGATTAATTTTTCATATTGTATGTCTTTAAAGAAGTTTTGAAATGGATTGAACGCTTTAAAATTGCTGATTTTTCCCTCTTGGAAGGGGTTGGTACTTGGTATCATCAGGTACTACGGACTCACAATGCATGGATATTGAGGGAGATATGTCGAGGCCTGCACAGAGCTCAGGTTGCATGAAAGGGAAAAAACTGAATTAGTGGATACCTGCTCATTGCAGGATTGAAGCATTTCCGCGATTGCTTGCATCCTAGCCCCTTCCGTATTTTTCAGGTGTTTAAGAAGATTGTCACATGGCATCCTCACTGTCACGTTATCATCATCACTCTCTGGGCCAACGTCGTCGTCATCATCAAGGTCTGGTGCCAGGTGCGTCAGTACAACACCTTCAAGGTAGCAGTTACCTTCGCACTGGCCTCAACTTTATGTTGACTTGTCCCTGAAGTGGTCAGAGCAGGAGTTTTAGAACTACACGCAACCTGCACATAGATCTCGGAACACGTGCCAGGAGAGGAAGTTGGAACAATCACAGACGGGGAAAAAGAATGCCACCGTGGGAGTGGAGGCCCTGTCTTGGGAGAAAGGGGGTCATGCCCCACATTGGAATTGGGGAGAGTCATCAGGTCACGAGGTGGAGGGGGAGAACTGTTGAGGGAGAAGATGGACCTCCCTGGGTACCCACAAGAATCAATGAAGAACGACGAAGATTACTTCGCAAAGTAGAGGCTTCGCCTTCATCCATGGCCCGAACGAGGAATCATCAAAGGTATCCCTTAGTGTAGAGCAAGTTGTCGGCCTGCATCTGTCCCAACAGCCCGCAAGAATAACAAAAACCCGAAAGTCGTTCAAATTTAAACATGATCTGAATAGGTTCAAGATCTCCCCTCTGAAGGTCCTGCAAGGATAGATTTCTGTACATTCAATAACACCCTGACTCTGATAAAAGAAACGCACCAAATTTTTTGTCAACCCTGCCTTCAATCTCCAAGATTGTTCCAATGGTTGTACCGATGGGTAGGGCTGAAAATCGGAAATGTTGTCCGATTTTCGGGGACCGGATTTTCGGTTCCCTTATATTAAAGGACCGGACCACTTATAAGTGGTCCGGTCCGGTTCGGTCTTTTAAAATGCAGTCCGGTCTGGACCACTTACCAGATTTAATTTTTTTTAAAAAAAAATTATTCGCAAAAGTCGTCCACACTGCGCAGTGCAGAATTTACTTTTTTAATATATTAAAAAAAATTATTAAATGCGGTTCGGTCCGGTCCGAATCGCATATGAGAAATTTATCAACTGGACCGGACTGCATAAATTCGATCCGGTTTTGTTCAGCCCTACCGATGGGGTTCGATTATTGTACGAAGCACAATGGTGTGAAGTGGTGCAAAGCAGTGGCTGAGATAGGGAGTTGATGATCTGGCGGTCGACATGGTGACACATCATTTAATGAGAGACCCATCTCGCCGACCCGTTTGAAGAGGGGACCCGGAAAACCATCATCTCGCCCACCCATTTGAAAAACTAAACAGCTGAATGCGTAGACCAGATCCGTCCCCTTCTTGGCTTTTTCACCTTCTCTTTGTTTTCTTGGGAACTCGTTCATGTCGAACTTTGGCTCAAATATTGGTACAAAAATTTATTCAGTCCTATGTTGATTCCTTGTGATATGTGTAGCCGTATCTCCTATGGCAACCATGAAGCAATCGGTTGACACCTTGATGAAGCTCTTGTCCTCAACCCCTTACCTTCCGTCCTCTCGTCACATTCCTTTTCTTCTATGTCTCATTCCTCAAACGAAAACAACAACTTACATGCCCAACACCTGTTCCAAAGAAACCTCGGTTCAAGCACCAACCTGCCCTTGATGTTATATCAAAACCCAGCGCCTCTCGCGAACATGTGTACTTCTAGGCCTGAAGAGGCAAGCTTCAATGACGAAGAGGCAAGCGAAGAGCAAGCCCAGATCTGGTATATCAACTAAAGGAAAACTTCTCTAGTTCAGCTTATGTGCAATATTGAGTACTACAAAATAGATAGTGCTTCATTGTTGCATAGGCTTTCCTTATCTTGTTTTAGATGCCTGTAAAGCAACGGATGTGAATTTTTTATTTCCTTCCTTTTCAGTATATTTTTATACTTCCCCCCTCTCAAGGCAATCGGTTGTAGTAAACTATGTTTTTCCTTTTATTTTCAGCAAGATCTGCTTCGATATGAATTTGGTCTGAGATTTGCAGATGAAAAGAAACATAAGGACATCGATGTTGCAAATTTCTTTGTAGATCAGAAGCTGATAATCACAAAGTCTGTTGGAATCCCTAGAACATATCTGTTCAATGGAATGTCATTCAGAGCTCAAATGCAATTTAAGTGTTCACCAATCTTTAAGAACTTATGGGAAGCCCTTAATCCACAAGCACGTCAAAGTGTAATCCTGCAAGAGAGGTTAAATCCTGAAAAGCTTAATCTCTCTTATGTCGATCTTCATCATGAAATCAGTCAGCATGCGAAGGACATCCCACCTAAATCTTTTGAAAATTTCCAAAGACAGCAGACGGATATAGCAAACCATCCCAAGAAGATGAACTTGTTAATTACATGTCAAATTTGCCAAGTTATCTTGAGAAAAGAGAGAACCTCCAGGAGAAAGTCTTAAATGTGGGGTCCTTGACTGGGGGTGCCTTGAAAAATGGCATGATAGTCATAAACCGATACCAGGTATCAAGATGAAGAGGCAAACGAACGGGTGGGAATTTACCAAGCGACGGGTAGAGATTTTCACGGGCGGGTCGCCTCTTCAAACGGGTGGAAATTCATTAAATGACGTGTCATCATTTTGACCGCCGCATCGTCAACTCCCAATCTCAACCACTGTTTTGCACCGCTTCACACCATTGTGCTTCGCACAATAACCGAACTCGTACCGATGAGCCTAGCAGTAAGTTCATTTGACCTCTCCAGGAGGAGGCCATGAATCTGAACCCAGATCGGGGATAGATTTAAATAAATCTCTTTCCAGGATAGACCCGGAGGCAGGGTCGGAGCACCATGAGAAAGCCTCTGATGCTTTAGGGTTTTTTCTCCAGAACTTTGCCCCTATCGTCTGGGATGCTAAATTCGCCTAGCAATCTATTTGCCTCGAGTTCAGCCACTTCAAGGTGTAGCTTAGAGGGCCATGCTTTTGAGAGAACTCCCTTCGCCCCATGCAGAGGGATGGCTTTGTCAGCGACAACACGTCTCACTAGAACAAGTCCGGCAGCGATTTCCGCACTGTCAGCATCACGCCAAGACGGTGGGGGTTGCATGCCCCAACTCAAAGCTTTAGTACGTTCTATGAGACAGTCAATCTCAACATTTGGGCTTTGGAGATCCATGGACGAGAGATACAATAGATAAGAGACTAGAAGGGAGGAGATAGATTACAGCAAAGAGGAAAGACGAAAAGGGATGAAAATCAGGAGCTTATATAAATGAGAGATGGTGAGACAAAAGGTTGATGACGCTGACCAGCCAGAGAGGCAGGCGGCGCCACCCCCAAGCCGCAGCAGTACCTGGGCACACGCCTACCCTGCCGCCGACGAGAAAGGCTAAAGCTGACCATAGGCCAAAAGAAGCGACAAAAAGCCACCAGGACTCAGAGACTCCCTAGGAGTACGGATAGCTCACAAAAGAGCACAATGAGATTCTCGTTAAGAAGTAGGTCTCATCAGTAACTATTTTCCCGCGGGAAATATTTTTGCATTTTCAACATGATAATGCATCACGGTGAAGTTTTCCTTTCTTCACACGTTGGTTTCTTCTTCTTTTTATAAGCAAACAACCAAAGCATCACTAGGGTGGCAGATTCATGGAATCTGCATGATCACAAAGAGCTACATCCAACGGTAAATCAGAAAGAGAAATCTCCCCAAACATAGCGCTGTTAATACACCATTTGGCCAAGTTATGAGCAGCAAAATTGGCCTCCCTAGGAATCCAACCAAAGCTCCACTTCTCATGCTCCTGTAACATCCTACGTATAGTAAGAATTTCGCCCCAAATACTCCACTTCAATTCACCTGCACCACCCTCCACCTGATTAATGAGTTGCAAATAATCCCTTTCCAGCATCACCTCCTGGTCATGAAATTCCGAAGCAACTTGACATGCCAAACGTACAGCTCTAGCTTCTCCTTTTAGTGGGTCCCTACCAGGCATGATCCCAGTACGCGCCTTATGGATGGTGCCCAAATGATTGCGGCAAACCACTGCCAGATATATAATTCACTTTAAGCTTCCTCGGGTATAGAGGTATCCAAATGTCCGCAACACTAGGCATAAGAGAGGACCATGCCAATTTATGTTCAGCGAATCTTCTGGATACATCACTCATAAGCTGATTAGGAGTAGGCATACGCTTACCATGAACGACCTGGTTCCGAGCACCCCACATAACATCTAACCGAATAGTCACAGCTAGCATCAAATCAGTCCATTGATATCTATCTCGAAGAGGCAAATTATGCCTAGTCAAGAGGAAACGCATCCAAGCCGCAATTGGGAGCCTAGCATAAGGGGCTGTAACCATCGGCCAGGGTCCATTGCGCCAAACAAACTTACTACCTGTACAATCTAGAAAAAGGTGGGCAATGCTCTCCTCAGCCATACCACACATAGGACAGGACCTACTAGAGCCGGATAAAGTCCCCAAATGAATATTTCCCCTCAAAGGTAAAGCCTCAGCCGCCACCTTCCACAACATCCGCTTAAGGCGATGTTGGATCTTGATTTTCCAAAGACTTTGCCACTCAGCCTTCGATAGTCCACCTGAAGGAACTGCCCTAGATTGAATTATGAAATTATAAGCCGCCTTAGCAGAAAGGACCCCAGAGTGGTCCTGAATTCACTTAGGACAGTCCACCCCTGGTTGCGAAGGCAAAGAAATATCAAGTATGGCCGCAGCTGATGAGGGCTCGAAAATACGACGAATCAACTGGGCAACCCAAGCAAGATAATCTGGAAGCATTAAATCTTTAACATAATTTAGATCTCTGTCCAACAAAATACCCATCCTCAGCTTGGGTTTAAAGTGGTCAATACCCGGGACCCATGGCGTACACCAAAGGTTAAGCTGACCTCTATCGCGGATCTGCCAACATAAACCTGCAGAGATAATATCTCGAATATGAAGTAAACTACTCCATGTCCAAGAGTGGCTCCCATGACCTGATAGAGATAAAAAATCTACCCTGCGACTATATTTCGCACGTAAAGCCTTAATCCAAAGGGCATTTGTATCAGTAAGGAACTTCCAACCCAATTTAGCGAGCAAAGTCCTCCATCCTCCTTAAGCCAAGCTCTCCCATATCCTTCGGCATAAAGATAGCACTCCACGCCTTAGGGTTATAATGACGTCGATTATCATCCTTAAACCCCCACCAAAAATTCTTAAAGACCCTATCCATGTGGCATAACACTTCTTTTGGAAGCAGGAACACTGCCATAAAATACGATGGCATAGCAGAAGCCACGGCTTGGATAAAAATAGTTCTCCCTGCTTGAGAGAGAGCTCTAGCTTTCCATCCGGTCACCCGCTTTGCTACTTTATCGTGTAGCTCCTTACAAGCTTGCCTGCAAGACCGTGGTATACAGAGAGCAAGACCAAGGTATTTGCCGCCAGGTTGTTCCTGATGCAGGCGCATCTGGGCAGTGATAAGATCTTTATTATCCTGTGTCATATTGCTACTAAAGTGGAGGTAAGACTTCTGGTAGTTTATGGACTGACCCGACCAGCTGGTGAAAGTATGAAGGCAAGCCTTCAAGATTGAAACTTCGCTCCGATTCGCCCTACAAAAAAGCATAAGATCATCGACAAATGAAAGGTGAGAGATCGGAGGTGCATCCCGAGCAATAGAGATGCCATGTAATAAATTAGCCTCCTCCCCCTTTCGTACAATTCGAGAGAACACCTACACAACAATAAGAAAAAGGAAAGGGAAAATATGGTCTCCTTGTCGAAGACCACGCCCTGGCTGAAACCACCCATAGGGAGAACCATTCAGCAAAATAGAAAAAGAGGTGGTCGAGATACATTGAGAAACCAATTAACGCCACCAAGCTGAAAACCCAAAACATCGCATAGCTTCATCCAAAAATCCCCAATCGACCTTATCATATGCCTTCTCCATATCAATTTTTGCAGCTAGAAGTCCCCCTTTTCCTTGTTTTCTTTTAAGCGTATGCATCAATTCATGCACAAGGATAATATTTTCTTGGATTTGACAATTTGACACAAACGCATTCTGACTTCCAGAAATAATCTTGGGAAGGATACTTCTTAACCGTCCAGCTATAATTTTAGAGATAATTTTGTAACTCGCGTTGCAAAGGCTTATGGGACGAAACTGATTCACAGCCAACGGGTTCTCAACCTTTGGGATTAGCACAATGTTGGAATGATTTAATTGTCGTAGCATATAGCCCGTCATAAAAAATGCCGAACCATAGCCACCACATCCTGCTTCACAACCCTCCAATATTTTTGGTAGAAAGAGGCCGTGAAACCATCGGGCCCAGAGGCTTTAGATGCCCCAATGCTACGCACCGCTGCCCAAATCTCTTGTTCCTCAGGAATTCGACATAACATCTCATTATCAACCTCTTCAATGGTGCGAGGTATCAGTCCGCGTAACCCACGGGGATATTGGGTATTATGGCGAGCAAACAATAGTTTGAAATGGTTCTCCAAAAGTCCTCCAATAGCCTCCCTCTCATGACACCATCTTCCCCGTTCATCCTTCAAAGCTTCAATACTATTACGAAGGCGGCGAACAATAGTAGAAAGATGAAAAAATCTCGTGTTCAAGTCGGGAGTCGAAAGCCAAGTAACCCGGGACTTAGTCTTCCACATAGTTTCTTCATAGTTTCTTCATGTTTATGCAAGAGATTGAACACGGTCCAGTTCGTCCTGGAGGGATTTGATATTGGATTGGATATTCCCAAATACCTCTCTGTTCCACTTCCTTAAGGCCTCCTTAATGGTCTTAAGACGGTGGCACAAAGTGTAGGCGGGAGACCCATTCGAAGTACACTTCCAAGCATGTTCGATGACCGGGATGCTACGGGCGTCATTAGCCCAAAATCCGTCAAATCTGAACGGTTTAGGTCCAGAAAACACTTCACCACTAGTAGTTAGTAATAACGGTGCATGATCTGAGGCAATCCTTAGTAAATGCCAAATTACTGCAAGGGAAAATAAGATGGTCCATGCGCCATTCGCAACGCCCCGATCGAGCCGTTCCTGGATAAAAGCATTCCCGTGCCGCCCATTACACCACGTATAGCGGTTCCCTACAAAACCTAAATCAATCATGCCATTTTGTGTAATAAACTGATTCATAGCTCCTGCATTAGAATTACCCACAGGTCTGCCCCCATACTTATCACACGGTGCAACCACGGCATTAAAGTCACCGAAGCAGAGCCAAGGGCCACCAAACTCCCTGCCCAAATGAGACAAAGTATACCAAAAATCCTCTTTATTCTTCCAATCTGGAGGGCCATAAACAAAAGAAACCATCCAAGGATGGTGAGGGGGGTTAGAATTAACAACAAAGTTGACAATATTGTCGTTACAGAACCCGACTTCACAAAGAACCCCAAACTTCCAAGCAACCGATATCCCTCCGCTAGTACCTCTTGGTGGGATTTCAACACCATCTGCAAACCCCATCGACTGCAGACTTGGCCTGGTCTCCTGGATCTTAGTCTCGGCAAGACACAAAAGGTCAGGCTGATGTTGCCGAACCATCAACCTGAGATTTCAATTTGTCGTGGCTCGCCCAAAGCCACGACAATTCAAGAATAAAATTTTCATGGCTCTCGGGGGGCAGGTTCTCCCCTGTCGTTCCTTCCATGAGAGTAGAAGGATGGTGTTGCCCCACATCCAAAGGCTTACTCTCAACGCTCTGCCAAACAATACCAGGTGTGTGCTCCCACCTCTTAGGAGGCTTACCCCGAACTATGTAGTTCTTTTTCCCCTTGTATCTCATTGTGCCCCGACCCAAAATAGTGAGCAAAGTCCACAAATACTTCGCGCCTGCACAAAGGTTAGGAGGGTACGCTGGACAACCGGAATGGATCCGTTTAGACTTCTGCTTAAGAAACACTTTTTCCTGCATGGTTTTCATGTTAACCAAATTTGAATCTCACCTTTATCTACCCACACAAAAAAAAAAAAGATTCTCTCATCTATTCTGACATGTTTGTTTCCCCCAATAATTTGGGCAAGCCAAACAAATTCCAAAATTTTTAACTTTTACACCTACACATTCTACTTTTTACAAACTCTAATAAATCTCAATAAAACAAAGATTTCCAAAATTCCAGAAAAATTCCTCAAAATTTTGGCAAACAAACAACCCCTTTGTTTTAATGGCTCAGCGTGGGCAACTCAGGTCAAACTGGTTGTGACCTTACGAGGAAAGATTTCTGCTTTACTACATTCATTTGGTATCTCCGCTTTGTAAGGATTAGCCACACGTCCAGATAAAAGAGAATCCACTTACATCCCCCGGTCGTTTCTGCATTCGTTTCTATCTCAACATTGTGAAACTTAAATGCTGCCTTTTTTTTGTTTGGCGTGTTTTCTTTCAACCCTGTTGGTTTTTTATGCCAATTAAGTAAAGACTGACCCTTGAAAGAAGTAGTCACTTTATGAATAGCCCTACCGATCATAATTTTATTGAAAGATCCATTTGTATTGTTCTAGCTCAACATAAAAATTAAGGAGAATTCCTTTTTAGTTCCTAGGTTTTACTCTTTTCATTTTTAGTTCTAAAATGTAATGAGTCGAATTTTTAATCCTTGAGTTTTCATTCCGTTTAAATATTAGTCATTTCGTTAATCACCATGATTAACGGAATAATTTTTTATTTCAGCTTCAATTTAATACGTTACCCTTCATTTTCACGTCAACCTCCACCATTTGAACGACATTTCTTAAACATCCTATAGCTTTCCATTTAATGGAAACTCTGCATTTTGTTGGACAGTGACTTAAGGCCTCAACCTTGACAATTGAAGACTTTTCTCTCTTAGAAGCGTTTATCCCTTTCATAAACCCTAGACTGCTGCGATGGAATAGATCTCCGGTGGTTTCTATTTTTTTTAGACAACTGGTGGCTCCACGGATGTGGGGGGATTCGACCCCAGATCTAACCCTCCCCAAATGGAGGAGGTAACAACTGAGCTGAAGCTCATTGGCTTCAGCAGTTGTTGATGCCAGTGGAAGAATACTGGGGCGATAGCGCAGCAGCAGTGTGTTCCAGTCGTCGCTGCTTTCGCTTGTCAAATCATTTGACTCTGTTCTTGCTGTCTATGATGATTTCTGCAACCTCAAACAGGCTGGATTTCTTGCCAACATTTTAAGCTATAAGTCACTGAGTTTTTTGGGTCATGTTTTATCCATAGAAGTTTTCAAAAAAAATTTTGGTTGGTGAGAAAAACGAAGGTAAACCGAGAATTAAAAACGTATTATGTATGTTTACTTTCCTTGTTCTGTTTTGTTCGAAGAAAATAAGAAAATTCAACTAAGTCAAACGATTGAACCAAGAATCAAACATTGTAGTTTTTTCTGCATTTTCTCAGCTACCAAAAATGGAACAATATTGTTAATTAGTGGAGAGTACGGTTGAAAATGCTGCAGGTGGATCTCACGTTTAAGATTTGCAGAGGCAACTCTGTGCGGAAAATCCTACTTCGGGAAGCAAATTCTTACCCTGCTGCAATGGTTATAGTCGGAACATCGCGGAGCCACCATAAAATCCTGTCATCAACGTCGGTGGCTAAGTACTGTGCTATAAAACTGTCCAAGGATTGTTGGGTTCTTGCCGTTAACAATGGGAAAGTTGTGTTTAACAGAGACGGTTCTCCGATTTAGAGAACCTTCACTGTTAAATTTCTCCGATTTGAGAAGGTTCTCCGATTTGGTTCTTCGGCTTGTATTCCACCAAAGCTATCATTCATATCCCGTTATGGGTTCTTTAAAAATTCAAAATTAAGAACGAGCTAAAGCTAAACAGATTACAGCTAAAAAAAAACTTTCTTTGAGATGGAATTATGATCTTAACAATGCCCTCACACAGGAAAACATGCACAGGGAAGACCATTATTTACTTACATTGTAGTTGAAAATCAATAAAGGCCCAAAAGTTTCCACCAGAATGCTCCAACTAGTCCCCAGATGATAGTATTGATAAGAGCCATTATGAAACCCATTTTGAACACGTCAGGAAGGTCTACATAACCAGCTGTTGAGGAAGAAAGTTAAAAGCCTAATCAGACGGCACGCTGAAACAGATATTAAAAGGCCAAGAAAGATCATAATTTACAATCAAGAAGAAAATCTTGAAACTCTATTACGGTTAATGAGCATAGCAATATTCAAACAAAACTTATCTTTTCTTCACTATCCAAATGAAAAGTAAAACCTTCCAAAGCAAAAAAGGCGAAATGACAATAGATCAGAAGATTAAGTGAGGAATCTCATCTAAGAATAAGCACAAAAAATGAATCAACAACAATTTATCCATGACAGCGTAAAAGAGTCACACCTCCATAGTATACAGCAGCCTGACCACTGCTATAATGCGTCAACGCACCAAAAAGATTTGTGTTGTAAGCTAATGCCAAAGCTGCAAATACACCAGGAACCCCAGCTGCCAAGTGCATCGCGAGGAATGCCGAGTATAAAGCTCCTACATGACCCGTTTGACTTGCAAAGAGATAGTGGATCAGGAAGTAAGCGGCTTGAAGAACACCAAAAGCCACTGGCCAACTCAAAGAGAGCGATTGAAGGGACCCGGCCACACTGTCAGACATCCAGCTGACAATACCGAGGTTTGTCAATTGGCCTGCCATACCCACTAGAACAGCAAACCAAGCCAAGGTATCCCATGCTGATTTTTCACTTAAGCAGTCATCCCAATCAAGGACGCCCAACAAAAGGAGTATCGATAAGCCTATCATTGCAGCTACAACACTCGCTATACCAAGCGTCTCTCTGCAAACAGACCAAGAAATATTGTTTTTCTTTTTTATGAATAACCAAGAAATATTGTTTAACGAAATAAGTTGTAAAGCAAAAGTCAACCCCAAAGAGAATATCAAACACTCTAAGCTATAGATATATAAATGAAAATAAGATGAGCCTTTTAAGTAATAACATCCAAATAGAACCTCTAGGAAACGACATGCACAAAACCTAGACCGTATTTTCATGCAACACTAAGAAAAAAAATTGATCTCCAAATCCGAATGAATACTAGAGATTATCACTAGTGTAACAGAGGCAACCAGCATCGGGCAACCCACATTTAACCTCACTTCTCCAAAAGACCGCCTAATAATTGGGAAAGATTCGCTTAGGGAGGAAGAAGAAACCATAAAAGGAGTCATTCAGAGATGATTACAAAATCACACGCTTCAGCAATGTGTGAGAAATAATACAGTCCTGAATTAAATCTTAGCCAAAGGCTCCACATGTTTTATCTCTGATCTAGAAAGTGCATATTTGAGAAGATAATCAAATTATATTGCATGAAGCAAGGAATACCGCATACCCGAACACCCACAAAGAGACTGCAAGAAGCATTGTACCAACCATCACCCACTCATTTCTAGTGACAGGACCCATGTGCTCCAGTTTCTTTGCAGCCATGGCAGGGGCATCTGGAGTATCTTTGGTTTCAGGAGGATATAGGTAGTATAAGATCAGCGGAGTGGCTAGAAGAGAGACAAGTGCAGGTAAACTGGAAGCCTTGAACCAAGAAACCCAAGGGCTTGTAATTATCACCCCAAGTTCCTGAGCTAATTTGAGGCAGAGGAGATTTTGAGCTGCAGCAGTTAGGAAAAGAGCACTAGAGTTACCAGCAGACTGCCACAAATCGCATATGAACAGTGCATTAGTCAACTAGATATCACATGTTGACAAAATCGAAAGTAAGATGCAATACATAGCATAATATGCCTATATGCTACGAAACAAGAAAAAATTGGAGAGATCACCCAATGTACTATCTGCTCGTTGGTTTTCCGATATTACAAACGAGAAGGAAAATACATGGACTATGGAAACCAGGTTGCATATAGAGATCAATTTGACCCAAGGTGAAGCAGGCAAAAACAGACACTATAGTAGGCCCCGCACATGGAACGAAAAATAAATATTCATCTAACCTGAAATTGGGACTGAACTAGATAAGACCCGAGCTTTTTGGCCGAGGGATCTCCCGGCTTACTCCCAGCCGATAGCGACAACGACTGGATTATAGGTAAAAACACGCCGCCTGCCCTCGCCGTGGTGCTTGGCATGGCAGGGGCGATTAGCGCCTCGCTAATCGTCAAGCCGTAAGACAACCCCAACGTACTCTTCCCTAACCACTTGACGAAATAAGTGGCGATCCTATCCCCTAAGCCAGTCTTGACGAAACCGCGGGCGAAGAAGAAGGAGATCACTATCAGCCAGATCACCTCGTTGGTGAACGCGGTGAAGGCGCTAGAGAAGGACAGCGTGTTGGTGACAATGGAGGCGGTGAGACCAAGGAAGGCCCACGCGCCGACGGGTAAGGGGCTCAAGACGAGGCCGGCAACAGTGGAGAGGAAGATAGAGAGCAATTGCCATGCTTGAGGAGTGACTTCGGGGGGTTTGGGGACGAGGAAGCGGACAATGAGGCCGATTGAGATCGAGATCAGGAAGGGGATAGGCTTAGCACCTTGAGGAGGAGGAGGAGGAGGCGGGGGCGGAGAAGGGGAGGTGCGGTTTGGTAAATTCGAGGAAGAGGAGGCGCGGATTGGAGGGAGGAGTTTAGAGAGGGAGGGCTTCGGGATTGGGGCGAAGAGAGAGGAGGATCGGAGTGCGGGGATGGTGAGGGGAGTGATGTGGTCGGAAGGAAGGAACCGTGTCGATTTGGAGATGGGGCGAGATCGGTGGTGGAGGAAGCGGGAGGAAGTGCGGGAGGGGAGAGAAAAGGAGGAGGTTGAGAGTGAGTGGAGGGCAAAGCTCTCCATTTTAGCCGAAAAAGGAAAAACGGAGAGTTTTGGGGAGTGAGATTTAAGTAGTGGGGGAAGGTGGAGACTAGTCAGACTGTCAGAGAGAAGAGCACCCTTCTCCTTTTGCCGTTGTTTTGAACAGTGAGCGGAAATTCCGAGGAAAATTTTATTTATTTTATGGGAATTTAGCCGTTTATTGTTCATGTTTTACGCGATTTTACGTTTTAGTCCTTAAGTTTCATTTTTTTCAAATATTAGTCCTTGAGTTTATATTTTTTTACAAAATGATCCTTCCGTCAGTCTGTCGTCCATTTACTTAACGGAGCTCTTTGACACGTCAATAATTTGAAGCGGTCGACCGCTCATATTTTACACATATACCCGGTCGACCGCTACATGGTCCGTTAAGCATATGGACGATAGACTGACGGAAGGACCATTTTGTAAAAAAATATAAACCCAAAGACTAATATTTGAAAAAATGAAACCCAAAGACTAAAACATAAAAACGTGTAAAATCTAAGGACTAAATTGATAAATTCTCTTATTTTATTTCTTAACTTTTTTTTTCATTGGGCTTAGTCAGATTCACTTTGGGCCTGAACCTTCACATCTCGGTCACCCTCACCTTCGGCCCAAATCCATCGAAGAGCAACGTCGTAGGAAAAGCCCACAAGGAAAGCCCACCTGCACAGCCAGAACAAAGTTACCCTTTTCCACCTGCACAGCCAAAACAAAGTTATCCTTTGACAGTTAAAAGAAAGTTGATATATGTTGGTTGTATAAAAGATATTAAGATTTTTAATATATTAGAGTTTTATAAGTTTTTGTGTAAAGGTTGTTAAAAAGTAGGGGAAAGTACACTTTGCATCCTCTTGTCTCGATTTCGTGATATTGGGCCCCCAAACTTATGATTTCCGTCGATTGCCACCCCGATGCCAACTCCTCTGTTAAAAATGACGGTATTTAACGCACGTGTCGTCCACGTGAGACACTTAAAAATTTTCTTCTCGTTTTGCCCTCATTCTATCAGTTTAGAATTCAAACCGAATGTTCGTCGAGCCGGTTCTGTTTCAACTCCCTTCGAGGAAGTTAGCCGTGTTCGAGCCGGTCAGGCCCCGACATGTAGAGGACGCTCCGATGGTTCGACCTCGTCGGCTTTGGCGTCGGCAAAGAAGCGCACACCGCTTTCTCTCTCCAAGACTATCTTTTATCTCCAAAAACTACGAAAGCGAAAAGAAAATTCTTATTGGTTGCTAAGATTGCAGAAATATAGGAATGAAAGAGAAATCAAAAGCTAGAAAACAGGTTTGACTTCTTCCCGATGACTTTTGTCTTGTGGGGCCTTCAGCTACCTCTGCGTCACTTTCGGTCTGTTATCACTATCACCCCAACTAACTTTTTTGTTTGTTCTGTTTTAATGCTAATTCAGGTGTTGTGGAAGTTTGAGACTCGGAAACGATCCGTTTTCACATGGTTTATTTTTTCTTGTTCTTCTTGCACTATAAGCCGCTTCATTTTCCTTTTATTGCTTTATGTGTAAGCCACTGTCGGATTGTCTTGATCTTTTCTCTGGCTCATCGTGTCGCTTTCTCATTAGCTTCGAGACTCGGTTAACCGTTAAAACGAAGCTTCCCTCAGTCCTTGAACCAACCGCGACTCCCTCCTTTCGTTCATCTCCGTAATCCCTCATTTCGATGGCTTCCTGATTATTATTGGTAGTATTATAGAAGATAAATAAAACACTTCTATCTCTTCGAGCATTTTCTCTCTCTAGGTTACTATCGTTCATGAAAAGTTCATTTGTCTTTTTTTACTGCCATACATATCATTGTTAATTTCTTTTCTTTTTGGGAAATGTGGACATTTTATTTGCAAATAATCTGTAGAAACACTCATATACCTAAATGATCAATATTGCCACCATAAGCCTCAAGACGAATGACTTCCTAAAAAGCAAACGCATATTCTGCAGGGACAGCATTCCAAGTCTTTGGCGATCCTGTGTGAAGAAAATTAATACTGTGAAGCTCATGGTCTTCAACACCTGAGTGTAGAGTTTGCACAACCCCTTTTGTTCTCTTGACACTCTGACCCAATTCTTGGTGCCTCGTAGTAAACACAGCCTGAGCCTCCCCCTCCTTCCCACTATCCCTGGAACCCATTTTCAATGAAGAACAAAAACTGGACGAATTTACATCAGAACCAAGTTCTGGGCACTCGGAAAGTGACTTATTCAAGTTGCAATATACGTATCTTTTTGAAGGTTTAGGCAATGGCGTACAAGAGTGCGTGTTTGCACCCTATTTCCCACCAAACCAGCCCCAGAAATTCTCCAACGTGCACAAGGTCTTCGGCGCCAATAACGTGTCCAAGCTTCTCCAAGAGCTCGACCCGAGGCAGTGCGAAGACGCGGTGAACTCGCTGGCATACGAGGCCGAGGTTCGTCTGAGGGATCCTGTGTATGGATGCATGAGCCTCATCTCCCTTATTCAGCACAAGTTGAAACAGGTCCAGAGTGATCTCTTCAGTGCCAAGAATGAGCTTGCTACCTACATCGACCCTCAGGCTATGCTCCCTATTCTGCAACCCGCGGGGTACATGCCCCAATCGCAGCACCTGGGCAATCCTTCGTCCTCGACTGTTTTACCCTACAACATGTCGCCAATGGTTGGGATTCCCACAGTGCCTGCTGTGCGCGGTGGGTCATTGGTGATTCGAGAGCCCCAGCCCCAACACCAACAGCACCAGCACCAGCACCACCAGCATCGCAGTTGGCTGCGGCTATGGCTGCGAGAGAGCAACAATAGATTTTACAGACTTATGAGCAGCAGCAAACGCACGGGCACCAGCACTAGCAGCAGCCTGAGCTTGTGAGGTTCAACAGTGGGTTCGACGCAATGGACGGTTCAGTCACTGCGACTGGGTTCAACTAGATGAATGTTGCTGCTGTTGCAATGTCGCCTTCTTTGGCCCTGGGCACATTTGATAACCCTGTCCAGATTGGCGTCACGAAGAAGCGCGCACCGTTTTCTCTCTCCAGGAGCATAGAATGGAGGGCAAAACGGGAAGAAATTTTTTAAGTGTCTCACTTGGACGACACGTGCGTGTGTTACCGTCAGTCTTAACGGAGAAGTTGACATCGGGGTGGCAATCGACGAAAATCAGAAGTTTGGGGGCTCAATGTCACGAAATCGAGACAAGGGGTGCAAAGTGTCAGCGACCCCATAGTTCAGGGGTGCAAAGTGTACTTTCCCCTAAAAAGTTTTAAAGATATTTAATTTTTATTGAAGTTTGTAAGAAGGTCTAGAGAGAAATGATTTGATGTAATTGTTTAATAAAAAAATATTAGAGTTAAATAGAAAAGTATAGAAAAAGAAAATTTATTAGATTTTTAAAAAAATATTAAAAATTTTGTAAAAAAATAGTAAAATTTATCTAAAATATATTAATATTTGTGTAGAATTTTTAAAATTTTTAATTATTTATTTTTAAAATTTTATTAAATAGATTGTATTCTAAAAAAACTTCTAGAGATGAGCTATGTTTGGTTTAGTTCTCAAAACACTTTTTATTTTTGTGTTTTTTTGAAAGTAGTGTAGATTCTCTTGGGATTGGTGAAAAGTTAGTTAAAAGTTGTTGAAATTTGTAAAAAGTTATGAGATTGGTGAAAATGTATTGAAATTGATGAAAAAATTATTAGAATTGGTGAAAATGTATTGAAATTGATAAAAAAGTGAGTGAAACTGAGACCTTAAACAAACATAACCGAAGATAACTGAATCTTCATCGGTTTTTCCTTCACGGGGCAGTCTGCAGACTGTGGTCAAAGTCAAAACAAATGGTGCGAAACAATACAACTTTGCAACTTCAAGGGAAGTGCAATCCAAAGGTCATTCCGCCTGATTCAAAGGATAGACAGAACACTTTCCATGGAACATAGGCTAGTGGCACATGCTCTTTTAAAATGTACTCCGACCATCTCGCTTTTTGTCCTGCAAAATAACAGCACCTAGCTGTGACCAGCATTATAATTGGCTCACAAATCACCCATGGTGTCTAAAAGGGCCAAAAACGAAAAACCCTCCCCCCAGTAATATAATAAATTATTATTTTTTTTTTCATTTCGTAAAGTTTTATTTCTAATCTCCAAATAGTTTTCTTTCTTTTTTACTTTATCCCCATTTTGATTTATTGCTATTAGTGTTGGCTTTATTATAGTTATCATAATTAACATTTTCGGCTCATAATTAAAAATCGAAGCAAAATAAATTTTTAAGAGAAAAATAAGGTGTTCTGTTTTTGGGTGGAGACCTTATTAAGCTGTGTTTGAGAAGTAAAATTTTAGAGTTGTTAAAATTTTAAGTGTTGGGGTTGATAAAAAAATGAAGAAAGAGAATAAATAGTTGATAAAAAAAAAAGGTATAAAAATGTATATGAAAAAGCGGAGAAAGAAAGTATTTTTGTAACTATGGATAAAATTTTGTCAGGGAAAGATAGCACTCACGGATGACCGACTTTTTTTTGTTTGTTCCTGTTAAATTCGCCGTTGCCGTTGGTTCATAATCTCTTTCCTCCTCCCCTCCAATTTGCCTCTTTTTTTTCGCCCACATTTTGGTTTGGAGGAGGAGTCGAAAGCTTTTTTGATTTGAGCTTTGGGTGGGTTTCAGCAAGAAACAATGGCTTCCATCAACATCTCTTCTCCTTCAACAACGGGTCTCTCTCGCCTGCAGTAACTCCTCTTCTCTCCTCGTTCTCCTTCTAACGTTTTTATTCAGAAATTGTGTTCACCTGTACATGTCACATGTTGATTCGTTGGATTTGAACTGCGTCTGGGTTTGGTTGGATTTTTTCTTAGCAATCACTCTTGTTGAATCTTCTAAAAGGTCCTCCTTGTTTGAATGGGATTTGGTTACCAAACTTGGTATATCAACGGGTCAGTGCGTCATTTTTTGGAACTCGTTATATTTTCAAATTTATCCTCTTGGCCTTTTTTGGTATCCCCTGTTTTATATCAATATTGTATAAGGGATGTGAGTTTTCCGTTTTGTTGATATGAACCAACTTTTTCGTGGATGTGCAATTTATAGAACCAAAGAGTAGGAATTGTGACGTGCGTACTACAAAGCTGTTTTTCTTTTGAGAGAATATATTTTGGACAGAACTTAACAAACCCATTTCGTTTGGTTCTATAGTTTCGATAGTGGAGAATACCATCCTGCTAAGCGGTACAATTCCATGGGCTTTCTAAGTCCAAGCATTTTTTTTAACGAGTCTTAGATGAAAATCGATTGGTGATACCAATTTTCACGTTCTGTTTGCTTTGTTCTCGGAAGAAATTTTTTGAGAAAGCCTTTACTTGCAAACAAGAAAAGCATCTAATAGTCCGGAAAAGTTCAGAGTCTCATCCTAAAGGTCACTTGTGTACATTTGTTGGAGCAAGAGGTCCGCGTCAATTAAAATTTACTGCAAATTATCCAACTAGATTACTGTTAGCCCTCAATAGCATGAAACCACCATTGGTCTAGACCCAACTATTGAAGTTTTCTATACATTTTTTCTGCAGTTCTTTGCTATATTTAGTTTAATCGCCGGATCATTCCCATTTCTGTATACTGCTACCAAGAATACTGGAAGTACATGATTTTGTGTAAAGGTTTAGAAACCTTATCAACTTTCCAAAGCCATATTCTCTTCTGGGACAGGAGGGGTACTTAATCTGAACTAATGCCTCATTCTGGCATTAATGAAGTTGAGAAGATATTGGGGCCTTGTTTTATTATGTTCGTATTAGCATTATCTGCATTGAGAACAATCTTCTATAAAGACATTCTTCTGTGCACATGGAATGATTGATACCAAGTTTTGTGGGCCTTCCTTACACTTGCTTCTGCCCTCACTTCATTAGTACTTACGGACCTACTATATGTAGGTTATGCAAAAGCTTCAGTTGGTTCAAACAATTGCAAAGTGTGAATCCTCCTCTGGCAAAAGGATATGCAGCTGATTTTCCCTTGATCCAGCTGGGTCGTAAATTCTCCTTAAACGTTAAAGGCGTTGGCAGAACTAGAGCTACAGTGATATCCGGAGAAGGCGACCTTCTGTCTAATGCAACCAACAATAATGTTGAGGAATCAGTTGGGATTGAGATACAACCTGATGCGGTTGCATTTGGAACCCTTACAGCAGATACCTCTCTTACAGACGGTGGTTTTCCCCTTGATAACGATGAATTTGAATTGGATCTCCCGACAGAAGGTTTTTCTTCCATCCCAGAGGCCATTGAGGACATTCGCCAAGGCAAGGTGCCTGTTCCTGACTTTTGTCTTGTTACGAAAGCAATTAGTATTAGATCTTTTAATTTTCCATACATGGTATGAGTTAGCTTTCTGTCACTTATAATTCACAGTGATGCAGCTTGTAGTGGTTGTGGATGATGAGGATAGAGAAAATGAAGGAGATTTAATTATGGCTGCACAATTGGCAACGCCTGAAGCTATGGCTTTCATAGTGAAGCATGGAACTGGAATACTTTGCGTGAGCATGAAAGCAGCAGATCTGGAGAGGTTACAGCTCCCTTTGATGGTGACGGATAAGGATAATGATGAGAAACTTTGTACTGCTTTCACAGTGACAGTGGTATGTAGATATTGTATTTGACAATTTCGTATTGGGAAAATTTTCTTTACATTTCCAATATTTTTTTCTTTGATATTTATAAACATGAACTTTAGAAAGTTCGTTGCTGTTTTGTCTTTTTTCTGTGTTGTATAATTGCACTTATATATGCTTTATAGGTTCAAGAACTACGCCACTCTAACATATTGAAATGTAAATATTGACCAGGTATTTAAAGGATATTGGTAATTGTGACAATTACCATAAAGATAAATCCTTTTAAAAGCTTAAGGTACAAACTCAAAGGAGTTATTTCTGATGGGTTGTTGCAATATAAGAGATCCAGTCAAGTATTCTGCCTAGTGTCTATCCACTTTCATGGAATTGGCTCTATAAGCATTTACATACAGAATTTGTGTTCCTTAATCAGGAAGGATATCCACTTTCATGTACGTATGTCATTCTTGTAGGATGCCAAAAATGGTACAACCACAGGCGTATCTGCTCGTGATAGGGCAACTACAGTATTGGCTCTTGCATCCAGAGATTCAAAACCTGAAGATTTCAACCGCCCAGGCCATATATTTCCATTGAAATACAGAGAGGGTGGTGTTTTGAAAAGAGCTGGGCATACGGAAGCTTCTGTTGATCTTGCCATGCTTGCTGGTTTGGACCCTGTTGGAGTTTTGTGTGAGGTTGTGGATGATGATGGTTCCATGGCTAGATTACCAAAGCTTCGTCAATTTGCAGAGCAGGAGAATCTGAAAATCGTATCTATTGCTGACTTGATTAGGTATAGTTTACCTTTATTTTGAAAATTTTCACTTTGCATTCATTTTACAAAACAGATGCTTAACTTGCCTGGTTAATGTACGTATTTTTCACCACAGAAGAAGTTAAAAATGTGTTCATGAGAGTGAATTGCCGTAACTGAATCCAGCCTCCTTTAAGAGGCGGTTAAGTGTCATAGTGCCTATTCACAATTTTTTTTCTCAACATGAAGAACATGCCAGGAACACGTACAATTGGTCTTTAGATTATTTGCAGTTTTTTTGTTGAACCATTTGTTTGCGATCTGCAGTAACGATGTGTCCATTGTTTCCAATATTTCTGTCGTGGTATATGAAAACAAAAGGATATCTTTCTTTAATGCCAAATTAATGTTTGATGAGAATTATCGCTGAAGTTTATGTGCTTTTGTTTTGGTCTAATGTTTTAGAATTTTGAGCGTGAGAGAGCTTGAGATAGGGGACAGTGTCCAACCGGGATGTCTTTCGTTCGAGAGTTTCGTATTGAGTCTAAGGAGTTGCGAGTGTCAGTTAGTGCTAATGGTTCGATTACGTTGTCTGAGTGGAGTGCTAAGTTTTTCGATTCGATTCACATGGGTAAATTCGGTGTAGTTTGGATGGTTAACATGACAGATCGGTTGTTGGAGGCTGGTATTGCTACCGATTTTGCTTTGAAGTTCAACGAAGCCCGTAGGGGCTTCTTGGCTCAACGTAGTTCCAATAGAGGTGGGAGATTTGTGACTGTAGTTGAGTATGGTGGAGGTAGGAGGCAAGGGTCGGTGATGGTGCCGGAAGGGAAGAATGGTCATGGTTGGAAGATTTTAAATCGTGTTTTTCAGGAGGTGGTTTCCCATATCAAGTGTTCGTCTCGTTCACGGTTGTTGATCGGAAGTTCCAAAGTCTGCCCGGAGGTCTCCTATGTTGCCGCCATTCAGAAGCCTTCAGCGTTTGGTGTCGGCGTGGGTAGTGTAACGACCGCTGTTGGAAAGGGCGTCTCCTGCTGTGCATTAAAGGAAATTGGGAGTCATAATATGGCGCATGCAGATTTGGTGGCTACAGTTGCGGGTTCCAATAAAACTGATTTGTCGGGACTTAGTGTTGGAGAAGTCTGGGCGGAAATACGTGAGCTGCGTAAACAAGTGGACAAGTTAGGTCGTTTATTGGATTGTAAGGCTGATGGGCTTCATTTGTCTTGTCGAGTGTGTGGGTATCAGTTGAAGGCCCAGAACTCTAATTTTTTGTATCCTCCTATTTCGTCCGTCCAACCTTTGTCGTGTGGGCCTTCACCCACGAGTGGGCCTGAGGGGAGCAACTTGCCTCTGTCGACAGGCTTGGGCGAGCCTTTTGCCGTTGTTTCTCCTGCTGCTGGACAGGGAGGGTCTGCGCCCGATGGGGGTGGGTTGTTTTCGGGTGGTGGTGGGGTGCTCAGTGATGACGGATCGGCGCCAATGGAGGGTACTGGTGGTGCGACTTCGTCGGCGTTCATCCCGGTGCCTGCCGATACCATTCGCCCGGCACTGGAGAAGTCTCTTCCTTGCCGGGCTGGGCTCTATGCTATCGCAAACCTGTCGCCGGCCCTTTCCGGGACATGTGAGTTGTCGGGTGCTTCTTCAAAGCTTCCACAATTGCCTGACGCCGAACCTGTTGCTGAGATGTTGCCGGTGGTGACAAGGCTGCCTCCGGTTCGCGCGGTTCCCTCTGTGGTGCGGGATGTGCATATTATCAGAGTTGAGCTGTCGCCGATGGAGCTTGAGCTGCTTCTGATTCCGGCGTATCCTTTTGCTGGGTCGGGAGAGTCTGAGCTGTATTCCCGTAATCTTGCTGGGTTGGAGTCGTCTTTGGATTCTTCGGTTTTGCCAATTGAATCTTCCTCGCATCCCATTCTTTGTAGTCAGAAGTTTGTTGCTATGGGGGGTCATTCTCTTGATGGTGAGAAGGGCGAAGATAACTTGGGAGTTCCATTACCGATGGTGCAGGTTCATTCTGATTCATCTGGGCAGTCTGTTACGATTGGGAATAAGTGTGAGAATGCCACTATGCATTTGGGAGTTCCATTACCGATGGTGCAGGTTCATTCTGATTCATCTGGGCAGTCTGTTACGATTGGGAATAAGTGTGAGAATGCCACTATGCAGTTGGGAAAATCTTTGTGTGAGGAAGCAGATGTTCGCACGGGTGCAATCGTTATCAGTGAGGGAGATTCTATTGAAGGGGGTTTAGTTTATCTCGGGGAGATCCCCATTGCTCCTCTCCAGGTCTGTTTCCCTGTGTGTGAGGGGGGTGCATGCTCAGACCCTCTTGAGCCTTCTCGGTGGGTTCTGAAAATGGTGTCTACTTTTCGTCATATGGTTGGGGTGTCGTGTGATGGGTATGAGACTGAATTGATGAATCTCTTTGAAGCTTTGGGGAGGGATAGGATTCAAGTGCGTAGCAAAACTCCGCGTAGTTTGGGAGGACACATGCAGAGGGAACTGAAAGGGTTGGCGTCCAATGTTAATTACGATGGGGGTATTTCATCCACTAGACGGGGTAGGAGAGGAGGGAGGGCTTTCAACAATTGTCAATGAAACCACGTATTTTGAGTTGCAATGTCAGAGGTTTAAAAAATAGGGGAAATGCCGGAGGATAGGCAATTTAATTAGAGTTTGGAGACCTGATTTAGTTTGCTTGCAGGAGACTAAGCTGGTTGAGGTTGTGGTGAGATGTCTGTGGGGTGGTCCTCATGTGAGGTGGTGTTTTTTAGCGGCGGCAGGAGCTTCGGGTGGTATTCTTATGTTATGGGATTCACGGGTGTTGGAGTTGGTGGAATCTTGTGATGGTATTTATTCTCTTTCGGTTATTTTTAAAAATGTTGATAATGGAATTCTGTGGGTGTTTTCGGGGGTATATGGGCCTAATGATGATAATTGTCGGCGTATTTTATGGGATGAGTTGGCGGGAGTGCATTCTTGGTGGAATCTCCTGTGGTGTATTGGGGGGATTTTAATGCCATTCGGTTCTCCGGGGAACGTTCTGGATCTGGTGGTAGTGTTCGAGCTATGAATGATTTCTCAGAGTTTATTTCAGAGTTGGGCTTGGTGGACCTCCCGTTAGGTGGTGGGTGCTACACGTGGTTTGATAATAGGACCGTTCAGTCGTGGTCTCGGATTGATCGTTTTTTTTTAGTTCAGAGTGGGAATTGTTGTTTCATGACGTTATCCAGCGTAGGTTGCCTCTGTTATATTCTGATCATTTTCCCATTTTTCTGGAGAGTGCTAGGTGGGGGAATGGAAAGAAGCCTTTTCGTTTCGAGAATATGTTGTTGAAGGAGGAAGGGTTCGTGGATATGGTTGGGGATAGATGTCGGAGTTATGTTTTTGTGGGTTCACCTAGTTTTGTACTTAGTCAGAAATTAAAGGCCCTTAAACAGGATCTGAAAGTGTGGAATAAGTAAGTGTTTGGTGACCTTACTAATCGAAAGCTTTCTTTGCTGGGAGAGCTTTCTTCTATTGAAGAGCAGGATGAGGGAGGAACTTTAGATGAGGCCGGTTTGGAGAGGAAGGTGGAGGTGTCTAGGGAGTTAGATCACTTGATTGATTTGGAGGAGGTTAGTTGGCGTCAGAAGTTTAGGGATATGTTCGTTTTTACACTTTTTTTAGGATTCTAAGTATATTCACAAATCTACCACCGAACATATTCAGAATTCAAACACAAAAACCAATACATTTTACACATTCTCCAACAATTTTTTTATTTTTTATTCAACATAAATTCTCTCTATACTTTTTCACATAACTCCAATACTTTTTTATTAAACAATTACATCAAGTCATTTCTCTCTCCACTTTACACAAACACCAATAAAACACTATTCAACATAAAAATTCACAACTCTAAAATCCTACATTTTTTCTCAAAACGAACATAACCTAGGGCTCTATGGCTTAAGGATGGTGATAGATGTACAAATTTATTTCATTGTGTGGCTAATTCTAATCGAAAATTCAATTCTATTTCTCGATTGGAAATGGATGGGGAAGTGGTGGAAGATCCCGTTGACATTACTACAAAGATTGTCTCCTTCTACAGCTCTTTGCATAAGGAACCTTACTCTTGGAGGCCGTTGTTGGAGAGTTTGGAGTTTGAGTCTATTTCTGGGGAAGAAGCGGATTGAATGGAAAGGCACTTTGAGGAGGAGGAGGTCTCTGGAGTGGTGCGTAGTCTTAATGGTGACAAAGCTCCGGGTCCAGATGACTTTTCCTTGGCTTTTTATCAGTCTTGTTGGGAAGTGGTTAAGAGAGATGTGCTTTTGGTGTTTAATGAGTTTGCGAGTCATGACAGGTTTGCGCGTAGTCTTAATGCTACTTTCCTTGTGTTTATCCCTAAGAAGCCAGGGGCGGTGGATTTGAAAGATTTTCGTCCTATTAGCCTTGTGGGGGGTGTTTATAAGATTCTTGCAAAAGTGTTGGCTAATAGATTAAAATCTTCTCTGGCTAAGATTATTTCTTCATCTCAGAACGCTTTTGTGCAGGGAAGACAAATCTTGGATTCGGTTTTGATTGCAAACGAATGTATTGATTCTCGGCTGCATCAGGATAAGCCGGGTATGCTTTGTAAGTTAGACATTCAAAAAGCTTATGATCATGTCAATTGAGAGTTCTTGCTATATTTGTTGCGGAGATGTGGGTTTGGGGAACGATGGTGCAAGTGGATTGAATTTTGCATTTCTTCCGTTAAGTTTTCAGTTCTTGTGAATGGATCTTCAGAAGGGTTCTTCAGCAGTTCTAGAGTTCTGAGGCAAGGTGACCCTTCTCTCCCTTATTATTTGTCATTGTTATGGAAGCCTTTTCTCGGATGATGGCTAGATTATCCGAGAATGGCATCATTGAAAGTTTTCAAGTTGGAGGTCGTGAGGGTGTTGCGATTAGTGTATCTCATTTGTTATTTGCTGATGATACTCTTCTCATGTCTGGTCTGGAGATTGATCAGTTCCAGAGTTTACGTTGTCTGCTTCTGTGTTTTGAGGCAGTTTCGGGGTTAAAGGTGAATCTTTTAAAATCTGAGGTTATCCCTATTGGTAGGGTTGGTAATGTCAATGAGTTGGCGAGTATTTTGGGGTGTCGAGTTTCTTCTCTGCCTATGACGTATTTGGGACTTCCTTTGGGTGCTAGCTATAAAAGTCTTCGTGTTTGGGATGGTATTTTGGAGAGGATGGCTAGAAGGTTGGCGGGGTGGAAGAGTATGTATTTATCCAAGGGTGGTAGGATCACTTTGATTAAATCTACTCTTTCTAGCCTCCCGACTTATTTTCTTTCTCTTTTTCCTCTTCCAGTTGTAGTTGCTAAACGTTTGGAGAAATTGCAACGTGATTTCTTGTGGGGCAGCGATGAGAACGTTCACAAATTTCATCTTCTCAAGTGGGACACAGTGTGTTCTCCTGTAGAACATGGGAGTTTGGGTTTGAGGAGGTTATTGCTTTTTAATCAAGCGTTGTTGGGCAAATGACTATGGTGGTTTGCTAATGAGAGGGATAGTTTTTGGAGGAGGATTATTGAGGCTAAATATGGTGTTCAGGATGGTGGTTGGTGTACGAGGTACGTGCGTGGCTCATATGGTGTCAGCTTATGGAAACATATTTCTAAGGGGTGGGATGCTTTTTCTGAGCATATTTGTTACGTGGTGGGTTCCGGTCATAATATTAGTTTTTGGAATGATCGTTGGTGTGGGGATACACCCCTTTGTATTTCTTTCCCCACAGTTTTTTCTTTATCTCAGTTCCCTCTTGCTCGGGTGGTTGATTGCATGGAAGGTGGATCTAACAGTTTGGGGTGGAATGTTCAGTTTACAAGATGTGCTAATGATTGGGAGTTGGAGGAGTTTGTCTTTTTTCAGCACTCTTTATGCAAATGTGGTTAGGAGAGAGGGTTCTGATAAGATGGTTTGGTTGGGATCTAAAGAGGGTGGTTTCACTGTTAAATCTTTTTATGCTTTTCTTCGTGGTGCTAGCTCGGTCTTGTTTCCTTGGCGTGTGGTGTGGAGGTCCAAAGTCCCCACGAAGGTTGCGTTTTTTGTGTGGGAAGCATTGCATGACAGAATTCCGACAATTGATAATTTACGGCGAAGGGGTCTTTGTATGATTGATTGGTGCTATTTATGCAGAGGAGCTGCAGAATCTGTTGAACATTTGCTTCTTCATTGCTCGGTGGCGAAAGGATTGTGGGATTTTGTTTTCCGTATCTTTCAGCTTTCGTGGGTTATGCCTCGAAGGGTGGGGGATGTTTTGCAATGTTGGAGTCGGATTTTTGAGGACCCATTGGCTAAAGTGATTTGGAAGATGATTCCTTTCTGTATTTGGTGGTGTTTGTGGCGAGAGCGCAATCGCTGTTGCTTTGAGGATTCTGCTACTTCTTTGGCTCAGTTGAAGGACATGTTTTTACTTTTCCTTTATTTTTGGGTTACTGCTGTCACGGGGGGCCTTTCTTAGATTTTGTCGATTTTGTTAGCTACTTTATTTGTATGATTTGAGTGAGTTACGTACAGCCTTTGTACTGTTCTCACTCTCTTTCTTCTCTTTTTCGTTTTCTCTAATAATATTAGAAGTTATTCATAAAAAAAAAATGTTTGATGAGAATTTTGCAACTTACCAAAACAATAAATAATGTTCATTAGCAATGGATTTTGAAGTAGATTAGAAATAAGTGTGATTACTATGCTGGGACAGCTATAACTGGAGGACATGAACTGTTTGTCCCCTGCCTTTGACTCGCTTTATTCAATTAGTTATCATAAAATCTTAAAAATGGAGAGCTGAACATATTATTTATTGCATGATAAATGTAGCAGATGTTCTCCAAAACAAAATGGCCTTAAATGTTTAGTTAAATATTTGTTATGTAGAATTCCTCTTCTGAATTAATTTGTTGTCTAGAGCGTCAAGTTTAGACTAGATGGGATACCTCACATGCAATTGATTTTCTTAGATATTGCTGAGGAATATGTGAGGGATTTTGTCCCCAGCAGTTGATTGTTTTGATGCTTTAACAAGTATACTGCAGAACCAGTGAGATTCTATACTGTAAAGATATATAACCTGTAACAGCATGAGGTGGTGCATGTAGAGGTGTTATATTCGGTCACCAATATAGGCTTCTTTCACCAGTGGAATAATTTTCAACATGCCATGTATTACATAATGCAGGCACAGAATGAGCACTTTGTAAAATTAGTCCAGGAGAATGGGTTTGTGGTGTTACTCTAAAAGTACAAAAATTCGGGACTTTTAGAAACAAGTGCATTTCTCCTTGAGAAATAGCAGGTTCTTCATAGGTTTTCTCGAAGAAGCAATTTTTTTTCCCTTCTTTTATGGGAGAGGGAATGGGTACTAAAGCTGGGACTTCTACTCAGCTATTTTACCTTGCTCATAAATAGCAGTCTGTTAGTTTATCTTGGACTCGTCCCATATGCACCACATAGTTATTGGGAAACTATTTTGTTCAGGGACTATTTTTTTGGTTACTTAAGCCAACTTCTATATTTAGGTGTTTGCTAGTAGCATATCTGTGGTTTTGGTACTTCTTCCTTAAAACACAAGGGCCCCTTCCAACATGGATCATCATTTTCAGGTATAGAAGAAAAAGAGATAAATTAGTAGAACGCTCTGCTGCTGCAAAGATACCGACAATGTGGGGGCCATTTACAGCCTACTGTTATAGATCCATCTTAGATGGGATTGAGCATATCGCAATGGTAAAGGTAAGCTATGATTGTAATTTGATGCTTACTATGTGATAATGTTTTTATTTCCTCGCAAGCAGGAATCGGCATAAAATTAATTGAAGGGCCAATGGTCTCTAGACAATGGTTTAAAGCTCTTATTGGTCTCGTGAGTTGTATCTGTGACCAAAAGTATACCAATAAACAAGATTTAATAGAATGCGCCTTGTCTAGACTACTTACATTTGTGTCTAGAGTTTCCATCTTGTATCATGATTTTTGCCTATTTGTTCATTGTCTACATGTATCTGCTTGTGTGGGAGAATAGATAAAAGAAAGAGCTGTATCTGTATCCGTATCCTTGACTACATGCTATTATCGGCTAAGTATATGCATCAAAAAGCCTGAGGTCTGTCCAAATAATTAAAGCCAAAGGAAGAGCTACCATTTGCACGATGATTAAACTTAAGGGTAAATATATTTTGTTTCCACGTGAGGGTTGTAGGTCATTAATAGTTGTCATAGTGATTTTTAACTAAGTTGATTCGTATACAGGGTGAGATTGGGGATGGCCAGGATATTCTTGTGAGAGTACACTCCGAATGCCTCACAGGAGATATTTTCGGATCCGCCAGATGTGATTGTGGAAATCAGCTGGCACTTGCCATGCTGCAAATTGAGGCTGCTGGCAGGGGTGTACTTGTGTACCTCCGTGGACATGAAGGGAGGGGCATTGGTTTGGGCCATAAGCTTCGTGATTATAATCTACAGGATGATGGGCGTGATACAGTGGAAGCCAATGAGGAGTTAGGATTGCCTGTTGACTCCCGAGAATATGGAATTGGTGCTCAGGTACTCTCTAGAAAAAGAATTAATCTTTTGCAAGTCTTATTGCACATTGAATTGTTGTGGCTATACAAAGCATTGGACTTCTTGCTCTAATAATAAAACCTTGAAATTCCTTTGGGGAAGAGCTAGTATTGGTGAAACCACTGAGATGAAATGATATCTTGCATCGTGGCTCGAAACACCCATGCTTTGAAAGCTTGCAACAATTTATTTGGTATAAAAGCCGGGTCTCAGCATGATCTTGTGACTATTGAGCATTGGATCCTTTGACAGTGGACGGAAAAAGGCATATTGGTGCTTTGTTTGTTCTAAAGAAGATTAAAAAAAAAAAACATAAACAAAGACTAGGAATCTAATAACAGTAGTTCCAACCTGAACATATGTTTTCTGTAAGTTCCTTCGACATTAAATTTTTTTCGCTGTCATTGCAGATGCTTAGGAATAATTTTTTCGCTATCATTGCAGATGCTTAGGGATTTGGGTGTTCGAACAATGAAGCTGATGACAAACAACCCTGCTAAGTATGTTGGGCTCAGGGTTATGGTCTTGCAGTTGGGGGAAGGGTCCCGCTGTTAACTCCGATTACGAAGGATAACAGGAGATACTTGGAGACCAAACGTGCTAAAATGCGGCATGTCTATGGGTTAGAATTTAACAGCCACTTAGGTAGTCTCATCAGTTCCAATGGGAAACAGAGTATCAGTGATCCGTCTGATGCCGTATCTGAGACATAAGTCAGGCTGGCTGGTCTATAAGGGTCCGCTAGTTTATGCAGCACAGACAGAAATTTTTAGTCACATAATTCAATTTTTGAATGCAGGCTCTCCTGACTCAGAAGATGATGGGATTATCAGTCACATGGATCAATGAGATTAGAGGTCATTTTTTATTGTTTTATGGAGCCCAGAATCCAAAATTTGGTGCATGCTTAGCCAAAAACTCTGATTAAAAGGCTGGCAAGTGTATTGTAATGACATTCATTCTTTTTTCTCTTTTTAAATGTAATTCCAAAGAAGGAAATGAATCCGAACTCTACAGAAAATAGATTCTCTTTGCTGGCATATGGGTGTCTGAATGATGATTACTTCTTGAAGGGGGTGACAGCTATTTGATTTCTCATGAATGTTTCCAAATGATTCACCAACGCGCAAAATAAGAGCCGTATTAACTTGTTGCATTGAGAAAATTTGAGTCGATGAGCTGGAGATCACTTGTTCTTGCTGGCTCATAAGTTCCAGATTCGAAGATCCTTCCCTTCTTCACCAACAACTCGATGATATTAGCGGAGCACATCATTATTTATGGCAATATGAATTGCTCTTAAAATAGACTGGGAGTCTGATCTGTGAATCTGAATGGAGTGGAGTATTGTGAAGATAACCAAAGCTTTTTTTTAGTTTTAGGAGCATCATCATACACATTAGCAACTTTTTGGCATCACCTTCAAATACATTTCCATTCAGTGCAATAAAATATCCTATAATTACTCTATTTGTGTGAAATATGAGGACTGTACAAGTCCTGAGATTAGTCAAGTTGCGTAAAATATGGCCCGAACATCTTATTGCAAAACAAAAAAAGAACAAAGATTGGTTGGATATGAGAGTCAAAAGCCCTTTAGTTTTTTTAGTCTTTACAGAACTAAACTTTAGCTTTTAATTTTGGGAAATTTCACTTTAGGTCACTAGGTTTTTAGCCTTTTTACGATTTGGTCATTAGGAATTGTTTTTTTAGTTTTTAGTCACTGAATTTAACCCCACTTTAATAAAAATTCCTTATGTTAGATGACCGTCCAATGACTAACGGAGATTTTGTCCACGTCAGCCTTCTGGCCCTGTCATAGAACATAATCTCCACGTCACTTCTCAGTCAGCTTTAAACGACAGTCCGTTGGTTATATAACTTCATTGGTTCAAACCACACCGTTTTAAGCCAACTCTCTAGTTAGTGAAATACGAAGTCCATCAATGCGCACCGTTTTAATATGGAGAAGCTTCTCATCTACTCAATCCCGCACAACACTCCCAAATCAAAGAAGAGCCCTAAATCAGCGTGTCCAGTCCACTCTCTCGCACACCCCCAAATCAGCTTTATTATGTGTGTGTACTTACAACATCAGCAACTTAAAAATAGATAGTGCACGTGAATTTTGTCCCTACCTTTAGACATTGTTGTCCATAAAACAATGTCACTCCAAGCACCGAAAATGTTGCAGTCTAACCCCCCATAATCAACCTGCAATGAAAATGACCACCAATGCTTCTTCAAAACGGTGTCGTTCTGCTGCATTCACCACCGAAGCATGAATCCCCCACGTTTTTCGCACCGAAGGTAAGCACACTTAGGGCAAAATTTTACTGGGCTCTCGAGGGTTCGATGAAGCAAGCTGCCTTTGTCTACGATTCAAAAACGTGCTCATATGTTTGATTGCGTCTTCAAAACGGTGCGGTTTGCCATCACCTTTAAAATTTCTTCCTTTTCCTTCTAAGTGTTGGGAGGTCTCCAGAGATATCGTAAGTGTGTTGGGTCTGTATGTTCAGAGACGTTGCGTTTTGTTTGGCAAAAGCGTGCTTTCCATGCTCCATTAACGGTGAGTCGTTTATGGTCATGTGTACTGATATCTGGCCAGGAGGCTGACGTGGACGAAATCTCCGTTAGTCATTGGACGGTCATCTAACAGAAGGACTTTTTATTAAAGTGGGGTTAAATTCAGTGACTAAAAACTGAAAAAAACATTTCCTAATGACCAAATCGTAAAAAGGCTAAAAAACTAGTGACCAAAAGTGAAATTTCCCTTTAATTTTTTACTTCTTTCATATTTTCTCATTCAACTCTACTGTCAATACCCACTTCTTTCTTCCTTTTTCATGGACCAGTCTTTTGATATTATTATTTTTTTCAGAAACATCACAGACGTCATATTTATGGTGGCGTTTTTTTACCGAAATTTTGGAGAATATTTTCAAAATTTTAGAAATCCTTTAAATGTTGAAGTTTATTGAGGTTTGTGAAAAAATTGAAGTGTATGAGTAAAATTTTGGACAAACAAACTCAACCTATATCTAAATGATATATAAATAAAAATATAAAATTATATTTCTTTTTATATTTATATTTCTTTTTTATGTTAGACGAGTATTTCAGTTAATTCGCACTACTTTCCTTTTATTTACTTTTCCCCTTTTGTTTTCTTTTATAAAGCGGGGAGAGACTAGAGAGACCGGTTCTGAGACAGCATGTGCAATGTTGGCTTCGGCGGCCCCACGGCGTGGACAAATCCAACCTTCCATTTTTTGACCGGACGCACCTGGCTGCGTCTGACATTAGTATCCCACGGCCCGCATTCTTCGCTTCCTCGATATCCCAATCAAAAGCGTGCGTCCCATATTCTAGCCAACTGTTCCCACCAAGAAAAAAACAAAAAACTAGCTAACTGTTCCTTAGGTTGTGTTTGTGTTGTAAAATGTTGGTTATGTGAATATGTGTTGGTATTGAGTTTAGTGAAAAGGTGAAGAGAGTGGTAATTTTTTATAATTTTTTATATTTTTTATGGGAGAGAGAGATTATATTGGAGTATTTTATTAGGAGAGAGATAAAATGTTGGAAATGTTGAGTTTTGCAAACACAGCCTGAGTGAGCACCAAAAAGCAACAAACTGACCCTTTCCGTGATTCCGTCTAGGAATTACTTTTTCTTTTCACAACGAAGAAATATTGTCCAATCAATAATATCCACCGTCCGATGATCCTCCTTAGAGATCCGTGATCTAGACGTTAAATTCGCTTTGCCACTATTTATAGACGCCCGCCCTCCCCTTCTGTGTCTCACTCTTAATTTATCGTACCCATCAAATCTTTTTCTAAGCTCATGAACCTCAAATCAATCTCTGAAGTAGCTACAATGGCTCGCTTAAGCTCTCTGTCTTTGATGCTAGTAGTGGTAGCATTGTTTGTTGGCTACACTGTGGCCCAGTCCCCGGCGTCATCTCCCTCAAAATCGCCTTTAGCGAGTCCACCACCGAAGGCACCTGCTCCTCAATCTCCAACGCCTTCACCAGCCGGTAAGACCCCTGCATCCGCACCGACTCATCTGAAGATTTCACCGGCGAGTGCTCCATCTCCGACAGCGATAACCTCTCCGCCGTCACCGTCTCCAGTTACCTCAGAAGCTCCGGCGAGCCCTCCAAAGTCGATCGCAGAACCACCGTCCGAAGCTCCTGGGCCGGCGAAGAACGGTGCCGTTTTGAACAGAGTCGGGTTCGCTGGATCTGTGGCCGTCGTAGTAATCGCGGCCACTTCGCTTTTTTAAAATTTGTCCCGAGTTATGAGTTTTGTGTGTTGGGGGATGTTTCCGGGTCTTGTTAGCCCGAATTCATTTATTCATTGGGTCCCGAGTTTGTTTTGTCCGTTATTTGTGTTTTTACAGATTATTACTTTGTGATTATAATTTTTATGGTCGTGGTACCATACTATCATAATATTATCGACACATTTTTATTCATATAGACTATGAGACAGATTTTTTTTGGACCGATGTAATTTAATTGGATTTATTTTTTTAAAAAAAAGGAGGCACAAGTTTGTGTAAATATTGGGTGAATTAATGGGCCAGCATCATCTAGACGTGTTTAAAGACTTCTCATTCTAAATTGGGCATGCTTAAATTTGCAAAGACTGTTAGAAACAGTTGGAGCACAAGCCCCCATCAAACAAAATGATTTCGGATCTAAAATTCGATTACGGATACTTTTCTCTCTATTCATTTTCATTCACCCTGTAAAGGAAACGGAACTAATCTCTCATGTGCTAAAGCATAAAAATAATAGTCCTTTTTAAGTACTAAAGTGGTCAAAAAAATCGAACCTCGACCATTTCACTTTGGAGTTGAAAGGATTCCTTCAAAACTTTCGTTATGTAATATTAGGATTAATATATCATCTACAATTTTTCTTTTCCGAAAATGTATAGGAGAGGGATCGAGACATAGATTTTATACTATTATATTATTGATATAAAATTTCGGACAACGTGAGCCCTACAATTAGATAAGGGTAAATAACGGACTAGTTGGAAGCGAAATTTAACAATTCGACATCCGGTCTGCTAACTAGCGGACTTAGCAAAAATGGATAGCGAAATTTTCGACAATATTTTGGGTTATATTTTTTTGTCCATTTAAGCATTTTTTTACAAAAAAAAAATAAAGATGTTATTCATTTATCAAATTCACAAATACAAATATTTATGATATATCATAAAATTAAAATATACAACCTGATCTTCATAAGAACATTTCTCAATTCATTACAAAGATCTCAATTATATAAATGAATACAACAATTATAGAGATGAAAATTAAGAATTTACATTGCACTTGCACCACATCAAGTCATCAACTCACTAAGACACCGAGTGATTAGAGTAGAATTTTACAGTAAAATGTTGGTCAACCTTTAAAGTTCAAACTAATACAACCATATCATATTATGATCATATTAGTTTTGATGATCATTTTATTTAGCCCATAATATTTAAAAATCAACAACTCATTGTTGATCTTTTGAAAATCAAAAACAACATCCTAGCAATTCACAACAAAATCCTAAAACATGCAATTTACACACAAGTGTAAAAATAAATATAAAATCATGCAATTCACAAAATTCATATTCAATAAATCACAAAATAACATGCAAATAACAAAATTCAGACTCAATAAATCTCAAAACAATATGTATTTCACAAAATTCATAATCATAGATTCACAAAGTCACCTAGTAAATAGTAACTTAGACACCATCACAATTCATAAATAGCTAAAGAAATATTATGAGCTTAATAATAAAAATGTTCAAGACTCGATGAAAATAATAACCGAAAAACATAGTGTATGTTGATATAATTCAAAATATAAGAATATTACAATACAAACTTAGAAGTTTGAAGCAAGAAATTAAAAACATAACTAAACGTCAATCAATCACGAATCCATGATCGATGCAGCAATAGAAATCATCTCTGCAAAAAAAATATTATCAAGGAGCTCATATAAAACTTTATTTAAGTGAAAATGACAGCAGAAAATGAACAATATGCAAAATTAAAACAACAAACAACTAACGTGTTCACTAAATAATTCACTTTTATTTTTCAAATGAATGCAATATAACTATAAACAATATAACACTTAGCCATAATCATAGGTTCACAAATCACAATGACAGTTAGTTATAAATCATTAAGAATCTAATATTGATGCATAATGCCTATGAATCTAATATTTATACACTTAGCCGAACCCTTGCACCACTTATTCACTAATATAATTCACAATATAATATTAATGCACTTAACCAAACCCTAGTACCACTATGAATCTAATATTCATAATTTCATACACTTAGTCGAACCCTTGCACCACTTAATGCAATACAATTAACAACCTAATAGGTTCACAAATTCAACATATACACTTAACAAGTTAGCCAAACATATATATGAAAAATTTGAACTAGAAAGAGAGAGAGAGATGAAGAATACATAAAGAGAGAGAGAGAAGCAAAACGACAACGTCACAACTCACAAGGATGGAGGTAGACTCGACGTTGCTTGCACTCGCCGGAGAAGACGGAGCTCAGGGAGTGATGAGGAGACTCGTCAAACAGAGAGAGAGAGCTGAGGGAGTGATGAGGAGGGTCACGTTTCATGAAGGAAAGGTGGTCGGAGAGGAAGGCCGAAAGGAATCAAGATTAGGGCTTTTGTTACCGTGGATCAAAACAATGAGTTTTGATCCACGGTATAATATGTTTTATTTAGAAAAAAAGCCACCTAAATGACGTCGTTCAATTTTAAATAGAAGGTCGTCGTTTTAACTTTTAGTTAAAAAAGAAAGAATCAGAATCGATTTTTCGCTGAACCGGCGGAAACGTCCGCTTCCGGAAAATCCCAAAATCGACCTCCGGCTTTGGTTCCTGGAAGAGTCGGTGCTCAGCTTCCAAGAACTTACACTCCTACAATTAGGGTGATCCTTTTTTTTGTATCTCTTCTCGAGCAGAAAATTACATAAGATTATGATCCGTGATAATCTATTTTTTAAATCTTAATCAGTCATATATTGATAATCTTTTTTAATCAAACCTTTTTCATCGGCAAATAAAGATAGCCTATATTTGAGAGCCAAAATAATGTGCTCTTAAAATTTTGGCCCCAATAGAATAACATTTTAGATAAATATAAAAAATTCATTTAAATTATCTCTTTTATTTTTCTACCAACTCAAACATCCTAAAATTTTTACAACACAAATATTAATATTTTAACAACAACAAGTAGAATTAGTCTGTCCTTGTGTATATATAAGAGTCATACAGGAACAAAGAGTTTGCAATCCACACGAAAACGACTTGTTCTACTGAGACAAACTCCTAGCAATTAAGGCTTCGTTTTGTATTATTTATGTTATATACGACCTCTCTCTCCCTCCTATACAATTTCCACTTTTTTTTTACCCTCTCCATTTTTATTTTATTCCATAATCCAATCATCTTATTAAAATTTTAGAAAATGTTTTTACTATTTTTCAAAAGCGAAAAAAGAGTTCTAATATACAAATAGATATCCAGAGGGATTATGGGACTAATTCAGGATTAAAATATTTTATTTTTGCAAATATTCAGCTAAAATTTTATAATTAGTTAAAAGGGTAATAATATAGGGGCGTTTGTTTGTGGAAATATTGAGATTTTGAAAATTTTGGGTATTAGGGTTTATGAAAAAATATAGTATTTTATAAAAAGTGAAGAGAGAGAAAATTTAATTAAATATTATAATATTATTTTATAATTTAATTAAGAGAGATATTATTTTATAATTATTTAAAAATATTAGAATTAAAAAAATTGGAAAACAAACAGACTCGATCACAACCACCCAAAGAGTATTTTAAACTTTATGCTTTATATTTTATATTCGGTGTTCGGCGGATCCATTAATGATTAAACGGCTAGACTGATTCTATTATAATATATAAAGTGGTCCCACAGCGTGTTGCATCTGATGCCAACTCAATTATTTAGTGGCCCAAGAAAATAAAAGGGGAGTTATTCAGTGACATCTGCACAGTCCCATTTTCGACCGTTACAAGTAAAGGCACTCAATCCTACCGTTCAAATTGTTCACACACAATAATGAATAATCCCAGCCCACGACGACAACAGTACCTTTCTTGCGAACCATCTAACCCCTGTTTTCAACTTTTCATCTGAGTTGTCCATCGGCATCTCAATCATGAAATCACAGCTGTATAAGGAGACAATCCCACGTCTGACGAATAAACCCTCTCTAGAGTGTAGAGTTCCCTTATAAATACCGGTACCTTTCTCTGTATTTCACAGATCCTTCGAGCTCTATTTCTCAAACTCCCACTCTCACTTCTTCCCCCCTATCCGTAATCCGACTTTCTTTCTCAATCTCTGTGACTGTAGAATGGCTCATTCAAGCATTGTCGTCCTTATGCTACTGGCCGCAATGTTACTGGGTTCCACAATAGCACAATCGCCGGCGTCGTCCCCGAAAAAGTCTCCAACGGCTACTCATGCACCGGCCTCGTCTCCGGCAAAGAGTCCATCAGTTTCCGCGCCTTCTCCGACTACCGTGAAATCACCAAGGTCGCCTCCTCCGGCGTCCTCTGAGGCTCCCGCTAGCTCACCTTCATCGATCTCCGCGCCACCCACGGAAGCACCTGGACCGGCTGCGAACGGTGCCGTTTCGAACCGGTTCGCAGTTGCTGGATCTGTGGCAATCGCGGTGTTCGCCGGGGCTTTGGTGATCTAGTCGACACAACTTCTTCGAGTGTTCTCCTTCTCCCTCAGGCTTATGGATTCTTGATTATTTGTTTATGTAATTAAAATTCAATTGTTCTGGTTCTGTATTTCTAAATTTTATAATGATTTTCTCGTTAATTTATTTTGTTGGTTATTTGAGTTTTACATATTCTTTGAATCTTATATTCCCTCTAAATCTACCAGTGATTTACAACGAGACACGGCTTCTTTTCGTAAATTCATGAGAAAAGGATAAATTGATATCTCCAACAAAATTAGCAGCCATGAATCGTAGCAGTGGGATGGTAACCTTGAAAAGATTTCTTAAAAAAATGTGGATGTTTGGAGAGTTCCTCTCACTCTCTCTCCCAGCCAATATGATAAAAATGTTGAATTTTTCAAAATTATAAAAGGAAACGTGCGATACAGATCTATTTCCTTGAAAAAATACGCTAAAATTTATATGTCTGTTGGAATACTTTACCAAGTTAATTTATATCAGTTCAAAAATCAACCTTCGAAGCAAGATTCTCAGATATCGTGGCAAGGGAACACAAGTATTTCAATCAAACTATAAGCCGTTTCCAAATGAAGACGAAAAGCCAAAGAGTTTTTCTTGCCGTTGGCAATTTTTACAAATATCAAAGCTATCGCTCATATAATTATTTTCTGTCCTAATTTATTGACTCAGATTTGTGGATATTGAATTATGGGAGCCAGATTCCGTTAATATCTGGCATGATAAGCTAAGCAAATTTTCGTGGTTCATGCCAACACCTTGATGGGATGTGATGAGTCGATGACCATCTTCAACCAGCAATTAAAATAAGCGAAGAAACTTCCACGCTTAGTTAAAAAAGAAAGAAAGAAAGGAAATACGACAAGCAGAAAAAGGAGTAAAATGAAAATTGAAAGAAGCCTCCGCAGAAACTGGCTGGAATCCATCCACCCATGCTTAACCTCCCCCGCAACTTCCATCACCCCTTTTCACCCAAAGAAAAAAAAAGAAAAGAATAAAAAGCTAATGACTTTTTTTTTATATAACATTTAAGTGAATTATTTGCCATCATGGTTAAGACTTGGGTCTGGATAGCTCGTTACTTTAAAGGTCTGAAGTTTTAAAATTTTATATATATAGGTGTTGGGGTCATTCTCAGGTTGTGTTTGCGTAACAAATTTTACAAAAATTTTCACCATCTCACAATAAAATATTATAATATAATCGCTCTTTCCCATCAAATCATAATTTTTCACTGCAAAAAATATAAAAAATTACCTCTCTTCACTTTTTCACTGAACTCAAACCCAAAAATTTTGGGACCCAAGTGGGACTGCGGGAGCCAACTATCGTCAGATCCTCTGATATAGCCTTCCAGTTTTCGACCGTCACAGACTCACAGTTGTACTATTCCACACATCAAACGGTCCCCGTATACGCCCCAAACATTATTTGCCAACTGTATCTTAGTGGTGGAGCACAACCTTAAAAGCTCAACATACCTCGACCAGCCCCAACTACCTCGCAGGTGTTATTCACAAAGGAGAAACAAGAAAAATTAAAAAACAAAGACGCAGAAACAATATCTGCCGTCTATTCGCCCGTTACGCGTCGAACCAATCCAATGGTTCGTAGTTGAAGACTGTCCTACACTTTAAAACTTCTCAGCACAACTCTATTTATACTGCTCCTCCCTTCTCTGTACCTCCTCATACCCAAGGCGCCACTACTCTCTCTCTTTCTCTCTCGCTAGTTCTCACCGTCTCTCCCTCGGCAATGGCGCATGCAAGCTTTGTGATTTTGATTTTGTCATTGTTTGCGGGCTTCACGTTGGAAATGGTTCAGGGTCAAATGGTGCCCTCGAAGTCTCCATCTGACTCTCCGCTCATGGCTCCTATGGCACCCAAGGCTCCTATGGGGCCCACGTCTCCCCACACATCTCCTATGGCGCCGTCTCCACATGTCCATGAACTATCTCCGATAACCACTCCTCCTCCTACTCTCCCGTCTCCGCCGCCACCTATGCATACTCCTTCCCCTTCTCCTTTTACTGCTCCTCCACCAGCCAGTACTCCTTCCCCATCGATCGCTCCTCCACCAGCCAGTACTCCTTCCCCATCGATCCCTTCTCCACCTACGACTCAGACCCAGTCGCCTGCCCCCGCCCCAGAGTCCGCCTCTCAATCCGGCGCCGTTTCTATTAACAGATTCGCTTTCACCGGGTCCCTGGCAACTGGTCTCCTCGCTGCTGTTTTCTTAATTTGAAGCCTTTCTCCTCCTCTGCACGAGCTGCATCAAGCGAACCACTACGTGAGGTGGTTTATTTTTCAATATCCACTCTTCAATTTTACCATTTTCTTCAGCCTCTCTTGCTCTCTTTCACGTACGTACGTTGTTTACTGTTACTGTGTAACTGCATGTGTTTTATTCGGATCTCGCCACAAGTTCGGTAATGGAGGTTTAATACGTATTTTGATGATTACGATTGTCATCGTATTAAAATGATGCTATCATTGTATTTGTAATCTTATTGTCGTCAGTTTTACTATCCTTTTCTTGTCTTGGATTGTCCATTTTCTTTCTGGGTAGTTATCCTGATACGTGATAATTTTGATTAACTAATAATGGTACGAAATAAAAATTTAAACTTTAAATAAGTGAGATAAGATATTTAAGTGATTCGGTCATTGACCTACATCCACTGTGGGAAAGCTCAATTGGGCGGTTTGGTTTTCTCACTTATGATTCAATGTTACATAGAGACTTATTTATAAGTCATTAGTTTCAATTGCTCACATTGCTAAAGCAATGTGAGACTACATTTTCAACACTTATCAAGGTGACACCTTGAGTTTGGACTTACAAAACAGGTAAAATAAAATTGCCAGAAAGTCGCCGGAGGTTCGCCGGGTTCTGCCGGGCTAAATCCAGGAGGTTTCAGAAGGTAACCGAACTAATGTCGAAAACCTTGCTCTGATACCATGTAAGAAATAAAAATTTAAACTTTAGATAAGTGAAACAAAATATTTAAGTGGTTCGGTCATTGACCTACATCCACTGTGGGAAAGCCCAATTGGGCGGTTTGATTTTCTCACTTATGATTCAAAAGGTTACATAGAAGCTTATTTATAAGTCATTAGTTTCAATTGCCCATATTGCTTTAGGACTACATTTTCAACAATAATCAAGCTGCTTCGGATTCAACAGTGCAAGTATTTGTTTTCCGATAAATATTTGAATATTTAACGCAACAATATTTTTGTCAAACACTATGGATCGAAGCCCTCAACTCCATTTATATTCGGGAACGGGAATAAAGGAAAAAAACAAAAAGATTTGGGATTCTTTTTCCAAAGTATATATGAAGAGCGAAAAATAGATCAGAGATGCAGTTCTCCAAGACAGAACTCTCAGGGGTCTGGTCGTCCTGTTGGTGATATATAATGCGCCATGGTGATGGAATAGGGAATATCGTTGGCACGTTGCTTTAGTTGGTCCATGTGGCGCTGTCTGGCGCAGTGACATATGGAAGACATGTAAATGGTGAAGAGAATGCATATTTGGGGTCGTCAAAGGCTCCGATACTGTCACATTTTTTATTGCTTCTTTTGTCGATGGTTTTCCTTTGCAGACATGGGTGCATCAATTGGAGTGAATCGTAGATTGCTGTCCAGCGTCGTGCCTAGTAGGCAGTTGAACTTTTGTTGTTATTTGGTCAAGTGCTAATATTGTGGATTTTCTGTACGTTTCAGAATGCTTTGTAATGTCGGCTCCAAATGGGTCGAAATCAAAAGTCAGACCTCATAAATTAATCGTTGTATTCGACAGCTTAAAGTCAGGAATTAGGATCTCGAAGATCCATCAAAGCAATTAGTCAGGATCTTTAAAAAAACAATTCCTGTTGGAACAGGGGATGATCATCGGGATTAATTCATACTAATTAGTTAATTTACGACCTGTTAAGCAAAAAATAGTTAATTTATAATGATCAAGGCATCATATTGGCCGTTTCCACTCATAAAAAGTTCCATTTCACCAGTTAAGCAACTTAATGGGACTTGGTACGTACCAGACTGCACGTTTCTATGCGTGTTTTGCAGCGCATGCAATATGCCTAATTGACCATGCATATTGATATTTGTTAATTTAGATCGATGATGTCAATAATTACCATATTATACTTTGCGTTACATGCCTTTTATCATGAACTTAAGCATGAAGCTTGTGGTTTTGTGAAAGCTATTTATTATTACACTTCATGCGCCATGGCCACCTAAGTTATATCGCATGAAAAGGCCAATATCTGTTAGTCTCTCCGCCAACACATTTTATGGCCCATATAACTCGTAAAGACAAACTTCTGGGGTGGGCAACAAAAGGAACCCAACACCAGACCAGTGGCGTAGGGAGGGAGGGGGTCCAACAGGGCCCTGGACCCTGAGCAATGCAACTGATGAGTCATAAAAATGACTATAATTGAGTCAAGGCCCAGTAGGCCCAACAGGCCCAAGATAGCCCAGTAGGGGTTCGGGCAGACTCCAAGAGGTTAAAAATATTGGTCATTAAAAGTAATCCGAGCCCATGAAAAGCAGTTCATTAAGGAAAGATTATCGGAGTCGTTGGTGAATCAGTTGAAGACTCGGTATAAATCTGAAATCCTCGGCACGACCGATGTTGTGAGATCAAGGTTTCCGTGTTATCAGTAGAGCGCGCCTGACATCGAGGTCAAGTGGGTTAGCCGTTGAGCATCATCTTGTTAAAATCATGACAGTTAACGGGACATCCGCCCACTACACTTCACTCCACGATCAGATAGTGGGGACGACCTGGAAGGAATAACTGTGGCAGTTAACAGGATATCTGCCCACTACACTTCACTCCACGACCAGATAGTGGTGCACGACCTCGAAGGGATAAGGACATGATCCCCAAGCAAAACAACGGGGGATCAATGATAATTTGGAAAGTAGTATAAATACCCGGGGAATATGTAAAGGCCAGGAGGTCTCTCTCTCAATTTGACATGAATTAGATACAGTTTAACTGTTTAACTTCTGAGCCTCACGCTATCGGATACTGACTTAAGCATCGGATGGTCTTTCCTTCTTGGAAGGATCACCTTAATATTCTTCTGTTTTGCAGTCGAGGAGGTCGGGTCCAAGGACGTCGGGAAAGCTTGGCACAAGCACTAAGGAACCATCATCTTGCTGATCTTTCAGTTGGCGCCGTCTGTGGGAACGACTGTTCTCAAAACAAATTAAAGGGAGATGGTTTCAATGAGAAGCAAAGGAGCTGGTCCGAGTACAATCCCGAATAATCAGCCCTATAATGAGCCACTTCGTGACGAAGAAGGACACTCTGGAATGAAAGAAGAAGCTCGCCTGGCAGAACAAAAGAACAGCGAGCTGAGGAACGAGCTGAGGCCCCCCGCGGAGCTTCCCAAAGAAAGTCAATTCTCTACTGAGATAGAGGCCGCAGTTATGCCCTTCGACTTTAAGCTGCCTCATTTGCACAAGTTTAATGGAACATCGGATCCAACCGACCATGTCCATCACTATAAGACTCAGCTTAGGATCTACAACATACCGGACGTAATCCTGTGCAAGGCTTTCCAATCCACCCTGCAAGGCGCAACAGACTCGTGGTTCATCCACTTGAAACCACACTCTATAGCGAGCTTCGATCAGTTTTCGAAGCTCTTCATTGAGCATTTCATTATTGGGAAAAAGACTAAGAAGTCTGTCTCTCACCTCATCAGCGTGAAACAACGACCCGACAAGACCCTCAAAAAGTATGTCGATCGTTTCCAAAATGAAATGGTCCTCGTGGAAGATGTGAATGACAAGACGGCTCTATCAGCTGCCATAGCAGGCCTGTCTTCGAGCTCCTTCTCATTTTCTATTGACAGGAAGAATCCTAAGACCCTGTCGGAATTCATCGGCAAAGCCAAGGAGATCATGGCTGCAGAAGACATGGAGCGAACTCGCCGAGTGGACTACCTGCCTGAAAAACGAAGACGAGAACCAGAAGCACCCAGATCTAAGAGGGCACCACCACTCAAGAGATAAGAATGGCTTCAAAGGCCTTCCTATGACTTCACGCCTCTCAACGCCCAGGTCGACAAGATCTTGATGCAAATTCAAAGGGACCCCGACCTTATCTAACCACCAAAATTGAAGACTCCGACCGTCCGTCGTGATGATAGTCGATTTTGTTATTTCCATCATGATTACGGGCACCTCACAAATGAATGTCTAGAACTGATGAAGCAGATAGAAGCCCTAATCCAGCGTGGCAAGCTCGTGAGGTTCGTAGCCGACCCCGATAGAAGGATCCCCATGGGCAGGCCAAACAACTGGCCTAGGAACCAATACCTTCCGCGAAATCGACCACCTCAACGATTACAAAATCAGACGATGGAAATCCCGCGACGGGAAGGGAAACAACCCAAGACATCGCAATCCGCAGAGAAGTCGCAGATCATCAACATCATAACGGGTGGCTACGCGGCAGGTGGAATCTCGAAGTCCAAGAGAAAAGCCTACGTACGCCGCTCACAGGGGCTCAATAAAATAGGCATTGTTACCGGTAGGGGAGTCGGATCCGACGATGTCATCACTTTTTCGAAGGACGACGAAGAAGGGATCATTTATCCGCATGAGGATGCAATAGTGATTTCGGCTCGAGTCGCGAATTTCGAGTTGTAACGCATCTTCGTGGACAGTGGGAGTTCTGTCGACGCTCTATACGTCGAGGCTTTCGATAGGATGGGCTTAGGTCGAAACAAGCTGGCCAGAATTAACGCCCCGATTTCAGGGTTTACAGGCCACCAACTCCACCCCATTGGAATGATCGAGCTGCCCGTGCGATTGGGAACCCCACCTAAAACCGCGTCTATCATGGTCCCCTTCTTCGTTCTCGAGGGGAAGTCCCCATACAACGCGATTCTGGGAAGGCCAACTCTAAACAAGCTTAAAGCTGTGGCCTCAACCTATCACTTGAAGATCAAGTTCCCCACAAAGGAAGGAGTTGGCGAAGCTAAAGGAAGCCAAGACAAGGCTCCGAGTTGCTACTTCACCTCAACATCTATGATAAAGAACATCATGATGATGAAGTCGCTTCCATCCCTCATCCCCGAAAAGTCTGACATGGCCGATGACCCGAGCCAGTTAGAGAGATTGAAGAGCCCATCGAAGAGCGGTACAACCCCAAAAATGAAATAAGAGAACGCCCTGTCGACCGTGAGGATCCCAAGAAGGTCGTCCGCATCGGAGCTGACGCTTTCGGCGAAATGGGCGATAGCATTCACGACTTCCTAAGACAGAAGAGGTAGGTGGTCGCTTGGTCACCATCTGACATGCCCGGTATTGATCCAAAAATAATCTCACACCGACTCACTATACGACCGGAGGCCATCCCTGTAGTTCAAAAGAAGAGGCAGATCTCAGGCGAGAAAGCGCAGGCTGTAAGCGACGAAGTCGACAGGCTCTTGAAGGCAGGATTCATTCGTGAAGTCGCTTACCCACTGTGGTTAGCGAACGTCGTTCTCGTCAAAAAGAAGAACGACAAATGGCGAATGTGTGTCGACTACACCAACCTTAACAAGGCATGCCCGAAAGATTGCTTCCCCCTACCGAGAATCGACTCGTTGATAGACTCTTCGACCGGTTACGAAATGGTAAGCTTTCTTGACGCTTTCTCGAGATATAACCAGATAAAAATGCACGTCCCTGATCAGGAGGCGACCTCTTTTGTGACAAACTACGACACCTATTGCTACAATGTTATGCCCTTTGGGTTGAAAAATGTCGGGGCCACTTACCAAAGGTTAGTCATGAGGATGTTCAAAGATCATATTGGTAGAAACGTCGAAGTCTATGTCGACGACATCCTCATTAAAATTCGGAAGGCCACTGACCACCTCAGAGACCTGGAAGAAACCTTTGCGAAGCTGGAAGAATATGGCATGAAGCTTAACCCCACTAAGTGCGTTTTCGGGGTCACGTCAGGTAAATTCTTCGGATTTATGATTTCGCAGTGGGGAATAGAGGCAAACCCGGATAAGATCGAGGCTATCCGAAGCATGCAAGCGCCACTGGATCCACGAGAGGTACAACGACTCACGGGGAGGGTCGCAGCTCTCAACAGATTCATCTCGAAGGCAACAGACAAGTGTTTGCCCTTCTTCCGAACCCTTCGAAAGGCGTTTGAGTGGACTGAGTAGTGCCAACAAGCCTTCGAGGAGCTCAAAGACTACCTTGCTCGGCCTCCTGTGCTCTGTAGTCCCGAACCTGACACTAAGCTTCAACTTTACCTCGCAGTTTCTCCCCACGCCGTAAGTTCGGTCCTGATTGCGGAGGTCGATGGAACACAACGGCCAGTTTATTATACAGAAGCTTAGTGTCAGGACCGAACTTACGGAGAGTTCGACATCTAGTATCAGCCTCGTACCGCGATCAAAGGCCAGGTTGTTGCTGACTTCGTAGCGGACTTCTCCCCTTGACTTGATGTTTCGCCTCGTACTCTCAAGGAATCACTTTGGAAAGTCTTCGTAGATGGATATCCACTCGACGACGTCCTACAAGTCGAGTTTGGGGTCAGGTTAGATTTCCTTGCTACAAACAATGAAGCCGAGTATGAAGCCCTTATTAGCGGACTCATGGTGGCGGAACTATTGAAGGTGCGAGAGGTCACTATCTGCAGTGACTCATAGCTCATCGTCGGACAAATCAAAAGGTCCTATGCTGCAAAAGATGACAGGATGGTCCGTTATTCCAACAAAGCCCGCGAGGTAATTGAGAGATTTGACAAGGTCGAAGTTGTACAGGTTCCGCGCAACGACAACCTTCGAACCAATTCCCTGGCTACTCATGCTTCAGAGCAGACTGTGACAACGAAAGACATTGGTACAGAACTCGCAGAGTTGTGACCTCAGAAAGCATCCCTAGAATGCTTTCTCGTGACTCAATCTCGAGTGGAGGAGCAAAAATGGGTTAGCCCCATAATCAAATATCTCAGGGATCGAGATTTCCCTACCAACCCTCTCGAGGCCAAAAGGGTTAAAATTCGGTCAGCACGATATTGTCTGGTTAACATCGTCCTCTACCGCCGGGGATTCACAATCCCTTTGCTCAGGTGTCTCGATAACGAGGAGGTTAAATGGGTTCTGGCCAAAGTCCATGAAGAAGTATGTGAGAATCATTTCGATGGGAAGTTTCTTATAAAGAAAGTCCTGTGGGCAGGACATTACTGGCCCACCATGCAGAGAGATGCCACCAATTGGGTGAAGAAATGCGGCAAGTGCCAAAGATTCACCAGTCTGATCCACCTACCTCACACCGATATGACCTCAATAACCTCTCCATGCCCGTTCGCCCAGTGGGGAATAGACATTGTAGGACCATTCCCTCAGTCCCGCCATCAAAGGAAGTTCCTCCTCGTGACCATTGATTACTTCACTAAGTGGGTGGAAGCTCAACCACTAGCCAAGATTACCGAGAGTAATGTCAGAGACTTCGTTTGGAAGTCAATCATATGCAGGTTCGGGATTCCGAGGACGCTGATTACGGATAACGGGACTCAGTTCAACAACTTGAAGTTTAAAGAGTTCTGCCAGGAGCTGGAGATCGACCTTCATTTCTCGTCCCCATACCACCTTCAAGAAAACGGACAAGTCGAGGTCACCAATCGATCACTCTTGAAGATCCTAAAAACCAAACTCGAGGAGAAGAAAAGCTCGTGGGACGAGGAGCTCCCCAATATCCTATGGGCATACAGAACAACTATCAGGACCCCTACCGGTGAGACACCTTTCTTGCTTACCAACGGGACGGAAGCCACTATCCCAGCAGAAATCGCCATTCCTAGCCATCACATTGCCGAGATCTCCCTCAAAGATAATGTGGAAGACCTAAAAATCAACCTCGACCTACTAGAAGAAACGAGGGATGTCGCCGGAGAAAGGATGAGAGCGTACAGAAGGCAGATCACGAAATACTACAATGCACGTGTGGTAAAACGAGCATTCGAGGTCGGGGACCTCGTGCTTAAGAGGATCTTCCCTCGTATGCGTGACCCCCGGGAGGGAAAGCTATATGCCAATTGGGAAGGGCCATATCATGTCCTAAGTTTTAAAAGACCTGGAACCTACTACCTCGAAGATATGCATGGCGAAAAGCTCCGCCACTCATGGAATGCAGAGCACCTGCGCAGGTTCTATGTTAAGTTATTGCTTTATCCATTACATTTCCTTGCACTTTGCAATATTTGATATTTAATGTAGTTCCGTTGCTGAAGCCTCCGTGATCTTAGCCTCATCAAAGTCGATGAAACGAATGACTCTATGGAATCATTGAAATCTTGCCCTACCAGAGATCGTATTGGCAGTTGATTCTCACTTTGTTCATTTACGCGTCGTGAAGTCGATGAAACAGATTGTGTGCGTGACGTTAGTCACTCACCATCGTAATCTACGCGTCACAATGAAAGTAATTGAAACGGCTGATATGCATGGGATCGCTTCCCATCTTATCCTGCTACGCGTTGCATAAAACCGACGAGACGGACGACATTGGTCGGCTATGCCATGTCAATCTACGCGTCGTACTCAAAGTCGATGAAACGGATGACATGCGTAAAGGATCGCTTCCCACCATGTCTATCTACGCGTCGCGAAGTCGATGAAATGGACGACATCTCCATGTCGATCTACGCGTCGCAACAAGTCAGCAGAAAAAACGACCTACGCGGCATTAGCTCCCCGCTTTGTTAAGTATCTCGCTGTAAACGAATTCGAGAGAGTGCACGACTCTGTCTGCGCGACCTCGAGATAAATTAGCCTACGCACGACTCTGTCTGCGTAAGTTATTTCATTTCCCCGAAAACGAATTCGAGACAACGCACGACCCGGACTGCGTGACTTCGAGAAAAATAAGGCTATGTACGATTCGTATGCACCACTTATAATGTTTCGCGGGAAACGAATTCGTAAAAGAATATGGGCGCAGAACCCCGTCGACGCAGTTCAGGAAATATTTTGTGGAAGCAAAGTCATACAGTATGGATATGGTGTAAATGCAAAGGATGATCCATTATATGTACACACCAAGGTCTCTATAAGACAGCACGACAAAAGCAGAAATACACCTAGTCTGAAACTACAGCAGAATGTACGAAGGAAGAGGACAACTCTCTAAAGACGACCTGACAACATTAATGCCCAATGTCAATCCTGACCAAGTCGATGGCGAAGTTCGGCCACCTCCTCCTTTAAGGTAGCCTCAGAAGCCGACATGTTGACGACCCTCTGCCTCAGTGTCTCCATTTCAGACACTTGAGTAGGTGCTCTGCAGACTTCTTCATCAACTCCGTGATCTTCTGATTGGAACCCCTCAATAGGTCGTTAAGCTCCACATTTTCTCGGGTTAGCCGCTCTGACTTCGCTTGAGCCCTTTTCAGTTCTCTGTTCAAAACAACAAAATCTTTTTTTGTTTTCTCTAGTTGTGTTTTATATGTATCTTGCACCACAAAGTCGATTTTTTCGACAATTTGCATGCAACCAGAAACTTATGTTAAGAATCAGGGTTAAAAACAGGAAAGGATAGAAGGTCGTACCTCTTGGATTTGTTCAGTAAGCGTAAAGACATCAACGTCCAAGGGACCCGGGGTCGGCAAATTCACTGTCAACTCAACCAAGCTGACAGGGACGCTTGATCCCCTTGGCAGGTCACTGCCATCCTCGAGGTCTGGAGGTTGCACAGGCTTTGGCATAAGTGACTCGATAGACGACGAAGTAGCCACTGAGACCCAGGAGCCTCAACAGCGAGTTCACACTGGTTGGATGTCGCCGCGATCACCCTCGAGTCAGGCGTTGTCATCAGAACAACAGTACCTACAACCAGCTCTGCCTCGACCTCGAGATTCCCCTCAGTAAGGGCGGGTGCCTCGACTGCCGGGGGAGAACTCGCTGGAGAGGTAGGGGTGACGACGGAGGGTTCGGGGGGAACGACGATTTCATCTGCTGAAGCTCTGGCTGCGATTGTAGAAACATCTCCGGTCAGTGAAGCTTCCCTTATTTTCGCGTTCGAAGTCTCAGGACGGGCGACCTCATCTTCGCCACCTCTAGTAGCCTTCGCGTCCCCATTACCCCCAGTTGTCTCTGAGGAGTCGATGACCTCAACCGCGTGTATAGGATCGACGCGCTTGTACTCCTTGTTTTCGGCCTCTGGGTCGTCCTCCTCCCCTAAAACCTCGGCCTCGCTCTCATTCTCATCTTCGACCTCGATCACTTCCTCGGCTTCGCCTTGGGCTTCAGCCGCACTTGTTAAGGCATCAGTGGCTTGAAGGTCGAGAACCTTCTCCATCGCCGCCCGATTCTGACCTGTCAAGTTCGACGAAGCACCGACCATGGGGATGGATGACGCTGTAGCCAATACTCCACTAACGGCCTTCGCTGCAGAGGACGTAACCTTTCCTCTTTTCTCTTTCTCTCCCTCTCCATCTTTTTCGCCCTCAATATTAGCTTAGCCGCTGCAGCTAACATTGCCAAGAAACAAAATGGGCAAATCGTTAAGGGCGACCTAGCTACCAAGTAATATAGGAAATTTTAAGGATATAGGTTACCTTCAAGAGCCTCACGGGTGGACGCAATGACATTGGCGAGATCTTCTGACGTGGATACTTCCTCGCTCGCACTCTCCGTCCATGGGGTGGACGTGGTAACATCGTCGAGATCTTCCGACATGGATACTTCCTCGCTCCCACTCTCCGTCCATCGGGTGGTCTTCCCGTCCCCGAGATCGATAACATCCGTCCTAACCACCCTCCTCATCTTCTTCGGAGCCAAAAGGCTCTTAGTCCTTGGACGTTTAGGAGCCGGTTCGTCCCAGTGCGGCTCCGCCATACCTCTCTGGATGGTGATCCCCGGAGGCATCTTCTCAACCCTCTTTAGGGCAAGCTCGGCATGTTGCCCGAAGCGCCGTTTGATAACTACGTCGTCGATGAAGAGAGCCAAGTGATGGGACTTCTTCTGACGTAGAATGTGCCGAATCCTCTCCTTTTGGCCCGAATCAAGATTGTTGTCGACTGTAGGCCCTATTAAGCTCGCGGCCTGGTGCCCGAAGTCCCTTTGCAGCGGGATGTCATCATCGTAGATGGCGAACTCGACATGACGTCTAGAAAGGAAGAAATACTCCTTATGCCACCCGCTAGTACTTGTCGAGAGACCCGTGATAAGAGCGAAGTTCAGCTTCCTCATGGCCCCTTTTTCCTTGATGCGGGGACTGAGAGTCCACATGTCAGGGCCCACCTTCTATACACCATAGAAAGCAAGAAACTCATAAGGCTCGATGTTTACTTTGTGCTCCTGTAGCCACAGAATGGCACTCGAAAATAAAATCGCCCAAGCATTGTGGATGAGCTGAATGGGCGAGATCCTCAATGTCTGAAGGATCCTTTTTATGGGCTTGGGAATGGGAAACCTAGGCCCGTAATAAAAGCTCTTGGCGAAGACGCCTATCTCTCGACCATGGTACCGATCCGAGTTCGGCTTCTCGTTTATATTGAGGATACGGGCAGTGGCCAAAGAGGAAAGTATTTCGACTCACGAAATCTCTCGATAACGTTCTTTGTTATGGTGGATGGCTCCCAACTCACCATCGACCAAATAAAACGGTTATGAGGAGCATTGGCCTCTCCCACGATCTCGTCATCTTGAAGAACCGCGGCGGCCTTCAGATTCTTTCGGGGGCTGTTCTTAACCATCTCGATGCCAAACTTCGGTAATGGCGTCGGTGGGATAAGGAAGAAAGAAGGAATGAACCAAGGAAGGGATGAAAGATAAGAAGGAGGTCCGTGAGTGAAGATGCAAGAGCAAACCCTAGCCTGACGAGATATTTAAGGGCTACGGTAAGGAGTGTTCAGCACGGCTCAGACCTAGGACTGCTTTCCGCGAGATTTAGGATTTGGATAAATGACGTGTCACGCTCTATTAAGTTGATAAACTAAACCCGGCTGTCTTCGCGTGTTGCGAGAGTCATTAAAACAGTAAGTGTATCTGGTCAGCATCAAGAACCGCAGAGCGTTTTATAAGGAATGTACGGCCGCCAGGGTTCAAAACGACTCGCCTAAAAAAGTGAAAGGTCTGGAATTCGAACAGAATCCCTCAAAGAGACACTCAACCATAAATATAACCTCCTTCCTCAGAATCATGTACCTTGAAAACCCTGAGCCTCCTAAACCCTCATCCCCACGACCAGAACCGTTAATGGCTTTCACGTTGTTTAACAAAAATCGAGGTTGTGAAGAAAGCCACCGCCATCGACTACGAATTATGGCTTAATGTTGGCAGAACGTCGAGAACCATGAAGGAAATGATGTTGGACCAAGAGGTCGTAAAAAATCTAAAGTATTGAGAAGGACTGCTGTGGACAGTGCCCATTGAAGGCAACCACAGGCTCCTAAACAAGTGTTATGGAGCCGGAAACCCGCAAGCCCAGGTCGTAATAGGCCTGTACAAGAACTGCCACGAGGCAACCTTCGACGAAGGTATGGAGGACCTTCGTAAGTCGAGGACCTCTGGCTTCATACCGGCCAGATACGTATGACTGTTGGCCGAGACAACGTTAGGGAATAACCCAAACCTTGAAGAGAGGGAGGCACTCCTCGCCTTCAAGAAGGAAGTCGGGAAGGAAGAAATGGCGACCCTCCGATACTACGCCCATAGATGGTCGGGGCAGCGCCAGCTATGGGGGGGACATCGAATATGAATATGCCCCGCCTATTCCTTGCTCAAAGCTCCTAGTATGCATGTACCCGACGCCAGAAGGGGGGCAATGGCATTCGGAGAGGCAGAAATGGCAGACCTTCGACCAGTACCTCTGCGAGGTTTGCAATATCAATAAGGAACTCGAGTTCACTCGAGTAGAGTTAGAAAGAATCGAAGTCTTCGAGAGGCTTAGGTTTATGTTTCATTAAGAAACTATGTAAAAATACCTAGTTTAATCTTAACAAAGTTTGAGTATTTTGAAATCCAAAGAAATCCTTATTTTTCGGGCTTAAACTGATTATGAAATCATCGCAAAAATTCGAACACAACGTTACTAAGGTCACGTCCCGAAAATATGGGGATAAGTTTGTTTAAAAGGTATCACGTTGGGAGGATTATAACGTTATGGCCGAGATCCTCGCGTAATCTTCAAACGGAAAAGTTATGCGTTATTTAAAGGAAGAAAAAAACCCTTGAGTTGGAAAAAGCCAGTGAAGCGAGTTGCCAGAAATCCACACAAATCCTCCTCACTTTCTAAAAAAAAATGCCCTTAGCTCTTGCTTCGGCGTTGCTATTGTCATTGCCAGAAGAAATGTTGCAAAACATTTCGATTCGAGTAGCTGAAAACAACGTCGGAGACTGGAAGAACCTTAAGGTCGTCTCGCGACGTATGTATAAAATAGCAACTACTCAATCTGTTCACCGAGCCCTAGCCGTCCACAAGTATGAGGCCCCATGGAGGCCAAAAGCAGCTTGGTTTGAGTTCTGCACTCGAATGTACATCGAAGGAAATCCTTATGTAGTTTATCAGAAGGTCTCGCAGGAATTGGCATCGAGGTCGATATCTCGAGATGCCATAGGACGACTTTGTCAAAACACAGAATTGGGTCACCCCGATTCCATGTTCTTGTTTTCCCTTTTTCATGCATTTCGGTTTGGTCCTACGGGACCACAGGTGATGAAGTTTCACTAAAAATTACAAGCTCTTTCTATAGATCGAATGGATGAGGTCAGGGAGAGGATGGAGACCTGGGCAACGATCCAAAATTGGAAAGGAGATTATATTCCCGACCTCAGTTCGACGCCGGCATGTGCGAAGAACTTGCCATGTCAAATTCCAACTTGGGCTTACGTCTTACTTCCTGACGTTGGAGGAAACTAGCCCGAGGTCATGCCGGATAACTATGTGGGCGTGATGAAGAGGAGATACGAGCAATATCTCGAGCAGTAATATTTTCGTACACGTGGGAGATGGGAGCTGAACCGAACTTTCCTCTGTCCATCTTGTCAAGTTGCAAAGGAGTTAATCAACATAAAAAATATACTCGAGCATGGACGAGGAGCTTCATATGTTAATTGAATCCGTTTAGTTGCATGTCGTTAGAGTGTTTGAAGTCCATTTTATTCAAGTTTGTTAGCCCAAGGTTGTTTTATAAACAATCCTCTTTGATTTTGATGATAACAAAGTTTTACGAGTTTTTAAACCTTTAGATTCTACTTTTGAAAATCTGTTTTAAGAAAATGATATCAAGAGTTTTCTAGTTGTAAATCGGCCTTAGATATAATCGAACACTCTACATAAGCTTACTTGTTAAACTTTACATTGTAGGTGTTTTGGGATTGCTTGTTGGTGCCAGGAGAAACACTTTTCAGCCTAAGTGTTGAAGGTGTCGACACATATCATCATGGTGTCGACACATCAGTCATACACCATAATGCATGTTCCAAGCCGAAGTGAAGGTGTCGACACATAGTGAAGAGGTGTCGACACATTGGTCATTCAACAGAAAGCAAGTTCTCAGGCCAAGATGAAGGTGTCGACACATATCATCATGGTGTCGACACATCAGTCATACACCAGAATGCATGTTCCAAGCCGAAGTGAAGGTGTCGACACATAGTGAAGAGGTGTCGACACATTGATCATTCAACATAAAGCAAGTTCCCAGGCCAAGATGAAGGTGTCGACACATAGACCAAGAGGTGTCGACACATTGCACTATCAACAGAATGAAGATTTCCAAGCAAAGCTGATGGTGTCGACACGTGGGAGAATGATGTCGACACATTGCACATACACCCGAATGGATGGTTTCAAGACAAATTTGAAGGGTCAACATATTGAAAGGAAGTGTCGACACATTGGACATAAGTGTCGACACATTGGTCATACACCAAAAGGTGAGTTTCAAGGCAAATCTTCAAGGTGTCGACACATACATGGAAGGTGTCGACACATGCTTCGATTTCTCAGATCCAGGAGTTACGACAGTCACTTAAAAACGTCTCCAAAGGACTCAAATGACCTCCAACGGCTCCAAAGCTTTACCAGAAGACCCTTGATGTCCAAGAGGGTATAAATAGAAGAAATCTCTGACAAGGTTAAAAACCTCCTACAGATCTCTCACGCGAAATACACTTGCCCTAATTTCTTGAGAGACCAAGCTAAAAAAAAAAGAACAGAGAAGGGCTTCCAATCTAGAAAGCTCGTGATTCATCTTGCAACTCCAGAAGCTTTCTCAGAAGATCGTTCTTCTAGCAAAACTCAGGTTCTTTCATTTGTAGATTTGGCTTAGAGAGCCCTTTAGTTTCTTGAGCTACCCACTTGTACATCCGGCTTAGAGAGCCTTCAATCACTGTACCCTAATCTTGTAAATCTTCCTAGTGTTGTGTGAACACTGTATCCTACTTGTGAGAAGTAGAAGAAATCCCTAGGGTTTGGGATTTGGGAAACGAGTTGAAGCGTAAGCTCGAAAAACGCTTTGTAACGGTTCCTTAGCACCCCGAAAGCTAAGGTGTATTCTTTTGAAGAATAGTGGAGGAAGCCCAAGGAAGTCAATAGCCTTGGGGGTGGACGTAGGCAAGAGATTGGCCGAACCACCTAAAAATTCTGGTGTCATCTCTCTAACCCTCTTCTTTTACTTCTGCAGATATTACTTGATTGTTCTTGTTTATTCATTGTTATTGTTATCTTTGTTTGCATAGATCTAGTCTCTAGTTTTCCTAGATATAGATCAGAACATTTCTGGGTTTGTTTGAAAAGGTTTCAAAAGTTTTTGAAAACTCAATTCACCCCCCTCTTGGGTTGTCATTTAGACTCACAAAGTTTATTCCCTGTATTGAATTACCGTCTAAAAGTTGTTACTGCTTTCTATAAGTTTATTGTTACATGATGAACATCATTTTCATGACTCCTAAAACATTTCCAAATTGAGTCTTGAGCTGACTGAATTCGAAAATGGGAAGAATCTGATGAGTCATAAAAATACTATAATTGAGTCAAGGCCCAGTAGGCCCAACAGGCCCAAGGTAGCCCAATAAGGGTTCGGGCAGACTCCAAGAGGTTAAAAAGATTGGTCATTGCAAGTAATCCGAGCCCATGAAAAGCAGTCCATTAAGGAAAGATTATCGGAGTCGTTGGTGAATCAGTTGAAGACTCGGTATAAATCTGAAATCCTCGGCACGACCGATGTCGTGAGATCAAGGTTTCCGTGTTATCAGTAGAGCGTGCCCGACATCGAGGTCAAGTGGGATAGCCGTTGAGCATCATCTTGTTAAAACCATGGCAGTTAACGGGATATCCGCCCACTACACTTCACTCTACGATCAGATAGTGGGGCACGACCTCGAAGGAATAACTGTGGCAGTTAACAGGATGTCCGCCCACTACACTTCACTCCACGACCAGATAGTAGGGCACGACCTCGAAGGGATAAGGACATGATCCCCAAGCAAAACAACGGGGGATCAATGATAATCTGGAAAGTAGTATAAATACCCGGGGAATATGTAAAGGGCAGGAGGTCTCTGTCTCAATTTGACATGAATTAGATACTGTTTAACTGTTTAACTTTTGAGCCTCACGCTATCGGATACTGACTTAAGCATCGGAGGGTCTTTCCTTCTTGAAGTTGTAGCTAAGAGCAAGAAATCTCCTGACAAAGTCTTCCACGTGCTCGACATTTACACCTCCATCGCCTAAAACTGGCCCGAGATCGAGTCCATCTTCTCGTTTGAATCAACCGCCACCGTGCGATCTCAAGCCATCACCTCTCTGGTCCGACTCAGTGAATCGGTACTTGCAATGGTATCGGACTTCGAGTCAACGATTCAAAGAGACTCGTCCAAGTCGATTGTCCACGACGACGGAGTTCACCCGCTGATGCTAAACACAACGAATTTCCTCTCGCTTCTGGCCGATTACAGTAATGTTCTCGGCGAAATTTTCGCTGACTGGCATCCGCCTCCGAGATCCTCACTACCTGAATCATACTTCGATTGTTCACTTTCCGATGACTCTCCAGCACCGGTAATTTCCATGCACATAGCTTGGCTAATCCTGGTGCTTCTGTGTAAGCTTGACGGTAGAGCCGAGCGCTACAAAGACGTTTCCCTCTCATACATTTTCTTAACCAACAATCTTCAACACGTGGTCTCCAAGGTCCGGATGTCAAACCTACACTACCTTCTCGGCGAGGAATGGATCACGAAGCACGAGGGGACAGCGAAACAGTTCGCGATGAACTACGAGAGGTTAGCGTGGAGCAAGGTGATCGCGTCACTACCCGAGAATCCCGCGGCCCATATTTCGTCGGCGGAAGCGAAGGAGATTTTCAGGAAGTTCAACTCGACTTTCGACGAAGTTCATCGTGTCGGATCCGATGCTTCGTGAATCGGTACGCACAATGGTATCACTGCCCCATATCCAGAACCATCGTGATTGTCAGCAACTGTAGACATTACTGTCCTTATCCCTCCTTTATAGCTCTTCTTCTCGGCCTCTGGCCACACATCGGACGAAGGTGTATCGGGAAAGTAGCCCCATGACGTTGCCACTGGGTGGAGATGCAAATTCCTCCCAAAATTGGCATTCTTCAAGTCACTTCTTCTCAACAATGCTGGCGTACAGAGGGCGCCACATTTGACTGGGGAAGCAGACTAGGTGTTGCAGCTAGCATTGCTGAGGCCTTTCAAGCTTGATGTTTATGCCTTAAGTGTGATACTTCTCGAGGAACTCACGGGGAAGCTGGTCCAGAACTGTGGGTTTGCTTTGTCTACATGGGTACACTCAGTAGTTAAAGAGGAATGGACCGTCGAAGTCTTCGATGAGGCACTACTTTCAGAAGATGCCAGTGAAGAAAGGATGGTGAACTTGTTGCAGATAACACTGAAGTGCATAAATCCTTCTCCAAATGCAAGGCCGAGGATGGGTCAACTCGCAGCACGGATAATAAAATTAAAACAGGAAGAAGAGTGAGTTGGGGTAATGTGTTGCCAGGTGGACTCTCCTATTACGTGGATTGCCCTTCCGTTACGCTGATGGACGAAAGCATAACAGAAGGACTTTTACGTCAAAAGCATTAAGTTTAAGGGCCTTAGATTTGAATTTTGAAACTGAGGGACCATTTTGCCAAAGGGGTATAAACCTAGGGACTAAAATGTCAATTTCCATTTTTTTAAATCTGGTACGGTCCGGTCCAGACCTTTTAAAAACCAGTATGGACCGAACCTGGCCGCATTTATTAATATAAATAAAAAATGTTTTTTTTATATTTTTAATACAAATTACAAACTTAAAAAGTTTATTTTTAACCTAATCTAAAACTTTGAATTTTGACATGTCCTTCCCCCTTCGAAATTAATCTAAAAAAATTTTAAAAAATAAAAATAAATAAATGGAAAAAATTAGATCGAATTCCTGTCCAAAAATCGAACCGGACTTCCGATTTTACAGCCCTAGGATCCGCACTCTGTACCATCTTGGAGGTGGAATGTTTGAACATGTACACTCTATTTATTCACTTGTTAAATGTCATTCCTTCCAATAACAAGAAGGAGGCAAGTTGCAAAGGCTAAGCAGCTCTGCTATAAGATTTATACATAGTACTTAACATTAATAGTACAAAACTAATTGTTGCATCTTTTCAAGTAACTTTGCCTACTAACATAAAACATCATTATTACCCAAAAACATATACCGCCATTATCATTTGGTATTACAAATAATGAGGGAGCTGATACGAAAATACGTAGTAAAAAAAATTCTGCCATTTTTCTTTAGAAGCTGCCCCCTTCAAATTCATTATTGTCTCCGCCACTTAACACCTCCCCATTCTTGCACGTTTACGTGGGGATTGGTTATGTGATGATGCAATTTGAACGAGATTCTGAGCCCACAAGACTCGAAACGACCTACTTCAATGTGGTTCACCACAGTCAGTGGCGGAAGGAAGGGGTAGCGACCCTGGGCGACCGCTACCCCTCACACCACCAAAAAAAAATATTTCATTACTTTTTTTAAAAAATAAGTTGGCCTGGGCCCGATACCCCTGAGGCCCAGGCCCAGGCCAAATATTTATAATGTACATTCTAGGCTTGGGATCGTGCTGTTGGAATGGTATGCGTGCACGAAGCAGGGGGAAAGGTTAGAAAATTTCATCTCTCTCTTGCACGGTCCTCTTTGTCCTTTTTTGTGATGTTCCGTAAGTTATAGTTATTTTAAATTTTATTTTTGGCAGTATATGTATAATGGAAATATGTTTTGAATTGGGCATTTCTACCAGTCTACACTAATAGATGGACAGAAGGTGCAAACATTTTCTATCGGTCAAAAACTGGAATAGAAAAACAAACATTCAAATGGAACTTGTTTTATCGCTGGCTTTGTCACTTTTTTATCTTTCTTGTAACCGACTATAAATGGTTTTTTCAAATAAGAAAACTAACAAAAAGTTTAATACAGCTTCGTTGGATGGGTCTTTCCTGAATTGAGGAGATAAAAGAGCAATCTTCTCAAACAGAGAAATAATAAGAAAACCATTTAGTACTTATGCGTCTTCTATCAATGTCTTGGCTTAGCTTTCTTGATATACTGCATCATGGCCGGCTGTTTTCTTTTTGTCCTTCTAAGAAAAATAATAATTATCAATCGTGAACATTTATCATGGGTTTGCTTGGCAGTGGTACTAATAATATCACATGGCAAGTTTGATGTAATGGTAGATCCAAATGATTGGAAAATTTAAAATTTAATATCCCCCTTGAAAATGAGATATAGAAAAAGAAAGGTTTAGGAATATATGCCCTGAAAATCTGTAGAGGGGAGGGGGTCCATATTTTTTTTGGCCTGAGGAAGCGTAGTTCTTGAAAAGGTTTGGAAGTTTTGACTTGGCTCTCATTGGTTAGTCAATAAGGCTGGTCATTGGGAGGGAGTAAGAAACGGAGGCCAGAAATTTGGGTAAGAACTTGGAGATGATGGGGGAAGAAAGAAGCCTGAGATTATGATTAATCATGGGGCTGATGAGTATTTTGCACTTCTGGGTAGACAAATGTGTCATTGCCTGGAACAAAGGGAAGCACTAATTTTAGAACTTCAGCAATTGCTTGTTTCTATATTTTGACAACTGTTGTACTGTTTTGCTTTTGTGGAATTGATTGTCATCTATTTTTCACTGTTTATTTGCATCTCCACATGTGTTTATGAACAAGAGATTTCATTTTGCATCTCCACATGTATTTGCATCTCCCATTGGCGTTTGGTCTCTGGAATATAATATATTGATACATCCACTTTATTTTATTTTATTTAGATAATAGATAAGTTTGTCACAAGAGAACAAAGCTGTTTTGCAACATTTTCAAAAGATGCAAAATCGTAGGATGCAATTGTCACCTCTCAGTTGCAGTACATAGCACGGTACATGTATTGTAATATTTTTAATGCTTTTAGTCTTTAATTTTTTATATTGTAATTGTAAGAAAATTTTTAGCATTATAAAGGAAAAAAAATTCTTGTCATTTCGTCTTTAGAATTCGACCCCCCTGAATTTTGGTCCTGGTTCCGCCACTGACCACAGTTACAGAAGTTCTTTTGATTTTTTCGAATGTTGTTGCCCTCAGCAATTTGTACGGATCAGATAAGGGGGAATACAAAGAATCAAGCTTATTCTAATCAGTAAACTATATATACATGTACCCCTGATCTGCTTTAACCGATCTGAACTCATGTTGCGATGTTTATGTAAAATAATTACGAATTTGGCTTCCGGTTTTCATTACTTTCCCTTTGCAAGCACGGGGTGATCAACCAGTGCATCCAAGTCTTCCTTTATTGCCTCCACCTATGTTTTGATCGAATAGGAATCGATCAATATGATCTATACGGTGTTATGGATTCATCGTATAAGCTGAGATATTCTGCTAAGGTATAAGAATCAAAGATACCTTTTGAATGAACTGTTCTACTATTTCGCGTCTTTCTAGATAACATATGCTGCTTTTGGCCACACGCTACAGCGGTGGTCCGTCGGAATATATAACATTATCAATCTCCATTGAATGCTGTCCAAATTTCCTCTCTCTTGAAAACACATATCGCAGATGGAAAACGAACGTACCAATGAGGGAAGATGAGCTTTGGTCGAGCTGGTGCCGGTCGTTGAACATTACTCTTGCCGTGATTTGCCCTATAATAAAATGTTAAATATTCCCTATAATGCATATTTAACATTAATTGATGATCGAGCAAGGGTAATTACGCATGGGATTCGAGTTTTGTGTTCGTTTTGCTATTCGTGCTGAAGAGCTGAAACCCCGAAGATCCGTTCATTCCATTGCCGTTTCCAAGCTTATCTGCAGGAAAACCCCGACGATGCCCCTGAGATATGTAGCAGGAGCAAGACCTGGTAAGTTGAAGTAGTTCAAGAATACTTCGCACTATGGAGGCAGCCTTTCCAGACATGGTGGACAACGATTTTCTTTACGATCAAGGAGACCGAAAATGATAACCATACGCAGAGATTCAGGCATGACGAAATTTTAATCAGCCGGAGAACTGCAATTTATAAATTTGTTTCATTTGGTGACCATGGAGGATGAAGCTTTGATCTACGTGTTCATCGGCGTTTACGTGTGGAAGTGATACAAATCTTACAAGGAGCCTAGTTCAAACAAATCCATGGAGGCATATTGAACCTGATCCACGTCAGCAACAAAAAATCACCATGATTCATGCTCTAGAAGGTCGCATCAAATCCGATCAAAGCTAGAAGGATCAGATTATATAGCTTATTTCACCATGATTCATGCTCTAGAAGGTCGCATCAAATCCGGTCAAAGCTAGAAGGATCAAATTATATAGCTTATTTTAGGGCGTCACCTTTCTTTCACTACAAAAAAATTGACTTTTAGTGACAAAACATTTTGTCACTAAAAGTCAAAATTTTGTCACTAAAAGTATTAGTGACGAAATTTTTTCATCACGAGCTCCGTCAGTTAAAGAGTGTCACAAAATGTAATTCGTGACAAACCCGAATTTCGTCACGAAAAGTTTTTAGTGATGGAAAATTTTCGTCACTAAATCTAATGATCGATCGGTACTTTTACCGATCGGTCGGTGAGAACGTAGTGATGGATCAGTTGAAACAGCGACCAATCGATCATTTATTTCAGTGATGGAACGTTGATTAAGTAACTGATCGATCGGTGAGAACGTAGTGATGAATCGTCATTTATTTCAGCGATGAAACATTGATTAAGTAATTGATCGATCGATGGGAACATAGTGATGGATCGGTAATTTATTTCAGCGATGGAACTTTGATTAAGTAACTGATCGATCGGTGTAATCTCACGATAGATTGTCTATTTCTCCACCGATCAATCGTTTACGTTATTGATCGATCAGTAATTTTTTCTTTTTAATATTGACGATCGAACAGTGGTATTGAACGATTGATCGGTTTAACAACAACCGATCGATCGATGAAGATGTTGATCGAACGGTGGTAACATAATCGATTTTTTTTAAAAAAATAATCATAGAAAATATTATATAATGTACTATTATAATAATACAATACTCACATTAATAAACATCAATAATAATAAATAGTGATCCGTAATTAAATCGAAAATAATATCGTAATAATAATACATAATCACAAAGCTATTACAACATACATGCATATACTTTTTTGAACCTCTAAACTAGCTAAATAGTCGCTTTGACATGTTGCTCATTTTCTTTTCCATTACATATGACATTTTCTTCTCCAGCTCCTTTGATATTTCTGCCCGTAAGCGCTCTTGCTCCTTTCGCATGTGCTCTTGTTCCTGTTGCATGCGCTCCTCGTGCTCCACTCGCATACGCTCCTCGTGCTCCACTCACATGCGCTCTTGCTCTCTTTTCATGCAAGGGAACCCAAGAGCTAATTCCTAGCTTCTTCCCAGATGGAAATCAATATTAAGGAGCAATAAATCTGAATATAGAATTATGGCAGAAAAATACAAATATATATATACGATACGGGGTTTGCATGAATGTCATATATTCGAGAATATATGTTAGAAATTAAAGAAAAAAGCACAAGACAATAGTGGGAAAACAAAATTGGTTGTGCTTATGCATTGATAAAAGAGCTAAGGTGCTGGACAAATGTTTTTACCCAAGCTAGGGAACATGACGCCCAGGCTGTAGGAACTGCATTGAAAACTCCAAATTGTTAGAAAAATTAAAATTAATAGCTAAATCCATCAGATCTAGTTCTACTGCTTCACTGATCCAACAATATATGAAAGCATTCGCTTCAGTAACGTGTGAAAGAGAGAGGTGACCCGTGGGGATTACATTTCTCTGGTAATTCACTGATCCGATAAGAGCACCAATCCGTTGGAAGAAGATGTTGCCATTTGATTCTCTTCTTGTTTGAGAATCTGAAGAAATCTACGTTCTCCTCTAGTTAGTTTATGCAATCTTGTTGTGATGTTATTAACTAAAATAAATTGATCAGAATTTCAAAAGCATGTGAGATGTGATCCAAACTAAAAATAAGCCCAGCGTAGTCTGTCATATTTTGTGAGCAACTAAAAACATGACATTCATTCCGCACTAGTACAAAAGCAACACAAAAATGGAAATTCTCTAAACATCAAAGAATTGTCATTGTCATTAGGGAAGAAAATACAACAACCATCTTTGTAAGATAAAGATAAGCCAATGGGAAGCTAACCTTTACCCATAACTGCAAACATAACTCAATAGCTCTTCCCAGATTAGCCAGACTCGCCTACTTTACAGAAACTCCGATCACTATAGGTCCTGATTAATGGTGTGTTTGCCCTGTTACCCGAACTATCATCCCTGCTTTAACAACTGATTATGATAGCAAGAAAAATCAAACAATCATGAAAGTTTTCCCTGCTAGCAAATAAAAAAATGAACATTTGGCTAAAAATTGTAGAAATTGTAAGAAAAAAAATAAACAAATAGAGCTAGAACAGAAAATTTGACAAATTGAAGTTCCAAAAGCTGGTGAGCTAAACTGTTATACCATTGCATAAACGTAAGCTATTAATTGTATATACTTACATGCACATACATGCGTGCACCTGCAGGGTTAGATGTATAGTCATATTTGCATGTGATTTCCAACTGCAAAATTCAGGGGGCATAGGCCATTCCCTTCCTGGTGTTTCCAATGAGTACAAAAAAATACAATTTACATCAGACAGACAAACCTCTACTCATCCACATTATCAGGGCAATATATGAGAAAAATTATGAACAACATAAGGAGAGATCTTACATCATTCTTATTTTCGGAACTCAAGCACTTCAATAATCAAACATCTAAATAAATATAAATGTTACACATCATCAATAATTTGCAACAAAACTTGCGTGAAACACCTATCGATCGGTAAAAATATGACGATCGATCGTTAGACAACCATCTAGAAGACGATCGATCGAACCATCTAGAAGACGATCGATCGTTTAAAATACAATGATCGATCGGTTGTATACCATCTAACAGACGATCGATCGTCACTTATTGGTGATCGATCGTCAATTACCCAGATCGATAAAACTATGCAAACCCTTCCCATACACTCAAATCCACGCCGAAATCACTCTCAAATAATCCTCATTCAATACCCATCGCAATGTACATATTAAAAACATTTTAATAAGCTCTAATAATCACAAATTATATCCACAATACCCACAAATACCCAAATCAAAAAAATCATCAAATAACCAACCAAATCGTTCATAAATCGTAATGTATGTAGAATATATTACCTCTTGCACGATATAAACACCAAAACGAACAAAATCTTTACCAAAATCTCACAAATTTCGCCAAATATTTTAAATATTCACTCGGTTAAAAAACTAATGAATATGAGCTCGGCTTCCTCTTAATATATTCTAAACACTCTCTTAACCAAAAGAACGGTAGTTGGACTAAGTTTGAGAGGAAAAAATCTTCTTGCCGCAAGCCTTCGTTCTCCTCATTTCCGTTGGTGTTTTTTTCACTTCACCCACGGCCTTAGAGCATTTGGGCATATCAAGCACGATAAACACCGATCGATCGCCTTGTCAGCTTTAAAATTCTCGCTAAGTTTTCAAACGATCGATCGCAATTTCCAAGATCGATCGGGAAACAAATTCAAAATGATGACGGACGTGAGCGATCGATCGGTATTAATATTTGATCAATGGGTCTCAAACCATTAAACTACACCGTCCTTTACCGATAGATCGGTGACATACCGATCGATCGTTAAACCTTATTATTGAAAAAACGATTTTTAACCTAACAAATGAAATAATTATTAAAATTATTTTACTTAAAATGTTATTTTAATAAATATCTCATACTAATAACTTATAATCATGTGTTAAATAAGCTTTATATCACTAGTTTATGACATCTTAGTACATTGGTCATACTAACTCTTACAAAATGTTTATTTGATGTAACATGTACAACTTCTACATGTTTTCCTAAATACTAATGAAGTATACTTTATATGTTGTTATGTAATCTAAACATATCCTAACGTACTTTGTTAATTTTATTTCTAATTATTTAAGCTCATATTATTCAATCACAAATGTTTAATCATGAAATTTACGTACCGATCGATAGCCAATGTTAACCGATCAATCGCCTTTTGTATTTATAACGACACCGTGCGAACCGATCGATCGCTTTATCTGAACGATCGATCGTTTCGTCTAACGAAAACGAAGACGCATCCAGACGATCGATTAGTGTGCCTTTACCGATCGATCGTTATGCATAAGACAAAACACGACGTCCTTGATGATCGATCACTTCAATATAAACGATCGATCGGTAGATTAGAAATATCTAAACGACATCGTACTTAAACGATCGATCACCTAAATCACCGATCGATTGGTTATCTTAAAATTTAGAAAGATCTTTTATGACGCATGCCGATCGATCGTCATATTGTAGTGATGAATCGGTTATTGTGCCTTTACCGATCGATCGTTATGCATAAGACAAAACGACGACGTCCTTGATGATCGATCACTTCAATATAAATGATCGATCTGTAGATTATAAATATCTAAACGACATCATACTTAAACGATCGATCACCTAAATCACCGATCGATCGGTTATCTTATAATTTAGAAAGATCTTCTATGACGCATGTCTATCGATCGTCATATCGTAGCGATGGATCGGTTATGAGGAACGATCGATCGTGTTTCAAAGCCACGTGTTTATTGATAACTGATCGATCGGTATATAAACAACGATCGATCGGGTGGAGTGATGACGTAATTTCCTCGCCAAAACTCTTTGCATTTAGTGAAGAAGTATTTCGTCACAAAAGTACAGATCGATCGGTGTCTAACCGATCGATCGGCGTGTGATGAAACTTTTCGTCACTAGAAAATTAACTTTGTGACGACATTGTTATTTCGTCACAAATAAGACTTTTAGTGACGAAATTAGTGACCAAAATTATTTTCGTCACGAAAAACCATTTTTAGTGACAAAAATAGCATTTTGTCACTAAAAATAGACTTTTAGTGACGAAATTCACACCGAGAATATCGTCACTAAAAGTCAATTTTCTAGTAGTGTTTCCTTTTGTGGTGGGCGTCCAGCAATTCCATTCCTTTTGAAAGTGACTTGTGTTCTTTTAGGCAAGTTTTCCTCTTTTGTTAGGCATGTGATCAGCTAGGCAAGTTAAGTTATTTTCTTTACCATATATTTTTAGCCGGATTTTTAGGAATATTTGATTTGCATTTGAATTCATTTTCAAATGCTGGTTTATCCTTTTTCTTAGCCGGATTTTTAGGAATATTTGATTACTTTCAAATTTTGGGTTTTGTTTCCTATTCTTGGAGGGATGTTCCAAGTATATTTATTTGGCATTTTGGCGTAAAGAAGGATATTCAGATTTTGGCAAAACTAGTGAGAGTATTTCTCTTTGGTTCTCTGAAGAACTATTCGAACTTATCGGGATTTGCTGTGCCGTTCATCTAGAGTTATCAAACGGAGTTTCCACCACCGTTTGTGGCGTTTTTCTTATATTGAGGTTCTTATTTGTCATACACAACGGGTCGAGGTTTCCATTCGAATCTGTCCTAGAACAATATTGGGTTCCCTATTCGTTGTTGGGTCTCGTTATTCTTGACGAGGTTCACATAATTTGGTTTCAGAACTGGTTTTCTAGTTCATGTTTGCCCATCTTTTAAAATTTCATTTCTTTGTTTCTTTTCTAATTCGGTCCACATATCCTAGTTAGCCGACTTCCTTTACACCCCTTCCGTTCATTATTCTTGTTTGTTCTAGTTTATCTCGATATATTACTCCGTTATTATCTAAAGGTTGTTGCTGATCATAAAAAAAGAGTACAAACGACAAATTTTAGTTTGTTCCCATCCATTGTGGTTCCAATAAGCCTGAAATTCACCTCACCCCAAAAGCACGTATTCTTTTGAGGGAAGCACGAGTGAAGAGTGATCCACATTCTTGAGTGTAAACACGTAAGGGAGAGAATTGTGAGGTCCTTTCTTTCTAACTGTACTTTTGCAGCAGTCATGTCTCACAACAGTGGTAAGAACATTGTCGAAGATGCTACGAAGTTGGATGATCCAAAATTGTTTATGGAGGCCATGATGAGTGAAATGAGGCATGTGATGAAGTTGGAGCTGGGCAGGTGTCAAGAAGCAGGAAACGGGAAGATAACAACTTGGGTGATATTAAGACAACGATCTCGTCTTTTCATGGTAGATCTAATCCTGAAGAATTCCTTGAGTGGGAGAAGAAGATGGAGTTCATGTTTGCTTGCCATAACTATCCCGAGCCAAAGAAAGTAAGAATTTCTGTGAATGAATTTTCTCAATATGCTGTTACTTGGTGGGATCGGCTTGTCATAAACATGAGACGAAATAGAGAACGACCAATAGAGACATGGGAGGAGTTGAAAACAGTGGTGAGAAAGTGGTTCGTTCCAAGTTACCGCTACCGAGAATTGTACCAAAAGCTATAAGGTCTTAGACACATTCCTCAAGATAATGGTGATCTCGTGACCAACAATGACAATTCCTCCGCTGACGACCTGCCACCCTTGGAGAAAATTTCCGCGGAGGACTATTTAGCCCCTGAGGCATTTCCATTGGTGGCAAGAATGTCATTGACACCGCCGCAAGTATATAAGGATCAAGTGCAAAAGGAGAGTGATCATCAAAAGCAAGAAGACGATGATTTGATGACAAATCACTTTCAAGAGGAAGGGAATGATGCAAATCTTACAATGAGCCTAGTTCAAGCAAATTCATGGAGGCATATTGAACCTGATCCACGTCAGCAACAAAGAATCACCATGATTCATGTTCTAGAAGGCTGCATCAAATCCAGTCGAGGCTAGAAGGATCGGATTATATAGCTTATTTTTAGGCGCAACATTTTGAAAGTGACTTGTGTTTTTTTAGGCAAGTTTTCCTCGTTTGTTAGGTGTGTCATTAGCTAGGCAAGTTAAGTTATTTTCTTTACCATATATTTTTAGCTGGATTTTTAGGAATATTTGATTTGCATTTTTATTCATTTTCAAATGTTGGTTTATCCATTTCCTTAGCCGGATTTTTAGGGATATTTGATTTGCATTTGAATTCCTTTTCAAATGTTGGTTTATCCTTTTCTTTAGCCGAATTTTTAGGAATATTCGATTTCTTTCAAATTTTGGGTTTTGTTTCCTATTCTTGGAGGGATGTTCTAAGTCTATTTATTTGGTCTTTTGGCATAAAGAAGGATATTCAGATTTTGGCTAAACTTGTGAGAGTATTTCTCTTTGGTTTTTTGAAGAACTATTCAAACTTATCGAGATTTCCTGTGGCGTTCATCTCGACTTATCAAACGGAGTTTCCACCACCGTTTGTGGCGTTTTCCTTTTACCGAGATTCTTGTTTGTCATAAACAAGGGTTAATGACCTTTTTAGTCCCTGGGTTTAGGGTCATTTTTCATTTTAGTCCCTAGGTTTCATTTTTGTTCAAAACAGTCCCTAGGTTTTCTGCCTTTGTCAATTTACTCCTGCCGTCCAATTCCGTCACTCTCGTACCCAGTCACCTAACGGTTTGACACCTCACACCCAATAATAGCGTGACACGTGTTATTTAAAAAAAAAAAACTCTCGCCGACTAAACGACAGCCACCTCGGCGCCGCACTTAACAAATTTTCATTAACTCAAAAACTTCGAACAGAAAACGCAGAAGGAAGAGCCGACCGAGTGTTTCCCCAAATCTGACCTAGAACACAGCCGAGAAAATCTCATCTGCTCCTCCCCCAAAATTTCGATTTGAGCTTTTAGAAGAGGGCGAAATCTGCTCCTCCCCCAAAATCCCATCTGTCGTCCATCGAGTTAGCAGCTTCTCCTTTTGGGGCTCTCACATTTTGCCCTTTCCAAAGGTACTCAGACACTTTTAAATTTGTCATTTTGATTTGTCTGTCATATATTTTTATCTTTGGGTAGGTCCCTATAATGTTTTCGAGCTGTCTGTGGTCCCATAGTGTTGTCTCTTTCGTATTATTGTGGTATGGGTTAATGTGGCCCCATAGTTTATTTCTCACTGCTATGTTATGACGGTTGTGAAATTGTTATTTAATGATTGGTGTGGTTTGTTTACTATTTGTTCTACTTGATTCATGTTCCATAGTGTTGTCTCTTTCGTTTGTTTTCTTCTTTTATTTGACCAAAATAGGCTGTCGGCTTTGACTTGTGAACTTTTGAAAATGTGGTTCCTAAAGTATTGTATCGTTCTGCATCTTTATTGCCATCTTTGTTATGAGGTTGACGAAAGTTTGCCAAGGGTGCATGTGTATAGGAAGCTTGTAAACTTTATTGAGAGGGGCCCTGCAAGCATTCAGGTCTCTTTCCAGAGTATAACTTGTACTTTGTTAACATTGTTAAATTTTCCCCACTTAGTAAAATACATTATGTTATCCAGAACTTTGTACTTCTGGTTGAGCATTAAAAACAAACAAGAAGAAATTGTCTGTAACTGAAATTTCAGATGAGCTTTTTGTAGTTATAGTGAGCATTTTCCAAAGACATATTTTAACCATGATAAGCATAATCAAACCTTTTTTTTCCTTATACTCACTGTGTTGTAAGGCAATGCCCCATGTTGTGTAATGATCAGTTCTTCCATTATGCTTTTTAAATTGCCATATGTGAAGCAAGGACCTTTAAAAAATTGTCATGTTTAGTGATTAAATAACTATTCAAAATTATACTTCGACATTTTCAAATGTTCTTATTATTGTTATTTGTGCATCTTATTTGTTACAGGGATAGACATGGTGAAGGTGGTTATGCACCATGGTGGATCAATTTCGAAGGATAATGCATATGTTGGTGGGTACGTTGAGAATGTGGGTAGGGTGCATGTGGACTACTTGACAGTCCCAGACCTACAAGGTGTCGTTAAAGGATGTGGCTACGTGAGTTGTGGGGAAATGTATTGCACGTTAGATGACGAAGAATCAATCCATATGAAGCCTCTGCAGAGAGATACGGATGTCCTAGCAGTCACCGAAAGGATTGTGGCTCAGAATTCGAAGACACTACATATATATGTGAAGCACCCTGTAGACATACCTGTTGTAATGGGACCTGGTGAGGGAGGGGGGGATGATGGTCATGGTGAGGGAAGGGGGGATGATAGTGACGGTGAGGGAGTGGGGGATGAGGGTCATGGTGAGGGAGAGGGTGATAAAGAAGCCATGAGTGATTTCAATGAGTCAGATGATGCAGATCCAGACTGGAGTGATAGTGATTGCAATAGTGTGAAGGTTGCTGCAGAGCAGTGGTTCAAACAATGGAGTTGGGGTAGTAGTCGTACTGGAGCTGAAGGTGAAGTGGAGTCCGACTACGCTAGCTCGGAAGAGTGGGGGAGTTTAGATGAACCCGAACAGTCTGATGGAGATGGTGAAGTTAAACGAAGGCGGCCTATGAAAAAGTCCTTCCCGAATTACAAAGAGACTCCAGATTTAAGGGCTAAGGTGACGTTTGAAGTGGGTGAAGTTTTTCAGAATTGCGAGCAATTCAAGCGTGCTCTTCGGACACATTGTATTCAAGAGGGATTTGAGTACAGCTTTGTGAAGAATGACAAATTGAGGGTTAGGGTCGTGTGCAAGCTGGGGTGTGGATGGGAGATCTATCTTGGGCAGACGCGTGCGAAGGATGCACTGCAAATCAAGACATACAATGCTAAGCACACATGTGGCAGCCATCATACAAATAAAAAGGCCTCAGTTAAGTGGTTGGCCCACCGGTATTTAGAGAATTTTAAAGATGATCCTTCTTGGACGCCGAGTGCCCTAAGAGGAGAAGTTGCAAGAGAATATTTAATCGACGTTCGCCCAATTACGTGTTGTCGTGCAAGAAGGATGGCATTGAGGATGATTTATGGCGAGCATGCAGAGCAGTATAAGCATCTGGTGGAGTATGGCCTTGCGATCAAGGAATGGAGCCCTGGTAGCTCATTTTATCTGAAGAGAGAAGGAAGCATGTTTCAAAGAATGTACGTATGTTTGGCTGCATGCAAAGAGGGATTTTTGAAAGGGTGCCGCCCTATAATATCAGTTGATGGATGCTTTTTGAAAGGCGAATTTGGAGGCCAATTGCTGGCCGCTATTGGGAAAGATGCAAATGACGATATTTTCCCAATTGCATATGCGGCATGCGAGTCGGAGTGTAGAGACTCATGGACGTGGTTCCTGAGTTGTCTTTTGGAAGATATCGGGAGTGTGGACGACCATGGATGGACGTTTATGAGCGATCGTCAAAAGGTATTCATTTATCCCTTCTCATTGGTGTTGGTTTGTTTTGCTTGTATCACTGGTAATTGGTACTCCTTTTATAACTAGAATGTATCACTTAGAATTTGTATAATTAACTTCTTCATGACCGTGTTACATATACAGGGTCTTCTTCAGAGTTTTGACAACTTGATGCCTGGAATTGAGCATCGCATGTGTATTAGGCACTTGCATGCAAATTTCAAGAATGAGGGATACAAGGGAAAACCTTACAAGGATGCATTATGGGCAGCTGCTTGTGCCTCCAATGAGACCGCTTTTAATCAATCGATGTTGGCAATCAAGCGCATGGATGAGAAGGCTCATCATTACTTGTTCAAGCTTGATGTGCGAATGTGGTCTAGGCATGCATTCAACTGGGTTTGCAAGAGCGACATGTTGCTGAACAACTTGGCAGAGTCGTTTAATGCGTGGATAAGGGAAGCTCGTGACAAACCAATTCTGACCATGCTTGACATCATACGGAGGCAAATAATGATTCGGTTTCAAAGTAAGAGAGACCGCATCCGAGCAAGTACCAATCAAATTTGCCCAAAGATTGTGAAGAAGCTTGAGCGTTCTAAGACGGAAGCTAGAAATTGGGTTTCTCGATGGAGGTCAGAACTGACATTTGAGGTTGACCACGGTTGTCACCCAAGGCGTGTGGTTGACCTAAATTCACGGGAGTGCACATGCGGACGATGGCAACTTAATGGAATACCTTGTCCTCACGCATGTGTTGCAATATATTTCAATAAAGAGCAACCAGAGGACTATGTACACAAGTACTACCACATGAGTACTTACGCGAAGGCCTACGCCCCAGAGGTTACATCAATGCCAGGTCCCGAAAACTGGCCCCAGCATGAGGGGGAGGAAATACAGCCCCCGATACTAAGGAGGCAACCCGGACGCCCGAGGAAAAATAGAAGCCGTGCGCCGGATGAGAACGAAGAAAACCCCACTAAGCTCTCTCAGCGTGGGTACGTCATTACTTGTGGAAATTGTGGTGCTGTGGGTCTCCATAACGCAAGACGTTGTCCCGAACCTGAGAACCCGAATAAGAAAAAATGGCCTAAGAGAGTAAGAAAGCGAAAGGATCAGGTTTGGTACCTCTTGGTTCGTTTTATCACTTGTATTTGGTCTTCGTATCTGTTTTAGTACCTTGCTTTTTTTGAATTTGACATGTAAGATTAATTATATATCCAGGCCACACCTACCGAAGCTGGTGACGCTAGTGAAGAATTTGGTGGAGCTGAACCCTCACGTGGAGGAGATGAATCTGCTGGAGGGACCCAACAACCAATTGGACTAAGGCGAAGAGGATCAATGTCGAAGGGTCCAGAGATAGGAATGGCAACTCAATAATCAGCTTCAGTGTTTTTTGTGAATTGGTTGGGACATAAGCTGGTGTGTAGTTACAAGATGGGGATGTTTTGGCAAATATCTGCTTTTTTTGAATTGGTTAGGACATAATATTTTTTGAGGTGTATCTGCTTGGTGTATTGGCAGATCGATGTATTGGCAGATTGATGTATTATAAGCACTGAAGATGCAACTTTTTTTGTGGATATGGAATCAAATTGACAGCAAGAGCAATTTCTACTTTCTCATTTAAAAGGTCCATAAGTTACCAACAGTCACTTTTGGTAACTCTCATTCAACTGGCAATTGAGGGCTGCAAACCAATAGCAAATTACATCCGACAAATAATAATAGATACATAGATTAAAAACAAGTCTTCAATTAGATACATCATCCACGGTACCATCATGTTATCAAATAGATACATAGATTAAAAACAAGTCTTCAATTACAAAAAGATAAATACATGACAAGTCTACTTTGTCTTGGAAACCATCCACACGGAGACGCACATAGACACAATGGTTACTGCCCAAGACACAAAAGAAAACAACATATATTTTTTCTCCCTAGATTGGTACATATGTACTTGCTTCTCTAGTATCTTCGTCTTTCTCAACATTCTTGATAGGACCTTCATTCCACGTGGGCAAATTTCGGGATCATACCACATGAAGAACCTACAAACGCCACCTTCCTGTGCACAAAAGAAATGTATTACTTATTTAAAACACGTAAACAAAATCGTTACGTAGTTTCTGCATACGTACCGATTTCTTGTTGTACCTTCCACATCCAAAAAAACGACGACCTGGATTTTGATCAGTCCAAGATGTCCTCAATGGTGCTTTGACTCCGCAATAGCATTTGTACGATTCTGGACCCATGCACTTGTAATTTGAAGCAGAAGTCATGGAAGAACTTTCGGGTTTTTCCTTCCCCTGACATGAAATATTAGTTTTGGACTTTCAATAACTGAAAATTTTCTTTATCTTAATGTTACAAATTCTATCATAACATTAAGTAATTAAATTGAATTATAATTAAATTTTGAATGCAAAGTCAGCTTCTGTTAATGTCGCACATCTTCAAAATCAAAAAATTAGGATCTATGTTATTTGCAATACGTTGCTGATTAATGGTTTCTAATGGGTATAAAAATAGTAGCAGACCAAATATTATACTGCAGAAATAACTTTCAATAACCACATCAAAACTCCATTAACTCCATTACGACAAAACTAATACCAAGTAAGGCCAAACAAAAAACTCGAACACATGGTTTTCTCACAAGAAATCAAACAACAAGCGACCTATAGATGCAGAATAATGCATTGAAGAAGAACTTTTGAACTCCACAGCTTCAAAACTTCCAACTTCAACCCATTTTTAGAAAGAAGAACAAAATCACAACTCATTTACCTTGGTGCTTCTCGTACTCATCTGGAGGAGGAAAGGAGACAAAGACGCTGCTGCACAGAAGAAGGAATCAGCGTCGACACTGCTGGAGAGATCGGGTTCAGATCTGTTTAAGGTGTTTCGTCGGGGAGTATTTTAAAAAATACTAACATGTTCTGTCGGCTGTGTTCTAGGTCAGATTTGGGGAAACACTCGGTCGGCTCTTCCTTCTGCGTTTTATGTTCGAAGTTTTTGAGTTAATCAAAATTTGTTAAGTGCGGCGCCGAGGTGGCTGTCGTTTAGTCGGCGAGAGTTTTTTTTTTAAAATAACACGTGTCACGCTATTATTGGGTGTGAGGTGTCAAACCGTTAGGTGACTGGGTACGGGAGTGACGGAATTGGACGGCAGGAGTAAATTGACAAAGGCAGAAAACCTAGGGACTGTTTTGAACAAAAATGAAACCTAGGGACTAAAATGAAAAATGACCCTAAACCCAGGGACTAAAAAGGTCATTAACCCCATAAACAACGGGTCGAGGTTTCCATTCAAATCTGTCCTAGAATGATATTGAGTTCCCTATTCATTGTTGGGTCTCGTTATTCTTGACGAGATTCATATTAGGGAGTGCTCGGAAAGACTAAAAAAGTCGCTACAAAAGCATATTCGCGCTCGCAAGTCGTTCCACATGGGCAATGATGCACATCGGTTCAACAAAAGATAAGGCTCTCACGGTTGCATCTAAAACACTCGTGTTCCTTGCACGTTAAGACTCTTTTATTGGTTGAGTGAATCCTGGTGCTTAAAGTTGGCCCACCATTATTGTTCCGGATTAGGCCTTTGGGCTTGGTTTGAAAAATTAGTTAAGTACAATTTGTTATTGGTTGAAGTGACCCAAGAAGAAATCCAACACTGTCCTTGTCTCGATGAAATCCATTTTACTTGCCGGCCCAAAGGCTGGGCTTCTTACACGTACTTTAGTCATATGGGCCGAACTTTAGGACCCAAGTTAGTTTGTTGGGCTGCTATGGGCTGTAAAGGCAACCTGGTGGGGCCCCGGCACACAGAGTGTTAGGCCTGTTTGGTTGCGTGTTTCCAAGTGGCAAAAAAAGAGAAGAGAATTCGCATTCTTTCTGGAATTTATTTGGTTTTTTTTTCCTTTTTTTAAATACCTGATAACTCTGGTTGACCGGGTCGAGAGTTTTGAGTTTGGAATTTGGAACAAAAAATCAAGATTACTCGGAAGAAAAAGGAAACGAATTTTAAAGGTTACATTTAAGGTGGGCTGGTGAGGCAAGCCAATAAGTCCAAGCCTGCCGCCATCGGCCGACATAAAATACAAAACCAGACAACAAAGTCAGAGAGCGAGGGCAGAAAGGATCAAAACAAAGGCTAAGAAAGTGATGTCCATTATCTCTAAAATTTAATGATCACGCCCCGCAAAAGAAACCGTCCTGAATCGACCTCCCTCCCACCAACTTTCTTTTCTCTGTTCAACATACACCTAACTTTCCTGACTCTCTCTCTCTGTGCAATGGCTCTGCTTTGATGTTTGCCTTTTTTTGATCCACCGAATCACTTTCTCTGGTATGGGGTTGCACCATAGAAAGCTGATAGATGATGAAATTAAGGCAGCCTTCTGTACTGCCACGGCATCATGTTTGAAAGATAATACTTCAGGCTTTTGTCCTCCACAATGTTTAGATATCTGCCCTGATATCTGCCTATTCGCTTACGGAGATTTGATCCCTCCACCAGGTTCTGCCTCCTATTTGGATGATCAGTCAAGCAAACCCCATAAGTTCTCTCCCTTCTGGATCGCCACAGTCACAATTTTCGCGGCCGCCTTTCTGGTACTTTGCTGTTATTTGATCTATTCAAAGTACTATTTAGGTCGCCAGAGCTCAAGGAGGCGTCGACAGCCACAAACTGAGGAGACCCAGGATGACTTTCTTGATGAGGATAGTGGATCCGTGGTGGACCATCCTATCTGGTACATCCGAACTGTCGGTCTTCAACAATCGATTATCAGTTCGATCACGGTGTGTAAGTATAAAAGAGGTGAGGGTATTGTTGAAGGTGCAGAATGCTCTGTTTGCTTAAACGAGTTTGAAGAAGATGAGACTGTTAGACTTTTGCCCAAGTGCAGTCATGCTTTTCATATTCACTGTATTGATACTTGGCTTAGATCACATACCAATTGCCCCATGTGTCGTGCCCCTATAGTAAAAAACACTGTCCTAACTCCACTGCCGGAATCTACTGCCATTCATTCGACTCCAGGGGAAATTTCGCAAAGCAGTCGTGGATCCGATAGCGAATTAGATAGCGAAGTTTGTGAGGTAAGGATTGGAGTAGAAGAAGAAGACGAATTACCGGTCGTGAATGGTGAGAAAACATGTGAGAATTCAAACGACGAACTAAATGACATACAGCCCATGAGAAGATCCGTTTCTATGGACTCTTTGTCAGCTTCAAGGGTCAGTGTTGCTGTCGGTAATGTTGTTCCAGCAGAGTCACATGGGAATTCAGATACCCAATTGGTAAAAGTGAACGAATCGAAGACAAGAATCGTTCCCAAGAGATTCGAAGGGAATTCTAATTTGTTGAGATCATTGGCTAGTTCTTCGAAAGGAAGATCGCTGACAACTGGGCCTGTTTCCATGAAAAGATCATTTTCTTGGAATGGGAAATTCTTACGCAACTATGGTAAGAGCCGTGGACTGGTTTTCCGAAGCTTTTGATTTCGTTTGTATGCGAGTTGTCTGAAAAACTGATACCTCAGAAACCCTCGGCAATCGAAGAAGTTACAGATTTTTATTTTTCTTCCTACATCAAATACCAGAATAAAGTCATATTCACGAGATCCTAAAGTGTACAGAGACGAGGGGATTGATCTCCGTAAGGATGATCTTTCTATATTTGTCATGTTGCCAATTTTCAAAGAGAAAATTGTATGTTATTTCCTATTTTCTATACCAGAGTAATCTCAGTTGTTTCCTCTGTTTTTGCTCGAATTAGTGCAAATCATCAGTATGCCAACAATGATCGATTTGGAAATGATCGAAGACGAACTACTTTATAAACTCCAGTCTATATTTTTTCTTTAGACCAGTCACGAATGTGCTGCCTTCGCCCTTGTGGATTATGACAAAAAATTCTGTCCTTTGCTTTTTCCATTTTCAGTAAGCAGTAAGCTATTTTGCGTAAGTTCATCTAACAAGGAGGCTCGCTTTCTCCATAGATTCTAGTTGAGGGATGATGGAACAATGAAAATACTCTCGAACCAACTAAGTGTCTGCCTGGTGTTGTTGAGAGGTTGTTATACGCGGAATGAAACCGCAATTCAATCGTCGGTGCAAGAGAAACCTGCAAATTACAGTAATGTACATTGTACAGTATATTTCCACAATGATGAAGAGTTTGCTGTATATAGCTCTCGTTTTTTTTTAGGCAACAGAAATAGTATATTAATAACCGAGAAAGGTACAGCCAGTACAAAGCATAAAAACAATCCGAAGGCTAGCGAAACACCTAAACGGATCAGAGGGCCCTACAATAAACCGGATCGAAAGATCCGATAGCCAAACCGGACTGAACAGTCGGAACCACCAACAGCCACAAAGCCTGTGAAACAAACACCAAAACAACAAACTAGCCACAAGGGCCAGCACACAGAACCAACACAAACTGGCTACTAAAGCCAGCACACAAGACAAACACAAACCGATCACAAGGACCGGAACACAACACGACCATCGCCCAAAGCGATGGCATCTTCCGCTAGAGGAAAGGGCGAGCATAGCAACGATTCGACTCCTTCAAAATAATCTTCATGCAAAGACGAGCTGCACCAGGGGAAGGAAGAGAGAGCTCCAAACGACACAAAAGGGCGGTAACCAGAAGTGGCAAAAAGCAAAAACGCCGCGCATATAGGTAGCACACGTGCCCACGGCCGCGCGTGGCCCACACGCGCCGGCAAAGAGAGGCCGGACAGAGACAGCGAAGACCACCGGAGCTGAGCATGGCGGGGTAGGTTCGAGTCCTCCGAAAAACGCTCAAAATAGCCGGAAGGAGAGGAATCCCACCATATAGGCAGTGCACACCAAAGACCACCGAAGAGGCTGAGATCTAAAAGCCAAAAGAAAATTCAAAATCAAACCAGAAAATGCAAAAACAGGTCGGCTCCTACCACCAAAAAGGAGGCCGGAGGAAAGGAAAGGGAGGGGGGAAGGAGCCGAAGCTCCTCCCCCGGCCAGGGCAAGAGAACGAAAGGGGGTGGCAGACGAAGGGGATGGGGTTGTAGAGAGAGGGAGGAGTCTCTCTCTAGACACGAAGGGTTATAGCTCTAAATTTTTACGTTGCCAAGCCAAGGACAAAAACCAGACAGCGGCAAAAGACAAGCCCAGAGCGACAAATATCCCATACAAAGCCCAGATGTTTCTAGCTAGACGCTAAAATAAGCTCCAGTATATAGTAATCTATGATATTGTAGTTTCCCAGAGAACATATTTTATAATTGGGTGCCAAAGATGAGTGGATGTGGGACATCAAATCCATTAAATTATAACAGTCTTTCCCAAAAACTATGTATGTGGTAGGTCATTCGCTCTGTCGCTCACCACATGACTTTGACACAGTATAGATGACGGATAATTTCACTATATCCATCACATTGGATGCCTGTCTATCTGTATATACGAGCACTCAGCTCTCTCTCTTGAACCCTCCGTTGCTTCGGCAATCCCACTAGTTAACTATACCTCAAAAGCATTCCCTGCTCTTCAATCCAAGATGATAAGCATCAAACAATTAGCTGAAACCCCTGGCCTCGACTCTATCCCACCCACCTATGTATTCACCCGAAATCACAATGACGATCAACCAGTTTCAGATGATCCAGAACACCCAATCATCCCCGTCATTGACTTTTCTCTCCTCACCTCCGGGACTCCTGATCAACGCTCCAAGTTCGTCCATGACCTGGGATTCGCCTGCCAAGATTGGGCTTCTTCATGGTAAACGAATTATGTAGCAGACAGTCTCTAGTCTCAGGGTTTTATATATATGTTCCATTTGTTGCACTACTGTACATTCGAAGACATGCATGTGTATTGAGGTAGCCAGTTTGACAGGTGATAAATCATGGTGTGCCGGAGAGCCTGATGAAGGCGATGCGTGAGGCGTGTGAAGAATTTTTCAATCTGACGGAGGAGGAGAAGCAGGAATTTGCAGGGAAGCATGCCTTGGACCCAATCAGGTGTGGCACCAGCTTTAATACGTCGGCGAACGTGTTATTTTGGAGGGATTTTCTTAAGGTTTTTGTACATCCCAAGTTTCACTCGCCTAGCAAACCCTCTGGGTTCAGGTATAGCCTTTTTTTTTTGTGTGTAGAACATCCAAAGTCTAGTCCACTCAGCTCACAAGTACAACAAATCAATTGAGGAACCATACTTGTAGGTAGGGCTGTCCATGGGCCGGTTCGGTCCGGTCCGGTCCGGCCGGCCCAATTGGCCATTTTGTGAACTGTGTATATCGGACTGGACCGGACCGGTCATTCTAACAGACCGGTTCGGTCCGGTCTTCGGTTTCACCAGTCCGGTTTGGGCCATGCCATTTTTGGCCGGTTTTGGGTTGGACCATGCTATTTTTGGCCGGTTTGGAGTGGTATACTCCGGTCTAGTTCCGGTTTGTCCAAAATCGGTCCGGTTCTGGCCGGATTTGGCCAAAACCGGTCCAGGTTAGCCGATCCGGCCGGTCCGACCGATTTGTTGGACAACTCTACTTGTAGGATTAGAAATACAAATTTGAATAGCAAATACACCGGAATCATCAGACATTTGGTGTAGGAGAGACAACGGCTAAACAGATGACTGATCGGATGTCTCCTTTTCATAAATTTGTGGTTCTTTGATCTCCATGTGTGACTGTCACAAGTAGTTAATTATGTTTGGGTTAATTACATTTTTCAGTTATGTAGTTCATTCTTTCAATTTTGACACATTTTCTCAAGCTAAGTTGTTAAAACAAAAAGAAATTTCAATCACGTATTCTGCAGATGGCTCACTTGCACATTTTGCTTCCGATATTGAAAAAAATATTAATTACACTTTGCACCCATATGGTTTAGGAGGGCTAACACTTTGTACTCCGTTTTTTTATTTTTGAGATACTTTGCACCCACATATTTAAACTTGATTGGTTTTTCATTTCGAAATAACGGATAAATTGATAGGATGCAAATCTAAATAAGCCACAACCACGTAGGTGAAGTATGTTAAAATCGAAAGAACGGTTTATAAAGTGTTAAGACTCGGTATAATTAACTTTTATGTTTTTATACTAATTCTATAGGAGAATAGTGTTTTCCATCTCAATGCAACTGCAAGCTAGAATAGTAATGCAGTCCTATATGTCACTTGGTAGAATTTGTAAACATAGAAGTCGCTTTTGGGGATAACACTTGCTTTTGCTGTTCCTGTAATTTTTTTGCAACAGAGAGATTTCCTTAGAGTTCACCAAAAGGACCCGAAATTTAGCTAGGGAGTTGTTGAAAGGAATATCGACAAGCTTGGGATTGGAAGACGGCTATATGGAAAAACCTTACATTTTGAATCGGGTTTTCAGCACCTTGCTGTAAACTTCTATCCCCCTTGTCCACAGCCGGAACTAGCAATGGGCTTGCCTCCTCATTCTGATCACGGTCTCTTGACCCTCCTAATGCAAAATGGGATCTGTGGCCTTCAGATCCAGCATCTGTGGCCTTCTTAGTTGTGTCGTCAGAAAGTCTATTCTGTTTTTTTTTGTTCTATTCAATCTTGTTTATGTTAGAAGCCATGAAAACTGTGTTTGGTTAGTTGGAAATGAAAATGAAATGTGTGGAATGAGTGTTCAAAGGATAGAACATGACTATTGTGAGCACATGAGAAGACTCATAAACCTGCTAGAGTGTCGCTTACCCAAGACCCATGATCTCAAAAGCATCTAATTATCTTAGATGAATCAAATGCTTCAAATGCTTTCTTTACCATATTTTAAGGCCAATGTACTAAATCTGCTAGATGAAATATGATGAAATTAGAACAAATTGTTGACAACTTAAAAGTAGATAAATGAATAAATAATGTTGCAGAACAGGAAATAGATTATGTCTTAAATGTATTAGAACTGGCTAAGTTTTTGCATGACAAAAGCAACAAGGTATGAAACATTATATTAGAAAGCATGACAAAAACAACAAAGCTTTACTCTTATTTCAAACCCATTTTATTCTCTCACCGTAGTCATGAAACTCTTTTCTTTAAAGAGAAGTTCATAGTTGTTGATATAGTGTAATAGTTCTAATGTAACAGTTTTTCCAATGTAACTTAGATTCGATGTTTTGTTCAATTGGTCAGAGGTAAGTGTCAAGTTATTTCGCATCAGCTTGAATCACAGATTGATACATTGTTGATGTTACTTGACATATATTATCAACTGCATCATTGACATATATCATTTTTTATCGATGAGTTATTTCGCATCAGCTTGAATCACATATTGGCACATTACTGATGTTACTTGACATATATTATCAAGTGGATCATTGACATATATCATTTTTTTGTTGATAAATTTTATTTTATAATGTACGTGTATTTTAATATTTTTAATCTTTAATTTTTGATATTTTAACTCTTTTGCGAGTAAATTTTTTTTTTATCATTCATGACTTATTTCGCCCCCTTCAAATTGATACTGTTTTCGCCACTATGACTGTCTCTCTCTCCATCATGCAGCTTTTTCTTTCCTTCGAAGTCCTGACTCCTGCTTCAGTACAAGAGCCTCCAATCACAGCTCCGTCAAATTCCATTCTATTCTTGTCTATGAAGGTAGATAAACGCACCTATGCTTGCTTTTGTTTCCTTTTCTGGGTTTCCCAGTCTATCTATTTGTTTCATTTAATCGATCTCGAACTTATTTTTGTCTGTCCTGATTTATTGGGGGGTTTGTTGTTCTTCCTTGAGGTTATTCCTTGTTTGGACACTGAGAAACTAGAGGGAAACAATAGGAAAAAAAGTTCGTTTTTGCTTCAAGCTAAGAAACTTACCTGAAGTAGGCCATTCAAAATCTTACCGACCTAAAGCTACTTCTCTATCTCGTTACCAAGGGTTTTGGTTCGAGTCTAAACTCTGTTTTTATCTCAACAAACAGTGGAAATTCTGTGTTTTTAGGGAATTTTATTTTGAGGAGTGGGAAATTGAGTATGTCTGATAGTAAGAAGCAAAAACTACATCAAATATGGTTCTATGATAACTCAGCTGAGTGGAGATTTTAGTTTTTCTCAGGTCCCATTAATGAAAGACTCGTAGCTTAAAAGCATGATTTTCATATATTTTTTTTCTCTAGTCTTAACAGCAATAAAACGGTGCCTATTTTCCTCTTGTAATACCTTCAGTGTTCTTATGTTCTCAGACTATCTTTGTAAATAAGAGCAGATCGATTTCCAAAACCTGTAAATCGTCTATATACATGGGGCGGAAGAAAAAGAGCAAGCGGCTTCTGATTTTCAAAGGTGTAAATTTTGCTCTTTTTGTGTTTGGGTACCAACATACTTATCATCATGTGAATTTGCGATTTTATGATGTTTCATAGGGGTTAATTGGATCTAATCATGTTTTAGTGACGTCCATTTCCCTTAAATTGCAGGGCTCACTGAGAAAGCAATCCATTGACTGAGCAGTTTCTTCCGGAGTAGAAGTTGAAGAGTTAACTGGTCATCATTTGGTTCCAGGATTACGAGGAACATTCTTTCAATCATACAATGAATGAAATGCTTATCTTTCAGGTGCTCATGGCATTTCCAATAGCATACAATTTACTAGACTGATTTACATCATGGTGGCGCTTGGGAAGAAAAGAAAGGGATTGGAAAATTTAGGCTCAAGCTACAATTCTCTGAAACCATTGACAACCATTTTTTCACACTTGTCACTGGGAAATAGCTCAAGACACAAAAAGAAGTGCAAGGAAGATGAAGTTGAGGAAGTTAGTTCCAGTAAGAACGCATTTCAAGGAATTATTACTGCCCCACCTTGTGGCAGCATGTGTCCAAACCCACCAGTGAGGGGTCTTAAGAGAAAAATTGGGTGTCTAGATGCGGCAACTCAAATGGGAAGGAAGAAGAAGGTTGAACAGGATTATGATTTGGGTGTGACAATTGGACAAGGGAAGTTTGGCTCAGTAATGTTGTGCAGGAGTAAAGTGAGCGGAGAAGAGTTTGCATGCAAGACATTGCGTAAGGGTGAGGAGCTTGTGTATCAGGAGGTGGAAATAATGCAGCATCTCTCTGGTCATCCTGGTGTTGTGACACTGAAGGCGGTGTATGAAGATACAGAATCCTTTTATCTTGTGATGGAGTTTTGCTCTGAAGGACTGCTGCTTGATCAGATGGCTAGGGAAGGGCCATATTCAGAGCATCGAGCTGCTAATATACTCAAGGAACTGGTTTTGGTTATCAAGTATTGCCATGAGATGGGAGTTGTTCACCGTGACATAAAGCCTGAGAACATCCTGCTTTCAAGTTCAGGACAGATGAAGCTTGCAGACTTTGGCTTAGCATTGAGAGTATCTCATGGTAATGATGATTCCATCGGAGTTTCTATGCAATTTTTTCACCATTCAGATATTTAGAGTTATGCACATGGAGACATATTTTCTGGAAAAGAAATTATCTATTTCTAGAATTGTTTTATGTAATAAGCTCAGAGGGGATAAAGTCGTGTGAGACGAGACTAAGTGACTCAGATGGTCCATTAAAGTAGAAGAACCATTAACTTTACTAATAGGTTTCTTTGTCAGCTATATCTTAGCTTGTTTAACCAGCCTCTTGCTGTTGGGTGGCACCCGTTGTATTTTGAGAAGTTGGAATCTGGTGTTCGACCATGTAGAATAGGTGATGGAGATTTTAGGTTTGCATTACCTTTCCGCCCAATATAACAATTTGATCAAATCTCAAGAAGAACGTTGAAGCTATGGAACGCAGAACAAAATGGGTAGAGTAATGCTGCTTGCTTGGAAACGTCAATATGTGGGTAGTCTTTTATAGCTCAGATGGAGTGCTTGGTTTGCATAGAATGTGGTTAGTTCCAATATTAATTAAAGTGGACTTCTCGGCACTTGCTAAAAGATAAATGTGAATCTTTATTTACGATGAAAAGTATCTGTAGTCCCCTGAACCTAGTAAAATAGTTAATTATGGTTTGCCTACGTTTTTCTCTCTTCTTGTCTTCTTTAGTTTGCATTCAAGTAGTATTAAGTTGTGTAAAATGAACTGTGGTTTCTTTTCTGCAGGCCAGAGCCTGACAGGCGTGGTTGGAAGTCCTGCTTATGTTGCCCCAGAAGTTTTGGTTGGTGATTATTCTCACAAGGTTGATATCTGGAGTGCTGGAGTTCTCCTTCATGCACTTTTGGTTGGCATGCTTCCTTTTCAGGGTGATTCTGTGGGGGCAATTTTTGAGGCTATCAAGAAGGTGAACCTTGACTTTGAGAGTGGAGTATGGGCATCAGTCTCTCAACCTGCCCGGAATCTGATCGTCCGTATGCTCACAAGGGATGTTTCAGCAAGGCTAACTGCTGACGAAGTATTAAGTAAGATCCAAATATTCCGTTTTGTTTACACAAAGTGAATTCTTATGCAGAATAGGGTCTCTCTGTCACTCTGAAATACAAAGGCATACTAACCCCATCACTACGTTTTAGATTTTGTTTACCTCCGATGGAGGGTTATTCTGGAGCCAGTCCTGCTATCCCTCTTTATGAGAATTTCTGTAGTCCTGTGCAAGCATCTATAATGTTCGAGTTCTATAAAATGTCAACCTTGAAGCTAAGTGTGCTATCTTTTGGTGTCTAAGTGGCAGCAAGGGTTTAGGTTAGGTCTTTACATATGAATCTTGCCAATCAAAGACGAAGAAGAGAGGAGTCCTTGTTGGTTCAGCTGTACGGCAACGAGCATGCTTATCCAGCCCCTTGGGTGATAGGCTGTCACTGAGTTTTGCTGCACTGTAACATAGGGTTCTGCTTGAGGGGCCCAGTCCTGTATATGGAGTTTATGCCATCTTTTGGATTATACTGGGAGAAAAGCCACATCGTCTTTCTTTTATGGCATATTTGTGACCATCCAATTATTGGATAAAGACCATAGGAACCTGTTTGAGCCTTACCTTAATCCAATTCTTGTCTCACAACATATAATGCACTCGGTCAAAAGTTCCGAACCCTTGCCTTAAGACGACTTCTACAAAGTTCCAGAATGGTTTATGTCTTGCGAGAGGCACCTGAACAATGGAGCAGTTATCTTATGATCTTTTGATGGGAACTCGGTTTTTTCGCATCTTCAGTAATGAATAGAAGTTGTTTCGAGAAAAAAAAAAAAAGAAACAAAAATCTCATGATCTTTTGGTACAGTATATATTTACCTATCTTATTGCATCTAGGATGAATGGAACTGTATTTGTGTCCATATATTTGTTTTTGATCTAGTTTTGTAACATTCCAGGACATCCGTGGCTCTTGTTCTATACAGAACAATCATTGGCGACTTTAACATTGAACTCAAAAACGAAAAACCTTATAAATCTGACTTCCCAACAACTGACTGCTAGACCCGGAATGGACTCAGAGAGAAACAAGAGAACTGTCTGCAGCTTTCTCAGTAAGGACTCTCGCATAAATTTATCATCTGATAGTTCAAGTAGGAGTGAAGAGCAGGACTGTGGACTTGTTGATGCCCTTGCAGTGGCAATTTCACGTGTGAGGATATCTGAACCAAAGAGAAGTAGGCTTTGCAGCCCCACCCGCCCAATCCGACAAGAGTGTTACTCTAACATGAAGGCTAACAATCTCTGCGCAGCATCATGAGTTGGCTGTGTAACCCGCTGACAAGGCTGCCACCCGTACCCACAGTGGAGAAAGGAGTCTAATAACCAGCTGACCTTTGCCTGGATCTAAGTGGTGAGACGGCACTTTTTTATTTTGTTCCCCTTGAATTAGCTGTACAGAGTATGGGGAACCCTTGCATTAGCTAGTACTTTGTGGTGCCGTATATCCCTGATATACCAGATATTGTCACATTCTGCTTTTAGATCTCATTATGTAGATAAAACTTGTGTGCTATTTTCCTCTGCCTCCATTAATCTGCAGTATAATTGAGTTATTTGAATAGCTTCCGTACATTGAGTAGCAGGTGGAGTATAATTGGTTGGATTCTCTCTCTCTCTCTCTCTCTTCTCGTTCATTTCCTTTCCTTGATTTTCGTGTTCTCTTTAATTAATCTATTTAATTTTATTATTTTTGGTATAGAAAAAAGAGTAAAAGGACTGGGAGGCAATCAACCTCTCATGTTTGGGACAATGCATTTAGTATGATTACGTGGTAGATGACCTCCTCCTGGATCTGGGTATTCTAGTTAATAAGGACAAAGGTCTCCGCAATAAAAAAAAATATCAGGAGAAAACTTGGGAAGTACATAACTTTAGGCCCAGGCCGTGCAGAACATGTGGATCGTTGGCCTGGGCCAATGTGGGTCGGGCCCCCATAGGCCCAGGGCCAAACCAAAACCACCCATGGGCCAAGCATATGGCTAAGAGCGGAAGGCAACGAGGTGCGACTCCCACCACCCAGAGGGAGATGTTCGCTTTCACATTCTGTCAAGCACTTTAAGACATCGTGACAAACAGGTTTGCGTTGGAAATTATGGGTATGTCTGGGGCTCAAATATTTGGGCCCCAAAATTTAGATTTAATCATAAAAAATTCACCACATAATTTTTTATTATTATAGTACTTATTAAAATTCTTCTCTCTTTACTTTTTCACCAACTCTCATAACATATCTTTACTTTATAATATTTCTCAAACCCTAATACCCAAAATTTTCACCCTCAAACATCCCCATATATGTAGGGAATTCTCTGTCATCTAATTGATGTCATCTAATTGATGCCTGATGGGCTCCGCGGTGGGCTTATCCGATCACTTGTCGATCTTTTCTGGTTTTCCGTTGCAACTTTCTTTATTCAGGTTGTGGTGTTATATTTACTGACTTGTATACAGGGACGGCTCAAACCAAACGGAGGCCTAAGGCAAAATAAATTATTAGGCTTTTTTTATATATAAAATATTTAAAATTATCTGAAAATTATTAAATTTAATATAAAATATTCATAAATTTTATTAATTGTTTTTATGAGGCCCTCATCCATAACATCAAGGCCCCATGACTAAACAATTAAAAAATTTATAAGACATTTTTTCTCTGTGAGCAAAGTTTAGAAATATCTAAGAAGGGATTAGGAGACCAAGAAGAAATATATCAGTTCACTTACGATAAAAAAATTATGAAAATATTACATCTTGTCATTTTTTTTTCTTAATTCAGTTGTCTTTTATTTTTTGGTCATTTACAACAAAAAAATAAAAATAAATAAAAAATTATTTTTATTCTTTATGGGGCCTTGCTCAGGGTGAAGCCTTAGGCCACCGCTTAAGTTGTCTTACCCTTGAGCCGGCCCTGCTTGTATATGTCCTGATAGTTTTGTCTGCTGTATTCAGTTACCGCTCTCCCTGCCTAACATCTAGCATATAGTAGCTTCTCTAATAATTTTAGTAATTCTGCCGGTTTATTTTCGACTTGTACTATATGTTTCGGTTTCGGTTATGAAACTTGACTTAGAAAAAATAATATAATAATTGATGGGCTCCACTCAGAAAAGATAAGAGTTATTAGTTAGGAATCTTGGATAGAATTAGTCAATTAGAGCTCTCAAGTCAGAACCTCAAGTGTGTACGTACAAAGCGAAAAACTTTGATGGTGTGGGCTGAGTTTTATCAATCATACTATAGATAAACACCCAGCTGCCTGCCCCAGTAACCACACCATAACCCCACCGTTGCTTAGCTCGTTGATTAATGGTCTTAGTTGCAGCTCTCGTTGCAGTCTCTTATCTCATCCCTAAGAAAAGGTTGGCTTTTTATATATGCTGTCCCGTTTACTAAATCTATTGCTCTAAAACTCAATTGATTAAGTAGTTCTCGTGTACATGGAAGTAGATATTTGTTATTTATTAATCTCTTGATGAAGAGATCTAAAGACAAACATTAGTCACATATATACTTTAATTTCAAAAGAACTAGTCAAGGTTGTTTTTTGAAGCCCTTTGGGTCATTATAAGGTCCAATTCAATCCAGTAAAATCTCAATGTAGAATTTGACGCTTATAGAACTCATATCTCATTCATTCTCTTCTCGCACTCCATGTGGGATTCAGAGTATCAAACTTGAGATTTTGTGGGCTTGTGTTGGCTTGACACTGCTTTTTGTTTGTTCTGGTCTCATGTGACTGATTCTCTAGTTGTAACTTTGGGCCACGCCCTTTTATAATGTTCTTTGGAAATATACTTAACCATTTGCTCAAAAAAAAATGCGGGGTATCGGAAATCAATTGCTTCGGTCCATGAAGAAAGCTGGACAAGTCTAGGCATAAATATATAGGACTAAGGTACCAACTATAGAGGAAAGTCAATCAACTTGTCTAGAGAGAGAGACTCCTCCCTCTCTCTAGAATCCCCTCTCCTCTCTTCTGAAAACACTCCACCATCTGTTGTTGTGGCTGGGGAAGGAGCTCCGGCTCCTTCCCCTCCTCCTCTCGCCCCTATCCTCCGGTCACCCTTGTGGTGGCCGGCGTTTCTCTGGTTTTATTTTCGGGTTTATTTTGGTTTTTAGATCCCGGCCTTTCCGGTGGTCGTTGGTGTGCACGGCCTCCTTGGTGGTGATCCTCTCCTTCCGGCGATCAGAACCGGCCCCGAGCGGAACCATTTGGGCGGCGCGTGAGTTTTCACGCTCGCTCACGCGCGCGCGTGGATCTCACGCGCCCGCCCTCTTGTGCTTCTCTCCCGGCGGTTTTGGCCGTTTTTCGGAGGACTTGACTTGCCCCGCCGTGATCTGCTTCCCCCTGGCGGTCTTTGCTTGCTCTGTCCGGCCTTCCCTCGCCGGCGCGTGGGGGCCACTCGCGGCCGTGTGCCGCCTCTGTGCTCGGCGTTTTTGATTTCTGCCTGCTTTGGATGCCGCCGTTTTCTGCTGTTTGGAGCGGTCTCTCCTCTTCCTCCCCCTTGTGCAGCCGGTCTTGACGTGAAGATAATTTCGAAGGAGTTGGATTGCTGCGAAGTGCGCCCTTCTTCTTGCGGAAGCCGCCACAGTCTTGTACGGTAGTTGTGTTGTGTGCGTTGTGTTCCGGCTCTTGTGGCCGGTTTGTGTTGGTGTTTGTTTTGTGTTCTGGTTGTGGGTGTTTTGTCTGTGGACCCTCGTGGTCGGTTGGTTCTGGGGTTTGTGTTACGGCCCTTGTGGCTGTAGGTGGTTCCGACTTTGTAGTCCGGTTTGGTTTCTGGTAGGGCCTTTAGGTCCGATTAGGTCTTTTGCAGGCCTTCGGGTTGTTTTTACGTTTTGTTCTGGCTGTACGATTCTCTGTTTTTAATATATTTGTTATGTTGCTTAGAAAAAAGAAAAAAGTACCAACTATAGATCCCCTCCCTTGTCAAGGACTCCCACTGAATGATCACTAGCTAGGTCTAGTTCACATCAAACAAATCGACACGGCAAAAGGTTCAAAAACCATAGGACGACCTCTGTCTCTCATAGCTTGGTCTAGTCCACATCTTACTCTGGAGTGGACACCGCAAATCAAAAGTTTAAACAATTAGCATATGAGTCCTTTGTCCTATGTAGAAGCAACAGGTACCCTCGACCCTTCAATTGATCATCATGTGTCCAAAAGGTATAGACCCAGTTCGGAATCGGCACATTTTTCACTCAGGTCACCAGGGGTATAGCTTCCCTACAACATTGATGGAAAGATTCCTAGACTATTTTTTTTGGTAATTATATTTTGTTCTGGATACGTCCTGCTTGACGTACATAAGCTCATCTCACCTTTTCACTGCTTGCTCCAACCGTTCTTGAGGTTCGAATCAGGAATATATGAACTTGGAAAAGATATATATTTAACCGTTTCACTTCCTTTAAATACTCCCGAGGGACTAAAGATTTTAGGGCAGTAAAATTGGAAATCCGGTTCGGTTTTGGGACCGGAATCCGGTCAAACCGGATTTTCGATTGTACGTAAATGGCAGGACCGGACCGGACCACTTATAAGTGGTCAGGTCCGGTTAGGTCTAATGCGGTATGGTCAGGACCACTCCGGTTTCATTTTTTTTTTTCGAAAGGAAAGGGCATGTCAAAATACAGAGTTTTAGTTTAGGTTAAAACTAAACTTTTTAAGTTTGTAATTTGTATTAAAAATACAAAAACATTTTTTTATTTATATTAATAAATGTGGTCCGGTCAGGTCCAGACCGATTTTCAAAAGGTCTGGACCGGACCGGATTTACAAAATCAAGACCAGACCGCAAATCCGGTCCGATTTTGTTCAACCCTAAAAGATTCACTTCCAATTCTGAAAAAGTCCGGTTTAGATATGATAACACAAGGGGTATATAGGTATTTTCCCTCTAATTAAAAAAACAATAACACGTTTTAAAACAGTTCAACCTAAATATGCATAACAATCTAAACATTCATGCTTAGACCAGCTCCATGTGGCATTCACCTCATGGATTTTCTATAAATGATTGTATATGAGAAAAACTAATCAATTGAGATTTTAAATTTATAGGAGTTTTTCTCTATCAAATGGAGGCTCTAGGAACTCAAGAATATCCTCTAGGATTTTGGGGGTGTCCTCTAACAACTCAATGAGACTAACGAGAGTACCTAAAACTTTTTTTACATATAGGGTTCTCAAAGGTAGGATTTTTTTTTTATAGCTGTCGGATGTAGCTTGACAAGTATAATTTTATTAAAACCGTCAGATGTCGCTTGAGAAACTTCTTTAATATCTTGAACACTTCAACCAAACAAGCCTAACAAATTACAACTCAATTAGGACATATTTTGACACGGAATTTTGTCAATAACAAAAAGACACTAACAAATTATTTGCCCGAATTGTAAGATGCGGAGAGATAGATACAACATGTTGACCCCATTGTAAGTTTTATAGTGTCCGAAACTTTATGCGTATAATATTAATTTGTGTAAGATCCACTACTTATATTCTCTATTCAAATTATACTGTGCAATTTGGACAGGGAACTGGACAGGGAACTGTAAAGAATCTTAATCCCTGGCTAGTTAATCCATTAAGTTTTTTTGCCTTTTTTTTTGCTGGGGTGGTTGGAAAGCTAGTGAAGCATACGCTCTGTATGAATAATGTTTTGGTACAGAACACTCTTATTTGTCTGTTGACCAAAGGACAGGTGCGGTGTCATGAACTGTTAGCTCTATTTTGGATTGTCCAGAAGGTTCACCTCGACTACACTTTCTTTGTGATTTCCGCATCAATCATACAGCATGAAAACTCCATTTTCCTGTTGGGTACATGGACTGGCATTTTAAAAGCATATCATAGGCAGCTGCCACTGGGTTAAGGAATGGGAGCCATACTCTCCTGCCACTAGAGCTATTAGAGGTCCCACCTAATTCCTTATCCCCCATCACTGTTAGGTAGGAGAGTTTTGTGCCATTGCTCGTTGCCTGCTCTTTTCGTTCAACGTACGCTTCAGCAAACAAACCATTCTTGCTGATTTACTGATATAATAATAGAAAAAATAATATTTTAGTCTTTAAATTTTACCTGCTTTTATTTTGTTAACCTTTAAATTTCATTTTTTTAGATTTTACACTAAAAAACAGTTTTATAGCAACGGTCGCTAAAAACGCCGTTAAAAAGTGTTTTCAGCAGCGTTTTGCAAAACAGCTATTAAAGGTGGTTTATAGCGGCGGTACATTGGTCGGTCTAATCATGCAGTCAACCGGAGCTGACATCCCTACCACTCAAAGAAATAAGCTGGTGGACTTATGACATCTTCTTTCTGTGGAAAACTCTCTTTCAAGCGCAACACAAGTCTTTGGTGCTTCAGAGTTTTTCATGGAAGGTTCTGGTTAAATAGTCGTGCTTTGCAAACATTTGCGGCCAACCAGTTCAACGAGGACTCACCTGAGAAGAGAAAGGAGAAGAGCTCGTTTTTCAACGAGTTGTTGGTTGCTTTTATGAATGACATGGTAGGGGTGACGTGGTAAAATGCTGATTTGACTGGTGCTGCCGCTCAGAGAATAGAAGGAATATTTACAGATCTATATAAAAAAAGAAGGAATAAACTTTTTTCGTTAAAAATATAAATTAAAAGACTATAATTTGAAAAATAAAATTTAAAGATAAAAAGATAAAAGTGGGTAAAATTTAAGAATTAAAATGTATTTTTTTTATAATAATATTATTATATATATATGTTTTTTTTTCCTAAGCAAATTATATATATATATATGTTTGTGTGCGTGTGTTCTTGTAAAATGAAAGATGGTGGGCTCGTGAACAGTTACTGGGGCATGGGGGTCTAGCGATAAAATATAACGTACATCACGGTACATGTCTCCAAACGTACGGCAAACAGGCCCTACAACTCTGGGGTGAAATTGAACGAGGATAAGAGAGCCACAACCTTACAGAAGGGCCACTACTACTTGTAGATGGTGGAGGACATTCTTATCGTTTCTAACAGTGCTCTAATTAAGAAACCTCCTAATTTACTAAAAATTGAGGATTTGCAAGTTACCATAAGGGGCGGCCTAATGATCAGGGCACATTAAGAAACTGGGAATTTGGCTATGAAAATAGCTCTCAGCTACATGGGTTTGCAGAAAGACAACCGCTTTTAATACAGAGGGGACCCGAACACCAAACTTGATTGGCTTACGAAGCATGTGGAGTTGAACTTTTTATCAAAACACAAAACCATCTCAAGGAGCCCAATCAGAAGTTATTGCTGCCGGACTGAACATTTTTTGTGGTCCAGTATATTTTCAACTGTTCGTCCAGATGTGCCCCAGCTTTTTCTTTTCCGAATCAGAGCGCGGAGGGCGATTCTGGTGAAAGTACTGGGAAAAGACGACATGTTTGATGAAATACAAATACATTTGTGGCGCATGAAGTATTAACATTGGACCCAATTCCAATAATGTTAACGACATATAAATAAGTAAATCATTTCGAGCTTCAACATCTAAATACAAATTCATAAATCATTGAAAGCTGATCAATGAATGAGATGTCATTCTCTGTAAGCTGTAGAGCAGCCTGAGCCACAAGAATTAGGGTCCCTGAACGGTGAAAATTTTGTGATTTGGAACTTCTATCTATTACAAAACCAACACCTGCTGTGTAAATATCCTTTATTCTTTCTGGTCAAAGATGAATATTTTAGGATATTAATGAACACATTATGAAGAAAAGCTGTGAAAGGGGAAACCAACCAAAAGACACAAAAGAGAAAATGGGATATTATTATATGGAAGAGACTGAATATCCCACTCCTTATGCATAGAGAAAAGTATCTGAAACACAAAGCTAAAAAGCAAAGAAATGCAACTCATATGATCCAAAACAGTGCTACTTTGCCCATTACTTCACAGCCTGTAAGAGGCAGTGAAAATCTGCCAAAGAAGCTGACATTTCCAGATAATTCCAAGCATCCCATGTGTGATTTTTCCATTTAGTGTCAGCAGAGTCTTCTGCCTTTCTGCCTGCTACTGGCTTTTGCTTGTGCTCAGTTTCCTTGTTCTCTCCCCCTTGTTTGGTGGGAGGCCCTTTACTACGAAAATCCTGCTTAAGGTCCCTGACAATTTGGTTTCCATCATGTGGGAATCAGAGACTGAGTCACTCGGAGGCCGAGACTACGGGAATGGCGTTCTTAGTTCAAGCAAGCATGCGGTCAAGACGGACGGTTTTGAGTTAAGAGGCCAGTCTTGGTATGTAGAATTGCAGAACAGTCTCTTTGAATACATAAGAACTGCAGTTGAAGGTTTAGCATCTTTTTTTTTTCTTGGCAAAGTTTTTGCATGTTAATGCTAGTAAATCATTTATTTTAAAACAATTAGCAGGCCTATAGCATGTAAGCTTCAGGCAAATTACGTAACTTTTGTTCTGCATAAATGCAAAACAGCGCCTTGGTGTCGTTTTGTTCATCCCCAATAGTTTTGGAACTGTTTATATGTAAAATAATTGTGCCCTTTATACAAGTGTTTTCAAAACGACCAGCAGACCTAAGAGCTAGCGACGGATTTGTTTTGATCTGTAGGCATGTTGCGACTGATATTCCCAGTGACCTGCAAGTCCAAATCGCAGATGTTACTTTCCACTTGCACAAGGTAGTTAATTTTCTGCTCAATGCAAATGTTTGAATTATACATCTCCTACTCCTAGCTTCAAAATTCGTAGTTCACAACTGAACTTATTCATGGTTTCTTTCTCTCTCTGTTTCCGTCTGTAAGTATCCCTTGCTTTCTCAGAGTGGAAAGATGAATAGGATCCTGTATGAATCACGGGACCCTGACTTGAATACGATTGCTCTGGAAGACCTGCCTGGTGGACCTGACGCTTTTGAGTTAGCAGCAAAATTCTGCTATGGAATTGCTGTTGATCTAACTGCGGCCAATATCTCTGGCCTCAGATGTGCTGCCGAGTACCTTGAAATGACAGAGGACTTGGAAGAAGGCAATCTTATATTTAAAACTGAAGCATTTCTGAGCTACGTAGTTTTATCCTCATGGAGAGACTCCATTGTAGTGTTGAAAAGCTGTGAAAAGCTCTCGCCATGGGCTGAGAACCTTCAAATTGTCCGAAGATGCAGCGAGTCCATTGCTTGGAAGGCTTGTGCCAATCCGAAAGGAATAAGATGGGCTTACACTGGAAAGCCCCCAAAAGATTCCAGCCCGAAATGGAATGACACGAAGGACTCCAGTCCCAGTAGGAATCAGCAGGTTCCTCCTGATTGGTGGTTTGAAGATGTTTCTATACTTAGGATTGATCACTTCGTCAGGGTCATCACAGCCATTAAGGTAAAGGGTATGAGGTTTGAACTGATTGGAGCTGCAATAACGCATTATCCAGCTAAATGGCTTCCGGGCCTGATTAGTGACGAGTCGGGGGCAGGAGGGGATGGAAGCAATAGCAGCAACAGTACTAATACTAGTAGCCGCAGCGGTAATTGGAAGGGTGGCCTCCATATGATTGTGGCGGGAACCAAAGAAGATATTTCTACTGTTCATGCCAAAGATCAGCGGATGATCATTGAGAGCCTCATAAGTATAATTCCATCACAGAAGGATAGTGTCTCGTGCAGCTTCCTACTTAGGCTTTTGAGAATGGCGAACATGTTGAGAGTGGCTCCTGCTTTGGTAACTGAATTAGAGAAAAGAGTTGGAATGCAGTTTGAACAGGCCACATTGGCGGACCTTCTTATTCCTTCTTATAATAAAGGAGAGACAATGTATGATGTGGATCTTGTTCAGAGACTACTGGAGCATTTTCTAGTTCAAGAACAGACAGAAAGTTCAAGTCCTAGTAGACAGTCTTTTTCTGACAAAAACATGTATGGAGGTAATCATAGGGGTGCTAACCCAAACGCTAAGATGAGAGTGGCAAGGCTCGTTGACAGTTATCTAACGGAGGTATCCAGAGATAGAAACCTCTCCCTAACAAAGTTTCAGGTACTGGCTGAAGCTTTGCCTGAATCTGCAAGGACCTGCGACGACGGACTTTACAGAGCAATTGATTCTTATCTTAAGGTAATTCCTTATTCCTGATGATACTCTTCTCAATAGAGTTCAGGTAAAAATAAAATAAAATTGCACAGTAGGGACGGTACCTCATACGGAATTCCATACACAAATGGAGTTCCTTTGCAGTAAAGTACATGCTTTTTGCTTTCCCCAAAATAAGATAAATTGATGCTATCTCATGGCAGACTCAGTGTTCTTGATGAGCTCTATAAGTATGCTTAAAACAATAAACGCTTGCCTGCTACTTTAGACTAGAGGAACTCCACAAAGTTGCTTCTTCTATGTGCAACTATGCTTGTTATGAATATGAGTATGCATTTAGATCTTCATTCATGGAGGATGTAGGGGGCACAGACAAGCTTTTCCTATAGCAATAGTATGATGGCTCATCAGAAAGACCAGAGCACTAGAAATATCGCCGGCATGCATCATCATGATGCTAGTAATCTCATGCTTCTGTTTGTATCATGCATGTTCCGGGATACAAACATGTATAATCAACCATTTATATCACGAGATGAACAAAAATAAAAATCGTTAACTGCCAAAAAAGGAAGACATTAGAGTTTCATGTAACCTGCACATTCTTTTTATAAGAATTCTTATCTGTCTAACAAAGTAACAGGCCCATCCCACGCTTTCTGAGCATGAAAGGAAGAGACTTTGCCGAGTGATGGATTGCCAAAAGCTCTCACTTGATGCATGCATGCATGCTGCTCAAAATGAACGGCTTCCATTAAGAGTCGTGGTGCAAGTCCTCTTCTCTGAGCAGGTAAAGATAAGCAATGCAATAGACAACAGCTCCCTGAAGGAAGGTGGTGAATCTCACTACCAGCCATTGGTTTCGAACCGGAAAACACTACTTGAAGGCACCCCACAGTCATTCCAGGAAGGATGGACAGCTGCTAAGAAGGACATTAACACACTGAAGTTTGAACTTGAGACTGTGAAAACGAAGTACCTTGAACTCCAGAATGACATGGAAAATCTGCAGAGACAGTTTGATAAAATGTTGAAGCCGAAACAGACATCAACGTGGAGCAGTGGGTGGAAGAAACTAAGCAAGCTTACAAAGATGATGCATTTAGAAAACCAGGATGTTGGACCTCAGCTCCCAACAGCTTCAGAACAGACTAGAAAAACACCTAGAAGGTGGAGAAATTCAATATCCTGATAGATTAGAGAGTTCAAGTTGCCAAGATAAACCTACATCCTAGATTTTTATCTTGTGTTCAAATATATTTTTTATTTTTTTTTATTTTGTTTTGTGGGAGGAAATGTTTCTTTTGAAAGTTCCCCTGAGTACAATAAGTTACCGAAATCGGTTATTATGCTGGTTGCAGGTCTTTTATCATTTGCTATAAGAACTACGTTTATGTCATGTGGTAACATACTCTTAAACACGGGAAGTTAAGAGTTGAAATACCTTGGACCAAAGGCCCAGTGGCCTTTACATTTACATACTTTCATATACCTAACATGCTAGTTGAAATTACGAGAAACAAAAACTCAAAACAGATCAGTAAATTTACTGTCAATTCCCTGACATACCATGAGCAGAACACAAGGAAGAATGTACATGTGCTGCATAAAGGAATGTCATTTTCACACGGAGAGATTCTGGGCCATTACACGAGTCCCACCTTCAAGGTCACATAGTACCAGGCAGGGACTGCAGTTTTTAAAATTCCATAGTCTCTTGCACATTTGACTTACTTTGGTATCTGAACTTTTTCGACAGCAAGTGACCGGATACTAATGCTTCAGAGATAGTTAGACCCGCCGATGGCCCAAGCAAGTGGTTTGTGAAAAAGCATGTTACGACCAGAGGTAAAGCGCCTAACTAGTGTGGACGCCTGATGACGAGCATTTCCTTCCGAAAGTTCCCGCAAAGTTCCAACAAAATAAATAGAACTGTCATTGAATTTACACTTATGCTCGTTGAACAGCTATATTCTCTGAATCCAAAGAATTGAACTGTAGGCGATTCGAGCCCTTAATGCTAATCAGAGAACTCTCTGCAACTCTCACTTCAATGGGCTCGTTCATGTCGTGATCTCTGATGTACGAAAGGACTCAATAGATGACGATACTGGAGGGACTCCAATTTTACGGCACCGCACTTTCAAGATGAGAAGTACATCATGTAATATATATGGCCAAAGTATAGAAAGGAAAATGCATGATTTGAGATCCCACTTTGGCATTTTGTATGGAAAAAGGCGGAGCTGATTTAATTTGGATATTTGAGTGTGAAAATTTTAGGTATTGAGATTTGTGAAATATTATAAAATAAAGATATTTTATGAGAGTCGGTGAAAAAATGAGTATAGAGAAGATTTTTAATAAATATTATAATAATAAAAAATTATGTGATGAATTTTTTAATATTAACCCCAAATAATTGGGGCTCAAACATCTCCTTATATGTCGAGCAAAAGGACTTAGGCTATGTTTGGTTTATGTTTTGAGATTTTTTTTTGTGTTTGTATTTTTTTTAAAGTAGTGTAGATTCTCTTGGGATTGATGAAAAGTGTGTTAAAAGTTGTTGAAATTTGTAAAAAATTATTAGGATTGATGAAAATGTATTAAAATTGAGAAATTTTTTTTAAAAACGTTTAAAACATGAAATAAACATAAAATTTTGGGCATTGAAACTTACGAGGCATCAAAGGAAAATGTCCGAATCTGGGTATATAGCAAACAACGAAATAAATCTCTGACAAGGCATCAATTCAATGTACAGTATAAGGAGTGCTGTGAAAAGTCCAGCCTGTGCATTGCCACGTTTAAAGGAAAAAGTGTGTAGTTTTAGAGAGTTGCACGTAATTTCTAGATAGTCATTATAGTATGCAGCCATGGAAAACAGTGGGTGCCACCTGCCATGACACCTTATTCAAAACGGGCAAGAGGAAAGGCCTACCCACCAGTGGCGGATCCAGCATGGATTTTCATGGGGGTCGAACTTTACATGGAAAATAACAAGAATTTTTTTTCTTCGTAATGCATATTAATTTTTTTAAAGTTATAATATCAAAAATTAAATATTAAAAGCATTAAAAATAATAGAATACACGTACCGTACTATGTAGTACGACTGAGAGATAACAATTGCATCCTACGTTTTTGCATACTTATCCATTATCTAAACAAAATAAAACAAAGTGAAAACAATCAATCAACAATTTCACAAACCAATTCAAAATATGAAATCAATTTCACAAACCAATTCAAATAAACAGTTTCACAAATCACATATATCTAAATTCCAAATCAATTCAAAGAGAGACGTTATGTGATAAAGTTGGCGACAAACATAAGAAACTAAAATTAACGATCTAAATACATTCCAAACATATGATCCATTAAACTGCTAGTCCAACATTCTAACCAAACCAGAGAATGCTATTTTTCTTACTAAACTCTGTTTTACAATACTATTCCAGTGACAATTAGTAATATATGCTCCAATCATTTCTTTTTATTCCTGATCCACACTTCTCCAAGAGAGATGAATACCAATTGAATACCCTGAAAGTTGTGTATCAATTGCTTTACAAAAATAAGGCCGTAACAGAACGTCCAATGCAGTTAGTAGAGAAGATAATTGAGAAATAAAATTGACCCAATTGCATGTTTTATGCAGCACCATCAGCCTAAACCAAGCTACCTACTTATTGCAGAGCATACCATACAAACGCTCAGCACACAAAAGTATTTTGATATATTACAAAATGTGATCTAGTGCGCCAGTATTATGCATGTGCTGGTAAAAACATGTGTAGTTTCTAAATTGCAACAAACATAATAGAGAACCTGTACCCGAGGGATTGAATTCTTGATAATATAAAAATCAGATTCACAACGAAAGACTACATACTCCTAACATAGATAAATGCCAACTAGTCTTTCTGAAAGAAAACAGAAGGATTGGATCTCCTGATCCAGTGAGCCAGAGTGGTTGAATTCCTTCTGTAGACTGAAAACATACAGAAGAATTCGCAGAATGGGTCTTCTTACTAAGGAAATATGTTTTTCTCTTTGTGCTCTTAGGCCTTTTAAGTTCTTTTAATAATTTGAGTGATGACTCTTCTTTAAGATGTTCATAAATACTCAAAAGAGGTGGACTGAATATTGATGAACTTCTATTTCATGATTTTGGTCAGTGGCATTGCTATTAGCATCATTAATTCATAATTCAATGCTTTCATTTTATATTCTGTTCTATTAAAACAACAGCTTCATAATTGTTTACTAATACTCGATTGCTTGTTCACACAATGCACACAACGTAAATTGAAGAGAAATTGTACAATCTCCAGCTTCTCACTATGTAAAACCCAACAAAACAGAAGCTCCCATTAACCATAGGACAACAATTTAGCTTAGCTTAAACATATCCGAACTTCATGTTTCTAGTTTTCCTCAGTTTTTTGTTTCATATAGTAAATCAAAACCCAAATTCAACCTCGCCTCAAACTCCATGACCCAAATCATACCCAGATCTCAACAACTTCAAATCCAAATAGAAATTTCATATTCCTAAAACCAAGATAGCCCAACCCATTCAAAAAGTATTCGAGAAATTCAAATTCTGACTCACCGAGGTGGAATTGGTGCCAGCATTGAAGCTTGGCCCAAGATCTATCCCCGTTATCGGCCACAACGTCGAGGCAAATCGAGCACGAGACGTCGAGACGGAACCGAAACCTTTGCCTCCGATTTCACCACCACCGTCATCGATGCTCTCATCAACCACGACAACGTCGTCGTTCCCAAGAGAACCGGAGCACAGCGGGCCGGCGGCAATGAGCAATTGAAGCTGGGCAGCTGAGAGAGAGAGCCCGAGAGGCGAGAGAGAGAAAGAGAGCCAGAGAGGCTACTGAGAGAGAGAGAGGCCGGTTGGCGGTGGAAGCCCCTGGGTTTCGGTCGATGGTGGGCTGCCGGTCGCCGGAGGAGGAGCTGAGAGGGAGTGAGAGAGAGGATGAGAGCCGGAGGGAGAGGGAGACGTGCGGCGGTGGGCGAGAGAGAGGGGTCCAGAGAGAAATGAAAAGTTTTCAAAAACTTTTTTTTTAAGGCAGAGGGTGAAACGGCGTCGTTTCACCCTCTGCCTATTAAAAAATAAAGAGCCTGGGCCTAACGGGCCCAGGCCCTGAAGGGGAAATTTGGATGGCCTGGGCCAATGGGTGTCGGGCTCCCAAAGGCCCAGGCGCTGCAGGCTTAACATCAGGGTTGGTCTGGGCCTATGGGGATCGGGCTCCCATAGGCCCAGACCAACTTATGTTTTTTTTTTTTATAAAAAATTTACATCTAAAATATGTTTTTGGCCGATCCAATGGGGGGCGGCCGCCCAGGGCCGCACCCCCTGGATCCGCCTTTGCTACCCACATGCTACGATGACGGTGATACCAAATCAAGTAGCTTGAAAAGTAGAGAAGAAAAAAATTGTTGCTTGGAAGAACTATGCGGCTAATCTCACCCTTCCCCGTGCGTTACATTCTTGAAGGATGATTCTAAGGGTAGTTGGTGATGATATCATGTTCGATCTTACAGAATCGTGATGATATTGTCTCAAACAATAGGAAGCAATCGGAAAACCAATCTTGCTAATGTTGATACTCTGGAGAGAATTACGATGTGTAGATTAACAAGCCCTTCCAGTATAAGCTTCAGTAAGCAATAGGCTCAAACTTAATGGGACACTGGCTAATACACTTGCCCCTTCGTCTCTCTCAAACCGCGCTAGAACCCCTAGTCTGGTGGGAGGGACACGACCCTGCGTCTAAATAGCGTTGGCATGCCCAATACACCTTGCCACTCGTAGCAATTGGAAAACCCATAATTCACCCGTTACGCATTACGGACAAATTACGAATTATATAGCTAAGGAAAACAGACCAAATCACGAGAACTATAGATAAAGAGAGATCAATCGAACCTGGTCCTCAGACCCAGGAGGAGTGTCAAAACACAGATTGGGCGGCTAGATGTTGGGAGTGGGACCAGAGCGAGGGTGACACTGAGGGAGCAAGCCTGAAGAGTGGGGAAAGCCGAGCTTGGGTTGATACCTTCAACAGTTCAACTATTGACACCAACGGTCCTATGCCCTTTGTTTTTTTTTCACCAGTCTTTATTTAGCAAAGGAAGATTGATCAGCTGGGCAGGTTTAAGAATGAGCTAAATCCACTATGAGATATTCTGAGGAGCAATATTTTGAATTGAGAGAGACCAGGGCCTTTGTTAGGGACCCCGGTCTAGGCTACCATAACATCCGCCAACTTCTCCAAGCGATCCGCTCCAACACCACAATCGATCCTCCCGAACCGTTTCAAGTAAGACACGAGCGTTGCAAATAGGATCTAACACACACAAATGGAGAACACTCGAGTTGTTTATTGATAAGAACGAAAAACGTGGTCAAGGGCTAATTAGCCTAATAACCACAAGAACAAGGAACAATCCCGATCAAGGGTTAATTAGCCCAAGAACGGGTACCCAAACTAGGTTATTAGCCTATAATGAATCCCAAGTGAAAATATTATTAGCCTTAACACCGACTTAGCATATACATGCCTATGCTTGACCAAATCTCACCCAAAAGCACTCAGGCTCTCCATGACTCTACTATTCTTAATGAATAACACTAATTCTCCTAAGGGTGTTTATATAGACATCCTTAGGAGCTTACAAACCCTAATTGACTCCAATCAAATCTCAATCACAATCACAATCACAATAACTCAAATCTAAATCAAATCCCTTTAATCAAGGAGATTTGATATTACAAGCATAATTCAACATAAACATAAAGGAAAGGAATATTCTAGAGTTTAGGAAAGGATCCCTAAATCTAGAAGATATGATTTATTCAATCTAAACAATAAAGGAAAGTAATCCCTAAGATACCTCCATCAAAGTCAGGATCTCGCCGTCGTCCGCGGTGACGCCGCCGCCGCGTGCACCACCATGGGTGGTGATGCTCCTCCAGGTCCCTGGCCCGTCCTCTTCCATTCCCCACCTAGCACCGGTAGGGGTGGTGGTGCTCCGCCACTGGTGGTGGTGGACATCCTGTGTCATAGCACTCCTTTGTCTGCTGGCCTGCTGCTGCTGCATGGCTTGGCTGGTGGCCAAGGACTTGCTGTGGCGCGTGTCATGGCAAGGCTCTGGGCAAGGTCATGTGCTATCATGACATGTCTGTGGCCGGCTGGCTAGCATGTCAGGTATGGACGCTGTTGAGGCGTCATGCCTTGTCAGGGGCGTTGGGGCGCCTAGCTTGCGCGTGCGCGTTGATGTCATGGCATGACTGTGGTGCTGTCACCGCGCGCTGTGGGCGTGTCAAGGGTGCCCATAGGAGCCACTGTCGCCTCATCGCGGCACCTATCCTCCCACGCATGGTTCCCACGGTCCATGTCATCACTGAGGATCTTTTCAGTCCTTCCCTCCACGCTATCTGAGCAATAGGGCATTCAAATAATATGTGAATGAGAGACTTCCCTTGTTGGTGGCAAAAGCTACAGAAATTATCATCTAAAGTACGAAGAAGGGACCTCTCAAGATTAGATTTGCATGGAAGGCAGTTCCAAGCAATTTTCCATAGAAGCAACTTGAGGCGATCTTGCAACGGGTCCTCCAAAGTCGTTTCCAGTCAACATCAATAAAAGTAGAAAGTCGTTGATCACGGTGGGTTGAATATGCAGATGTTAAAGAGAAGCTTCCATTGTTAGAGGCAGTCCAAATCAGTTTATCAATGTAATGTGCCCGAGGGGTAGGAGAGTTCAAGATTGCTTCAACATCTTCGCAAAGAGAGAGCGAATCATATTACATGTTCACGAAGAGGCACCCGTTGACAAAAAGTCACCTCACTTGGTGAAAATGTGTCAACATCTATAACTAGGCATCCTCATCTACAAAATTTACGGAATGAAAATTGTACCAAAACTGTCTTTTTTTTCTAAGTATTCCTACAAACTTTTTTCTTCCTTAAATTATCAGATTCTATTTACTGCAGAAGTTGAATTCTGATTTCTTGGTTACAACAGTACAATATGAGGGTATTTTAGTCTAACTTCGTTAGTGCAAAACGACGCCATTAGACAACAGATTGATAATCTGGACTTCATTGTATCTTGGAGGCGAACGTGTTTGAACCCGATTGCACATCATTGTACATACTTGTTGTACAGGACTGGTGGGGGCAAATATCGTCTTAAGGAAAGCGACTATGTAACGCGCCTTGAAGCATTTTTCTTTGTTTAGTTTTTTAGTCTACTTCAAATCTCGTTGATCTCCATTCAAAAATTTTCCAACAAAATCTAATACTAACAAATCCAAGCTTGTCAAAGTACCCAATACCTCATAAGGCAAAAAGTCTGAAACCACACTTCGATATATGATGGCGACCTACCATTTGTGTAACTTGAAATCCTTGGCCACAAAAGTTCACATTTTTTTCCCTAAGTCCATTCTTTTGCTAATAAGTCAGCCAATATGAAAGTATTTACGAGAGGTTGTTTCATCAAATGTAGGATTTTCCGGATCCCAACTTCTAAAAGCTAACAACATTAGAAAGTCTTACCGAGACTCATAGGCCGTAGGATAACATATTAAATTTATTATTTGTAGAATGATAATCTACAGCGTTATATATATTTATGAAAGAGAGTTTGGCGCGATTAGTTATATATATTTACGAAAGAGACAGTTTGACGCGATTAGTTGCGTCAATTCAGGAAGTGGTCACCAAAAACCTAAAGTAGGGGGTCATGAAAATTATGACAGCTTTCATGAAAAAGGAAATAGTAACACGAGTGTCCATTTCAGTGCGTTCTGTCTTTGGTTTCTTACTTTATTTTCTCTTTAACCCTCTTCCTTGGGCTTGTAGGGGCTGTTTTCTTGAGTTCTTGGAAAGAAAAGGACATCTTCGTGGGAATAATTAGTGGAACTTGGAGCCATTATTCCCTTTACACGAAAGCATGAAAATAAAGTGAAGGAATTATTTGGTACATTCACGTCGAAACATCCAGTCTCCTTTCCCGTCCCCCTCTTCTCCTTCCTCATCTCTCTCTTTTTCTTCCTCCTCTATTTCTTCTTTTTTCCCCTTTCTCTCTCTTTTGCTCGGAAGTTGATGGTCCCGACGAGCTCAACCACACCGGTCCGATGTCATTTGGTCGGCGCGTGGTGCGGTATCTCTTCCAGCCCACGCGCGCGCGTGGATCTCACGTGCTTGGCTTTGGGCTCCACTTCCGGCGGTCTTGGTTGCTGTTTCGGCATTTCCGCTGTTCCGTGGTGGTGATGCTTCCGTCTATGTTGCTGGTTGTTGTGTTTTTGTTTGCTGTTTTTTGGGTTGTATTTTGTTGGATGTCCTGCCCCTGCATGAGCTTTTGTTGATCCCTTGTGGATCTTTCCGGCCCTTGTGTGGGCTTGTGTACCGGGCTGTTGTGCTTTATTTACTGGCTTGTTAGGTCCTGGTAGCTGCGCCTACCGAGTCCGGCCGTCGCTCCCTCTGCTTTGCATGGACCATATAACAGTTGTAACCGATCCTTTATAGGATCCCGCCGGTGTTTTATCGCCTGGTTGTTGTGTTTCGGCTCCTCTTTGGAGTATGATTAAGAAAAAAAAGAATTACTTGGTACATTCCAATAAAACGTGTTCTATAGGAATGTAATCCAAATGATACTGAGCTAAATGCCGCAGTACTATAATACCACGTAATTAATAGTCATAATAACATCACGTACCGATAGGTGCTTTTAGAAAAGCGTTTAAAAAAAGACTTTTTTCCTGCCATTACGAAGTTTCGTTATTACTTTCCCGATGTAGAAAGCACGAGAAGTGATGCCGTTTTCACCTCGTGAAGGTTTGGAAAGGACTTAGGCCTTAGCTCTGCACTGAAAGTCGCAGCTTATGCTAACGGTTTTTGTTTTGGGTTCGTCAGAAGGCATGAAGGGTTGCGAGATGGATCGACATGTTAGGCCATGTCCCAGTGCCCCTACCAAATGGGGAACATGGCCTAATCTTTGCAAGTCCCAAAAAAAGGTCAAGTTTAGTCCAGTCAAAAAGAAACTAATCCTAAAATAGAAGGTAATAAAGCCTCTCTGCAAGGTATTGTTGATGTCGTACTGCAATCCCTGTGCATTCCGCATGTGGCCAAGAACTTTATTGGGTACTCAGTAAACCCAAAGGGCCCTGACCCCTCAACAACCATGAGTGAAGAACACCACAAACTCACAATAGATATATTTCACAGTACAAAAGGAACATAAAAAGGAGGGCGGCTTGGATAGGACGACAAAAACAAACAAAACATTAACCAAAGTCCGCTCCACCCATCCAATTCCATACCAAGCAAACCTATCCCCACCACCACCACTGCAACGTTCACAACTACAATTATTTTTCACACTTCACACACAACTGACAAACTCATGACAGCATCACTGCAAAACAATCCAAACCCACTCAAGAGAAATCCTCACAAAAGACACAAACTTGTCTATAGTACTCGAGAGCCTCGAATCACTGTATAGCAGAGTCTCTCCTCCTTCGAGTAAAACAAGTTGACCTTTAGAACACGATTTGATGAGAGAAGGGCCCCAGAATACAGGATGGAAGACTTACTCTCCCACTCCAAGCACTTCTCCAACCAGCTACTTTCTTTTTATGATTTTAGAATTTTTAATACTCACATTGAGAGAGAGAGGACAAATGCATAAAATCGTCAAGAAAGCGGAGATTAAAAGTGGGACCCTAATCACCAAACACGCATGCGCTTAATCCATGGGAGGTTCTCAACAATCCGGAAAAAGGATCCAGCACAGCCCACCACATCTCCCATGCGTCCAAATCTGTGACTGCCTTTAACCTTTAATCCCCCAAAAGCTAAAAGATAATTATTTCCGGTCAACAAAAAAAGCCCCTACTTTTCATCACCTCCCAGCAACCAAAGTGCGCTCCCAAAACCATAACATCTTCCCTTTATTGGCCCATTATATACAGCTCTTCAGGAAAGATGGAAGAGGCCCCACGTAACCAAAGCCACTACACTTACTTCAAAGTCATTAATCATTCAAGCCTAGAAATCCAGGGTACCACCTTTTCGTCCTCTTGCAAACATGCTACAAGACGGTGCAACCAATTGGTGGTTCACCCCTAGAGATTTGGCTTTGAGCTTCAAAGTATTCAAGTAATCTATAGCTTCATCAATCAGTGTCAATGGGTCCTTACCCTCTGCACCAGGAACTATTCTCTCGAGACTTCTCAATGTTTCACGTATCTTATTCCTTTTAGCACACATTTTGGCCAAAATAGAACCCACTTCCTCACCTTGGTTCAGGCCAGTGGCATAGCCTGATTCTGCATCACTGTCGTACTCATGTGATCTTTCTAATTTCACTGAACTAGCAGTGTCTATAGGTGACGACCTCTTGTAGAAACCATCAAGCAATTTCTGTCTTTTGCTTGGGCCGTCAACACCAGCAACTTCATCTGTTACATATTCAACATGTCCATGTTTCTCATAACTCCCCTTGACAGCCATTGGAGAATGGCCTGTGCTTGCTATTTCATCATCATCGCCATAATAATCATCCTCCTCATCATCAGAGTAAAGCAAGGCATTGATTTCTTCTGTGTCTTCGTGCATCTCGGTTTCTTCATCTATCACATTCTCACCTGACTCTTCGTTTAAAATGTACTTTCTTGGATCAATTTGACCAACTCTAACTGCCTGCTCTTCCTCATTTACCCGATAAAGTTCTGTGGCAGTAGTTGGATTCTGGACAGGGAAGCAAACCGAATTATGAATGAGCCTTGTTTGATTCCCACAATGATCAAAAACAAGGAATCTCTTTGGAGAAGACCCCGAATTTACATTGGGCACAGCCTTCATGTCCAGCCCATAAGACAACAAATATTGCTGTGCCTTAAGATATGGGTTACATGCCGGAAGCGAGCTCTGGAATTGAAGACGTAAACACTGAAGAGATCCACGAACTTCATCAGTTCGTTCAGTCTTCAAGTCTGGTACAGCAGGATCTGGAAAGCCGGGGAAGGCAATATGTGCAGAGGACACACAAGTAACAGGGTTTACATGTGCTGGCAAACATTCTTTTTGCCCTGGCTGGAGTCCCGGGCTCATGAAATGCAGCTTAGATGGTTTCCAAGCAGAATGCTCCGGACTAAGCCGAGATTCGTTGGCCTGAACCATCCAGATAAAAAAATCACCTAGAAAGGATAACAACAAAAATAAATTAAGATACAAACCGAGATAATTTTAGCAACAACGATCAACACGAGAACTTTACAACCTACCAGGAGATGGATTTGTGCTTTAATCTGGGATATTCAAATACTTGCAGCCTCTTTCAGGAACAAAGACCATTAAACTACAACTGAAAATTTCCAGCTAAATTTGATACAGTAAACAGGAAAATCAATCTACGTGACAGGCTTAAGCAAATGTCGGAAGTACTCAGCCTGGAAAACAGCAACAAGAACACAGCATTAAGCGTGGCTTTTTAGTAAGGAAAACTAATTGATTCATCATGAAGAAGAAGAATTGATAAAGACCATAAATGTAAATGCTTATTGTGCTCACCTGGCAATCCTGCAAAGGTTGAAAGCATTCAATCACTCTTACTATTATAGTAGTTTTTCCTGCAATCCCACTCTCATGTTTTAGCGCACGAAATCTAGTTTGACTCACTGCTTGGCACACCATAACTTCTTTGAACCCTTGACTATCTGACTATTACCGGGGTACAAAACAAATACCCGAAAAGAGCAAGCCGGAAATAGCAAGAGTAGATCTTAAGCCAAAACCTTGGACGTAGACTGAGCAAAGCGATGAGACTAAACACAACTGGGAATAAAAAGGATAGTTTTGAGTTCTAATAGGGTTTTGTCTCTAACTTTCAGCTAATCCTATGCATGTCATAAGAAATGATGAAAAAGTGATTGGATCCCATGGACGGTTGGACAACAAGCACTAGACCGAGAGAAGAAAAATCAGGATTCGGTAAAGTAAGTACTAATTTACAGAATAACCCTGCAATACAGGTTTAACCACCCAATTTTGCGATACACATCATCTGATAAACTCAACCAAGGCATACTGATCCCCTCCTCTGCAATTCTGAGTTATCCACGACTGCTTAATCTGGTACTATGTATCGAAGCCAAACTCCCTGAAAAAATGTCGTGAAAATACACATCTATCAGGTCAAATGATGGGTAAAATAAATGGATTGTTGACAAGAAAGTGTAATGAGCGTTCAAATTGAAGAATCTAAAGAAGATAACTAATGCATCATTGATCATTTAGCTGCTAAGACTACAATAGCCAATTCTGTGCATACAACAATAACGCAAAACCATCCTTTACTAGGGATACTTTAAACCTGGATTGTATCTTCTATTTAATCCGTAAATTGCTTTAAAAGAAAGGGAGACTAATTATTTTTTTCTGAAAGAAAAGATGAAGAAAAACGACAATTATAAACAAATCGATTTATCATTACTTGATGACCCCGAAATCATGGAAACTCAACTCATACATATAAGGCAGACACAAATAACAGACATATACATCCATCCATCGTAGATAAGATATACATATGTCGTATGAATATATCATGGGAAATCTCAATGAATAAGCATGAAAGGTCGACTTTTTTTCTTCTTTTTTTTTTCTTTTCTTTTCTTTTCCTAGAATACTTACGCCTAACTCGATTCCTCCGTAAACAGATAACAGAACTTCGAACATTTTTGAAACGTAAACATGTCACAACTTGGAAGAAAATCCTACAGTCCTAAATCCTCGTTTTGGCCTTTGAGAAACTGAAGGAATTCAAAAGGGCAAGGAGCAAAAAGAACAAACTCTTCAAGTATCTAGTTCAAGTCTTGCTTTAGCTCGCACCATGTAAATCCGCTGAGCATAAAGGAAAGAGAAAATCCGTGCAACTGAATCAGAAACAATTAGGGTTTCTGATTCATATACCACACCGCTCCATAAATAAGAAAAACGACTTCATTTTTCTTTGAGTCCTAATTCTTAATTTCTCTTTCTTTCCCAAAAATTCTGTTTTCTCATCGACCAAACACGGGATACCTAACACAACGAATAAAAACAAAAACATTGATTTGAACAAAAGAAATCAAATCCAAGAACTCACAGTAAGATTAGAGAGGAATCGGAAATATTCTCCTGCTCTGGTCTGCGCAAAGTGAAATCTCTTCGATACAGCTCTTAAAGGAGAGAGAGAGAGACAAGCTAGGAGGAGGAGGTAAAGAATGAACCGTAGTGAGAGTAGGAGTTGCAAAAGAAAGAGATTCTACAAAGAAATGCGTTTGATTGGGGATGCTGCGATTATATAGAGATACCAAATGACATTTTTCTCCTTTTGACTGTTGAATTACCGTTCCGACAGGCGACACAGTAGAATGGCCACGTTGGATCTTGTTTACCGTTAATTCACAGGTCTCTTGTTACTTAGCGCCTAGCGGTGCATTCTTCACCTTTGGTTCTTTTTTAGGTTTTTTGTTCGTTTTCTTGCGTGTTGCAAGCAGACCCATCGTGCAAAAGGTTCAGAGTGTTCTAAAGAGAAGGGCTCTCCATTCTCTTTAGAAATTTTTCTCCTTTCCTCTCGTCATCCTCCACTCTCCTGCGCCGTTCGGCGGTGGGCGGAGCTCTGGCTCTTCCCACCGCCCCCTCTTCTTCTTCTCCTCCTTCTTTTTCCTCCTCTTCTTCTCCCATTTTTTTATTCCCCCTATCCCTTCCCTTTTTTTCTAGATTCTTGACGGTAGATCCCGTTGTTCCTGTGCCTCGGCAGTGGCCACCGCCCTGCTAGCTGTTGTCTACTCCTCCCGCGCGTGCATTTTGGTCCCAGTCCGGCTCATATCTGACAGCGCGTGTTGATTCACGCGCCGCGCGTGGATCTCACGCGTCCGTCCCGTAGTTCCCTTTCCCGGCCTGTTTCCGTCAGTTTTGGTGGCCTCGCGTCTCCCGGGTGGTTCCAGCTCTCCTTGGCGTGCCCTGCGCTACAAAGTTGCTGCCTTCCGGCGGCGCGTGGTTGTCACGCGCCGCTGCCGCCGCCGATGGTTCGTGGTTGCCTCCTGCTTCGCGTTTGGTCTTGCTGCTCGGTGTTGGTGGTGAAGAATCTGTCATGTTGTTTGTCGTTTGTTGTGTTGCTGTGTTGTTGTTTTGTTGCTTCCAGCTCCTGCGTGGGCCTTCCCGATCCCGTGTGGATCTGTTTTCGCCCTTTAGTGGCTTCTGTACCAGGTTGTGGTGCGTTCTTTGCTAGCTAGCATAGGTCCTGGTAGCTGTTGCTATTGAGTCCGGCCACCGCTCCCTCTGCCCTGCATGGAGCATGTAATGACTTCTCTAATCCTTTTAAGGGTCCCGCCGGCTGTATTTCGCCTGGTTGTATTTCGGGTCCTTGGACCATGATCTATAAAAAAAAAAAAAAAACCCATCACCATCAGGCCATGACTCCACCCGACCCGACCCGACACATCCCTTTGGCCCAGCCCAAATTCTAACCTTTCTCCTCATGCTTTTTCTCCCATGACCAGAAAACTGCCAAATAAAATACGTCCCAAGTTGAAATATCACAAGTACCGCCTCGTCCTGGACCATCGCAAGGAAAACTATAACCAAAATCCTTTTTATCTGGCATTAACTTGGAACCACATGCATCGAAAGCACTTTTTACTAAGATCAATGTAGTTGTATGTAAACCTAGAGCAATAGCATGATGAACCAAGAAGTCTCCGGGCCCTATTGTTAAGAATAGTGAAAAAGTCAGGCAGTTTTCCAAATGAAGTCCATGATAATAGCAATTATAACAAGAACTACAAGAAGAATAGAAAAAAACTCAGACATGAACATGTGCCATTCACTAATCGATCATCTAATTTGGTCGTTACCCATAATCATGTTTAATTGGTCTCATTAACACTACAAATGAATTATGCAAAAAGAAACTACCTTAAAAAAAAGATAATTATGCAAAGAGTAATCAAGTGCATGCGCCATATATTTTTCCCACTAACAACAATCATGCATCTAATATATTGCTCCCGTGCATTAAAGGCCAAAAAGAGAGAGAGAGAGAGACTGATTAAAACATATTTATAAAATCACCTAATTATTTATGCATAAACCTATAAATTATGAATAGGTAAACGCATTGTATATACGATGGTGCTTTGAGTGGAGGGAACAAGTATCAAAAACCAAATGTAATCTATTGGGCCTATGATAAGGTCTGCCCTTTTGGAGGCAATAACATAAGCTTCAAACTTTTCTTCAGGTGGCACGAAGGCATTTGGGGAGTCCCTTTTTAAATCTCATGTAAATTAATTTTTTGAAAAAATGGGCTATACATATTTTTCTATATTTAGCTTACACCACCGACCAGACTTTTCCCAAAGTGATTCCAAGAAATCGGCGATATGTAAGTGGGTCGACAAGTTAGGATTTTGGTTTATATACTAAATAAAACAATGTTTAGTTGACCAATATTCTTATCTATGCAAGCCTCTTTCCTATCTCCTTTTATTGGGGAAACAATAATTATTATAAGAAATAAAAGAAAGGCTTAAATATTATGCATATCTCTGGGGTATAACGTTTTCCTAGAAATGCTCATAGGGTAAACTTTGTTGTCCCGCCGTCCTTGGGGTTTAGTTGCTTTCCCAGAAATGTCCCTCCGGCTATATGCCGTCAAAAAATTGACGGAACTTGAGGACGTGTCAAACACCTCCACGACATGGCAAGGGTATTTTAGTAATTTTAACATTTTTTACTGATGTGGCATGCAAATTAGGCGACACTGGACATGTGTCGTGTTTTAAGAGGGGATGACGTGGGGGTGTTTGACACGTCCTCAAGTTCCGTCAATTTTTTGACGGCAGATAGCCGAAGGGACATTTCTGGGAAAGTGACTAAACCCTAGGGACAGCGGGACAACAAAGTTTACCCTAGGGGCATTTCCAAGAAAAAGTTATACCTCAAGGATATACGTAATAGTTAAGCCTAAAAGAAACATATGGTGGTGTGACCGTTTGAGTGAGTGGTAGCCACAGGTGTTTGGTCAATCAGAAAATTACTTCTCTCTAGATTTAAGTCAAGTTTTTTTTAAAAAAATAAAATAAACAGCACCTTGTTGAGATCGTGTTAAAATAAAAAGGCCACGACGAACAAATTAGTAATATAGTGGTTAATTAAGAAGTATTTTACTAAAAGGACTACGAAGAAAAAAGTGGTCAAGGAAATTAATGAGGAGATTATTGTTATTATGGTGCTTGAACTCCATTCTCAATGAAAACTTCAGCGTTAAGTGTCTAGGCATCACTTGGACATTATCCCATTGAAGGGGTGGGAGTGGGAACCTTTTCTGTGCATGGGCCACTAGAGCTAAGGTGGAACCATAATGGCAAAAGAAAACCTCACCAAAAGAGTGAAAAGAGGAGTGTAAAAGAGTGGGCTTTCAAAAGTAGAATTAAAAGGTGAAGGTAAAAATTAAAGGTGGAAATGACACAACCCAATGAAGGAAGCCAAGCCAAACATTAGCTCCTTAAAAGCTGATGCATAAATCCTCAGCCTGAAAGCCCTGTATATATGGATACTAAAGGTTAACTTTGTTTACATGGATAATTAATGGTTAACTTTGTTTAAATGATACTTTTGAGACGTGCTATAGAGATCCACTTCAATTTGTCAAATTAAATGGTCAAATTCAAAGAAGAGATAAAACATGACATAGGTCCTATATTAAGGTCCATACTGTCCGGAAATTAATACATGCATCATTGAATGTTTTTGGACCTATATGTTGTGTCTATATCTCTCTGAATTTGATCATCTAATTTAGACTCTAAATTAGAGAGAATCTTGATCCAGTTTAATTATGTTGTAGGACGTTAACTTCTTGTCATTATCCCTTTGAAATAAGACCAGCTCTTAGGTATCGGGATTCACTCTTCGTGCTCAACAGCTCAACTAAATCGAAGTTTAATCTCAATCATAATCTTTAGTTAAATGATGTATTAATTGGGGCCTGCACTGTTAGATATCATTGATGCATCCCTGATTCTTGATCTTTCCATGAACAGATGTCTGTGTCGTCCACCGTACTAAAAAGTTTGTATCACTTGAAACCCCAGCTCGGGTAAAATGGAATCTTAAGGTAAAATAGTAATCAGATGTTGCACATCTTCACCCCGGAATGCATCATTCAATTTTTCTTTGTTTTTCTACCGTAATTTTCCACTGCAGAGCCTTCGGAGTACAAGTTTCAAACCCACTCTTCTTTCCCAATAGTGTGGTTCTCCTCTAATATTGATGAACTGGGACCTGATTTGTCCTTTGGACGCAACCCCCAGCTTTTGTACCCAAATGTTACCTCCTCAGTTTCTAAGGAGAGTATGTCTAAGGTTCGGGCAGAAAGCAAATTAAGAATATTCTTATTGGGCCAAAATTTTAAGTACTAAACACATTAAAATGGTAAGCAGTACTCTGGTGGAATACACTCTCCTGCAACAAAATTTAACTACCTGGCCAGATTTCATTTCCAGAAGACGCTTTAGGGCTCTCACGTTGCTGAACTAATTTTAACTTCTATATACAGAATATGTAAAGGGGAAGCTACTCATTTTCGTTTTCTGATGTTTCCCCAAGGATACAATTGACGTATAATAGGCTGAACTGAAAGCCATCCCCACCTTAACATACAAACCAGGAAGCCCCAGAAACTACAAATTGATACACCAAAGCAGGGCTTTCAGGCATATAATTTATCTAACACAAACATCACTATCACCTACTCCCTGTACTCGATACCAGCTTCAGCTTCAGTCAAACCTTCATTATTCTCAATTAACAGATAATCACAAAGCTCCAAAAGCTGATCTGCTGGGGGGAGGAATCCCCGGATTGCGGCTGTCGTTATATCTGTGGGCACTATACGTTATCTGCCACACATCATGCCTGAAATCTTCACGGCTCTTGTATTCCATCTTCCTGACCTTCTCCTTGATTGAGGCCAGGTCCATGGGGCGCTTTATGATGTCATGGTAGTCAGGAGCGTCCTTTTTGGATACAGGTGCTTGTCTTTGAGGGTCTCTACCATGCGCTCCAAGATGTTCGCCAAACCAACCTGTGGGATAATCAATCAAGAATTTGACTTAAATGGGAATTTAGGCAGACTAGTACGTACGTATATTTTAAACAGGAACTGCAAATGTAAGGCTCTCCCTGAACAGCCGTGCAAATAATTCCGACACCAGTTTCTGAATTTTTGGATGGACGATCTATGATCTATAGAAATAGAAGCTCAACAAGAAAAGGGGAAAGAAAGAACACCAAAGAAAAGAAAGGCAAAGACACTAGATAAATCTCTCACTCAAATTCTTCTTTCTGTGGGCATGGCTAATAAGGGTGTATTTAAAGCAACAAAACAAAAGAAATGATATAGTTAAAATATTCCAACCTCACTTGGATTATTCATATTCTGTAAAACTGCTCAAAACTTTACTTAGTTTACCATCTAGCATCCATTTTAGTCCAATCTGTCAATATATCTTTACCCGCGTGATCAAAATTTTGAGATATTATAAACCAAACTCGCCTTTCAAAACATGTGAAATTATAAAATTAACCTCACCGAGTAAAATTTTTAATGTCAACCCATATGATATAATGGCTGTTAGTTTTAGCCCATTCTTCACCAACTCAGCTCCACCATCTTCTCCGACAACTCCACCATTCCTGCTTATCCTAGTCTGCTTTGCTGTCCTCAACCTCGTTCACTGCTGAAAAGTCTGGTTTACTTCTCCTGACGGAAATTATTGTGATTTGAAGTTTGATTCTTGATTCTTGTACTCTTTCGCAAGCGGAAAACCCCTCAATAATCCCTCAAAATCACTTAAGTATTACAGCCTATGTTTAAGGAAAGGAAAGAAAATTTGTTTTTTTGGAAAGCACCAAAACGCCGTACTCCAAAATGGGTTCAGCAAGAAAATCAAATCTAGTACCACAATCCCCTATCTCAGATTCAGGTTCGAAATTAAAACCGTAGACATTGAAAAGGGTTAACGGAGATCTAAAGAGCAGAATCTCACAAACAATTCAGACTCAACCAGGTTTAAAATGTATCGAAAACCCTCGACCCTATCTCATCCTTCCCCCTCTCCTTCCCCTTCCCCCTCTCTCGGACTTTACACACTCAAAACTGCCACTCACAAATTCGTTGAAGCTGAGACAACCCATCACCATTTCTAGCCCAACTAACAGCTTGTCTTACAAACCTCAACAAAATCCTCTTCTCACACTCAAATCTTTCAGGCTCAGATTTCTTACCCAGTACCAGCAGCGTTTAGGTCTTCAGGGATATACTACTAACCCTGTTCGCCATGCCACTGACGGTGATGATATGCGGCAATTTGAAATGGGGTACAGGGCAGGGTGTAGATATGATGGAAAGGTGGTGGACCTTTTATTGATGAAAAGGTTGTCTTTTATTTTAATAGCTTTTTTATTTTCATTTTTAAGCCCATTTTTATGATATTTTAAACAAATGCAAAGACTACAGTAAATCTGCAAAAAATCATATTTTCAGTCACCCACATTAATGGAAAACTGGTGACATGGATGGCGTTGTGATTCTAAAAATTACGAGGGAGGTCTGTGTATCTTCAACTAAATCTAAGGGCAGTTGGAGCATTACTGAAGACCAGTAGGATGATGTTTGATAACTAGTAAAATAATATTTCTACCGAGAACACAGTGAAGAAAATTTTTGTTGCAGCATGCAATTTAACTCAACAGTACTCTTTCAACACCAAGTTTATTACCTTACACTTCTCTCGGAAAGCACCTAAGAAACTCACTAGAGTAGTTCATAACCATCCATCCATCCATACGCCACTAACTAAAAAATACCCCACTAACTAAGTTGGTATATAATAGGTAAGATTGACAACAAAACAGATATCTAAAGATTTATAGTTGCTGTTGTTTCTATGTTCACTAATTTAATAAAGTGTGCTACCATTGTTATAAATTCATAATTCAGCATAATCATTAGTATTACGATTGTCTATTTTTCACGTGAAAGGAATTTGAGAAGTGTTTGGCCATAATATCAACACTGCCATTCAATCCAGAATCATCAAGCCACTCTTCTATTCTGATAACCATTTTCTTTTCTATTTTAATTTGTAATAAAAAAACTGCAACAAATAACAAAAAAAAATTGAAACCCTAATAGGACTTCTGGAAGAAGGCAGTGCACCAGCCTCATTTAATCAACTTTTCTATGGTCACTATTATTATCGTTATTGTTTCTACTCCGACTGGCATTGATAATTCTACTGTTACCATTAGTATTGTCCACCACTAAGGCTGGTGCCAATTTCACCATTAACCATTTAACTTATGCGTAAAAAGAACTGCAGAAGTTTGAGAAACTTAGACCTTGATTATGTTTTTCTTTTAGCAAAACTTCCAACAAATCAAGATCCATACTTACCATAAAAGAGATACATACATAATCAAGTGGCATCCTTCGATAGAGAAAAAGGATTTTATCAGAGCTGTTGGGTTAGAAGAGGTAATGTGGGAAGAAAAATTGGTGATATTGATCAATATGTAAATAGCAAAGTCTATCAAGTTGCGTGGCTGGTAAAGGCAGTGGTGAACAGAGATGACAGGTGGTTGTTTCAGAGCTCTTACTAATAGCTGTCATACATTGCAGCTAGATAGATGAGACCTAGAAAGGTGTCTTACAAACAATGGAAGGAAACATACAGTAAAACTAAGGACTCTTTATAACATTTTCACGTTGTGAGGGAGAGGAGAACATTAAACCTTCCTTGTCTGGCCAACCCACCCAAAGCCCCGATCTGTTAGCATCCAAGCTCACCCCATTGGGGTTGGGTCATCATTTTTACAGCCCTTTTGCCCCTCCTGGTAATATCTAATAAAATAAATAATTCCAAAAAACTAACAGCTAAAAGTCTTTCAATTAAGTCCTGAGGTTATGTAGTTGCCCCTCATAAATTCCATCCACACTCAACTGTACACGATTGTCAACTTGCAATTGTTATGTTCCGATCTTATTTTTATCTAGGAGGTGAGATATTATCGCATACAGGAAAGGATCACTATAACTTGTAATAAAGAGCAGCAAGTGAAGGAAAAACTGCACTGAAGAAACTAACAGACAAGGTATAATTGAGTGCAGTACCTCTCCCCCTTTCCGACGCTTTGTTGTGGTGCATACTCTGCGCTGTACCTTCCCAGCTCAACAATAGGCCTCCTTTTTGCACTTCGGTCTCTCTCTGGCATCCTTTTGTCATTCCTTCTTGTTCTAGTGTCCTCTCGATACTCCTCTTTAACTTCAGGCCTCTTCTTCTTATTCTTTTTCTTCGCTTTCTCCCTTTCTTCTTCCTCCCTCTCTCTTTTGATGGATGCTTCATATCTTTTAATCTCAGCTAACTTTTCCTGCTCTTCTAGCATCCTCATTTCTCCCTCGTAAAGCCTTCTTGTCCTCTCCTCTCTCAATCTCTCTTCATTTCTTTGCTTCTCTTGCTCTTCCCACCATCTTCTATCCTCTCTAGCCTTTTTTTTTTTTTGCTGATTCCCCAGCCAAAAACATATTCTCCTGCTTTTTATGCTTCTCAATCTTGGACAATTCAACGATTCTTTTAGTTTTCCGGTACTCAAAGCCAGTGCTTCCATCCTGACTGACCTTGTCCACATCGATAATCTCTTTGGGCCATTATAATTTTCTTCTGTGGTTGATCCCTATCTGTTTCTGTCTGTGGCCGTATCACAAGAGAGCGTCTATGAGATTCTGGCTGATCTTTTGCTGTATTTGTTGGTGGTCTTATTACGATGGATGGTTTAGGGGGATCTGCATCGTCAGCTTTCATCTTGCTGGGAATTATTATTTATTAAACTTGAAAATGGACTTTCCAGTTTCAGAAATGGAAATGACTGGCTGGTCCGAACCCAGTGCTGCTTCAACACCAAGATTATCAGAAACCTTGTCAACGGAGCCGCATTTGAACTTCACTGGAAGAAATTTTGCCTTCAAACTAGCCTTTTCATCATCAGGAGCTTCGACAATTGCAATTTTCGTCACACTTTTTGGAATGAGCTTCTTTGTTTGGGGTTTCTGCTGGGACTGACTAGAGGAATCCAAGGATTTTAATTTTATAGATGCCTTCTCCAGATCAGCAGTTTCGAGGCTTGCTTCTAGATCTTCTCCATACTTGGGCAGTTTTTGTTTGTCCTCATATGTCCAAGCTGGTCATCAAACAGCGAATACTCTTATTTATTTACCTTTTTAAAACATCATTAAGATATTGAAAATTGAAAACCATAGAAGTTATGCACCTGACCGCATGCCCCGCAAACGAAACTCTCTCTTGCTGACTTCTTCTCCTTAAAGACCTGGTTTCAGTCAGGAGAGCAAATTAGGATTGTTTTGGGCAAGAGGTAGAAATGTTGAAGTGAATGCTATGACAACCACCCAAAAATAAGCATGCAATTTAAGCTTACAGCCAAACATCAGATTGTTCTTCGGAATACGTGTGTAGTACAAAGAAGTACCAACTCTGGCAAATGCAAAGCAGTTTTGAACAGATATGAAAGTTCATACATGCAGATGACAAGATATTTTTTGGGAAAAACTGCCCATAAAAGCAGTTCAAACACCAGATCTAAGCAAACCTCAAGATCCAGTATTCATCTCTGTTGTCACGATAAAGCTAATGGACAATAACATAGAGCACACAAGATCAAAGTTCAGGTATTGACAGATAATAATTTGCGTAAATTTTTCATATGCTTCTTGATAAGTGCCTTTAGTTTGTTCCTTCAGCATACCTTCTACAGCGTTCAAGGCATTACAGCAAGAGTATAATAGTTCTCTAAACTGGATGGACCTTAGATTCATTGGTTTTTGGTGCTCAATAGCACAGGTGGGTCCTTAAATAGTCACTGCAAGTGGAAATTAGCGGGCCTGCACTAAAGCTGACTTAATACAAGTGAAAACCTGGTTACAATAGCATAGTGGCAGGCCAAGGGTTAAAAGGCATGCGATCTTAAGCTTCACAATGATACAAGAGTTCCCATAATATTTTAAGATTGATGGTCAACATGAAGAAAATATACACAGCAAAGAAATCGAAGTGAGGATTAAGGGATTGAGGATTATTCATCTTTGGTCAGGAAGGAAGTGGTTTATTAGCTCAAAGGTTGCAGAAAAACGAAAACGTTGTGGGAAACCACATGCAGTGTCTTTAAATTAAGGTTTGTGGCAGAAGTGAAAAATTTGAGTGGCGAGTGGTGTGACAGGAACACACAAAAGTAATCTTGCCCCAATACTCCAAACATTCATATTCCTTTATTGCGGTCTAATTCTTCCAGTACAATGAAACATAGCAATAGACCCACACTTTTTGCCCAACAAGTAGGACTCTCGGGACACTTACAACTGCCAAGTACCAATCATTAGACTCAGCCCGGAACAAACAAGAAGGGTAAACAAAAAGGGCAACTAGAGTCTACTACAAAACACTAGGGTCAAGTTATTGACATGCTTTGTATATTGAGCATCAAGCACATCCAACACATACAAGAGGGACACTTTGAATTGACAACTTATTCATTGTAATACCATGTATGTTATCTAACTTCAAAAGAGTTGAACACTCAACATTTGGAGTAGCTTCATGATATTATTCCACCAGGAATATCAGAAGAATAACTATGCAGAGATCAATATACAATCCCATTACAAATTCAGAATCCTTCTAATAAAACTCCAGTCTTAATCACAATTCAATTGGGACTGTCTCTGGAGTTGCAGTCATGTATACTTTTCCACCCATTTGTTGTCATCCTATTTTTGCAAACTTCTCTAATAAAACATTATGTTATTATGGCTCTTATTATTATGGTAAGATTAAATGATCATATTTCCACACAATTGTAAAGTAAGAGACAAGCACATTGAGGAAATATAGAACGGAATTTGGGGAAAAGAAGAGGATCCTCATGTACCCATGGTACTGGTTGATATGTCTTTGAAAGAAACTCAATTGTAGAGAATCCCAGTAAGGCAAAACATTAACGTATGATACCACAAAAGATGAAAACATGAAGATGGCTGAGGTCACTTGCCTTGACTTTATCTCCCGATATTTTTAGTTTCTAACTGACTAGATCTATATTTGTGATATCAGGCTTTTTTGTTGCTTTCACCTTTCCATACTTGCTTCTTTTCGCGAGAACATTCTCAACCTGCCACCAAGACATACAGCACTTCCTATTATCCTCAGATCTACCGTCTACGTTAATACGCTGGGGGAGCCGTTTACAAAAAAGACAACACTTCCATAGGAAGTAAACAGGTGATTGATAATAAAATTGTACGTCATTCCCAACTCCTTTTTATCTTTACTAAAATACTCCTTTGAAGTATAGGAACCATCAGGTCGGGCATTCCCAATGATTTGCTTGATCCGATCCACATTCTCAATGCCAAAGCTTGGTTGTGTTCCCCCAGCCAGTCGTGATTGCTCCCTCACAACTCCTGTTTTTTTCTTCTTCCTCCTCTCAGCATCATCACCTATGGAAAGTTTGAAGGTAAAGCATATATCACGAGTAGGATTTTAGATGACATCACAACAATCACTAGAGTTGTGCTACAGATTTCCCACAACTTTTGACCTTTTCCATATAATATTTTCTGGGCATGGCAGATCTACAATGGTTAGCTAATCCCAGAAAGGGAAAAGAGTTCACCCAGAGAGATTCTCATAGAAGCTCCTCCAACATAACATTAGAGAAAATTAAATAACTGTTAATCCTTTAGTGTGACGAAAATGTACCTACCATCCATTAGTAACCTGCATAACTCGGCTGCTTCAGCTGTTTCATCTTCAATTTCCTCTTCTGTCTGAGCTAGGGATGGCCGCCTTCTCATTTTCAACCCCTTAACACCATCTTCTTTCTCATACTTGGTGCCATAGTTCCCTACTTCTTCACATTCCTCTGCATCAAGAAGATTCTCTAAATCCCCAGTAAAGGAATCAAGATCACTATTTCCCTGTCGCTCTCATTTTCATGATCTAAGGCAGAAAGACTTTGAACTTGTCGATCCCAAATCTCCTGACATTTCTCTCTTGTCTGCTGCTGCAGTTGAAGAAAGGACATCCTTTGGCCACGAGCATATTTGCTGATAGTTGTGGGATCAATTTGTACTCCAGATGCAGCTTGCTCACTTGAAAGCTTGCGTATCATAGCAATGCGATGCCATCTAGTCAGTTTTGCAATCTCTTCCTCACCAACATCGAACTTCAGAAGAACCTGGAATTCATTGACAAGAGAGATTTTTTTTTATATATAAGCAAGCAACAATTTTATTAAAACAGAGAAAGAAAAAAGATCAGTATAAAGGTTGTACTGAAACAACTTAAAGCAAACGAACAAAGAAACTAATAAAGTCCTGACAATCTAAGAAAGGGCCCCCCAACATAGCATTAGCCCAGGAAAAGAGAGAAAACATCATGCCCCCTGCAACCCGCTCCATCGACAAAGCCGAATCCTCAAAACATCTACTATTATGCTCCCTCCAAAGACACCACCAAATGCAAGACGGGATCATCTTCCAAATAGCTTTGGCAAGAGGATCCTTGAACTTCCTATCCCGACAAAGTAAGACATCAGCCACCCTTTTCGGCATAACCCAATGAAGATTTAGCATACTAAACACATGCTTCCAAAGACCTCTGGCCACCGGACAATGCAATAACACGTGGTAGACTGATTCCTCATCACCCTTACACAAAAAACAACAATCTAGCACATAAACATCTCTCCTCCTCAAATTATCTCGTGTCAAAATCCTACCATGCGTTGCCTCCCAAACAAAGTAAAAGACTCTTGTGGGGACTTTGGTGCTCCACACCCCGCGCCAAGGGAAAAACACAGCATTACATAGAAAGAGTTAACAGAAAAGACACCATCTTTAGTACCCGCCCAAAATCAGCTTGTCCTCATCCCCTCTTCGAATCACCCTCTCGTAAAGAGTAGAGAAAAAAGTCGCAAACTCCTCCAATTCTCAATCATTCGCACTTCTTGTAAACTGAACATTCCATATAATGTATCTTATGTCATCTTCCATGCAATCCGCCGCCACCGCGTTCGGATTCGTGGAAAGGGAAAAAAATCAAAGGGAAAGAGCTACTCAAAGGTCTATCCCCACACCACACATCATGCCAGAAAATAACATTTTTTCCACTACCCACCACAACCCGAGTTTGCTCTCTGAAAGAATCCCACCCCTTTCTAATGAACTTCCAGAGGCTCACCCCATAAGAGCCGTGGGGGACAAAGTGCTCAAATCACCCGCATTTGTACCATATTTCTCGGCTATAATACTCCTCAACAAACTATTAGGCTCAGTAGTAAACCTCTATGGCCATTTACCCAACAAGGTTTTGTTAAACAAAGAAAGTCTCATGATCCCCAAACCCCCCACATTGGATAAGAGAACAAACCATCTTCCAGTTAAGTAGATGAAATTTGTGTACCCCACCATCGCTTCCCCACAGAATATCCCTTTGCAATTTTTCAATTCTATGAACAAAACCACAACCGGAATAGGAAAAAGAGATAAGAAGTACGTAGGTAGACAAGAGAGATTACGAGCATGAAATCTTACAATGCAACTTTGAGATTGCCAAAAAGAGAAAACAAAGTGATAATAAAAACTAAAGACACCCCAATGTTCCTTTTATCCATACAAAAATCAAGAAAACTGTTATTCTCATCATCTGGGGGATAAGAGACAAAAGAAAGGAAGTGTTAACAGTTTCTTACCCAAGGATGGGAAATACTGTGGTGGTAGTAAACCATATGAAGTGATTAAGAAAAAAGCATCACAGCCATGATATAAAGAAAAACCAGCAATAAGGAACCCGAAATCACAATTCCAATCAAGATTGACTCTCTCTTAGTCGGTAGAGAGACTGTTTGCAGAGAAGTAGTTTCCTACTTTCTGATGATCCTCTTGGTTCAAGCTGTACTTGTGGCACCTAGACCTGTGATTTGGGGAGCACACCCACCAGGGTGACAGGGGAGGGGGATTGACTCTGTTTGGTGGTTCTAGTTAGTATTTTATGTTGACATAGTTTTTTACCTTCTGCAAAATAATTTAGGAGTAGAAGTCTGAAATAAAGTTAGTACATAGCTTGACAAGATCTTTGCTTCTATTTTTTTCCCACGCCTGTGATGTCGTTCTAACGTTGTGTTTCCATCGAAGCTAAGGTTTTTACGTTCTCTACGCACCTTAATGCATTACGTCGTTAACAGAATGGAATCAACAATCGCAGAACACGATTTCTCTTGGTCGCTACGGGGTTGTTTGGTTGTCGAATATGCTGGGCAGGTTGATAGGGGCGAAGGATAGCAGGGAGTTTTCAGAGAAGTTTAACGAGTCCTCTCGTTCATTTTTGGCCCAGAGATGCTCAAATCGTGGCAGATATATGGCGGCGGTGGAGTATGGGGAAGGATGTAGGCGCGATGTAGTTATGATTCCAGAAGGCAAACTCTGTGAGGGCTGGCGTTCTCTACAAAATATGTGTGAAGAACTTATCCTTGCCCTTGGTGATCGGCATCGGCAGGATACTAAGGTGTCTATAGCAGAAGTTCGCACCGACATGTACTTTGCTAAGGTGGTGGAATCTCGTGTGCCAGAGAGGGAGGTTGGCGTCGGTGATACGCGACAGGGACGTGCTGAGGTGACTAGGAAGGAAAAGATGAAGGGTGCGTTTGCATGAAAAATTTTACAAAATTTTCACCCTCTCACAATAAAATACTACAATATAATCTCTCTCCCATCAAATAATAATTTTTCACTACAAAAAATATAAAAAATTACCTCTCTATTCACTTTTTCACTAAACCCAATACCAAAAATTTTAACAATATAAAAATTTTACAACACAAACCCACCCGAAGTCAGTTGATATCCCCAAAGTAACGCATGCAATTTCATAGGCTAAAAAGGCGGAATGTAATGGGTTTTCAGTACAGCGTTTGTACTGTTTCGTTTTCCTTTCTCTTTTAATAAAATTTTTCTTACTTATAAAAAAAAAAACCTCAGCCACTTTGGTCTCTTGAAGACAAACAACATCCGGTCTCCATCCCCGCAAAAGATTCTCCACCCTACTACACTTCGCATTATCATTTAACCCTTTAACATTCCAACTCAAGATTTTTGGCATCATTTAATCAATAACAATGCCCTCCCTTTGTTCTTACTCTTCCTAGCAATTGAAGAATACCCTTCATAGTTAACTGAAGAGGTCAATCCTTTCAGCTCCCTTATCAAATTTCCCCTAATTTTCTAGTCTTTTTTGAACTACTCTGCACCCTGTCTCTTTCCAACGCAACATAGAGCTTCATCAGCTCCTCCTCATGACCCTCACACGACACCCCAACCAAATGTCTGGCGGAGGAAAACATTTCTAAGACCCAATCCGAAACACCAAACTCCTAAGATTTCCCCTCAATTCAACACTAGGGAAATAGACCGCCAGGGAGTCCACATTCACTATTTCCCTCTCATCATTTCCCAAAAACTCTCCATGCTCCGACTCTAGAGAATTTTACACGAAATCTGGTCTAATTGAGCTCTCAAAACAAAACAGACTCTAACACAACCCCCGAGAACACTCTCCCACCTCCAAACCACCTAAGTGAGCCCCTGCCCAATCCCACTCGGCAACACAGCTCTCCTCCACACGACGAGAAAAGGCCTCATCGAGCATGAAGTTGACCTTCTCCAACGAAAGCCCACTTTAGAGCTTCCCAACAAAAAGATCGGCCTCATCTATCTCCTAATAACATCTACTCGGCATCTCCAACAAGCCAGAAGAGAGACGGGTCAAAACAACTTCAGAATCAACTGCCATCTCTGGCGCCGACGAGTCACTCGAACCCTTCCCTGCCACCCCAGATAGCGTCGCCGTAGGCACAGCCACCTTTGGCAAGGAGGTTTGATCAGCTCCCCGTGCACCTTTTCGGGGAAGCTGAGACGTCAACATTCACGACCTGAACGACAGGCCTCGGGAGAGTCTGCCCACCCCCCTCACTAAGAGCCATAGCAAGGAAAGGCTGGCTTTTGTGCACAATCGAGGTTTTGATGATTTCAATAAATGGATGAGTTTACAAAATGAACATCTTCAAAAACAAAGACAACTTGACGAAAAGAGCTAAACCTTGAAGAAAGAAGAACAAGAAGATGCAAGGAGCTTAAAGTGAAGATTCAAGACCTTAGGGTATAATCTTTGTAACTCTTTATTTCACATTTGACAAGAATTTGAATCACGCATTTGCATATCTTTCAAAATGTGCATAAACCGTTTTAAGTTTTGTTTGAAAGATTAAAATATTTTTATAGGTTTAAAAACACCCCAATAAAACCTCTAAACCTTCATATACTTATGGGAAATATGTCTTCCAAATTGGGTGTTTAAAAGTGGTCAAAAACCTTATTTTTAAAAGAACCGGATCATGCTTAAGTTGAGGAGGTCGACCGGCTGTTCAAGCGGTCAACCGGTACTTCGACCGCCTCATGTAGCGGTCGACCAGTTGGTTTTGACAAAAGAGTCGTTGAACTTCTGACAATATGATCGTTGGGTAATGGTAACTTGGTCGACCGGTTCATGTAGCGGTCGACCGGCTCGTTTTTAGCAAAAACTCCCAACGGCTATAAACGGTTAGTTTTCATATGTGGCCTATAAATACACCTTCATTTCGTCTAAAATGAGAACCCAACGACCACATATCATTTCTACTACTTGAGAAATATTTTAAACCTTCATATTCTATATTTCTCATAGCATTCACACAAATTACACTTTCACATCCTTGTCTTTGTGTGAATCAAGATATAGAGCTTTCCACTTTTATATCTACTCTTTGAGAGAGTCTTGTTTCTCAATCTACCTATCAAAAGAGGTGTTTCCTTTAGTGAGGTTGTTCACTAAAGAATAAACTTTGAGAGTGTATATCTCAAGCTTGGTGAGGTTGTGAGTGGTGAGCCAAAAAATCACTTGGGTGGGTTTGAGTGTTGAGCCCAGGAGAAAACACTTGTACGGTTCACTAGCACCCGGAAGCTAGTGTGTAAAGCTATTAGAGAATAGTGGAAAACTTCAAGGCTCGGTGAAGGAACTTGAGGGGTGGATGTAGGTGGGTTTGTCGAACCACCTAAAAATACTGTGTTTGCTTCTCTTATCCCTACTCCTTACTTTAGCATTTATTTACAGTTCCGCATATTATATACTTGTGCTAAAGTAGTATTTAATTGCAAACACAACTTTGGAGGTTTTAACCAAAAAGTTTAGAAAACCAATTCACCCCCCCTCTTGGGTTGCCTTATTCCTGAAAAATAGGACTCACTTGAAAAGGCTTTTTGGCTAGCCCAATACATTCGTTGAGTATGTTAGAACAGGGCCCAGTCCATCAGATTTCACCAACTCCTGCGTGGGGAATTTCTCCTTCCAAACCCAAGCAGACTTGACTACTGGGCCTGAAAATACAACACCCGGCCCAACATCCAACCCTAAAAGATCTAATAAAGCATCGATTTCTTCTCGTATCCCCACCAGTTTATTTCTCCAGAAAGCCACGTCAATCACTTGTCCTTCAGCCGACTTAGCATAAAATGGCAACTCCTTGGAAAAAGAAGTGGCGCCCATCAGAGTTGCATGCGAAGAAGCATGCAACAGTTCCTTCTTCTCCACGCCACCTCCAGCCTCTCCGGCTCCCTTCACGACCAAACCCTACCTCCAAGTTTATTTCTCTAGAAAGCCACTCCAATCACTTGTCCTTCAACCGACTTAGTATTAAATGGCAGCTCCTTGGAAAAAGAAGCGGCGCCTGTCAGAGTCTCATGCGAAGAAGCATGCAACAGTTCCTTCTTCTCCAAGCCACATCCAGCCTCTCCGGCTCCCTTCACGACCAAACCCCTACCTCCAGAGCTCTCCCCCGTCGTCCCTCGCTTTGCAGCCTCGGCGAAAGAGACCTCCTTTCGGACTCTAGAATCTGAAAAGCCTCCTCTACCACTCTTGAGTTGACCAAAGTGAGACACCACCTCCTGAAACACAACAACCAAATCCTTCCAGCCAGACCCCCCTTTGTCTTCTGGTATCATCACCATCCCTTTTTTGTGTCCCCTTCCAAACTCCGCTATGGCAACATATCTCCCAGTCTTGTTGCTACATCTCTGGGCCAAAAAAGCCCGAGAAGCTTCGTTAAATTTAACGACAAACTCCTTATTAACATCCACTTGCATTCTACTGGTCATGTTCACCAACCAAACATCTCCAAACCTCCGTAGGAAGATAGAACTCAAAGTCTTCCAACTCAATTCCGACAGTTTCACAACAACATTGCCTAATACTGTTATCTGAAACACCTTTGCTTCAACACAGAATCGGCGAGAGAACGACATTGACTTAGTAAATTATAGTGGAGGCACCATTGGTGGTTGGGGGAGGAGAGAAATTTGCCTTGCTTTTTTGAAATTCTTAACACAAAATTGCAATCTCTTTTTGTATGGGCAAATGTTGTGTTGGGTTTTCCTTTTTCGGGCTATCCGGATTTTCTTAGTTTTTTAGTTTGTATGGTTTATGTGTTTTCAGTATAGTCTCTTGTACTGTTAACACATATTTTTATTAATAAAGTTTAACTTACTTATCAAAAAAAGTAGATATGAAATCCATTTGTCCATTCGCAAAAGCACTTCATATGAATATATACTTAGCATTGTTGGTATGCTTGTTTAAATCTGTATGTAGAAACTATAGATTGCATCAAGGGAAAAAGAACGTTACCTCGTCAAGGTAATCAACATCAAGATCGCCAGAGTTATCAACATTTCCAAACATGAATCCCAAAAACCGATTGCCCCCACCAGCCTCCTCGTATTCTTCCTCATCAACTGCCAAATCAACTATTGCATGACAAAATTTGAACGTAAGTAAACAAAACTATCTGCAAAATGAAATATAGCTTCTTAATGAGTTAAGCAAACAACTAACCTTCATCCCCTCCATCTTGAGAAGGGCTACCTGACTCGTAACCCATCTTCTACTGACAACCCTGCAATATAACAACATATGAAGTCAGACATAAATATTTATCTAGGAAAAAAAAAAGACTTGACCAGAGAACCTAGGAAACTAACCACCTAGTCACCAAGAAAACAAAGGAAAAGACAAGAATAAGATTACAGAACTCAAAAATTTTAAGTTTCCAGCTTTTTTGTTCCAAAGAATTAAATGAAAAGAAGTTAAATTAACGGAGTCAGATAGTTTTTACGTAGTATCGTCTCATCACGAAAAGATATGCTCTCACATTTTCTTCTTGCTTCAGATTCTAAAATCAAGCCATAAGGGACGAAGGAGCTAATACCTCGAGAAAAAATGAGTAGAGCTGGCTGAATGGGAATAACTCATACAGAGAAAATCCTTAAGTTGAATTAAAACGCCATGAACCCAAACGAAATGCAACGCTAGAAACCGTGTGCGAGTTTCACACCCGTGAAAAAAATTTAACGAGCAGAAAATTTGACTAAGAAACATACTGAACTAAAGTCCGTCGAAGAGTATAAGAAAAAATAGGAAACATTATTTCAAGTTGCACCTGATTCCAAATTATAATTATACAAACGAAAAATATGAGTTACTTTGGAATGGAATACGAGCAACGGAGAACAATTAAGTACGAATTGAATTTTCAAGGAAAGTTTAAGGAAGACCTTAAGGCAAATACAAATGAAGCTCGCCGGTTAAAGTTATGGCGAATTCGCGTACAGGTGGGGGAATGGGCGTTTCTTAAACCCGAATAGAAACGAGCAGCTGAGAAGTTAGCTACTGAAAATTGCTGAGAGAGAGAGAGCGAGAAACGATCAGACGGAGATGGGGGTGGTAATCATAAACGAGAAAGACGGAGACGTTGAGTTCCGGTTTTAAGATCCAAACCGGAATATAAAATACATCGGGTCGAATCCCCTATGGGTAAGGTAAGTAAAGGAGGTTAGTGTTTACATTGGATCCACATGGCTTCCTTGCAGATCGGGTCCTTGTGACCGTCGTATGGGTATAAAGTATTTCATCGACGGTTCGGCCCAACTAATGGAAGCTTTTGAAGGTTTTTCCCAACGTGTTGCTTCGGGTGTCCGTTGCAATACATGTAGAAATATTGAACAGACAGTGGGCCAAACAATAAAATTACAACCGTTTATCCAATTTTTTCTGATCCGATTTTTTAATTTATATCGATCATTTATGTCTTTAGACTGTAGTTTTTCAAAACAAACTATCTAGAAACAGAAGTGGGGGGCAACCCCACATTACCGCACATAGAATTAGGTCTGTCCAAAAAACCGGCCGGACCGGTTTTGATCCAAACCGGTTGACTTTTTTGAAACCGGTTTGACCGGACCGGTAAACCGGTGCATTCTCCAGCTTTCTCAGAAAACTATGTAAAACTTTCTCAAACTCAACTGCCCCAGCCTGTTGTGCCACATGGACAGAACCCCTGTCAAGCTCACCTATGGTGAATTAAGTTTTTGGTCTGCAAGTTAATCAGAACATCCACTAAAAGTAGTGTACAATGTTAATTATGTTTGAGAAAGATTCATTACCTTATTTTTCATCAGATCAGGTTTATAGAGAGAAACAAAGGATGAAGAAGCAAGTGATAATTTGAATTAGAAACTAATTTAAATCTTTTAGTTTCTTATTCATCTATGGAATATGTGTGTTGGTGGACAATAAAATTGTAGACTCTAATGAAGTCATTTTTAACTGGCCTATTACAGTAATCCACTAGGCAAGGAGTCCGAGGGAATTAGGTTAGAGACCTAGCATGAAGAACGGTAAAGAACCCGCAAAAAAAAAAGTGAGCTGGACTGCCATGTGGGTCAGCCTTCAAAGCTCAAATTAGTTCTCTATGAAAATCATAGGAGAAAATGAGAGAAAATAGATGAGTTTTTGTCTTATTCCTTACCGTTCATCCCCATCGTCAACGAATGAGACCCTCCTTTATAGAAAAAATAGTTTTTTTTCCTCTTTCCACACAGAATGAGCCGATTGGCTGTCAGTGGAGCAGGTATGTTTGCAGGCTGATGTGATTTTTGGCCAATGGATATGGCATTGCAGATGAGGAGATTTCTTGAGAATCTGCCCAGGGACCCACTTTCGTCGTTGTTTACCACTAGACCTTTATTTAAAGGTGTTGGGTCTCACTTGGGCTGGGTTTACCAAGGAGTAAGGGTGGGCACCGGAACGGACGGAACCGGTTTCGGTACCCACCAGAACCACATTTTTTATTCCGGTTCCGTTTCGGAATAAACCGGAACAGAACCGGAATTGGAACCGGAAATTCTGGTCCTTATATGGGCCTAAAAAATATATTTAGTTTAGGCCCATTGACCCAAAAATGGATTTTTAAGTTGTGTTTTGTGGGCCAAATAACTCTAAATTAAAATTACAATTAAACAACTAAATTTCAAAACAATATTTCACTATTTCAAGACGCCAAAATAAATATAAATTAAAATTACAACTAAATTTCAAAACAAAATAAACATTATGAAAATAAACTCTAAATTAAATTTACAAAAAAAACTATTAAACAAACAATTAATCATACAAAAAAGTAAACAACTAAACATTTATCAAAAATCCAAATTGAAAGAGGCAAACTCTAAATTAATATTATAATATTTTTTGAATTTTTTTAAATATACCGGAACAGAAATTTTCCGGTATTTCCGCTGGAATTTCCGGTTCCGAAATTTTCCTAAAATTGGATCCGGTTCCGGTACCGGAACCGGAACATTTGCACACCCTTACCAAGGAGGCTGAAAAATCCTACCCATCAGACTCTAATACTTTCTCACACTAACTTCAACACCTTTTTCATAAAAAAAATAATTATATCAAATAATGACTCTTTTTTTTTACAAACTCCAATTTTTTTCATAAATAAAATTCTCATAAATCACCTCGTTCTAAATTTTTTCAGAAACTTTAATAAAAATCGATCTACGATTAAATATCCTAAAAAAATCATCAATTTTTCACAAACCCTCCTATAAAAATCATTCTTTAAAAAATTCTCGTAGAAAATTTAAATATGAAAAAAATTCCCTGTTAAATATCACCTAGTTTAGTTGTTTGATAAAACATAATTTCAAAATTTTTACTAAAAAGGTGAAAAAAATTTCAATAACCAGAATAGTGGCTTAGTAAAGGGGATAGAGAGCAACACGGGCTAGCTTTCTTTTCTTTTATGAAGGCGTATTGGGCTAGCTAGGCCAACCGAAAATGGAGCATGGGCTTCTTGAGCGGGGACTTTTCAAGCTTTAGATTAAAGCGGGTCTTTGGGGCCGATGCCCTAAAGCGCTGGCCTAGCCCAAATAATACTTCCTTGATTTATGATTTCAGATATGGCGCAAGCCGAACTGGTCACCGACGCAAATGGTACTGCAACCCATAGACAGTTAAATTATCGTGACCGGTTTGGTCTTCTTCAACCACTCGAGCAGATAGTCAATCTATCTGACCGACCAGTTACATTTTTCGAGTCCAGTGGAATAAGAACGGAAGTACTCGCAAGTTTGGGAGAACTATTTCCGACAAAAGCTAGCTTGAGAACTCAACACCAAATATTGACAATCAACCACAAAACTCACCACTAAATATCGATGAACAAGGACTTTTTAGGCATGTTTGCATTTCGGAATATTTTGGAAAATTTAGTGATGTTGTGAAAATTGAGGTAGATTATTAGAGTTTTACTGGATTTTTGTAAAGTAGTGAAAATTTTGGTTGCTACATTCTAGCTATTTTTTTTTTGTTGAAACTCATGATGATATATTAAAAAAAAACAAAAATTACAAGTTAGGAAAAGAAAGAACGGAACCCAAAAGGGCGTTACAAGCGACAGTGAAGGGGCCAACAGTAAAGTGGCTTTAAAAGAGGACACTAGGTCCTCAGGGATGGCGGACTCGAAGTCCGAAGCGAGAGGACCCGAGGGTTCTAGGAAACACGGAAAAACCGTGAAAGAACTGTCGCTGAAGGACCGCTAACAAAGTTGACGAGCCGGCTCCAGACGAGCGCTAAACTTGCAATCTCAACTGTAATTGCAAAAACACATAAATAAACATAAACAAGCCTTAAACAGAGAGGCGAGCCCAAACGGACGAAAACAGAACATAAAACAAGCCCTAAACATATGGGCAGACCCAAACGAGTTTATTGCTATAAAGCGTAACATAAGCCCCGGCGACAACCGGGAAGGCTCTGGACAGATCTGCAATTGTGGCGGCGGCGGAGACGGCGGCCACGTGGGGTGGTCGGGACAAATCCACAGCAGGAAAGGAGGCCAGAAGCCACACAATCCATACCAGGGAAAGCGAAAATCGGTGGCGAGGGGCGATAGGCGCCGTACGCGCCCCTAAAGGGGACGGCGCGTGAGATCCACGCGCGTCGCGTAAACGCATGAATGAACACGATTTGTTGCCTAAGCAGATGCGGGGTATGGAGGCGGAGATCACGGCATGCCGAGTCCAGCCATATGGCGCGTGTGGGGGTTAACTGAGCGGAAGCCGCTGAACGGCGACCAAACACCACCTGCAAAGAAAACACAACCAGCCTAAAAAACCAAATAGCAGATCTACCGAGACTAACCAGAGAGGGGGAGAAAGCAAACAGAAGAGGAAGAAGGGGGAAAAGAAAGGGGGAAGGAGGAGGGGGACGAGGGAGCCGAAGCTTCCTCCTCCTCCGGACCAGCTGCAATTTTTAAGAAACAGAGAGAAAAAATCTAGAGAGAGAAACGGGTGTGGGAATTATACTAACTCAATCGTTTTCAGATTATTGTAGCCATTTTGATTTTACTGGAACAAGTTATAAAACTGAGAATACCCCGGCTAATAATATTTCAATACCACCAAAATACATGGTACAATTCTCACACATAGGGTTGTCCCATTACAAGGGGAAAATCTTATTGCACTCTGGTCGTAACACAGTACTGCTGATCTGTCACAAATAATATTGGTCCACAATAATCAAAGCAAAGTCACCCGAAAAAGCCTAATAGAGATCAAAGCAAACGAACACAAAAGTATAGCACTATAGCATATATACTGACATCTGCAGGGGCTAAAGGCTGCAGCCTGCAGGCCGACCTTTATTCAAGTGCATGCATGTGCAGTTCTTCATGGTAGAGCCACACATACCAACCGAGTAATATATGGATGAATGGACGTACGATCACACTCGGGATAGTTGTTAGAAATAAAAAAAATTTTACTTAAGATAAATGAGACATCCAATTATGAAAAAATTCAATTGAATTTATTACATCTTATTTATGAAATTAAAAGATTATAAGGGTGACTTATTTATAAGCCAAAATCTTCCAACACCCTAAGCAATGTGGGATTACACCACATTTCAACACTCCTTCGCAAACTAAAGGTGGAGAAACTGACAAACCTTGAGTTTGGAGTTACAAAAATAATTACAGTAAAAAAATAATAACAAAAGTTGCCGATACTGAGCCGGGAAGTCGCCGGTACTGCGCCGGGAGGATACCGGTACTGAGCCGGGAAATTGCCGGCACTGAGCCGGGAGAAAGCCGGTGCTGAGCCGGGAAGTTGCCGGTACTAAGCCGGATGGTCGCTGGTACTGAGCCGGGAAAGTTGTCAGTACTAAGCCGGGAGAAAGCCGATACTAAGCCGGATGGTCGCCAGGAGGTAACCGGACTAAAGTCGAAAACCTTGCTTTGATACCATGTTAGAAATAAAAATTTTTACTTTAGATAAATGAGACACTTAATTGTGAAAAACTCAATTGAATTTATTACATCTCATTTTTGAAATTAAAAGGTTACAAGGGTGGCTTATTTATAAGCCAAAATCTTCCAACACCCTTAGCAATGTGGACTTCACACTTCAACAGTACTGGTGGATATTGTAGCTGGTGGGGAAAAATGGGTAAGGCTGGAATGACGTTGCCGCCGACGGGGATATCTGGAAAAGAAATTACTGGTGGTGGCAACCTGTACTCCGGATACTCTGGTACGTTGGGGATATCGAATCCCCCTGAAGGCAGAGGGGGAAATTGTAGGTCAGGAAAAGCAGGCAAGGTTGGAGCCAAAAGTTTTCGAGTAGCTAATGCTACATCAATGCTGGAAAATGACAAAGCGATGAAGAAAGCTGCTAAAACAAAGACACGATCAGATATCATCACAATATCTGTATATCTATCTGAATTCAAGGCCAATCGATAGGGGGATGCGTAGAGTGATGACTTTGTATGATAGGAGCTAGCGGAGAGCTCTAGGACAGTGAAGAGGTTTGTATAGTGTGTGTGGAGATAAGAACTCGCGGTCTTTGCTTTTACTTTTATAATATAATGGTTGCACAGGGGCTAGGATCCTTTAGCGCACATGTTTGATCTTTCACCGAACACTTCTAATAACAGTCTGTACTAGCTGTAAGCTAAGCACAAATCTGTTCGAATCCATCGACCATTAAGTCAGGATGACGAATTAATTAATGATAGGAGGTTTGGTGGGTTAGATTTCGTGCATGGTTGAGAATGAGTGGTGCTCCATGAAGGCCGGTGTACGAGAAATTCATCATGTCTGGTTTTAAAAGGCGTAAAATGTTGTTGTGGGTGGGAGCTCGGCAATTGAGTCTAATTAATTAACATGTCAGGAACAACTTGTACGTTGGTATTGATTAGAACAGAAACATATATAGCTGCTACCCGTCCGTTTGTTTGTACTTCCTATTACACGCTTGATTACCGTATTGCATGTTCTCTTTCCTCATACACGAGCAGTACCTGATCACATGGTATTTGTCTCTCCCATCCTTTTATCATGTGTGTATGCTGCGTGTACAGTTAATTTAAGTGGAAGGAATGGATAACTTCTGAAGCTTTTTAATTTCCTTCTATAGCCGCATGTCTCTAAACTTTGTAGGGCATGCATGAAGTACTCCACAGCCTCTTCCAATTAAGTGTTATGGGAGTTGCTACAGTCAGTGTACTGTCGACGGAAGATAACTCTCCTTCAGCTGCATTTTCAAATGTATAGCGCGTTGCAGAAAAACATCACTCCACCGGCCTAAACTCCGGCAAAAACTTCTGGTAACTCTGCAACCTTGGTTGCCCAACCTCTTTGTGCTTTAATATTTATAAGGGAAATGCTGGGCATCCCGCCAGCGTCCCGCCCGCGTCCCGCCAGCTGACGTGGAGCGGGGCCCAGCACTTGTACTCAGACCGGCTTAGAATTTTTTTTCCCTTTTAGTTTTAGACCGGCTTAGAGATAAATTTACGTCCCTCCCGCGATGCTCTCTCCCACTCAGATGCTCTCCTCATTTCAAACACGAAATCCCCAAACCCACGAACAGCCCCTTTGTGCACTTCAACCTGCAACAAAGTCGCACCCAGCTTCACCACTCGCTCTTCGACCCAAGAGCTGACCAACATCGCCCTACCCGCCTACCCACCCGCTCTCCCTCGATCCCATCGTCGGTGCTGCCGGAAGCGGGGGAGGAGGCGGTTACCTTATAGTCCCCAAGAGCGAAGAGGTATCTCGGCCCCTCGACTTCGTCTCCAGACTCGAGCTTAACTTTGGAGGTCGTACATACCCTAACACTTCCGCTTCAGCTACGTCTCGAGCTGTTGCTTCACGAAGGTATGCTCTCAAGTTTAGAAATGGCTTGAAATCTGTTCAGTTCAATATTTTGGTGCTATGTCTTGCACTTTCTGCAATCTTAGAATTTCCTTCAATCTCGTCCTTTGTTTTTTCTGCTGGTCGCGTATTCAGATCTGAATCTTGTGTGGCTTCTGCTTCCAAGGAGTTTGGTGCTCTTTTCCTTGACATATTTCTAATAGATACGTAAATAGAAAGTTTAAATATGCACTGATTATTTCCTTAATTTCGATCTAAGAGGAAGTTTTTGTTTCCTAAGTACGAATTGTGTTTGTATGTGCCCATGCTATTCAAGATTGAGTGTTCTTGAGCTGTGTTCTTTTGTTAGTAATAGATCTTAGCCGTCTGAAACCACTGCATATATGCAAGAGTAATGTTAAGACCGACTGCGTGGAATAGACAATTTTTAATGAACAGTGTGATAGTTTTGTTTCTTGGTCTCGCAAATGAAACAAATTTGCAACAATCTCATGTCCCATCATCTTTGCACCCTGCTGACATGAGTTCTTCATTTCAAGGAGCAACTCCAACCCCTGAAGTTTACCAAATTGACCAGCTGTGTATAGATCATTGTAAACTTGGAATGCATCTGTACTTAACTTGACATATGGATTGATTAATGATATCTATGATTGTAAAGGAGTCATAGCAATGAAAAGAACTCATCAATCAGAATAAAAGATTCGATGGTAGAGTTATTATTCCAGCAGCATTAATTTGTATTTTAAGAATAGTCACTCACCCGTAGAGCCGTAGTTCCTGCTACTTCCATGGCAGCATCACCAGCATTGGTAAAACGATTAACCCAGCCTATTAAAAACAATTTTTAACAAAATAATTTGCAGAAGCAATCATTCTCTTTTGAAATAAATAGGGGCCCAAAAAGACAGTCTCGGATCATAGTAACCCAACTACGTTCTGTTCTCCACAACTACATCGACAAGAAAGATACACAATGAGCATAGCTTGCAGAAAGTAAATTACAAACAGATTAAATGCCAGCAAGTAAGAAATTTGTACAGAAATATAACATGAAAGGGGTCTCCTTTCATACTAATTGACCCGACTAATTGACCAACAAGAATGAAGCATTTGTAGAAAGGTCTTACCCAGAGCTTCGGTCTAACGATGGCGACTACGATGAAATCGACGAACTGGTCTTTCATGGGAGAGAGCTTCGATCTGAGGAGAGAGTTGGTCTCATCTTGCGCCACTACTCCTTTATCAAACCCCTATCTTCCTCTCGCTCCGTCTCCTCCTTCACCAGCCTTGCCCCCCCACCACCGCCATCAAAGTCCCCACGGCCACATCCGAACCCCCATCACCACATTCTCCAAAACCAGAACCCATACTCACTTCTGAAGGAGGACCCAATCAAAATATGTTCCTCCCTCTGGGTAAAGACCTTTTCATCCCCACGCAACATATCCTTCCCCAACCTCACCGGCTTCCTCTCCAAGCTCGACCTCTGGGTCCTCGCCTACCAACGCTCCTGTGCTCAAGTGACTGGCACGTTCCCTCCCCGCAACGCCATATCCCTGGGTTAATTTCAGATTTCGTCTGAAATGAGAAGTATTGTGCCCCTTTTGATTTTGAAATGTTTGCGATGACCCGGTCTAAAACTAAATTCGTAAATCTCAAACCAGTGCACAGTAGTTCTGTTGGGCCCCGCTCCACGTCAGCCAGCGGGACGCGGGCGGGATGCCCAACATTTCCCTATTTATAATTTTATTTTGTTTGATTGGACAGATGTACAGGAAGTGGAAGATTGCGTTGATTCTTGCTCCAATAAATCTTGGCAAACGTAATACTTATGATCACGCCCAAAACATGCATCTCGATCTCTACGAGAATCCCCGGCTATAGTTTCGATTAAAAGTGATATCTTTTTTGTTTGCCATTTTATTAATGGCCAATGCCTAGCTATTATGATTTTGAAATCACTCTTTCCATGCTATATATATATATATAGTACTCATTCTTAAGAGCAACATTCTTGATTTTAGTCAGTTCTTCGTGAGATAGTGTGATAGGTCATCGGGTACTTTCTCTCTCTCTTCTGTCTAAAGGCTAAAAGAGGCATGAAGCAAAAGGAAATTAAAAGCAGAATACCAAACAAGGGAAGCAAATCGATAATAGAAACAGTAATAAATACAGAAAATTATAGTATTAATGTAAATCCAAATTCATCAAGACACTGCGGACGTAAAGATCAACTGAAAAAAACATGAAAGCCTCTAGTACTTGCCCAGCGATGCAAGAGAGGAAAAAGGCCTTCCGATATGAAATGCAATGTACTGTGACTGTGAGTCTGTGCTACTACATGCACCACGCAAAACGTAGCACAAACTCTTTTATTATTTAGAGAACAATAGACTAATTCTTCAAGGGCTGCCGGTTGCAGGTGGTGGGGAGAGGAAGGGAATTGAAGGAATTGTAGTAGGAATATTGGGGATGGTGGGAATGATTGGAAATGAAATGGGCTGGTTCGGCAGGTTGGGAAGTGGAGGGATAGTGCCGGGCTTAGTCAGAGATGGCACTGTGGTCGGCAGTGTCGGCTGTGGCACGGTTGGGACTGCGGGCACTGGCAGTACTGTTGGAAAGGAAGGCATAGGAGGCGACACTGAATTTTGCAGAGCGGGAAGAGATGGAAAGGTCGGTGGAGTGGGGTGAGTCGTTTGTAAGAGTTGACGAGCCGCTAGGCTGACATGGATGCTCGAAAAGGACAGAGCAATAAAGAAACCGCACAACAGGAAGTTGCATGCAGCCATTGATAAGTTTGATCTCACAAGGCAAATTTAGAACAAATGTGGAATAAGAAAGATCGGTGAGCAATCAGGAAGTTTGCGTTGGGTTTAAATAGGAATAAATTAGCGGTGGTGTTGATGGTTGGTGGTGTTTGGTTGGGAAAAAACTAAGACACCCTCAAAGCTGGCTTTCTTCTTGGTAATTCACTTCCTTACCCATGTCTTCCTGAATAAGCAACGCGTTGTTTCAGTATTGTCTCAGTATGCCACCAATACATAAGAACCGGACTAAATACATATATTAGTTCTAAGAGGTCAATCTAGATAAAGAAGTTCTGCGAGTCATAACAACCAAACACGGCATATTGATTCTATTTGCTGATTTTTGTGGAACATGGGCAAAGTACCAGAAGGTCACTCCAGTCTCCAGTTTTCTCCAACCTAACTTGGGCAAATTATCAACCCGATTGACCAAGGCATAAAACTCGCTTGCTTTAGTGACGGGCATCTTGTAAAACGCTTCACATTGGCTATACTCGATGCATTTTCCATTTCGAGCATCTTATCCTTGCAGCTCAACATCTTTACAATTTGCTCAACCAGCTGCACCAACCTTGCTGGTCACACCCACTTTCGCCTAACCCGAAACTGCGACCTGCGGCCTTCAATCCCAAGACGTTTCCACAGCCCACAGGGCTTAACTAAAGCACATACACAGTACACTACTTTCGACGGACAATCCTACATCTCACAGGCCCACATTGCCATCGACCCAACCATCTTCGGCTAAATCCACAATCGCTCCTCCTACTAAGGGTGAGCAAATGTTTTGGTTCAAACCGGAAATTTAAATTCCGGTTGCAAAATTGGATTCCATTTTAGAGAAATTCTGAAACTATAATCGAAACTGGAAATTTCGGCTGAATGTCAGAATTTTCGATTCCTGTATTTTTTTAAAAAAATAATAATGCAAGGCTTTTGAGCCCTAGTTTAAAAACAAAAAACAAAATAAGATGACCTGGGTCGTTTTAAGCCAGGTCACGCATGAATGAATGGAGTCAAAACTCCTTCATTCGAACTTCAAGTAAAATTTAGAAGAAAAAAAAGAACTTCAAGCAAAAAACATGGCATTTGAAAAACGACAGAACGTTGCCTTCCGAAATCTCCCCCCAACTGCCCACCATCGCCATCCCAGGCTCCAGCCCCCATTCTCCTTATCGCTGCCTCCTGAAACCTCTCTTTCTCTCTCTCTCATTTCTCTCCCTAATCTCTATCTCCCTCCATGCCATAGCCTCCCAAGGTTTTGGGTTTTGGGTTCGACCCATGATTAGAACCCTTGCTAAAGAGCCTTAGATCCAATACAAGATCAGGATTTGATGGTGTTTTTGATGTTCTTGTTCTTGGTTGTTCTCGTCTTTTGAGATTTGCAGTGAGGGTTTTTAGCCTGGTTGAGTCTCTGAAACTAAGATGATGGTTGAAGTTTCAGAGTGAGGTGGCCTAGTCTTGGAGCTTGAAGCCCCATATAGAGAAAACGGTTTCACGATTGATTCATCTCCATCCTCCCTCCTGAAATCTCTCTCTCTCTCTCACTCTCACTCTAATGAAATCGAAATTTCCAGATTTCGTTTACGGAATTAAAATGTTAGTTCTAGTGGTATCAGAACGGATTTCGGTTCCATTCGTTACCCACCTACTAACTGGCCCAATAACCCTACAATCTCAAAGCCCACGAGAGCAAAATTCTTATCCGCAAAATTTGATGAGAGTGCGTTTGCAAACTAATGAATTATCCCGCTAGGAAAAAAAACTCATGAATTATTCCAAAAATTTTCCCTATTTTTAAATTTTGGTTTGCAAAAATACTTAATTCAAAAAATTTAATAAAAAATGAGTGATAATAAAATAATCTCTCCCCCATTAAATCACTTATTTTCATTATCACAAACGTAAAAAATTACTCAAATAATCTATTTCTTTATTTTTTTTCATCAACTCTCGTAACATTATTCTTCTATTTCTTCATTTTTTTTTACCAAATCCCATAAAATTCTATTTTTTTCAGTGATGTCTTTCAAAACTCAATAAAACGTCAATCTTCTCAATTTTCACAATATTTCCTAAATATTTTACATAATTAAGGTTTACAAACGCATCCAGATTTCCTCTACCCTAAATCTCCCCTAGGCTGGCAAGGCCTTGCATGCACCCACTAGCTCTCGATTAGCTTTTGGATTGATAATCAATCTCGTTTTTTCCTTTTCTGAACTTTCTTGATGGTCGTCGTGCATTTTTGTATTGGCTAATTTCTGTGTAAAAATATGACAACTATCATTTCAAGAGATTGCTCATCCACTACGTTGGTATTGCTTATTCTCAATTAATATGACAACTAAAATGATATAATCTTAGTTTTTTCTTCTTAATTTAATATTTAATATTATTTACAAGTTTTCAAAAGAAGACCTTGATAGTTTGACTTAATTACACTATTAGTCTTTGAGGTATCGCAAAATCTCAACTTAGCTGTTAAGGTATTTTTCATCTGTGTGGAATTTAAAATGTTGTTTTTAGTCCTGCTCAGGCTTAATTACTAAATTCTCGCGATAGGGACCAATGAAATAATTAAATTTGATAATTTTGCTAGAGTAATAATATATATAAGTATTCTTTTATTTTATTTTCCTAGAGTGAAGAGCAAAAGAATTTTAGATTTAATGTGTATAGGACAAGATTATCAGCTTATTATTGTGGTTAAAGAAGGGAAAGAGAACATTATTAAGATACTTTAAAAAGATCCATTAAGATCCGGGGGAACACATGCAATGCATAACAACAAATGCTAAGCGCGTCTGCAATTTTTGTTAATATTTGTTTTTTCTTTTAATATTTGTCGTGTTAAATTAATAATTAGAGAAAAAAAAAACTATATGTCTAAATCAGATTTTTTTAAATAAATTAATTAAAATAAACCAGTCTGATTTTCTTGGGTTAAGTTGCTGGCTATGTCCATCTTTTATGAATTATATCAAAATAATATATTCTTTTTAGTGTAATTATCTGTCCTTAGTCTCTCTAAGGTTATGTTTGTGTTGTAAAATTTTTGGTATTGAGTTTAGTGAAAAACTTAAGAGGGGTAATTTTTTATATTTTTTTATGAAAGAAAGTGAGATTATATTGTAGTATTTTATTAGAAGTTGATGGAATATTTTGTAAAAATTTTACCGCAGACGCACCCTAAATACTCAAATATTGTATAATCTAATTTGTAATAAGTAATAATAATTAAAATTTTATCTTTTTGTTCTCTTGAGAGTTTCGTTCTTACTTCTTATATTGTCGCCTTACATTATCTGTATTTTATAATTTCGTCTGTAAATTTGAAATTTCTGTTTATTTTACTCCTTCTTCTGTTTATTTTTATTATTATTTTTTTCTAGTCTCGTCTTCATGTTAACAAATATGAGTTTACGAATCATTTCTGACTTCGGAAGCGTCCAAAAGTCAAAGCGTAAGATCGAACTTCATCTGCTACTTTTTTTTCTAAGCAACTTCATCTGCTACTTACCAAGATCGAACTTCGTCACGAATGGACACAGTACGGGTACCGAATCTGAACAATGGATAAAAAGAGATGTGCTGTGGATTGAACAAACTCACTACTGTTCACACTTACCTCCTCCTCCTCGTTTTTCTCCTCTGTCCTTCAAGAGCTTTATCGAAAAGATTTGATTTTGCGCATATCAGAGCAGGATAATATTTCCGATTCCTCTCTAATCTTACTGCGAGTTCGTGGATTTGATTTCTTTTGTTCAAATCAATGTTTTTGTTTTTGTTTTTATTCGTTGTGTTAGGTATCCCGTGTTTGGTCGCTGAGAAAACAGAATTTTTCGGAAAGAAAGAGAAATTGAGAATTGGGACTCAGAAAAATTAAGTAGTTTTGCTTATTTATGGAGGTGGTGTGCTATATGAATCAGAAACCCTTAATTGTGCCCGATTCAGCTGCGCGGCTTTTCTCTTTTCCTTTATACTTATTGGACTTATGTGGTGCGAACTAAAGCAAGACTGAACTAGATACTTGAAGAGTTTGTTCTTTTTGCTCTTTGCCCTTTTGAATTCCTTCAGTTTCTCATAGGCCAAACGGATGATTTAGGACGGTAGGCAGTGGTGGATCCGAGAATCCAATAGAAGGGGGTCACTCCTAAACAAAAATGACAAAATATTTTTACTACTTAATGCAAAAAATATCTTAAGAGTTAAAATATTAAAAATTAAAAACTAAAAATATTAAAAATATTGAAATATAAGTACAGTACTATTTGTTGATACTAAAATGTGGCAAGTGGACCACAAACAATACACATCGTCTTTTGATACACTATATTTCAACCACTCATTATTTTTGAACCATAACTCTTTACAACTCCTCATTGTATTCCCATATTGTTTTTTGGGAAAATCATGGTCAAATGGTTGACAATGACATTTGAGCAAATACTCTCTACGAACTCGATCTCTAATCTCAACATCATATTCTTCAATGAGTTTACATAACTTTGAGTCAGCAACACTATTATCCTCACTAAATTCAATACGAGGTCTTTTTGAATTAGGATTCATTTAAGAAATAGCAGTCACGTTAGGAGTACTAGACGACCATATGCTGACTGGCTTCTTTATAAAAAACTTATCAATTATCTAAATAAAACAAAACAAAACAAAATTCACCAATCTAATTTCATAACTTAATCACAGTTTTACAACCTAATCCTAATCACAATTTCAATATAATGCACAATCATCAATAATTCATCAATAATTATCCATCCGAATATCATCAATAAATTCATCAATCTAATATCATCAATAATTTATCAATAATTAAAATAAATTCATCACAAATTCACAAACATATAATAATCCTAATCAAACCCTAATCAAATATTCACAAATTTATCAACAATTCATCACATTATTAATCAATAATTATTCATCACAATATCATCAATAATTACTAATCAAATTCATAATCTCTTTAATAGAAAAATAATCAAATTCACAATAACCTAATCAAATGCATAATCTGTTTAATATAAACATAATCAAATTCACAAATTACTAATCAAATTCATAATCTCTATAATATAAAAATAATTAAATTCACAATAACCTAATCAAATTCAAAAATTCATAATCAAATTGACAAATTACTAATCAAATTCATAATCTCTTTAGTAGAAAAATAATCAAATTCACCATAACCTAATTAAATGCTTGGAGCCTTGAAGCCTTGGAGGAGGAGAGGTAGGGAGGGGGAAGGGGAGTGAGAAAGGGACTCAGGGAGGCTGTCGTTGACCGTTGGAGGTTGGCGTCAGCAGGCGGGAGGCAGATGTTGGTTGTTGGCGTCGGGAGGTGGGGAGCATTGGAGCAATCGAGCAAAGTTGCAGAGTGAGAGAGCACAGAGGTTGGGCATCAGGGAGAAGGGGGAAATTGTGGGGTGGGGGGAATTAAATCTTCACCCTCTGGTGATTTTTTTTTAAAAAAAAAATAACGGGTCGGGCTGGGCTTTACACTTATATATATATAAAATTTAAAAATTAAAATTTTTTCAGTCGATGGGGGCGCGGTTGCCCCCATTGTCTCTGTGTAGTTCTGTCACGCCCCGAACGGCACCCCGCAGGAAACGTGACAGCCGTGAGCTATTCTCCGGATAGCTCCAGCGTTCTTACTTACTTGCTTACGGCGGAAACATACAAGATCACGAGGGATTCGAGCTAAATCGTACATAATCAGGGTTCTCATTAAGTTTTCATACAAAATATATATAATATTTAGAATTCAATTAGTGACGGATCTCATCGATCAGGTCACCATAATCAAAATAAGAATAACATCCGGGACCTTCTAAGTCAGGTAGTCCTCCTGACTCTCTTCACCTGTGGCATTTGGAATGACACAATTTTTAAAAACACGTGAGTCAAAAAGACTCAGTAAGGGAAAGACATAACTTGAAACATGCTCTTGACTTATGCTTGCTTAATCATGAAAGAGAATAAACTTGATAAGTGATGCACATGCATGTCATGGATATGTACATGCTCTTGCTTAAATTCGGCCTCAGGCCCTTGAAAATTACTTATTCATACTTGTGCCACTATTGGCCTTTCACAACCATTCCATCTCTTTTACGTGTGGGCTCGCTCCATTTAACCCCTGAAGTCAGGGTTGTGCGTTCCCTTTGGAACCGTCTCCGATTTCCCTTGGAGACCTTACATTCGGTCAAGCTAGCGCACCTTCTCTCATTTGTCCTTCAGTGGCTAGACATGACCCTTGGAGGCACCACATCTTCTCAATGTCCTTCAGTATGGGTTGCACAGCCTCGTGGATTCACCCATCCTTCTCACAATTGTCCTTCGGTATGGGAGTCCATCTTGATGGTACGGTACCGACCAGTGCCCCTTAACTTAACTTATTGTTTCATAAAACATTCCATAATTTCCCATAAAATCATTGCATAAATATTCTCTTTAGAAAAATTCATGCAATGCACATGTCATGTCATGCTTGATCAAAATCTCATGCTTGTTCGTGAAGTGATGCAGTGTGTCATTCCAGTTTTGAAAAGAACCACTTACTGTCCACTTACAGTATCCACTTACTCTCGATCCTCCTTGGTAGTGTATAAAACACGTAGATCGCCTACAAGCGATTCAAATATTTCTTAGACTTTAAGAAATAGCACTTAATTATTAAATATATATATATACATATATCACTGAAATTATTTTAATCCTTTAAAGTATTTTATTTACTCTTCTAATATTATCTAAACTCAGGTTATTTAACCAATCTTTATTACAATGTATTTAGGTGTCTATTCACGATTAGGGTTAATCAATAATTAATAAATTTGGGATTAAACCTAAGTCTCCCATTAGTTAACGAACTACATTAAACCTTACATCAAACTATTAATAACTTAATCACACTTAAATCCTAAATTGGACCTTAACCCTCAATTAACCCCGAGTACTAACCCTAACTAGGGTTTCGAATATTTTTATTGCATGATCATGGTTCTTCAACATTTATTCCAATTAGTCTTATCCCCAATTTCAATTATCCAATACAACAATTATAAACCGATTATCAAAACTTACTCTTAGGGTTTCATTCCTTTATGACATTCGGCCAACTCTTGTTTTGTGCATCCCTTAATCACAACATTAACTCCAAGGGTGATCCCATCCTCCATTCAATCAATTTCACAACCTAGGATCTAAGAATCAAAACACAAACATAAGAGATCAAGCACTAACCTATTCAGCCAGCACACTCATTTTCCAAATAGTCAAGTTTTCTTTTGTTTCTTTCAACTTGCATGCATCCTTTTCACTTCATAATTATCTACCATACATTAGGCCAATAATCTAGCATATAACAAGACCAATGACCAGATCCAATTATCCACAAAAAAAATCTTGGAACCCTAGGTATACTATATTCGGTCTTACCTCATAATACCACCTTTTATACTTAGAAAATTTATACATACATACTTTGCACTCTACAATCCATCTTAGCATGTATTTACTTCACATCCTCATCATTCATGTATGGCATGTTCAGATCTAACATTCAAACACATATACGATCATAGATCTAAAGAGATTCACAACTTACAACTAACATAGGCTTAAATCCAACATCCTTTAACATACATTATTTTCCCTTTGCATTTTATCACCTATCTTGCATATATCATCTTCATATCTTCATCATTAATATTCACATGACTAGATCTATACTTTAGACACATCAACAGCCCTAGATCTAAGGAAATATTCAACTTTCATCCAACAAAACATAACCTAGGTTAGATCTAACTTCATCTAATATACATTGTCTATTCCTTGCATTTTTCCAACATTCAATCTTAGATCTAAAGCATATATGTCCAGATCTAACACTTGCACATAACCATGTTCAAAATCAAACTAAAATAGAACATAAAAACCCAAGATCCACCCACATAAGGTTCGACCAACAATGGAGATGTAAGATCCATATTTACCTTGTTGTTCCTTCTTCTTTCCCTTTGATCCTTTGAAAGCTTCTCCCCCTTTTCACCTACTAAGCAACTTAAGGCTCTTAGTCATTCAGATCTCACCATATCCAAGCATAACAACTCAAACCCTAAGATCTAAACACAAGAGAGTTCGGCCATCAAGAGAGTTTTTTACCTTAGTGCTCCTTTGTCCCTTTTTCTCTCTTTCCTTTGCAAAATACCTCTTTCACTTCACTTCTTCTTCTCCTTTCTTCTTCTTTGTTCTTCTTCCTTGTCCTTCTTCTTCCCTTTACACAAAATCCCCTTGATCCAAGCTCAAATCTCAGCCTTTTGGTTCAAGGGTTTTGGCCTCCCCTTGATTTCTCTCCTTTGGGTATTCGGTTTCTCTCTTCTCTTTGGTGTTTGGTTTCTCTCTTCTAGGCTTAGTGTTGGTCGACCAAGGTGACCTAAATGAGCTCATGTGAAGGGGGAAAAAGGGTGTAGGCGTGTGAGGCAAATGGTCATGCATCTAGCCATGATTTTCGGCCATGACAATTATTTCCTCTTCCATGTCATTTTTCAACTTTTCCATTTCTTGTCTCCCTCATGTCTCCATTTCCTTTCTAGTATAACTCTTTGCACCACAAATTCAAATCTCCTATGTCATTCACGTGTGTCCTCCCCCACCACATAAATCCAACTTCTATTTTGAGACTTGTTCCACCATTTAGTTAATTTGGTTGAATTCCAACTACCTAGTTTACTTAGTAAAATAAATGAAGATTAGCACTACTAATCTCATATTATAAACTTGACTTCAAGGCCCATTGGGCAGCCCAATAAATCCTTAATCCAAGGCCCAACATTACCACCTAAAGCCCAATTCATAAGCCTAAGGGCTTAGGCCCAATGTTCAACTTCCTTAAGGCCCAATAGCACCATTACAAGGCTCATTGCCATGGGCTTCATGGCAACCCAATATCATGCTTTCCCAAGCCCATCTCCATGATTATTTTGGCAGCCCATTAACATGCCATTATAAGCCCAATATACACCAAATGTTATAAGCCTCATGGCAGCCCAACATCACACTTCAAGGGCCCATCATCACATGTACTTGGGCAGCCCATATGTCATAACATCAAGGCCCAAATACATCCAATAACCGGCCATAAATGGGTAGCCCAATGTCAGCCCATTATTTGAGGTTTCTAAGCCCAACATGCAAGTCTTAATAATCCAAAATTATTCATAAGAAAATCCTTCAAAAATTAAAATCAAGAATATTGAAGGAAAATTTACAATTAATCTAGCAACATGAAATTGGTTACTATAAAATTTAAAATCTCATCCATAGCATTTAAATCATAACATCACATTTTAGAAATTCAAAATAATTATACATATATTTTATTAACATAAAATCATGCCTTGGCCAAGCAAGGTTTCTTCGGGGTCTTACAAGTTCCGCCCCTGACTGTAGGATTTTATTCGAAGTTGTAACATGTTTTCGTTATACGTTTCAAAAATGTTCTAAGTTCTGTTATCTGTTTACGGAGGAATCGTGTTAAGAGTAAGTATTCTAGGAAAAGAAAAAAAAGTCGACCTTCAGTGGCGGAGCCAGAAAATCAATCAATAAGGGGCAAACTCTTAAAAAATAAAAAAAAATATATTGTAAAAGTTAACTTATAAAAAATTAAGGACTAAAAACACTAACAATACTGAAATACACGCTATGAGTATTAGACGACTTTTTTATTAAAAACTTATCCATTATCTAAACAAAATAAAAGAAAACAAAAATCATCAACCAATTAGTGGTAATAACATTAAAGATTAAATTCTTGTTGTTCAAGACACCAATGAGAGCACCAACTAATCACACAATATATATATATATACTTAGTAAAACATAACACATAAATGAAAAAAAAGTATTTCACAATCATTTTCAGCACTATAACTCTTCAATTCCATAAATGAAGTACTTACTTTTGCTGCCAGAAAGGATGTGTTCATTGCTCAAAAAGTCATGTTGAATTTGTTGGGATCTGCAAAAAGAAAAATAGAACACATGAATGAGAAAAAGAATCAATTATTGTGTTTATTTTATTCTTGAAAGACAACAAGAGCAAAACAAAGCATATTGGAAAAAGAATCCAAAGGATCCAAGGGCATAGAGCTACTTCTCACTCTTGCTATAGTTGTCTTTTAGTGTGACAATTTTATTGAACACGAGCTTCTCCGGAGTGAAATCTCTATCAACAACAAAATAACCTGGAATTGCAAAGAGAAAATACATACTTGGTAAATGATAATGGAAAAAGAATTAGAACAAAAAGCTCAATTTTACGGATCCTAACAAATTAAGTAGAAGCTAAGAGGAGAGAGAGGAGCTAAGAGAGAGACGAAGAGGTCAAAGCGTGCGAGAGGTGAGGGATGAGGGGATAAAAAAAGTAGAAGTTTCACCCTTGTTAATTTTTTTTTTTTAAAAAAAAGGGGCTGGATTGGGCTGGGCTGGACTTCTTGGGACTTAGGGGGCCGAGCGGAGGCATCTTGGCAGGTAAGGGGGCGGGCTAAATTTTGAGTGGGCCAAGGGGCAGGCCTTTAAAAATAAAAAAATAATAATTGGGGAGAGCCATCCGGGGCGGTGGCCCTTGTTTGCCCCCTTGCCTCCGTCTGTGCCTATCATGCTTATTCATTGAGATTTCCCATGATATAGATATGATATATGTATATCTGATCTACGATGGATGTAAGTATATGTCTGTTATTTGTGTCTGCTTATCTATATGAGTGGAGTTCCATGATTCCCGGGTCATCAAGTGATGAGATATCGATTTGTTGAAAGGGCATAATGAAAGACAAAAGAAGGGGCGGGCCAATGTGGGTAGTGGTCAAATTTTGGATGCTTCCAAGGCCGAGTCGAGTGATAAGGCGGCAGTGGCTACTGGCGGTGCAAAGAAGAGGGGCGCGACTGAGTTAGGGAAATTGGATTTGAATGTGGAGTTTAACAATGAGGTGGAGGACCCCGCAAGAGAAATTGATGCTGTAAATGGGGAGGAGGAAAAAATTGTAGGGATTGGGGTTTTTTGAAGGTCTGGACGAGTTCTTAAGTAACTTGCCGATTCTTAAAGGTTACAGACTACTCGGTGAAGTAAGACTCATTGCTTGTCTTGTTGTAGCTGTTATTCTACGTTCATATGTTGTAGAACTGCTATGTATTTTGTTCAGTGGTTCTTATTTTCTAAATCAGTTATGTACTTCCGATGTGATTTGCTCCTAGTCGGTTGTATAGCTGATATGCAATGAAGTGGATTGTATCCTCCTCTGTCCTTATCCTTTGCACATATAGACTTCCGAAGCTATTGAATGCTCCTTTACAGTTTCACTCAGGACACCATTTGCAAAATCTTGTTGACATGTAAATTTTGAACCCCGTTCTCCAGATGAAGTTGTCCAAATGCAGGGAAAGAAAATAAACATAGTTTGCAATCATGGTGTTCATAGAATATCACTTCCATGGGGATTCTGCAACTGTTGTATTAGTTCTTTACTAGAAGATGATGAAAGCCATGATATCAAAGCTGAGTGCTTATATTTTGTTTGGAATATAAATGGATGGAGATTGGCTTCCAATGGCACATAGAGCTTTCCTTATTATTGGTGAACTTGTTCGGAGCTGGTTCCCTTGTTGGTGAGCTCAGTAAACAGGATTGTTTTGTGTGTTCAGTAAATCATTATGGCCATGTTTGGGACGTGGTCTCGGATCTGTTTCCACACTCAAATCCGGTTTGTGGACCTGAGATTAATATTTGCAGTGTACATATTCTTATTTCGGGTTTTCTTGATTGTACTGCCATTCCGGACTGGATCCGGCACAATGTGACTTGATGTAGCCAATTTTCTTTGGAATGCAATGTTTATTCAGAAAAAAAAGAGGCACCGTCTTCAAGGGCTTGAAATAGGTGTGTATGTGGTGTTGTTATTGATCTTGGAAGCTTAAGTTATGGAAAATTCCTTTTAACTTCACGTGAAAGAAATTGCTGAAGAATATGATCCATTCCAGATTAAAGAACTAGTTATCCTTGAGAGGTGGGTATTGAGCACAAGTGAGAAAGAGATTGGTATTTGGGAAGAATATAAGATAAACAGGGAAAGAGAGAACCTCTTGTGGTGTCCAAATGAAATGAGACTATCGGAAGCAGCACTTGTATTTTCGGGCCAGGTTGTAACTTTTCATGACATTGTTTAGTAATTTGCTTCTCTTTATCCTTGAAACACTTGCTGCAGAGATACAAATACTCACGGGTCACGAAGTAGACAGGTTTCTGATAATTTGTGGTAGCATTTAAATTAATCAATTCTTGAAAATAAATAAATAAACATAAAGAAAACAAACAAACAAACGAATTAGACAAGTTCCTGATGCCAAGTTGGCATCTCAAAGGAGAAAATAAATAACCACAAAATTGGAGCACGCGCGGGTGAAGAGACGCATGAATGCATGATGATGGTGTAGCGTTTTCAGTTCACATCTGAAAGTGGAAAGTCGGACACCCCCTCTTTTTTTTTTTTCTAAGCAGTCGGACACCCCCTCTTGGTAGAGCTTAGTTGGCCACTAAATGCTATCCATCAAAATCCTGGCCCCATTTTTTTAAAACTTCGGTTTCTCCGTCTTTCTTGGAGACACAGTCAACTGTTTCTGGATCCAACCGACCAACTCATCTGTGCCCTTTTTTTACCTCTCCCAATGCTTCCTTCTCAGTCCATTCGCTGCCACGTTCCTTCCAACACTCTCTCAGAATCCTCTTCACCTCCGACCTCTCCAATGGCAACTCCTTTCCCAACCTCTTTCTCACAGCTCGTCGGTTCTTCTTTGGATGTTCCCAGAGCTTCGTTAAAGGCGTCAACGGTGGTTCCTGCATGCTCTCTCTCTTTGAGGCTTTTGTTTTTTATTTTAATTCATTGTCATTTTGGCGACAGATCTTTGGTCCTAAGCTGAAATCGGGAGAGCCAGGGCAGACCCATTTGAGAGCATGGAGTTCTTTTAAGTAAGTTGCTGTTTTGATTAGCATGGTTTCAAATTGTTTTAATTTCATTGCTGCCATGCAGTTATTCTATTAGTCTTTTGAAGTAGTTTTAACTTTTTAATATCTGAAGCTCCTTTTTATGTTCTTTCTAATTAAAGGTTGATGTTGATGCCCAATGATTAGATAAAGATTTACCCATTCTGATAGAAGTGAGAATGCCTGAATTTGATTTTATTGGTCAAAATAAAATGTCTTTCTTTTTCAATCTCGTAACAAAAGGTTGCCCCTCCCAGAATTAATGATTTTGGAGGGAAAATTATAACCTGGGTCTGCTTAAAAAAAATTTAAATAAAGAAAAGAAAAGAGAGAACAAAGAACTGCGAATACAAAAAGCAAAGCAAATTTGAACCTGGTTCCGAAAATTTGCATTACAAGGATGGAGATTTCCTTTTTGTTTTGTACAAATCATATTTCTTTTGTTTGAGTGGCATCCCTATCCCTGCTATAAATCCATTGTTGTAAGACTGCTTTGATGCTTGCAGGACTGATCCACATTTAGAATTAAAGGCTTCAAAGGAGCCCCTAGGACTAACTCAGCAACTTGACAGTAACAGGCTGGAGAGCGTGACTGAAACTGAAAATGGCTGTGATCTGTTTGAAGATCTGAAACATCGGTTTCTAAGTTTCAAAAAGCAACAATTCGAGTAAGCAGGAAATTACTGGCCTGAGGTTGCTGGGCTTTGACCAGTTAGTTTTCTTCCAAAGTGACTTGTATTATCTGCACAGGGAAAACTTGGACCATTTTCAAAATCTAGCTCAGGGTCAATCACCGAAGGTGATAACTCTCTTTTTTTAAACCTACTTGTACTGATGTCAAGAAAAACTTGGATGGACAACCTCCCAAGTTTATTTTATGAGGTACCTGGATGGGTGACCTATGAAAACTAACAAGTTTCAGAACAGTTCATTATTATTGCTTGTGCAGACTCTAGGGTTTGCCCCTCATACATTCTGGGGTTTCAACCAGGGGAAGCATTCATGGTCAGAAACATAGCAAATCTGGTGCCTCCATTTGAGGTGCATATTTTCGTGCGGCATTTGGTTCATTTTGAAATTCTGTCTTGAACAGATACGCATTGAGGTGACAAAGTCTTTCCCCCCTTTCTTTCTTTGTTCTTTTTATGTGCAGGCTGGACCCTCAGAAACAAATGCTGCATTAGAATTTGCTGTAAACTCTCTTAAAGTAAGTATTTCGTACCTAGATTTCTAGCGCACAGGCTCCTTTTGACCCATGACACATGTATCCAATGCGGTTTCTTAAGTATGGCTTTTTGATTTGGAAGTGGTGGTGACCAAGGTGACACAATGACTCACTAGGTGCTTGTAACTATGTGTAGTTGGTGATTACTCAGAGCAACCGGCTGATAAAAATAGGGGAGCAGAGTCAATAAATACCACGCGAAGTTGTCTTTAATTCTTACAAAAACTGCAAGAATACATTTCGGAGAATGAGCCTGCACCTACAAGAAAAAGAAAAATGTTAGGAAATGGAAGTATGTTTTGTGGTTGCAAAGTTATTAGAGGTAATTTAGATGTACGAATTCAAGCATCATAGTCCAACGCAAAAGTTGCTTGCAAATTGAGAGAATATCAGTGCAGAAGTTCCTCGAGCTTATCAGTAGACTTTGTTGCTTGCCAAGACGTAAATCTGTTCTGGCTGCATCTTTGGCATCTTAAATTCAACCACAAAATCCAGCGATTTTTTTCCCTGTGAGAAGTGATAATTTCTATTGCAGGTTGAGAACATATTAGTCATTGGCCACAGCTGCTGTGGAGGCATTCGTGCCCTCATGAGTATGGAAGATGAAGCAGATTCAAGGTAATTAAGGAAACACTGGTCTTTTCCCTACTAGTATTTGCATGTATTTTTTAGAGCACTTCTGAGAAATGTATTAGTAGTTGACATAGATAACAGTGCAGACATGTTTGTCTAAACTCTTCTGTACAGTAGCTTTATCAGAAGTTGGGTGTTTGTTGGAAAGAATGCAAGGTTAATTACAAAGTCTGCAGCTTCCAACCTAAGTTTTGACCAGCAGTGCAGACACTGTGAGAAGGTAATTTGTTTCATCCTGAATTTAGAGTTTCCAATCCCATGGTATGACGGTTTGATACAGACAGATATTCACATATTTGTTGTGCTAACAGTGTAAAGGTGTCCTCTAATCTGGAATTCAGGAATTGATTACTAGGTTTGATGCCTCCTGTATCTGAAGAAAAGGACGCCTATTGGTGCAAAGACAACCATACTATTCTGTGAAGTCACACTAGAACTTCTCTCTCTAATGCACTAAGGGAAAAAGTGGGGATGGGCAAGTTAATGGGTTTCGATGGTTGAAGGTTGTGAGAGGAGGTTTTAGAAACAGAATAGCATGCAATTTCGTGAAAAGAAGGGCATATGGTTACTTAATATGGCTGTTAGGTTGAGATAGATAAACCCTTCCTGCCCTTGCAGATTAATGATGATCCGACTATTTTTGTTTGCTTCAAGAGTTTAGATAGATAAATGGTTGATTCCCTGTGGTCAGAAATGGGTTGAATCTATTTGCACGAAATTGGGCACATAAGTGGGGTAGAAATACAAGCTAGTTCCCTAATAGTGAGGCTAATTCTACTTGCATGTATGTTGTGCATATCTTTTAAGAGTTGGATCTTTTGTGTGAGAGGTTTTTGCACAAACTTCATGCAAATATAGCAGCTCCCATGATACTAATTATAAGTGGCTCTCTGATAGTATAAGATAACATACCAGATTCGTGAAAAATTTGTTGCTGTGTCGTGCGTGTCTGAAGGCTCTTACACATTTCTATAACTCATTGCAGGAATCAGTCAACCACTCCTTGTTAAACCTGCTTACTTACCCGTGGATAGAAGAAAAAGTGGCCAAGGGGCAACTCTCTATGCACGGTGGGTACTATGACTTCGTTGACTGTACATTTGAGAAGTGGACACTGGATTTCGAGGGTGGCAATTGTGAAAGAAATGGCAGAGTTGCAGTCAAAAACCTACATTATTGTTGCTGAATTCACCTGAAAATAGCATACCATACCACACTGCATAGTGAATTCTCTTGTCATTGTAATTCTTTTTATTTGTGTCCCTTTAGCGTTTATTATTGGAAAGTGGAGCCACAGGAATGTGTAAGACATTGATTGAGAACAGATTGTAAAACTCTAGCTGCCCGTTGTGATGCGGCGGACAGTTAATTGAAAGGACTTCTAAGCCTGCTTGGCTGAAGGGGTAGCTGCTTTCTTGGTCGTGCGATTTAGTAGAATTATATTTTTCACCCATAAAGTAGTGACATATTGCACTGTAAACTAACAGTTTTGATACATTGCACCTTCCAACTACCAATGTTCGATATTTTTTACTCTAAATTATTCACTTTGACACATTACACCTTTCAACTACCAATGTTATACATTTTGCACCCTCATTTCAACAATAATACTCCCAAAATTTGATGATTTGACAATAATATCTTCAATATATTCCAAGTGGGTCGAGGGCATTATTGTCATTTTAGTCTAAAATTTTGATACAAGGCGTAAAATATCTAAGATTGGTAGTTAGAGTGTAATGTCTCATACATAGTAAATTAGGGTGCAAAATGTAAAACTTGTTGTAATTCGTGGGTAGAAAATGTATTTTTCTTTAGAATTAATCTTCGGGTATGTTCGTATGCAAAAGTATTATTAACAAAATTTACAAAATTAACATCCAAAGTCTTAAAATTTTGTACACAAATATCAATACCTTTTACACAATCTCTAACAATTTTTCAAACAAATTCCAATAACTTCTAAAAAAAAATTATAACAAATATTGTCTCCATATTTTTTTACCTAACTACAATACATTTTTATTAAATAATTACATCAACTCATCTCTCTACAACTTTTTACAAATTATAATAAAAAATAAATATCTTTAAAAATATTCACTAACTTTTACATAAAATCATATAAAACTTTAAAATTTACGTAAATATACACAATTTTATCAAAATTTTAAAAATCTTATCATTTTTAACTAAACCTAAACTAGCACATCATTAGTATCAAAATCGATGGACGTCAATTCTCATCTCTCTCTTTGACGCTGCAACAAGTCTTTGGATTTACCTTTAAAGACGAGACTTGAGGGTAACTTTTTGTTGAGAAAGGCTAGTGAGCACTGAGCAGACAGCATTGTCAAATTGTCAACGCGGAATGGAACTAATACACGATTCTTTTATTCCTTGATTTCTTTTTCTTTTTTTTTTCTACGCTTATTCCTTGATTTCTTAAAAGAGAGGAAGAATACAATTTGTTCTTTTTTTTCTCTCTCTCTTCTTCTCCCTCTACCAACGATCGAAACTCTGACCAAGCGTGGACTTCACAACCCACATACCACCCGGGCACAGAGAACGTCGGTAAGAATACAATTTGTTCGAAGGAAACCATGGGGCCACAGAAAGTTTCTGTATGGCTCCGAACCCGAAGAAACGGCGATCGATGAAAAAGTATAGAACTGGAACAATATTACAGTAGGTTCCGTATGCCTAGTTACCTTCCCCGTTCTAATTGTCTACTTTTGTTCCGAAATACATTTTCCAACTGCAATTGCCGGGTACGTGTTTACAGACTTAAAAGATAATACTTGGGTCATGTTTTGGTTAGAAATTTTTAAAGAAAATTTTCGAAAAGTCAAAATTTTAACACCTGTTTGCACCAACTTTAATATTTATCTCTCTTTCTTTTTAATAAACTCTCTTATTCTTTTTTTTTTTATATAAACTCATACTTTTTTATTAAAAATTTTCATCAAATCTCTACTCTCCTCTCCGTATTTTTTAACAAACTCTATTAAAAATCATTTCACAATAATTTTTTTAAAACTTTTTTACAAACTTTTTAAAAATTCTCTTAAAAATTTTAAAACTCATAAAATTTTCTGTTACAAACTTAAAATTCTTAAAACATTTACTTTCCAAACATTCTAAAACTTGTGAGTGAAAGACTTAGGCTATGTTTGGTTTATTTCTCAAAACCGTTTTTATTTTTGTGTTTTTTTAGAAGTAGTGTAGATTCAGAGTCCTAACTATTTGTACAAAAGCAAGCAAACATTACCATTAAAAAAATAATACACAACTGAAAAGTCATTCACTTTTACTTTAATTATACAGTGGCAAGTGCCTTAACTTTTCATATAAAAACTTTTTTGACTTATCAAAAAAATAATAAAAAGATCTTCCATCATCTATTTTTATTATAATAAATATAATAAATTAATTCAAATTATTTTATTTTTTATTAACTTCTATAAAATTATATTTTATGTTATTTTATTTTAAAATTCAATAAAATTATCTTGTATCTAATTGTAAACTCATGAGTGAGATCTTTAGTACGATTCTAAATTGTCAAAGAAAACTATTTGGGCTACAGAAGTTGATGTATGGCATACCTCAACTTAAAGGTGATCTATATAAGAAAGTATAGAACTGGAACAATTTTTTCCGACGGTGGGAGGAGCTCCGGCTCGTCCACCGCCCCCATCCTCCCTCTCCTCATCTTCTCCATCTCTGATCCCTGTTTCTCCTCTCCTTCCCTCCTCTTAGCTTCCTTTTTGGTCAGAATCTTAGTGGTTAGATCCCAATGAATCTGTATGTCATCGGTGGACACATCTTGGCTAGACACCGCCTACTCCTCCCGGCGAGTTCAACCGCTCCAGTCTGGCATCATTTGGATGGCGCGTGGTGTCTCACGCGTCTGACTTTGTACTTCCTTTCCGGCCTGTTCTCAGCGGTATTAAAGGTCACACGCCTCTTGTGCGACTCCTGCTTCCTTTGGCAAGCCTGGTGTCACCAAGTCGCTGCCTTTCGGCGGCGTGTGGTCACCAAGCGCCAGTGGCTGCTTTGTTCCTTGCCACACATCGTCATCGTTTTGCCTATCCGCTTGTCTAGTGGCTCTCTGATTCTGTTTTTGTTGTAATTTTTGTTTTTATTGTTTTGTGTTGGGTTGGTTTGTGTTTTATTTTTTGTTGTTCTGTGTTGTTTCTTTCGTTGTTATTGTTTCGGGTCCGCGGTGGGCTTCTTTGATCCCTTGTGGATCTTTTCCAGCCCTTGGTTGGAGCTTACTATGCCCAAGTTGTGGTGCTTTAACTACTGATTTGTCTAGATCCTGATAGTTTTTTTCTACTGGGTTCGGCCACCGCTCTCACTATTTAGCATGAAGAATATAATGATTTTTAGGGGTGGGAAAAACTTTCGCCAATACTTGAATTTCAGTTTCGGTATCGGTTTCGCCCACCGCATACCACTCGGAACAGGAGCCGGAGCAGGTATAGGGTTTACAAAATTCACGGTGCCGGTAATTCCCTGAAACAGGGCAGAATTTTCTGTACTGGGGTTTTTTTTAAAAAAAAATCAAAACGCACAGTTTTTGTTCTAGGGTTTTTTTTTCAAAACCCTCCCCGAACTCCCCCTCTTCACAATCGACGTCTCTCACTCTCTCACTGCTCATCTCTCTCTCTAGTCTTGGTGGTTGCTGACTTGTTGTCTGCCTCACTCAGTCCCTCTGCCATGTCACCGTCAAAGGCCAAGGGCCAAGGACGCTTGCCCTCTGCCATTTACAGCCCCTCTCTCTCTCTCGCTCTACCTCTGCCCTCTTTGGTGTCTTTGCCTCTCTGTTTAAAGTTTTAGTTTTTTTTCAATTTCATTTTTATTAGAATCAATTTTTCTTGATTTCATTATTTGTTAACTAATAAATTTTTTTTAGTGCAGGTTACAAGATTGACAGATTGTGATTTGTGAATTTGTGTTGTGTCGTGTGTGGTCAGTGCACTGCATTGAGGTAAAAAATTTGTTCACTTATTTAGTTAATTATTTATTGTAGTTCATTAGTTAATTATTTATTGTAGAGTATATATTAGATTAGGTTGTGAAACTGTAGATGATGTGCTTGATTGGAGAATTTAGTTTTATTTGATGTTGTGAATTTATTTGCAATTGGAGGATGGACAGTGGGCTTGAATCTTGATTGATTATTTGATTGTATATGAGTATATATTATAATACAATTTAAATTTTCTTTTTATTGTTTGAAATTGTTCAAAAAGGTATCTGATTGAGCCTTTTTGAAAATGTCTTGATTGATTGTGAAATTGTTAAACAATTAGAGTATTAGTATGTTTAATTTTAAAATGACTTATATTGTGAAACCACGTCTGAGGTTGATAAATATATGATGGAGCCTCCTCAACTTAAGACTGATGATTTTGATATTCTGGCTTGGTGGAAAGTGAATCAGTTTAAGTTCCCTATACTTGTCATTCTCATTACAACCGTGTCATCTGAGTTTGTCTTCAGCACATGAGAACGTGTATTGGATGCTTTTCAAAGCTCTCTGTCTCCGAAAACAGTGGAGTGTCTTATATGTGCTCATAATTGGTTGCAATCTGTGGACATTCATGAAGATGTTGAACGTAACCTGAGATTGGAGATGGAACAAAATATTTGGAAAAAAAGGTACTGCTTTCTTTGCTTCGTTTATTTTAATTGTTACATGTGTTTTTTAAAATATTTTTTTTTTCTAAACACTCTTTGTTTCCAGACATGACTAATGACCCTACACAATTGATGTCTATTATCTCGGTCTCCAACATGGATATCGTAACTCTTGACGTGAACGATTAGAGAGAGAGATCGTTTTTCATTGTAATTCTTACAATATGGGTATTAGAGTATAGGTTCTATTATTCTATAATTTAGACTTTAGGTGTTAGTATATTATTTTTTGCTTTTAAGGAAAATGCTCATAATATTAGATTAATATGTTAGACTTAGAATCTTAGATAATGAGATTGATTGGTAATTAATAATTTAGATTTTAGAGGTGTGTTGTATTTTGTTCTTTATTTACTATGAGTATGCAGTTAACATAAACAATTATTTTTAGATTTAGATTTTTTTAATGATGGACATGGTGTTGTGCACATATTTTATAATTTTCATTATTTTGTAAAGTTTATCATTTTGATATGGTGATGTTTCATTGTTTTGAAAATGGAAAGTATCAATTAAGTGTTATGTTATGCATTAGTTAAAATTTAAATTAGTTTAGTCATTAGTGACCAATCTTTTGTAGTTGGTCATTAAATATTATGGGAATAAATAAAAAGTTCATACAAAACTAACACTACCATAATTATATGATAGTGATGTTTTGATTAAATAACCAACATTTTATTCCATTCAATTCATCTATCCAATTTATAATATTTGTAGATTTTTTTTAGAATGTAAATTTGTATTATTTGTAGATTTTATTTATATGTTTATTTGTAATTTGCAACTTTGTATCATTTTTCTTTCATTCATGTATGTATGGATTTATTAATTTAATGCAATCTTCAATTATAGAATTGTAATATGTAAACGAATAAAAAGTATTGGATCCAACATTCAACTAAATTTTGTCATTTTGGATCCAACATCCATCTTTAAAAACTCTGATTGTGAAAACCTAAAAAATCAAGCCTAAGACAAAATTGTGTAATAACTAATAATTTCAAAAAATTAAGCCCAAAAAATTAAAATTTTGAACTCAAAACGGACCCAAATTACTATGAAATTCCAACAATTGTCAAACCGGGGAGGCAATACCGGTACTCACCTTTAGGGATTTTCTCCTATCCTTTCTCAGATGCTGCCTGATTATTTTTAACCTGGCGCCTGTATACTTCGGTTTCTGTTATGAAACTTTACTTAGGAAAAAAAATAACAGCATGTTCCGTACATGAAGTTTTCTTCCTATAAAATCTGCAGATCATGTAATAGTCGACCCAGTTAAAAGATGTACGTTAAAAAATGGTTAAAAACATTTGTTTATTACTTTTTCCAAGAGGATACATCCAGACCAGTAACTCCAATCTAGATGAGTCGTGCGGACATACATGTAATAGTGTACAAATATGTCATGATTTCTGTCACCGAGACGTGGTTAACTGTACGGAAAGCAATCTCACCGTAAAAAAGAAGACGAATTTACGTCTAATCTAAACCCCTCAGCCATAGCCATAGGTGCTGATTGAATTACCTTCACTTTTCATCAAGAATCACTTTTCATCAAGAAATTAATCAGAAAAGTTCTAAAATTGCGAGTCTTGACCATATACAAGGAATCTCAATCTAAAAGACCTTCGTGACTCTTGTATCTGGTTTCGAGTGAAAATCAACAGCGCTGCAAACGACAACAGCCGAGACAGCAGGCAAGAAAAGCAACGCCCGGTAATACTGGCCCCATCCCTGTATGTCCCACCTTGCAACTTGTAAGGTCAATGAGCTTGGATGGGTAGGGTTCATGATTCTTCTTTCTCACAGCACAGAGCTTACGGGAGTTAAGGTTGGTTTCAGATCATTCTCGGCTACATTCGGCAAAGTACCGCTCTTTTTATCCTGGTTTTTGGAAACATGGGTTTCTTTTATCCATTGTTCTTACTATAAATACCAGCCTATTTCTCCCTCTCCGCACGTTTTGCATGTGCAGAAATATACTTCATCACTAGAAGACTTAGTAGGGGATCTGCTAAATTAGATGGCCTTTGGGTAAAAAGCACCTTGAAATTTTCCCCATTTTTACTCATTTTATCGTTTGGGAGAGAGCAAGTGCAGTTTGATTTGCAAAAGATCTCACTTCCTTCTGCTCTTCGCTCTTCTACTATTTATAAACTCATTCGCAGAAAGGTTTATTACTCTTGCCTTTTTTATTCTGTGCAAAGGTAATTTTTTTGCTTTTCTTTATGATTCACAGTCCAGCTGCTTCTCCCTTTTCTTTATGATTGAACTTCTATTGAAAGATTCTTATTCCGCTTTGGCACAATAAAGGTTTTAATCTCTCCGATACCCTTGGCATCCCATAAAATCTATTTTGTATTTCTCTCTACGTAACCCTGCGTATTTCTCTTTCCATGTAAAGAGACTTTCTCTTTCTATAAAACAAGTTTGGACTCAATAGTTTTGTTGGTTTGATGTAAAGAGTCGGATAATTTTTCCAGGAATATGACGAGAAGGAAAATTGAGATCAAGAGGATCGACAAGAAGACGGCAAGGCAGGTGACTTTCTCTAAGAGGACCAAGGGGCTGTTTAAGAAGGCTATGGAACTCTCAACTCTCTGCGATGCTGAAATAGCTCTCATAGTTTTTTCTGCTACTGGAAAGCTCTTCGAGTACGGCAGCTCGAGGTTTCTCTTCCTGTCTTTCTCTCTTTTTTATTTTATTTTTATAAGTACTCTTCCTATCTCTCTCATAGACGCATCTTTCTTATACTTATAGAAATTAAAGCTATGAATGTCTTCTACGAAGGTCTGCACCTTTAGATCGTTTTCTCCACGCATTATCCAGCAAATATTTCGTTGTCTATACTTCAGATCGTTCTATTTATGTATTTCTCTGGAAAATCCGGTTTAGACCCTATGAACACCTAGATGTGGATGAATATGTGTTTTCTCTCTAATTACAAATTCAATAACAATTTTAAAATATGTTCTGAAATTGTTCAGCCTAGATATGCATAATAATCAACTCAATCAACAAATAGGCAACGGAAAATTAAATCAAACTTCAATCACGCAAAGAGACAAGGATTTGATGACGGAGTGGAAAACCTTTGAAATACCATTCAAAGGAAAAATCACTCCGAGATAGTAGCCATTTAGAATCCATTAAGAAGAAAACCTTACAAATAGTGATTCAGACAAGGGCAACCCCAATTGCTTGACTCTGATAACCCTGATGTAATAATCTAAGCCTCCCTGCTTAGACCCGCTCCGTGCGACATTCTGCTCAGACATTTGAGGCTCTTCTTATAGATTTTCACTGAACACTCTTGTTCTTCAACATGTACACCTTCAATACCATGAAGGTTACAAATCTTCTAGGAGTTTTCTCTCAAGGAAGGAGGCACATGTATGTTGAATAGAGACCTCAATAAAGTTTAGAATGACCTCCCACGAAACCTAGTAGGGTTTCCCTTGGTTTTACAAGGAAAGTCCAAAATTCAGCAATTTTTTAAATTTGCCGGAAGTCACTTGAGTGCTGGTTGAGCGCTCGTCGAACGTTATGTTTCTGTCTGAAATTATGAAATTATAACTGAGCGCTCTAGCGCTTGTTGAACACTGGTTGAACATAATGATTTTGTATGAAATTTTTCCAAGGGCTTTCGAGTGCTTGTTGAACCCTAGTTGAATGTGATGACTATGAATTTTTCCAATGGCGCTCGAGCGCTTGTTGAATGCTGGTTGAACGTGATGAAGACTTTGGACATACCATCAACTTTAACTCTTGAACAAATGTGGGGACCAAAATTACAACTCAATAACGACATATTTTGACACGGAATAATGCCAACACAAAAATGCACTAACACCTCAATAGCTTTCATCATTTCTTTAGAGAAAGGGAGGGAGGAAGAGAGCCGAATGCTAAAAGAAAAGATCCCTTAGGCAACGAGACTGAACAAACTTGACGGATGACTACTAGATGTTCTATTACATACATCAACTAACTACAGAATCCATAAGATTGTGCAGATAGTTTTTCACTCTTCATGCTAGAGAGTGAAACGTTAATATCACCTAGAAGGGTTTATTGTATCGCTGCTACTTCTTTTGCAGTGGTAGTATAAGCCGGTCATTTTATCTTGTACTAGTATCGCTGATGCCTGATTATTGCCTATTAGCATATTATAAGTTACAATTTATTTTTCTGATGGCTTCGGAGAGGAATTCTCTTAGTAATAGAAGATTCCAGCGAGGTGTTTCAAAGTTAGTTTACCCCTCAAAGTTAGTTTACCTATGATGCCTAATGTAACGAGCTCACATAAGGGTTGAAGATTCACACTTGGAAAATTGGCTTGCCAGGTGAAGGCCAGAAGTCATCTCATATACTGTTACATACCTTACCCTTTTAAGACCAAAGCTCAAGTTGGTCAAGTAGCATGAGGCTTTTATTTACTGGGCTGAGGTCATGCCTGTACCACGGGATCCATGGCTGACCACTCTGTAGGCACACGACGGAATAGCATAGGAGCCCACAATCGAAACTCAAAGAAAGCTTGAAGATTCACACCTTAGAAAATCGGCTTATCAAGAGATACATCCAATGATACTTGTCTTATTGCGCTTATTACTAACTGAATCCTCTTTCGTTGTCTTCCATCGTTCACATCTGTTGAGAGAAATTGCTTAAGAACGGCTTCATGAAATATAGCAACATATTTTGGGATTAGGGCATTTGATTTAGCGAGGCCAACTGAAGCCTTTCTGGTTATTCACAAAGAAAGCCCGACGATAGGCTTTAGAGGCAAATAAGTTCTGATCTCAATTCATCTAAGCAGCTGGCCCAACCTCACCATCTATTAATATTCCTTGGTAAAGAATTCTGATTAGAAAACAAACTTAAAAAGGATAAAACTCTATAAAGATATTGAAAACTCGAGCAAAGCATGAGGTGCTTTAGAAGAGTAGAAAATCCTTGTCATGAAGCCACCCAAAAGTATTGTCTTAGCAAAGGTCAATATAGCCAGCCATAACATTACCATTTAAATCTACCAATCCATTCACAATATGCAGGATAATCATTACGATTAGTAGTCAATACAAGTAAAAATAATATATTGTAGCTTTGGAGACATGATAAACAACATTAATCCATTGCCAAACTATTATATCATAGAGTTTGTATCCATATATGTGATTGTTAAGTGAATTAGTATACGATATTTCCACCTGAAAAGCTCAATTTAAAAAAACTACTAGAATACAAAATGGATGACACTGCTAATTAATAAAGATGAATACTGGACTTGAAACTGGCTTACATAATTATAGAATTGAATTCCACGAAAGTCACTTTACATCTCATCTTGTCTCCAATCAAATAATTTATGGATGCATCTACATGTGGACTTTTCGACAGGCTCTTCATGCTTGCTCCCAGGGACGAAGGCAGGATTTGTCCTTCGGGGGGCCAAATATAATTTTTTTTTTTAAATTAAAAAATTCCTAAAAACTTAAGTAATAAAAAATATATTCAAATTTTCATTATAATCAAAATAAGCAACAAGCCAATAAGTAAGTCAAAATTTCATCGACTACGCTAACTGAACCCGACGTTCCTTCAACGAATAAAAGTCATCAATTAATATATCGGTACTAAAACCTTCTGCAAGTTCATTCTCAATGTAAACAACAAGATAATCTGCAAGAAAGTCATCTTCCATCTTATTTCGAAGTCTTTTCTTGACAATTTTCATCGCTGAAAAAGCTCGTTCAGTAGTTGCAGTTGAAACTAGAAGAGTTAAAACAAGTCGAATCAATCTGTCAACCAAATAATAAACTTCTGATTTCCCAGTTTTTACCAATGCTTGACACAAATCAGAAATGGTAGACAAATTCTGTAAGTCTGAATGATGATGAGCCTCGTACTCGAAGTGTTGCAACTGAGATCTCAAAAGAGTTCTTTCCTGCTCATTAAAATCTTCAGGATAAAATTTCTCTACAAGACTGCATATTTTGTCAATATCAAATGATTGATAGTTATTTCTAGGATCCAAAGAAGCATTAAGAGTAAGAAGCTCCATTGCCATCTCATTGAACTTGCTATTCAACTCTTGCAATTGAGAATCTATAGTAGCAGTAAATAAGTCTATTCGATAATGATGCTCCAGTGTGACTTGCTCTTGTTGATGACGCTTACTACGACTTGCAGTAAAACGAGCACTCATATATGAAATTTCAATAGCATGTTGTTTACAAAACAATGACACATTCTCAAGTAATGCATCACAACTGTTATCTCTTAGTTTCTGAATAAGTACTTTTGTGCTTGATACAAGATTCATAGCATTCAAAATGTCTTGAGATTTTTGTTGCAAAGATTGACAAAGAATATCAGTGATCCCCATAATTTCCTTAATCAAGTGCAAGATGAATACAAACTCAAAGGATGTTGATGCATCATAAGCCACAGAAACCATCTCCACGTTGAGCATAAGATGTTCCTTCGTCAACAATGGTTTGTAAGACTGAACAAGCTGGACCAAATAATCTTATTATACTACAAATTGAGTGAAAATGAGACCCCCATCGACTATCTCCAGCTCGTTGTAGTGTTCCAATTTGATTAAGTCCAATACCAGTCTCAAGTTCATCCATAGCAATCAAATTTATAATTTCAATTGCCTGAGCAGCCTGTAACTTATCATTACGTTGCAAGAAGCTCCAATACTATTAACAATGTAACTTAACTTCGAGAAAAATTGATGAACAACAATAACTTCTCTTGACGCTGCAATCAGAGCTAGTTGGAGCCTATGTGCCAAACAGTGTACATAATATGCATATGGACAATCTTGAAGAAATAAAGCTTGTAAACCATTCTACTCACCTTGCATATTACTCGCGCCATCATATCCTTGGCCTCGAATATTCTGAATGTTGAGGTTGTGATAAGATAGAGAATTAGATATCTCCTTCTTGAGAGTTGAGGCAGAAGTATCCTTTACATGCACGATGTCCATAAAGCGCTCCCTTATAAATCATTCTTTGTCAATAAATCTCAAAACAATAGCCATTTGCTCTCGTTTGGACTCTTCTCGAGCTTCATCAACAAGTATACAAAACTTTGCATCTCCAATTTCATTGCGAATTGCATTTCGTACTTTTCTTGCAAAAATATGCAAAATCTCTTTTTGAATTGTTGATGATGTATACTTAGCATTCTGTGGAGCATTTTCCAAAACAACTTCACCAACATCTTCATTATACGAGGCCAAAAGTTTTATCATCTCAATAAAATTACTTCGATTTTTAGAGGTCATACTTTCATCACGTCCTATGAAAGCACATGCCTGAAATGTTAGCCATCGAATAGAATCTATCGAGGCCTTAAGCCGAAGTCGATTGTTCAAGACTTGTTGTGTAGTTTGTCGGTGCATAACTTTATCAATATGATTCGATTGGTTCGTCAAGTCTTTATGCTTTGACAGAAACATTATGCGGTGAAGAAAAAACTCTTCCTACATGAGCCAAAAAAGCACAATATTTTCCACTATTGACCTTCTTCCAATTTCGAAAACCTTCTACCGTAAATGCACTTGAATCAGGACGTCCAAGAGATTTATTATTGAAAAGATAGCATGGAAGACAATAGGCAACATCTTTTGCTGGAGAATACTCTAACCAATCAGGAAATAACTTGAACCATTCTGATTGAAATCTACGAGGATGATCAGTCTTTACAGAAAACGGATATTTTTCTATAAGGTATTGATATGGACCGACTTTGATGTATACCCTCCTTATTTCATCACGTTGTTTGATTGGATAATCCCATATTTGAGAGCGTAAACCAGGGTCACGTTCTAAATTAGATAAATCAACTTCATATCGAGCTCTAAGTGTATCACTTTCTTCAGGTCGAGCTCTAGATGTAATATTTTCTTCAGGTTCAACTTCAACTCTAGGTACTTTAGGAGACCGTTGGACAATTTCTACTTCTTCAGATTGTGAAGTATCAATTTCTTTTCTCTTGAAAAAGAAATCAATATTTTTCTGCCCACCCATATGTGCAACCTAAATTGGGAACATAAAAGTAAGCAATATGACACATAAATTATTGACAAAGTTACAAAGCAATTTTAATATCTAACCAAATTAACATAGACAAAAATCACAATAGACAAATTTTTTATTTTGTTTATCACATATAAACACAGAGCACTAAAATTTTAATTAGACAACAATAATCAAATATAAAAACGTTGAGAATTCTAACCTTCAAGGGGAATTTGAGATTTTGCAATTTTGTATATGGGCAAAATAGTAGGAGAGAGAGAGAGAAATAATGAGAGAGACGATCAATGGAGGTAGCAGTCTAGAAAGAGAAAAAACCTAGGAGAGGAAGAAGAGATAGTGAGAGAGAAGGAAAAAAAAGAGGAGTTGAAAGTTTGAAACCATAAAAGAAGGGAGAGAAAAAATTCAAAAAAATGGCCGAATAAATCAAGAACATTTGAATAATGGGATTGTTGGAGATTTTGGAGGAATTTCCATATACACGTTCAACTTCCTTAATTTTCTTTTAATTTTTTTTATAATTGCTAAATGTCAGACGCTTTTTGCTTGATAAAAAGCATCCCCGTAGCTTCGTCTCTGCTTGCTCCTTAGTTCTTTTGTTGGTCCTTAGTGATTTTAATTTCTGGAGACAAAATAGTAGCTAAAAAGAATAGTACACATTCCAAATCTTAAAGCTCCATATATAGGGACTTTGCCTCTAGAGATGAATCTGGGGCCATGGCCCCCAACCCCCTAAATCCAACCGATTTTTTTTGTTCAGAGCATTAATGGCATTTTTTCTGGCTTCAAACTACAATTGAGAAATGGAAATAGCTCGTATTCAGTCCATGGTAGTCAGCCATTGGACGAAGATTTTTGCCTTCTGTAATGATTGCTTCTGCTTGAGTTGCTCCATATTTGTCTGAATTTGAGCTTCTTTGAATTAACCGATGTTTTCTGTCAAGTTCTTTATAGTTCTGGATATCACAATCTTCCCATTTAAACCATTAATGTTCTCTCGAAACCTGTTTTGTGTTGACTGAGCTGAGAATCTCATTTAATTCGTATGGAGCCTAGTGTGTGCGTCTAAACAATTTACCCACCAGATACAAACCTAACAGCTAATTTAAGTTCTTGGCATTCGAGGTATCGAGGGTGTGAATTGTGATGTCCAAGATTACTTCTTAATAGGCTATCCAAAAAATCTAAGGAATATGCGTTCCTTGATGTTTTAAACTATAATTTCATTTGAGGTCAAATGTGGTTGAAATCATGATACAACCTTCCCAGAAATGGTTCTCATGATTGGCAAAAGAATTCAAATCAACCTCGTAACTAAAAGATCCTCCGCTTGACCCAGCATTGAATGATTCTTGGTGTTCAAGTCACATGGTAAATTGTTCAATTTTTGGTCTTCGAAGCGCTTGAAATGCACCCCTCTTATATCTTTGAACTCTCCCATAATTTGGTTCCCAGGTTTAATTTCCTCCCACTCCACTTGCTATCTTCCGAGAAACTAAATATTCTCCTAAAACAAACTAGAACTCTTTTACCTTTTCTTGCAGATTGCTAGATTCTCTGAAAGCATAATCTACACCAGGAATATGATTAGTCGAATGACTTAAGATCATTAACTTGTTAGAAAATTGAGGATCTGCAATTAATATATTCATCGATCTTATCTCTATTAGTTTCAGTTGAAATGCTCCCCGCCCCCCAAAAAAAGGCAATGGCATTGTAGTTCTTATGTCGCTGCTTCTATGTGTTATAAATCTTCTATGTGACATTTGAACCACAGACCAACAAATCCAAAGTACGTCAATTGAAGCAATGTTTAGGAAAAAGATTTTTAGGGAAAACATTTTAGGTTCATGAAATAATCAAGTTAGAAGTCACTCTATCACCTGTATCAATCAAGGTAATTATGTTAGGTAATAATGTTGGGGAGATAAGTACCTAGGGAGTTTCTTAGTGGGCTCATAATATAGCATGTAGGGACACCACTTAACCTAAAAGTTTAAGCTTATAGGTTTGAGTCCATCTATGCTATATTAACCACCAACACTTATGACTTTCTAATGTGGGACAATATTTTTTTACCCTTCCACACGTGTATATTCAACAACATAGTTGAAGGGTGCAACAGAAACTGTATTACACATTTGTCTCTTCACATTTTATTTAAGTTCACTTAAAGTCTTAGCTGACTACAGGAACGGGTTATTATGCTTAGCACCTTAGGTGCTGAGCATGCTGATGTATGGCACGGATGAACTTGTGAAGATCTAAGAGCTGAGATTAAAACACGTCAATTAATGAAATAACCCACCGGGTTTGACCCATTCAACTGTGACCCGCGAATTTGACATGTTCATATAGCAGTCGACCGCTTCATGTACCGGTTGATCGCTATATGAACAGGTCGACGACTATATGAACATGTCGAAATGAACAGATCAACCGCTAGATGAAGCGGTCGACCGCTACATGAAGCGGTCGACCGCCTGAACGGCTCGAACCCGGTGGGTTATTTCATTAATTGACGTGTTTTAATCTCAGCCCTTAGATCTTCACAAGTTCATCCGGGTCATACATCAGCATGCTCAGCACCTTAGTGCTCAGCATAGTAACCGGACCCGCTGACTACATCAGATATGTGAACATGAGAAATATAATAATTATTTACACACCAACACAAATATTTTTGTCTTTTCGGATATTTGAGTATAAGATTGGCCAAGAGATCACAACAATATCAGATATGTCAACTTGAGAAATATAATAATTCTTTAGACACTAGCACGATTATTTTTGTCTTTTCGGACATTTGAGTTTAAGAACCATATACATCTCTCATGTGAGGGACATTAAGTAATAGCGATTCTATAAATTTTTTATAAATAGTAGTATACGTTAGAAGCTTATAAGTTTATCAGCACTTCCCGAAAACAAATTAGGAGGAATGAATTGTGAGTCTGCTAATCGTTTGTCGTTTGTAGTGTGCAGCAGGTAATCGGAAGGTGTAATCTGCATTCAGATCAGAAACATAACAGAATGGACCAAAAATCTCTTGAGCTGCAGGTAAGCTTGTATAATAATTATTTTTTTGCTTTCTGTACTGTTAGCTAGAACTCATGAACAACAAGGCCTCATGTTCTTATTTAATGAATAAGTAATTTCAAGGTACAAAGATTTCAGATTTGTTGGGTAGAGTCCTGACACATGCCCCCAGGTTGGCTTGTAAGGTCGGGTACACGAAGTGGCCCGACGAGCTCTTGGGTTATCAGAAAAAAAAAGAAGGCTGATATATACTTCAGGAAAAAGGGAAACAAGTAAAGTGGCTTCCTTTCCTTTATTTTTTTCAATCCATCCATATCAAAGGTTGTTGGCCCACATCTATATATATCTTGTTATTGGAAACTTGTGAGACTATACCAACCAATTCATACAATATTGTCCAACAAAATCCATCCCTTTTTCTTAGAGATTTTATAGTACTGTCAAGATTAAATTTAGTTCAAAGTTTTTTCAAATTATGTTAGTAGCTTATTTCCAACATTTATCTTGTTTATCTCCTTTATGTTAATTTTAATGCAGGTTATTCTCTAATGGTCAAAAAGAAACTGAAATCCAGATCATTTCTTAGTCCATTATCTGACACTTCCAATAAAGCTTTGAAAGTTGCCTATAAAACAAAACGTATGTAATTAGGAGGGTTTGTGGGAATACCAGAATGATAACCCTTAGAATCTCCTCTGAAAGGAAAATACCTCCATAATTTAGCAACCGTACGGCTACATTAAAACTGCTGTGAAACGTACAGATCAATATCATGAAAAATCGTCATGAATAGTCTTCATCAGTGGCAACTTTTTGTGCTCTTTTAGCTGGAGAATGATACCTACACCGTGTTGAGCAAGGAAATCCTAGAGAAGACTCATGAACTTAGGTATCCTAAAGATATTGCGATCAAGTTGTTACTGTACGTGATGACACGCGCATTCCACACTAAATTGATGATCATGCTAAGAAATTATCGAAACCAACAGGAAGGTGAAGGGAGAAGAGCTTGACGAATTGAATACAAAAGAATTGCAGGAGCTAGAGAAAATGGTCCATCTTAGCCTGCACCGTGTTGTGAAGAAAAAGGTATGCCTCTCCTTGTTGTGCCTTGTTATAATGAGACATTGAAGTTTCTGTACATGCTCTTAACCTGAGAAGCATTTATATATGTGTTTCAGGATGAAATGTTTCTCAATGAGATCACTGCCCTTAAGCAGAAGGTCGGTTGCCATTAAACTTCAAACCTATGCTTAAGATTCATAGCGTTGTCAGTATAATGATAATAGAGAATATAGAATATTGGTCGTATGGTTCCCATGAAAGACATCTTCAGGCAGCTTCCTTAACCAAGGATATTTATGAATACATAGGGGTAAATGAGGACTTAGTTAATTTTATATAAAGTATTTGACTACTGCAAATGCATATGTTGATGTAAGTTGTCTCATTGAACTTCGTCTGCCCTTAATTTGTGCCAAGTGATGAAATATAGCAGCTCATTTCACGTAGACCAGGGTTGTACGTACAAATTTAGTTCTGGTTGTAATATTGCAGACTTATACATAATTAGTTTATTTGTAATATTTGTTGCTTACGTGTACATGTTGGTTAATTAGTTAGCTTCTCATACTATATATGTCTCAATTTGGCTTTTCATTAAACACCTTTGTATTTAGCTGAGTTTCCATTCTTAACCCCAACGATCCTTGTATGTGCAGCAGCTTGCCCAGGCATAGAAGAATGCAGAAGTGGCTATGTTTTAGATGATTAAGAAAAAATGTTGAGATATGTTTTTTTAGTTATCGGTGAAAATGGTGGGATCCATAGAAGATATGTTTGGAAAGGGAAAATTTTTGAGATTTATTCTCTTAGAGAATGTGCAAGTACAAAAAAATGTTTGGAAAGAAAATTTTTGTGAAAGGAGTTTTTATGGATTTTCCTAAAATATTTTTTTATTTTTATGATTTTTCACAGAAATTGAGGCCAATGATTAGATATAAAATTTTATTGATGATTAAAATACTTTTTGTGTGAAAAAATCATGTTTGGGGTAAAAAATCTCTTTGAAATAAAAAAGAAAAACGTTTTCAAGACACCATTAAATAAACAGAGTACTCTAGTTCCATATATATGAAAACCACCATACAACCTTTAGTTAAACCTTTATCTCCATATATATAGAACCATATATCATGTTGGTTATCTTATGAATAGATCTAAATGGTGTACTCCAGCTCCCTAAAAAAAAGATATCAATGTCTTACCATGGACATTAAGAAGTTAGGTAATTATGCCACATTAAAGTGGTTAAGGCTCGGATGTCTTAAAAATATTTCTCATTTTCTCTCTCTCATCTTATTTCTCTAATTCGGAGAGCTGAACTGACTGTTGAGAACTAGAAACTAGAATAGGTCCAGGTCTTATTTTTTTCTCTTCTTCTTTGTTACAACCTTCTTAGAGTTTGTGGAAAATGTCTCTTAAACAGATGCAGGATCTGTCTGACGTCAAAACACAAGTACTTGAACAAGGTCAGTCATATGAGTCACCCGACACTGCTCTCAAGCTGGGGTAAGTTTGCGGCATTCCATTTGTATTTTGCTTATGTTTCTCTTTCTTCTATTTGTCATTTGATTATGAAATCAATTCTCGCTGATACTTTACATCTCATTATTTGGGGAGATTGTGTCAAGATTTGTAACCTGAACCTTGGACCGGATTTCCGGTTGTACTTAAAATTAAGGTCTGGATAGGACTGCTTAAAAGCGGTCCGGTCCGGTTGGACCACTTGAGTGGTCCGGACTAGTTTCTCTTTTTGTTTTCTTAAGCTTTTTTTTTTTTCACTTTTAGTTCACATCTTAAGAGAAAAAAATTAGTTGCAAATGTCTTAAAAAACTTAAGTACCATAAGTCAAAATAAAAAAAATTATAGAAGTGTAAAAAAGTGTTATGTTTGTATTAAAAAAATATTTATTAATTATATTAAGAAATCCGGTCCGGACCGGATCCCAAAAGGCATGGATTGGATTGGACCAGATATAACCGGATTTGGACCATTAAGACCACAAATCCGGTCTGGACCGATTCGGTTTGCGGTTCGGTTTTGTGCAGCCCTAGGTATATACATGAGAAGCCATCTAAAGTAACAGAATTCTTGAAACGAAATACCTCTTTTGTGGGCATATATTCTAGAAAGGATAGAACATGATCTCATATTTGCTAAACCAAATAGCTTTTGATTAAATAGGTTGAGCTCATATTTCCTTGAATTTCCTTTATAGCAACACAGCACGTTCTTCTAACATTTATGGAGTCTTACGAACAAATATATAAGGAGATGAAAATTAGAGGAAGCAATGATCAGTGGGATGACAGAGATTTCAACTTGTCAATAACTTTGGCGGGACAGGCCTGCTGCTACTGGAGGAAATTTAACTATTTACCTGGTGTGTCTTTTCATGTCTTGCAGGTTACCTTTCCCTGATCAGTGATTTTGAAAGACAACACAATATCTAGGTTTGCATATATGGGTTTGCTTTTGGTCAGTACAAAAACAAGAATGTCTCGTCAAATATAAGACCCGGCCGGCAGCTCACTGTTGGAGTTAATTTCCTATAAGACCAATGTATAGTTTCAGCAATTGTTGATTCAAAAGTCGACAAATTAATGTATATGGTGCTCACCTATAATGACTAGCTAGTTCCGTAATGGATGCATATAGGGCTAATTTGTTTAAAGAGAAACTGAAGTACTCGTAAGGCGCTGTCGTCGGTGTTGGAGAACGGATACATATCTACTACCATTGAGAGTACAGGTCTTTGGGGGCATCTACCGCACGCAACTTGAAGACTTGGGTAATTGCGCTCGCACTCGCAGTTCTAGTTACTAGTACTTTTGAAGGTAATAATTCGCTCCTGTAAGGTGCATACCAAACTGTAGACCGCCAGACTTAAAGCATAGTTCGTATATATATGGTCTCGGGATTTTCTCTTCATACGCAAGACTGTCGGGGTAAACTCAGTGTGCTTTTGGTAGGGGAAGGACCCGAGTAAGGTCTCCTACCAAAAATGGTCAAGGCCGGGCTTGCATATTAAGGGTGCGGTAAAAATTTCACAAAATATTTCACCAACTCTCAATAAAATACTACAATATAATTTCTCTCTCCCATAAAAAATATAAAAAATTACAAAAAATATAAAAAATTACCTCTCTTCACTTTTTTACTAAACTCAATACCAAAATTTTTATAACACAAACATAACCTAAATCCCGGATGGTACGCAAACTAGCAGATGAAAGCTAAATCAAGCACAGCCCATACAACCAATAGCGGAACGAGGAATTGCGAAATGACAATTTTTTTTACTTTATGTAAAAAATGTTTTTAAAATTAAAATATTACAAATTAAGGATTAAATATATTAAAAATATTAAAATACACAGTACTGTACTGTTTACTGATACTGAGAGGTGATAAATTCATCAATATAATTTCATAATCTAATTATAGTTTTACAACTTAGTCTTAATCACAATTTCAATATAATGCACATTGATAGTTTCACAATTTCAACCTAATCACATTCATTTCACAATATCAACCTAATTACAATTTTACAATTTCACAAATTATTTCATGATATAATCACAATATCACAAATTATTTTATAAAAGCTCGTTTTTTTATTGTTGTGAAATTGGTCAACATGAATCGGATTTAGAAACTTTCATTTAGTTATTTCATCTGCATTATCCAAGCGGATTATACAACACCATTACATAGAGGCAATCAGTACTTCAAATCACAATAATCCTAATCACCTTTGAACACGTAATCACAATTCCAGTGACTTGTTCCACTTTTCCTTATGTACATAGATCTCATTTTTTTAATCACAGACCACAAGAATCCTAATCAATACTTCAGTGGAATAATCCTAATCCTAATCATAAATTCATAATCACAATAATTAACATATTGTGAAGAATTTGTTTAATCGAAAAATAAACAAAGAGTACCTGGTAGAGCTGTTCAACTCCGGAGTAGGTGTTGGTTTTGGCAAAAACCGACAACTACACCAGATAGACCGATTTTTAAATAATTGTCACCTACACCTACATCGTTAAAGGCAAAAATCGGCTCTTGGCGTGGCGGTTTTTGGTTATCCTACATTCATATTGAACTATTTTTTTAGTATTTTACGCACTTGGCCTAATGTATTTTTTTCTTTTTTCTTTTGGTCCATTAATCACATATCAATAACATCTAAACTAATTAAATCAAAAATCAATAAACTTAGAGAACATCACAATAAGATGAAAATCTAAAGTCTCAACCAATAAAATCTAAAATAATAAACTTAGAGAAGTAACTGTAAGAACATCTGAAAAATGGGTAACTCCTTCAAAAATTTTACTCCTCGAAGTTGTTGAATATCTCAAGTAATAACAATTGAAATTCAAAAGAGGGCTGAAAATTGCTTATATGACCAGAGCTTTTTTTAACAACCAAGCTAAATTAGACTTTAAACACAAAATATGGGGACTACGAAAATTTAGATAAACATTTAAAGTGCAAAGATACAAGAGTTGTATAACTGGAAAGAAAAAAAGGGAAGGACCATGTATGCAGACCAGTTCCATCATTGCAAGCAATTTATTTGACATATGGAATCTAAAGCAATGAGTGGCGGCCGGCCTGATTCTCTACCGCTTGCATCCACCATTGCTTGCTGTTATATTATTCCAGTTCTATACAGCTACTTTTTCTCTAGTCCAAATAGTTTCCATTTTTGTGGTCTTTTAGACATCAATAGTCTCTTGAGAAATTGTGTGAATGAGAATGGGCTTTCGGCACTTTCTATTTTGGCTTAATTAATCTATTAGTATTTGAAGTACTCTCAAATTTCAAATTGGTTTGTACATTTTGTTCTTGATCAGTCCCTTTGTCGCGAGGTAGTCAGTTTGTCAACTCAAATGATCTTCTAAATGAAAAAATATCACGTGACCACGGGATACATGTTCATTAATTGTCAATAGTTACGTGTCCCCCTTAATTTTCAAATCACCCAACATACCCTCTCTGACCAATTCCCACTAATTTTTAATTCTACCTCAAATTTTCTGTCTAATAGGAAAAAATTCTCTACATAAAGAATTTAAGGTGAAATTAAAATTAACAATGATCGATCATAAAGTGGCACACGAGTGATTTTACAATTATAGGGATGCGTGATTTTATTAGCAAATAGTTAACACATGTCCTCCTTAGCCACGCTAGATTTGTTCCCTTTACGAGGTTACTTGAGTTGACAAAATGACCACTACATGACACTAAGAATTCTACATAGACCAGTCTAGAACGAAGCTTATCTTAGATATCAGTTTGAGACTAAACAATACCCCAGGGATTAGTCGACTAATTAGGCCATCTTTTTTCTTTACCTTTTCTATCTTCTTTCCTTTTCGGCTTGTTATGAGTTTCTTGAATGTCATATTTAGAAGAGAAATTGACCGTATGGTCACTAGCTTTATATCTCGATGACGATTTAGTCACTAGATTTTATTTTTTTATTTTATGGTCACTGATTCCATACTCGTGTGACGATTGAGTCCTACCGTCCATTTTCTGTCAATCCATTAACATAATCTTATGCCATGTCAGAATTTTGCCCAGTCAACCTTAACTAATGTGATTTAGCAGTCACCTCACTCAAAACACCCACAATGCACCGTTTCACTCAAGCATACGATTTTGTCCAAAGACCTAAACGACATTAGGGCTGAACAAGACCGGACCGGACCAGATTTGCGGTCCGGTCCGGTTTTAATTTTTCAAAAGCGGTCCGGTCTAGACCAGATTGAAGGACCGGATTTATCTGGTCCGGTCCGGACCGCATTTAATATTTTTTTAATTTTTAAATTTTTTAAACCTACGATACTTTGCGCAGTAGGCTCTGCACTGTGCAGTGTGCACTGCTCTGCGCAGTGTACCCGCTGCCGTTCGATTTTTTTTTAAAAAAAAATATTAAATCCAGTCTGGACCACTTAAAAAGGTGGTCCAGACCGGACCGCATTTTGTAAAACCGGACCGGACCACTTTCCGGTTTTCAGCCCTAAACGACATAGTATGAGATTCATCTTCCCTATTTTTAGTGTGCCCTAGCCTCTGCAACGACGTCTACCACACAAAGGACTCCTTCATCTTGGATCATGACACCAAATTAGGTTCAAATTTCTGAGAAAAAGCTAGTCTCCTCTTCTCTCATGCATTTCTTCATAAATCAAATTTTGTTTGTCTGGTTCTTCACCAGCAACAAAAACGTGAAGTTCTCCTCCTATTTGAAGCCAACTGCATCCAGGCGTCTTGGACCAGACTAGACTCCAGTCCAGTATTTCATTTTAGGTACAACTGAAAATCCGATCCGACACCGGATTTCTGGTTGTGCATCCCTAGAATGAATGATTGCATGGTCGTGTACATCGAGCAATTTTTTTAAAACTATTGAAAATAAAACAATTTGCAACATTTTTAGAACATGCAAAATCGTAGGATCCAATTGTTAAAAATTTGACATTGTAACTCTAATACAATTTTTTTTTCATTTTAAAAATTCGTCACCCTTAAATTTTTACGTTGATTTGGCCGCTGAGAGCAGGTTATATGTACTCCTCTTTAATTCGCCCCCGTCCTTCGGATACTCGACATTTGGTTTTCTTCCTAAATAATCTGCAGATCGTTTATATGTTTGAGCCCCAATATTAAAAAATTAATCACATAATTTTTTATTATTATAATATTTATTAAAAAATTTATCTCTTTACTTTTTCACCAACTCCCATAAAACATCTTTACTTTATAATATTTCACAAACACTATTATCCAAAATTTCCACACTCATGCATCCCTTATAGTAGACCAAAGTTAAAAGATAATATTAAAAAATCGTTAAAACATTTGTCTCCCTTATAAGTACTTTTTCCATGGGTATATACATCCAGACCGGTACCTCCAATTTAGATAATACTGACATACTGAGGGACACGAGACCTGGCTATTTGTACGGTAAGCAATCCTCACCGTAAAAAAAAATAAAGACAAATTGACAGAGCCCCTCAGACACTAGTACTGATTGAATTATCTTCACTTCTCATCAAGAAAAGACAAAAAGTTCCAAAATTGCGAAGTTTGGCCATAAAAGGAATCTAAAATATTTTTCATCCGCAAGAGAAAAAAGAAAAGAAAGAGAGAGGGTAGAGAAGAAGAAAATATGTCAACATTCTCATTCGCATACTCTCTCTCCAAAGACCATTCGTGGCTAGCTAAAAGACCATTGTATCTGGTTCTGACTCTGACTGAGAATCAACAGCAACTAGCTAAAAGCAACTAGCTAAAAGCAACGCATAAGATCCAGTAATACTGTCCCATCCCTGTATGTCCCACCTTGCAATTTGCAAGCTCAATGAGCTTGGATGGGTAGGGTTCATGATTCTTCTTTCTCCGAGCACAGTGCATACGCGAGTTAGCTGGTTTCAGATCATTGTCGGCTACATTCGGCAAAGTGAGCCGCTCCTTTTATCCTGGTTTTGGAAGCATGGGTTTCTTTTATCCACTGTTCTTATTATAAATACCAGCCTCTTCCTCCCTCTCCTCGTTGCAGTGACGGAGCCAGAAGCATAATCAATGGGGGCAGACTCCTAAAGAAAAATGACAAAAAAAAATTTACTATGTAATGCAAAAAAATATTTTAAGAGTTAAAATATAAAAAATTAAAGACTAAAAACACTAAATATATTGAAATACACGTACCGTACTATTTGTTGATAATAAGAGGTGGCAATTGGGTCCTACACTTTTGCATCTTCTGAAAACGTTGCAAAATGGCTTCGTCTCGTTAGTTTCGAAAATCTCCCTTTCGATATATACCACCATACTATCATTCAACCATTTATCTCTCATCTTATTGCGCAAGTCAGTTTTGATAAACTTCATCGCAGAGAATACTCTCTCAACGGTTGCAGTCGTAACTGGTAAGACCAATGTCAATTAATCAGCTGATAAACCAATGGATATAGAGTATGCTTCCTCGTTTCAACCATCTTCACAGCAAAACCTTTAATATCTTGAAGCCCAGAAAAAACATCATGATTTCTCACATCATAAGTGTAGTTTCGAAGCTGATCTCTAAGTATAACATGATCAATTGCTGAGAAATCTTCTAGATAAAGCTCAGCAAGATGAAGTAACTTAGAATGATCATACACTGCAAACGAGTTTATTAGATCAAGACATGTTATACAAAGAAGTAACTCCGTACTTGCTTCAGTGAAACGATGATTCATCTCTTGGGTGATCAAATTAATAACTTGGCAAAACACTTCCACACGAAAACGATCAATCTCTCAGATTATTTCTTCCATTAGGTGCTTAGGACTCGAAAATTTTCAGATGCATTGGTAATTCTTATTTTTTGTTACAGAAGAATATGAATGAAGACAAGGTACTATCTTATATATTTTTTAACAGAAAGTTAAAATAAAAGCTAAGTGGACTCTTTACCGAAGCTAATATGGATGAAAGTTTACTTGTTAGTTTACAGTATCATTATCCACAAAACCAGTTAGATTCTGAATCAAAGTCGCATGAGAGACTTTCACATAATAATTACATAAAAGGTCACTTACATAAGACGTTTCACCCTCAGTTAAGTTAAAAAAAAAACAGAAAAATAGGGTTGAGCTAGGCTGATTGTGCATCAAAGGGGGGTGGGCTGAAACTCTAATGGGCCAAGGGGGGCAGGCCTTGACAAATATATTTTTTTTTTAAAAATAACATGTAAAAATATTTTTTTTAGGGAGCCAAGGGGGGCGATGGCCCCCCACTGCCCCCCTTGGCTTCGCCTGTGCCTCGTTGCATGTCCAGAAATATACTTCATTACTAAAAGACTGACACCGAACAGAATAGAGATTATTCTGCAGGCTAGTGCAATGGACAATTTGCAAGGAAAATAGAGAATTCGACCAAAAAACTCAAAGAAAACTCTGAGATTCACTAAAATTCTCAATATTCAGAAATCATAAAAAAAAACAACCCAGAAGTCGGTTAATATAGCTGAAACCAACCCTTAATAGAATTTTACCAAAAATAGCAAAACCCTAAAATTCTTATATCAAAACGAAATACGGAAAGGAATCAAAAGACTTCAAAAAATCTGACCCAAATCGGGTTCAGAATTACTTCCTAATCGATAAATGAAAGATTACCATAAATAACAAAAAATAACTAAAAATAGGGATTTTAAAAAGGAAAACAGCGGATTTAGTGCTCGAAACGAGGTACACCGAGCGTAGTTCGGTGGCCATGACGTGTGCGTCGAAAATAGCTTTCCGAATTGGGGTTACGGGCGCGAATCAGACACTTGTAGTCTAAGTTATGGCCAAAAAATCGACAGTGCACGGAAACTGCCCCAATTAGACTAGATCACGATTTCTTGTCATCCTTACGCTGATCTGCCCACTCCAGGTAATTCAGTGCTATCAATATGCAATATGACAACTCGGCATCATCTGACTCGGATTCCCCTGCATCAAAAGACTTAGTAGGGGATCTTCTAAATTAGATGGCCTCGGGTAAGGAGTACCTTGAAATTTCCCCATTTTTACTAATTTTATCGTTTGGGAGAGCAATTGCAGTTTGATTTGCAAAATATCTCACTTCCTTCTGCTCTTCTCTGTACTACTATTTATAAACTCATTCGCGGAAAGGTTTACTCTTGCCTTTTTGATTCTGTGCAAAGCTTTTTTTTTGCTTTTCTTTATGATTCACAGTCCAGCAGCTTCTCCTTTTCTTTCTGATCGAACTTCTATTGAAAGCTTATTATTTAGCTTTGGTACAATAATGGTTTAATCTCTCCGGTACCCTTGGCAACCCATAAAATCTATTTTATATATATTTCTCTCTACGTAACCCAGCGTATTTCTCTTTCCATGTAAAGAGACTTTCTCTTTCCATAAAACTAGTTTGGACTAATAGTTTGGTTGGTTTGATGTAAAGGGTCGGATAATTTTTCCAGAAAAATGACGAGAAGGAAAATTGAGATCAAGAGGATCGACAAGAAGACGGCAAGGCAGGTGACTTTCTCTAAGAGGAACAAGGGGCTGTTTAAGAAGGATATGGAGCTCTCAACTCTCTGCGATGCTGAAATAGCTCTCATAGTTTTTTCTGCTACTGGGAAGCTCTTCGAGTTCTGCAGCTCGAGGTTTCTCTTCCTGTCTCTCTCTTAGACACATCTTTCTTATATCTACTAATAGAAAAAGCTATGAATGTCTTCTAGGATTGTCTGCACCTTTAGATCGTTTTCTTCACGCATTGTCCAACAAATATTTCGTTCTCTATACTTCAGATCGTTCTATTTTTCATCCCCCAATGGCTTTCATCATTTCTTTAGAGAAAGGGAGGAAGGAAGAGAGCCGAATGCTAAAGAAAAGATCCCAGGCAACAGGACTGAACAAACTAGACGAATGACTACTAGATGTTCTATTATACGTAAACTAATTAGTACTACAGAATCCAGGAATCTATAGATAGTTTTTCACTCTTCATGCTAGAGAGAGTGAAACCCTAATATCACCTAGAAGGGTTTAATGTATCGCTGCTACTTCTTTTTCAGTGGTAGCTATAAGCCGGTCATTTTATCTTCTACTAGTATCGCTTATGCCTGATGATTGCCTATTAGCATATTATAAGTTACAATTTATTTTTCCGATGGTTTCAGAGAGGAATTCCCTTACTAATAGAAGATTCCAGTGAGGTATTTCAAAGTTATAGGTTTACTTTTGATGCCCAACGATCCTTGTCTTATTGCACTTGTCCCTAACTGAATCCTCTTTTCGTTGTCTTGGATGGGTGACATCTGTTGAGGGAAATTGCTCAAGGATGGCTTCATAAAATATAAGGCATATCAAAATGAATAAGATTTTCAGAGCCAATTTAGGAACATATTTTGGGATTAGGGCATTTGATTTAGAGTGGTAGCGAGGCCAACTCAAGAAGCCTTTCTGGTTATTCACAAAGAAAGTCCGACGATAGGCCAGCTAATTTCAACGCAAATAAGTCCTGATCTCAATTCAACTAAGTAGCAGGTCCACCTCACCATCTATTAATCTTCCTTGGTGAACAATTCTGATTAGGAAACAAACTTCAAAAGGATAAAACTCCATACAGATATTGAAAACTTGAGCAAAGCATGCATGAGGTGCTTTAGAAGAGTAGAAAATCCTTGTCATGAAGCCACCAAAAGTGTTGTCTTAGCAATAATGTCCTAGATCTACATGACAATTTATGTAGAATTAAACTAAAACAAACAATATATTTTCAACAAAACATCAATCAAAATTATAATTACAATTACAGATTCGATTACCTACCTGATACAAGAATTCAGGAATCCACAAACCTCAATTCGCTTTACGATCCAATCCAAAACTTCAGCAATTCAGATCAGCAACTCAGATGCGTTGCCTCCTAAGGGATTTATGTTACTATCTCACTACAAGAAATTTGGCCTTTTGGGACGGAGGGCAAGCGTCCCAAACGGCCAAAAAATCGTCCCAAAAGGTCTTTTGGGACGGTTTCTGGCGTCCCAAGGACGCATCCCAGAAGGTTTTTGGGACGCCAATTGACAATCCGTCCCAAATTCGCCATGTCCGAACTAAATATACACAAGTTCGGACTGCAAATCGGAAATCGTCCCAAAAGACTCACTTCCAATGATACTAGTCCGAACAACTTACGAAACAAGTTTCGACTAACATCAAACGGGTACAGTGTTGCAACAAGGAGAAGGTAGTCCGAATGTGCAAAGTTTGAACTTTAAAATGATCAGTCCGAACCAAACGAGTCAGTCCGAACTTATGCGCGTCGGAACTTACAGAACTAAGTCGGAACGACATCAAGTTGGAACTACAAGAGGTAAGTCTGAACTGACTTCGTTCGAACTATTTTACTTCAGTCCGAACTTAGACAGTCCGCACGGAGCTATCAGAAGTGCCAACAGCATACAGTTGGAACACGGTCATATTAGTCCGAACTATAACCAATGCCAACTAACAGTACGTATGTTGTAACTAACAAACTATGGTTGGAACAGGATCCGGTTGGAGCAAAGTTTATTAAGTTGGAACTTTTGTTGTTTTGGTTCGGACATCGGGGTTTAGTCCGAACAGTTGGTTTTCAGACTCAATAGATAGTAGTGGGAACGTGTTGTAAATAAGTCCGAACGGGGACCTGTAATTTTATACGTGTCCTAACTTGAAAAACTTGGGTTCGAACAGAGACCTGTAATATGCAGAATCTCAAAAATTCGAAACTAAAATTCCCCAATAAACTCATACATGAATGTGCTACAATAGATTTCAGAATACCATCATCCAAACAAGAAACCAACAAGGGTCTTCATAAGTCAAAGTTACAAAAATAACATCATTCTCCAAATGTTAAACATTGTTTATTATATAATGATACTAAACATAAATCCAAAAATAACAAACGTCCAAAATAAGCATCAAACCAAGCTAACATAAGTCTAACATAATTCCAAAATAATATAAAAATTAAAGTTCTAACTGTGTCTCTCTTAATTGTCACGCTACACTAGTGGATGTCGATCCCGAGCTTCTTGGAGGCTTCACTGCTCTCCCCAACCCCCCCAAATAACGAGGCTCGGGGCCTAGGACCTTATGGAGGATATCAATGTCATTGTAGGACCTCCCATCTGAGATAGCTTGCTCTTGCAATTCTATTATCTTTTCCTGCAAAAAAACGTGTCATAAGATGAATCATTAATAATTAATGTTACATTCATTTGATATATATATATATATATGTGTGTGTGTGTGTGTGTGTGTGTGTGTGAAATTATAATATTTGACAAATGGAAAATAACTCTATAAAAGTAGTAAATCCGGCAGCATAATTGCTATAGTAGGGACCATATTTTCTTCACGTTATTTTCATTATTAGAAAGTGTTAATCGGATTGTGTTTGAATATTAAATTGGTACGTGTTTTTTAATTGATTGTAGTTTGTTTAAAGTTCGAACTTCGAATATTACGTTCTAACTATTCCAAACACAGGTTACGTCGTCGTAATCGGAAGTGCGAACTACGTCGATAACAAGTCCGAACTTATGGGAACCAAACGATGTCGTCCAACTTATTGATCTTCCGGGTTTGTAAGGTGGAACATTGTTTTGGTCAGTGAGAACTAGGGTATGTTAGTTCTAACATTAACAAATGGGAACCAAACGGTGTCGTCCAACTTACTATGATCTACCGGGTTTGTAAGTTGGAACATTGATTTAGTATGTGCGAACCTGTAAAGGTTAGTTCGAACCTCACCGGGTAAGTGCGAACTAGGTTAGGTTAGTTCGAAAGACTTTGTTCCTCTGAAAATATAACGTATAACTCATTACATTCACTGGAGTAGGTATTTAGCATCGGTGTTAATGTACTTGTAACTTGAAGTCAACTAAAAAGTACTGATCTCAACGGGTTCTTCTCTGAGGGATTTGGGTTCTCTCAGATAAGCTGCAAACGTGTGTGAAATACGAAACACAATCAGAGAGACTTAACACCTTAATTTTGTGAGGGAGGTCAAAGTTAGCCAAATGAAATCATGAGTGAAAAGAGAGACATATCACAACAAAGAACATCTGGTTCAGACTACTACATCATCGTTCGCCCTCATCTGTACCAGTTCCAACTTAACATCCCGGGAAACAAAATTTGCGCGGTCACATGAAATTCAAATGAAACGCGTTTTCGCACACGATCATAACTTAGTGGGCACTACTCTTTGACCCATTCAAACTACATAAGAGCTAGTACCCACGGACATCAAGGACGTTCGCACAAGGTGGAATGACATTGTTTTGCTATTTTCTTCCATATAAAAATGTCAAATTTAACATGAAGCGAGGATTATTGCGAGAAAAAATTTTAAAAGTGCAAACTAACGGAATATAGTGCAAACCTAACGATACGCAGTCCGAACTCTTTCTTCCGTTGAATCAAAATTCATAAAGTCTAAACAGTTCGCACTTGGAAAATATTAGTTGGGATTTATATTCTCAAGTGCACACTTAGAGATAGCTAGTGTGGACTTAGACTTTCCAGTTGAAACTACTTTTACACCATTAATACTTTTTTGCCTTGAAAGTTTTTTGATAACGTAAATTAATTAAAAAAACATAAACAGTAAAAGTTAGTACAAATCAGTAATATAAAAATAAAGATAACAATTGTCCATAAAGTCCATAAATAAGTGTCCATCATATCCAAAATAAGTACAAAACTAAGGAATCCAACAATCCAAAATAAGTACAAAATATCATTATCCCAAAATAAGCACATAACCCAAAAGGAAGATATAAAATAAGAATTGGACTACGAAAGTGAATGAACCGTCCTTTGCATCGCATCGGCCGAACCACTAAGGTCATCGACCTTCTTCCCTAAATTCTCTATCATCCTGTGATGTTGTTCAAACTTCTTCCTGACAAGATCCTCAAGCCGACCAAAACTTTCAAGAAGCTCGGTGGCCAAGGCGGATCTAGTTGCATCTTGTGCTGCTGTTCAAACTTCTTTGGGACGCTTCTGCCTCTGTAGAGTCACACTTTTATGTCCAAACAACCTTGTTCTTGTTTTATATATAGTACCCATAGTGCGGACTTGGAGATATGATGTTCGGACACATAAGACAAGATATCTATCCAGATGTATGTATCCGCTAAAGTTGTTCGCACTACATTTTACAAGTCCACACAATAGTAGAGAAAGTTAGCACTTTTATCCCTATTACGTATGTTGCAACGGACGTAATATTAGTTCGGACTTACCTGACACATTAAATGAAGGGTCACATCACATCGCGTAGATCTTCTCTGTAAGCAAAGTTAGAACTACGTAGACGCTAGTTCGAACTTGTTTAAATAAATCAAATTTTAGACAGGTGTTAAACATGGGGAGTTTTAACAGTCAAATCTCATATTAGTTCAAACGAATAGATATGAAGTTCGCACGTCGGACGTCAATGCCAACGTTGTTTCGGATAGTCCCAACTTGAGCATTGTTGGGACGCTTTTCTACTATCCCAAATCGTAGGTCCGAACTTCATTCATAGTAGTTGGAACTTATTTCTTTGTTGGACCGTCCCAAAAAGGTAGTTCGAACGTACGGAAATAAGTTTGAACGTGCTACATTTTTGGGACGAAATGTTACCGTCCCAAGTTTCTTCCCGCAAAATTCCCACCATTTTATTTGGGACGGATGCTGGAAATCCGTCCCTAAAACCCTATCTTTAGGGACGGAAAGAGGAACCGTCCCTAAAGACATGGCTTGACACCCCTTTTGGGAGGGTTCTTTTTTTGTGTCCTAAAAGGGGCCCTTTAGGGACGATTTTGTGTCCGTCCCAAACAAAAACTGTCCCTAAAGGAAATTTTTCTTGTAGTGTCTCTTTTAGGGATTTCTCTAATAGGTTCTGATAGCCATCCCATTAAATATAACAGTTATATTTATAGGCCTTGGGAAACCCTAGAGAGAGCATGAGACATAGGATTCTTTGGGATCTCAAATTTCAGTCGTAAGATTAAACTGAAGAACTATTCTTCTAATAGTTTTAGGGCTTCTACTAATTACAATCAAGTTCATCAACATATTATAATTTACCCCTAAAATTTGAGATTATTGCAAATATGCCCCTTTTATATACAATTAATTCCTTCAACCAAACTATATTTCATATGAGATATTAGGACTGAATTAATTATTTGGTTATCGAAGACACATAATTCTAACACAATACGTGCCCTATCTCATAATATTTAGGTTCTTGTAGGGGTTTCGAACTTTCTCAAGTCCTTTTTCCTATGTGTTATAGTGAGCTCACCTTATATATAATTGCATTGTGGAGAAAGTCTAGAGTCAACCCACAGATCAAGTAGATTAACCAAATAAATGAGTAATGTCAAATTGAGAAATATTCCAGTCATATATAAAAGCAAAGTGTGTACCTTGTATGTTTAAATTTCTGTAGTTGTCTTGTCCTATCTTAGGCATCAGAAATTTATTTGATGATTTCCCATTATATATAGTCTCCTTTACGAGCAGAAAAATTAAATCTCCCTCACAATTGGTGGTGTGTACTCCTTTATCTATTATTGAAGCTTTTTTCCGGCCTATAAGGTGTAGTGTTTTCCATAGCAATATTTTTTCCAATATCCCCCGGATCATCTCCGGTGGCACACAAGAAAAAACACTTTGGGTGACAAAAAAATCGTCACCCAAAGTACAAATTTCGACACCTAAGGTTTTGAGTGACAAAATCAGGTTGTCACCTAAAGCCCGTCAGCGAATGTTTTAGGTGACGATTTTCTTGTTTTGTCACTCAAAACCATTTGGAGGGTTTATAAACCTATCCGAACGGTTTGGTGCCACACTGACAAAATTCAAAATCATCATGCCTAGTACAGTCCAACCGTTTACATGAGTTGTGCGAATGTTCTCTCTATACATTCGCACACCTCATGCGAACGATTAATCCAATGTGACGAAAATACATTTTGTCACGCAATAAACGTCTGCACCGTTGTATATGAACGTCCGAACGATGATAATATGTCTGGACGCATTTGTGAAGATGTCTGCACCGTAGTTTCATTATGACGAAATTTATTTTATCGTCTGAAAACGTTGTTCGAACCTTTACGTATACAGTTCAGACTCGTTGTACGTTGAACACGTTTGAACGTTTTGGTGTATCTTGCACACAGTTTCTTATTTTAAGAACGTGTGGACGCGATAGACACCGTTCGAACTATAGCATTTACAGCAAAGTGTACAGACGTATAGTTATGCGTGCGCACACTAGCAACGAAAAATATCCGTGCGAACGACATCTAACAACCGTTCGAACGGTTTTCTATATATTTGAATTAATTTAATTAAAATTTATGAAATAATATAAATATGAAGATATTTACTGCTCATAATATAATAAAATATCTATAAATATGCAATCGTTATTAAAAGTAAATAAAATACATAATGAATAATAAGTACTGTCAAAGTAGTAAAAATACATAAATCTACCCAATTTTTCGTTTGGGTGTCGAACGAGATTGCATCTGTCTCATCTGCTCCATCAACTGCTCACGCATATTCTCCGCCATTAGTTGCATCATTCGTTCTTGTTGTTCCACTAGGTTTTTTTGCTGCTCCTGCATCATCTTCTGTGTTCTTCATCTTTTTTCCGTTGCTGCTCCGCCATCATCTTTATCAGTTCTTCGTCTTTCTTCCGTTGTTGCTCATCCACCATCTGCAGATGCTCTCGCATCATCTGCTCCATATCTGACCGTTTAACCAGAAGCACTTCATATTCCAATTGTTTAGCCCTCATCTCCTCAATCTGTAATCTGACCTCCTCCAATCTCTGGGACAAATGAACAGACGATGCTGATGAAGATGATCCAACAGACCGTACTGAACGGCCTAAACCTCGCATGTAACCCACTTTCATCCCCAGCACCTTAGTGAAGATCTCCACTTCGGTCTATGACTTTCCCTCTGACTTGTGCTGCAACTATAACGCCTCTATTTTTTCCTAAAAAAATAGAAAAGAAGATAAAAATAGTACATATGAAACATAAACGCATACGAATGCATCATTAAAACTAACTTTACAACTTGCAAAATTTTTCGTGCATCTTCTGAAGTCCACACGCCATTCTGTCCCGTTCACACGCCATTCTGTCCCGTCCACACGCAATTCTGTCCCGTCCACACGCCATTCTGTCCCGTCCACACGCAATTCTGTCTCGTTCACACAGTGGAACAACACATTCTTACATCTCTTACATGGACATCTTATCAGACTCCGACTATCTGCATAACTACGTGCAACACTCATAAAATCACGAACATCATCACTATACTTCGCACTTTTGAGTCTATCAGCCTCATAAATCCAGCTCTTATCCATATTATTCCTTCAAAGACGAAAATACAAACAATAATGAAATTCATACTCAACTCTAATTTCTTCAGGTGATAGCTCATATCCCATTCAAGTTTACAATATCACGTACTGCACGTAAATGACCCGACCATTGTGATCGATGCTTTAGAAATTTCGACAGCATTTCCCCTCAGTCTTCGGCTACACGCCTACAACATTGAGCCTAAACACCCACCATTTAAGGCAAATGTGTAAGTTCAATGCTGAATGTGTATCCGAAGCACAAAATGAGATTTACATTGAATTTTTTTTTTTAAAATCTGTCACAATAGCATATACAATTATGCACATTACGCATATTGTAAACTCAAACTGTGCATAACGTGGACAATTCAAGAATTACATCCAGTTCGTGTATCCGAACTTCGTGTAATTCTTAAACGGGGTCTAAGGCTATTAAATGAATGCATGACATATCAACAAAAATCGTTCGGACGTAACATAACGGTCTGAACCATATACAAAGACGTTCGGACGTGTTTTGCATAGCATCCAAACCAACAAATAAATTCCGGACGATAAATCAACCGTCCGAGCTGCGATTGTCAAACAAGACAGTTCTTCGACGCACAGACTCAATTTTCAGTCCAACAACCTTGTCAAAATCAACTCAAATCACAAACGCTTCAATATAAACACATCACATCCAACCCCAAACTCCATAACTATCAGTTTAGAACCTAAAATTTCAAAAAACACATGCTTTCATATATTAAAATACAAGTTATTCATCCTAAAACAATTCAATTTAAAAACCACTAACCTCAAATGCAATCCAACGATCTTTTCTAAAAGATATGCTCTTTTCACACCCTCTTCAATGAGATTGAATGCCCAAAATCAGCTCTCCGCTTCTCCTCATCCTCAAATCTCTCGTTTCCTTTTTTCTGTTTTTACTCCATTGTCTGCGAATCTGTAACTTTCATATGCTTTAATACCGTTCAGACACATCAAAGGAAGTTCGGACCCATACGTATATTAGTTTTCGAGATAGTTCATGCCGCCAAAATTTTCATATACGTCCGCTCGACTATTTACCCGTCCGAACTCCCTCTTACAGTTCAACATACCGTTTTAGTAATTCTCAAACGACAACGTATTCTCATTAACATTAATGTTCGGACAGTCAGATACCGCCTGAACACTACCTTACATCACACGAGACTGCTTAGAAAATTCCAACACCATAGCATCTGATAATAAACAATCATGTCCGCACGTTAGTAAACAAAAGTCCAGACGGTATTTTGAATTTTGGGAGTCCCAACCGTATAAAATTGTGTTCGAACGGTTTGTTTTATATAATACGACACCGTTCGATTTTTAATTTGTCACTCTAGCCTGACGATTACTATTCGTTAGGTAATGGCCGTTCGGACTGTGTATAAACGACATTCGGACGGTATTGTAAAAGTTGTGACGATTCTAATTGTCACTCAGTTACGACGATGTGAAATTTGTCACCCTGCAGGGAGTCCGAACGAGTATCTTGAGAGTCCGGATGTTATTTTGTGTTTTGTGACAATTTTTTTCTTCACTCATTCGTGACGCGTGTATGTCATTACACCAGCAATACGTCCGAACGTGTTTGTGACCGGTCCTGACGGTTTTGGCGTTCCTGGATGGTTTTGGGTGACGAAATTAATATTTTGTCATGGAAAATTCACTTTAAGTAACAAAATTTGATTTGACACCCAAAATTTTGTCACCTAAAGCATAATTTCTTGTAGTGTGGGAAAAGTCCTGCTTTAAGTGAAGCATAGCAGACGCACCCATCAATATATTGTCAGCAATAACATTACAATTTAAATATACCAATCCATTATCACAATATCCAGGATAGTCATTAATTACGATAATTAAGTAGTCAATACTAGTAAAAAATAATATCTTGCATCTTTGGAGACATATAATTAACAAGATTAATCCATTGCTCAACTAGTAATTATATCCACCAGATTATACAAACCTAACAGCTAATTACGTTCTTGCCATTGGAGGTATATCGAGAGTGTTTTTCATGCATGAATAGTTATATTCAATTTTGGACCAATCGGTCATGCTTGCTTGTAATCACATTTGATTTGATTTTGAAGTGATTTTTACTTGTGTAAGTGTTCTTAATCATCACCTAGGGAAGGGGGAGTGTGCCATTTGGCTCATCTAGCCTTTGTGCAGCTAGAGCCACCCGATTAAGGGGCTTGCTTGTGGCAACCACAGCTAGACCAAATGATGGCAAGGTTGGCTATAAAAGCCAACCCTTGCCATGCATTTCACACACACATAACAAGCCATTTGAGCTTGAGAGTGAGGAGTGAGTGTGGAGAGCATTCGGCCAAGAGGGAGAGGAAGGATAGAAACAAAGAAGAATAAGAAGAGAATGAATGTGGAAAAAATTTCGCACCAAGGGCTACCCGAGATCACCAAAGTAAGGGGTTAGGTCTTTGAGCTTTGATTATGGGTGTATGACTTGTTGTTGTTGGTTGAAAGAGCTTATGCATTTTCATGTATAGGGTTGTGATTTAATGATGAATATGATAGATTTATCTTGGTTGTAAGATTTTGCAAAAAGAGAAGCTCTTAAGTGCCATAAAGTAAAACCTAATCTAGAGACTTTGCATGTTGAGATTTGATGAATAATTCTTATGTTTTGTGCTCTGTAAGTTCATTATATTGGTAGATTAGATGTATCGTTAGCCTAAACTTTCTAAATGCAATGATTGATCAAATGCATGAACACTTAGCTAGGGTTTTTAGTCAAACATAAACGCTGTTCAAATCGACCCTAAGCTGCACATTGATTTTTTGTAAAAAAATTTCCAGATAGAATCCTTATCTAATAGTAGGGTTCCAGTATAAATTACAGGGCTATCTGAGGTTGGGAAAGGTCGAAAATGCCCCTGGACGTCTCTAAGGGCAGTTTCAGCATTTCTCAAAACAACCTCATGGAATCTTTGGAATTTTGCCTGGAAATTGGTGGAAATGTAGTACAAGAGTACAGTAGGCCCCAGTAAGAATTTCAGGGCAGTCAGAGGTCAATAAAGGTCAAAACTGCCCCTGGAGGTTTCAAGGGCAGTTTCGGCATTTCACACTAGTCGTTAATGTAAAAAGGTCCAAAATGGAAAAATGAATTTATGGATATGTAGAGCATGAAAAATATATAGGGAAGCCCAAATTTGAGCTCAAACCAAGTTGAAATAAGGGCTCAAATCACAAAGCCCGTTTAGGAGCCTAAATGGATTTTAAGCCCAATAACCCTAAAATAGCACCAAGCCAATAATACTTTGGGAATAAGCCCAGCAGAATCTAAGGAGGCCCAATAGGCCTTCAATGAGTTTTAATGTCTAAGATCTTACTAGTTATTATCATGGCTGTTTCAATTGTCAATGTTTATTCTTTAAACGTGTTATGCTTCTTTCAAGTTCATTGCAAATTAGTGTGCATTGTTTGGGTTTGCTTAAAGTTCATAGTCTTGATCTCCTATAGTTGATACATTTTATGCAACATGTTATGAGTTGTTTGTGCATGTTTGATCTATGAACTGAAAGATGTAAAGATAGAATTGATTGATGGATGGATAAAAAGGGGTCACGACATTGCCTAAGGATGCTCAAAATGAGCAAAAAGGCCAGGGAATGAAAAAGGAAAGAAAAGGCCCAAAAGGGTACACACGAGAATTTATGTTCTAAGAAAATGGAAAGAAAAAGTACATGACTTTATTTCGATCTTATTTCCTCACTGATATCATGTAATATGTGCATTGTGCTTGTAAATGATGAATCATGAATCATAATTACGTGCTGCATTATTTATGCAAATGACTAAGTATCAATGATTGCATTCATATCATGAATCATTGAGTGGACTAAGACTAGGAAATGGAAACCGAACTTACCCGAGGTGTTTTCCGTAATGATGGGTGACGGTACTATTCACTAAGGGTGCAACCCACCGCTATGAGAAAAAGAGTGGGCTCCTAACCTAATGGGGTAAAGTGCCTAACTATGAAAGAGTCATGGTGCAGTTGGCATGAGACAAGTCCCAGAGGAGAGGAGGGATGCACAACCCAACTCTGGGGGTAAACAGAGTAGACTGCGGAAACACCTCAACCCCAAATGAATGGATGAGAATTGGGTGCACAACATCATTTCATTTCATGTGCATCGATGGATGTCTTAATTGTATGAATGATATGAAAGCATGCATACTCTATCACGTATCATATTGTCATATGCTATGTATTGTCATGTCTCCGCATGCTCTTTCTTCCATTATTGTCATGTCCCCTTCCCCGACCTTACTGAGTTTGTTAGGACTCACCCCTTTTATGTTTATTGGTGATTATTTTTTTATTATTAAGCAGGAGGTGAAACTGTGATGAAGAGTAGACTGGTTCCGCTTTCTTTGATTTTACTAGGATTGTATTCCAAACGACTTTATTTGGTAGACATCTCAGTTGTATAAACTCTGTGAGCATCAGTAGACTCACATTTTTATTAACTAGCCCTTTTGTGTCTTTGGAAGGACGCTTTTGTAACCTTCTATTTATTTTCGATTTATTTTCCTTATTCAATGCATAATTCTTTTAAGGCGTAATTGAATATCGCAATTTTGATAAATCCCTGAAACTATTATTTTTCTTAATAGACTTATAAATTTTCAATAAAACGTTTCCGCTAAGCTTTTTCAACGCAAGTTATCAGGCTTTGAGAGGATTAATTTATGCAACATGTTATGAGTTGTTTGTGCATGTTTGATCTATGAACTGAAAGATGTAAAGATAGAATTGATTGATGGATGGATAAAAAGGGGTCACGACATTGCCTAAGGATGCTCAAAATGAGCAAAAAGGCCAGGGAATGAAAAAGGAAAGAAAAGGCCCAAAAGGGTACACACGAGAATTTATGTTCTAAGAAAATGGAAAGAAAAAGTACATGACTTTATTTCGATCTTATTTCCTCACTGATATCATGTAATATGTGCATTGTGCTTGTAAATGATGAATCATGAATCATAATTACGTGCTGCATTATTTATGCAAATGACTAAGTATCAATGATTGCATTCATATCATGAATCATTGAGTGGACTAAGACTAGGAAATGGAAACCGAACTTACCCGAGGTGTTTTCCGTAATGATGGGTGACGGTACTATTCACTAAGGGTGCAACCCACCGCTATGAGAAAAAGAGTGGGCTCCTAACCTAATGGGGTAAAGTGCCTAACTATGAAAGAGTCATGGTGCAGTTGGCATGAGACAAGTCCCAGAGGAGAGGAGGGATGCACAACCCAACTCTGGGGGTAAACAGAGTAGACTGCGGAAACACCTCAACCCCAAATGAATGGATGAGAATTGGGTGCACAACATCATTTCATTTCATGTGCATCGATGGATGTCTTAATTGTATGAATGATATGAAAGCATGCATACTCTATCACGTATCATATTGTCATATGCTATGTATTGTCATGTCTCCGCATGCTCTTTCTTCCATTATTGTCATGTCCCCTTCCCCGACCTTACTGAGTTTGTTAGGACTCACCCCTTTTATGTTTATTGGTGATTATTTTTTTATTATTAAGCAGGAGGTGAAACTGTGATGAAGAGTAGACTGGTTCCGCTTTCTTTGATTTTACTAGGATTGTATTCCAAACGACTTTATTTGGTAGACATCTCAGTTGTATAAACTCTGTGAGCATCAGTAGACTCACATTTTTATTAACTAGCCCTTTTGTGTCTTTGGAAGGACGCTTTTGTAACCTTCTATTTATTTTCGATTTATTTTCCTTATTCAATGCATAATTCTTTTAAGGCGTAATTGAATATCGCAATTTTGATAAATCCCTGAAACTATTATTTTTCTTAATAGACTTATAAATTTTCAATAAAACGTTTCCGCTAAGCTTTTTCAACGCAAGTTATCAGGCTTTGAGAGGATTAATTCGTGCCGTAATCCCCGCTTGTGTGCATATATTTCATTACTATATGAGAGCCTATGGGGTATGTACAAGGCATGACATATATAGACATATAGCTGTAGCTTTGATTAAATAGCTTGAGCTCATATTTCCTTGAATTTGCTTTGTAGCAGCACAACACGTTCTTATAATTAACATTAATGGAGTCTTACGAACAAGTATAAGCAATGTTCAGTGGGGTGACAGAGATTTCAACTCGTCAATAACTTTGGCAGGACAGGCCTGCTGCTACCATGGAGGAAATTTAACTATTTACCTGGTGTATGTTTTCATGTCTTGCAGGTTACCTTTCCCCGATCACTAATTTTGAAAGACAACACAATATCTAGGTTGCATATATGGATTTGCTTTTGTCAGGACAAAAACAAGAATGTCTCGTCAAATATAAGACCCGGCCAGCAGCTCACCGTTGGAGTTAATTTCCTGTAAGAGCAATGAATAGTTTCAGCAATTGTTGATTCAAAAGTCGACAAATTAATTTATATATATGGTGATCAGCTATAACGACTAGCTAGTTCCTTAATGGATGCATCTGGGGCTAATTTGTTTCAATTGAAAATGAAGTAATCAGTGAAAAGAGGAAGAATGCATATAGATATCTACAATTGAGAGTACTGTTCTAATATTTTGGATTTATCCGTTCTTTATTTTTCTTTTTTCTTTTTTAATTTTTTTTTATAAGCTAACATATTTATTTTCTTGGATTTATCAGATATATCTTACTTCATCCATCAATCTCCCCTTTTAAAAGGCTCCCCATCCTTTATGTTGAAAAACTCCAATTATATATGTGAATAATCTGTTTGGTTGTAATGTAACTCGTGTCCATAACATATTTCCTGTTAAGGGTGGGCATCGGAACGGACGGAAACCGGTCATTCCGGTTCCTGTTTGGTGGTTCTGGAACCCACTGGAATCAAAATTCTTATTCCGGTTCCATTCCGGAATAAACCAGAATTGGAACCGGAACCAGAATTTTCGGTTCTTTATCTAGGCCTAAAAAGCCCAAATTTAGTTTGGACTCATTGATCCAAAAATGAATTTTTTAAGCTGTGTTTTGTGGGCCAGAATTAAGGTATTGTGAGAGGCAAAATTGCACTCAAAAGGTCCAAAATAAGACTGGTATGAGCATCAATTTGAAGACTCAATTGCCAAAATAAAACACTGCACTGTCGTCCAATTCTAAAAGTTCAAAACACTGTCAAATTAATAAACAATGACGTCCTAGTCCAAAACAAAATAAACACTGAAAAATAACTCTAAATTAAAATTACAACTAAATAACTAAATTTCAAAAAAATATTTCAAGGATGCCAAAATAAAATCTAAATTAAAATTACAACTAAATTACTAAATTCCAAAACAAAATAAATACGGTCAAAATAAACTCTAAATTAAATTTACAAAAAACTACTAAAGAAACAATTAACCATACAAATAAGTAAACAACTAAACATTACTCAAATCATCCAAATTGAAAGAGTCAAACTCTAAATTAAAATTACAATCTTTTTTAAAATTTTAAAAAAATTGTTTCGGAACCGAAAATTAGGGCTGCAAACCGGAAATGCGGTCCGGTTCTCCTAAATTAAAGGACCAGACCAGTTTCATTTTTTTCATTTTTTTAAAAAATATTAATTTTTTTTAGGTTAATTTCGAAGGGGGAAGAACATATAAAAATGTAGAGTTTTAGTTTAGGTTAAAACTAAACTTTTTAAGTTTGTAATTTGTATTAAAAATATAAAAAATATATTTATATTAATAAATGTTGTCCGGTCCGGACTGCATTTAAAAAAAAGGACCGGACCGGACCGCAAATTCGGTCCGATTTTGCGGTCTGGTCCGGTCCACGATCCAGTTTTGTTCAGCCCTACCGGAAATTCCTGTATTTCGACCGGAATTTCCCTAAAATGGGATCCGGTTCCGGTACTGAAAATGACCGGAACCGATACCATAACCGAAAATTCTGGTTTGAACCGGAATAAATGCCCACCCTGAATTCCTGTTTTAAGGTTGAAAGATAAGGAATTAGGAAACTTCATTTCCCCCTAATATATCACACTTTATTTTATCTATTAAATTGTGATTATTAATTTTTTGAAATAAATACAATAATTTTCAAACTTCCACCAATCTTCAAATTGTTGGAATCAGCCCCTAATTCCAATTAGTTGTTGTGTTTTTTTAAGTTTAAAGTAACTATCAATCATGACTTATTAGACCTTCAATTTGTACAATTAATCAAATTGCGCCATAAAATAAAATTGAGAATCAAAATCGTGCCACGTAACTCATTCACAACACACGTGACATAAATTTGATTGTTGAATCTTTTTTAGAAACTTAAATCGATAAAATTTAATAATATGTGAGTTTAACGTGTGAAAAGTAATAATTTAGATCGCTGGACTCGGTTGGGGACTCAAAGTGATGCTTCTGGTGGCGTCTTTCTAAAATTCTAAACCGAACCGCATAACCACCTCAAGAGTCGAGACACAGGGGCCCCGTGGATTCCACACGCTTAACCCAGCGCTCGCGTAGCAGTCGCTCATCACGCGCTATAGTCTCGTTCCCGCTAAAGACCTGTTCCAAACCCCGCCAAGCTGCCACGCACACAATAACCGACTCTCAGTCTTCCTTCCCTCTCTCTATACCTAAAGGCTGAAGCTGTCTCTGTGTCACTCCTTTCACTGTTTGCATCGGTAATTCCTGCATTCTCTTTCTGATCTGGATCTGATATCTCTCAGAAAACGGAGCCATGGATGAAGAGTACGACGTGATCGTTATCGGGACTGGGCTCAAGGAGTGCATTCTTAGTGGCCTTCTCTCCGTTGATGGACTCAAAGTACTGCTTCTTTCCCTTCTTCTCTCGATGTTCTCTTGATCTCCAACAAGAGTAAGAACAGGAGGTAGTTCTCTCCCGCTACTTAGGTGGGCGGAGGAATGTCTACCAGAGGTCCAGAACAAGAGACATTGTATCAGTGCAAATTACCTTTCTTTATTGCTTTGGACCTCTAGAAAATAACGTCGTGCCTTTCTGGCTGTCCCATCAAATGAATGACTCGTATTTGTACAACTGTTAATGTACAAGAGCTCACGCAGGAGAAAACAGTAACCGATTCTTTTCGTTATCTATGATAAGCTCCATAGCATCTTATATATCCTTCCAATTACCATTTAAGAAGCTCTTCAGGATTAATGGATACAAAGATATAGGACATACGAGTAAATTGAGGATGGTGGAGCTCCTACATCTCATATTTATTGAAAGTATGACCTTCCGAGTATTGATCTGAAAGGCATTAATGGAGTGGCCTTAGGACAACTGCTTTAAAAGTCCTTGGAAGAATATAGCTTAGGAACCAAGGTATAGTATAGGGGTTAGGGGCACCTTTGGTGCCAATATGTACTGGAGTCCTTGGGTGTGACTTGTGAGCTCCCTATCTGTCTAGCGGGGAAATGAATAGTATCCTATTTCATTCTCATGATTCCGGTTTAACTGCTACTATCTCACCAAATTCGTTTGCCATTTTCTACCTCGAAACCATCTCAGATTTTAGCCATTATTGATGAAATCAGAGTTATCTGTAATCTTAGTGTTTGTAGGTCCCATCTCCACTCAGGATACACTTGCAGTGCTCTGTATCCAAGGATTTGCCGCTGATTTTTTTCCTTTCTGTCTCATATCATTAACATATTTTCTAGTTCTTCACGGTGTGTTAATTTGAAACAGGTACTACATATGGACAGAAATGACTATTATGGAGGAGCCTCATCTTCTCTTAATCTTATGCAGGTTACCCTATATTTCAGACTTTTTTTGGGGAGAAATTCACCTATTCTTATGTTATCTTGTTTTTGTTTTTTGCACTTTTCTGCTTTTCAATGTTAAAACTTTGTTTTTCTGCTTTGTAGCTCTGGAAGCGTTTCAGGGGAAATGACCAGCCTCCAGAAGAATTGGGCTCAAGCAAAGAGTACAATGTTGACATGATACCCAAGGTGTTCTATTTATCAGATGATAAGATGGGAGGGGATTGCCTCCGGATGTCCGGCTGGACCGCTGGAAGCCATCCAGCCGGACATCCAACTGTTGGGATGCCCGGACAGCGCCCTGTTCGGGCTGCCCCGGCAGGTGTGGGTCCCACGCGGGACCCACACCCTTCCCAGTCCCAACCGTTGGGGAGGGGATTGCCTTCATGATAAGATAGTTCTAATTTGATCTTGAAAATCGTTCAGTGCAACAGCTGGATGTGGTATCCGTATTACATGTTTGCATCAGAACACCTGTACATGTCGAATCTGTTTAATATGCACAACTAGCAACTATTACTTTTGCAATAAACATTTTCCCATTGAATGTCCCATGTCCTCCATTACTTCTGATGAAAACCTTTACCCATATGGTTGTAGTTCATGATGGCCAACGGTACGTTGGTCCGTGTTCTCATCCACACAGATGTTACCAAGTATCTGCACTTCAAAGCTGTAGATGGTAGTTTTGTGTACAATAAAGGAAAGGTAAGAATCATATCAATAATTTAGATTTTGCTTCCCCCCTACCCCAATCCCAACCCGTTCTCTTTTCGTTTTGGAGTTTCGTGATTTATGGTTGAACCTATAAGTTTGTTATTTCCATATCTCAGTTCACTTATTACTGTTCTAAATGAGAGCTTACAAGAAATATTATTGTGTTTAGATTTATAAAGTTCCAGCAACTGATGTTGAAGCACTGAAATCACCACTGATGGGGCTGTTTGAGAAACGTCGTGCTCGAAAGTTCTTCATTTATGTCCAAGACTATGAAGAGAATGATCCAAAATCTCATGAGGGTCTGGATTTGAACAAAGTCACAGCTAGGGAACTTATTACGTACGTATTATATATTTCCTTCTCCTTCAGCTTACGTTCTATAAGAAAGCTGTTGATTTAAGCCCATAAGGAAGAACTTGCGCTAGTTAAATTTTGTGGTTACAGGTTTAGCGAGAGGTGATTGCCTCCTGGATGTCCCTCCAAGGGCTGAGAATCCCGGGCAGCATCCTGTTCGGGCTGCCCGGGCAGGTGTGGGTCCAGCGCGGGACCCACACCCTTCCCATTCTCAGCCCTTGGATGTCCCGGACATCCGGAGGGGATTGCCTTCGGAGGCAATCCCCTCTCCAGGTTTAGCTCCTCCATAATTCTGCGTTCTGCGGTTACCATCCCCACAAAAATAAATGAACAAAACAATAAGCCGATTTATCATATAAAAATGAGGCCGCATTTGGTGGATACTGCATTTCCAAAAGAATGAAAATGAAGAACTAAAACTTTTGGAGTTACAAGTTTTTTGTTCCGAATTTCCAGATCAATGTTCCCATCCAATGTACGAGATGCCTTCTTATGATCAAAGCTCATCATTTTTCTCTTCAAACAAATTCTCTTCTAGTTTATCTGAACATGTGCTAATAGAATTGTAGAATCAAAGAACATACTTTGCATTGTATTGATGGAAATCCGATCTGTATTCGTACAAATGGAGATGTATGTGATAGCAAGAAGTTATTTAAACAACAATCGGGTGGGTAGAAGGGCCTTCCCTGGCACATAATTCTAATTAAAATTGAGAATGATATGGAAACTATTCTGTCTTTTTAGATTGATAGAAGGAAGGTAGAAATTAGTCTTAGTCTGCAGCCAGTAATTTCTTTTGATGTTTGCATTCTGAAATTGCTTCTTTTCTTTCTTCATATCAAATTGACTGTGGTGCTAAAGTAGTGACTGCATAAGATGAATGAAACTGGAAATAAGTGTAACACCACTATAAAAACACATTGTATTGCTTTGCTGATTCACCAGTGTATGGTACAATAGTTAATGTACTATGAGTTGTTTCAATGTAGGAAATACGGATTAGAGGATGACACAATTGACTTCATCGGTCATGCATTGGCACTTCATATTAATGACAATTACTTGGATCAGCCAGCTATGGATTTTGTGAAGAGAATGAAGGTGGGGATATTTTTCCTGACACCATTTTTCAGTTATAGCATGAACTGTAGAGGGCTTTACTGCATTCGCTGACAACTATCCTACACCTCAGAGTGAGACATGAAGATACCATAACCACCTTCTCCCTTATAAAATATATATGGAGGTAGCTAAACCTAATGTGGTTGTATGTCTATGCTCAATGCCGTATGACAGTCATCTATGTTTGTATATATGTATGTGTCTAAATTACCTGTATTTCCCAAATCTAGACACCAGAGCATTAACAAATCTATCAAACTAATCATATAACTATTTCTGCTGTCATTTACCAACTATGTCAAATTATAGACAGTTTACTCAATGGTAGTTCTCAAATATCAATTTATGGACTAATCATATAAATATTTTCCCCTGCCCTTAAGAAACAACTCTGAAGCTCAGCTAAAAAGAAGAAATCATTACCTTTGACGTATACTATAGGCCCCTTTCAAAGGCCAAGAAGATAAAAGAGATTTTCTTCCAATCACAAAAAGTTGACCGAGGGGTTCTTGAGCTTTAACATCAACCGAAACAATCATAAAGTAAACCTCACATGCATGTGCTACAAACTAGGATAAATCTTGATGTAAACTTCTGAATTTTATATCTGTAACTAATATGAAGTTGCTTCAGAATGATTTTATAAGTAAATCCATTGACATTTTCTTTTCTTGTTCTGTAAAGGTCTATGCAGAATCTTTGGCACGTTTTCAAGGAGGGTCTCCCTATATCTATCCGTTGTATGGATTGGGAGAATTGCCTCAGGTTTGGTTTTTCAACTGTAACATTGTTTACATCTGCAGACCTAATATAAGTTGTATTGTGATGTTTTGTTTGGTACTTATTGGCAGGCGTTTGCTCGTCTAAGTGCAGTTTATGGTGGAACGTACATGCTCAACAAGCCAGAATGTAAGGTAAAGTCGCCAAAATATGGGTGTTCAGCCATTTACCATTGATTTTGTAAAGTGCAACACTTTGAAGCATACACCTTGATGCAAAATCCACAAAAATGCCTTGAGGCTCACCCTATGCAAAGATAAGTAGCCCCAAGGCACACCCACATTAAGTCTAAATCATTTACCCAAAGTCTGATAGTAACCACATGATACTGCGCTTTCTTAAGTATAAATCAATCTTCTATTTCTTTCACCTGGACTTTTTCTCAATTATTCACAGGTAGTCAAACTTGGTTGCTGCACTTCATATTGATTTTGCCTTAGAGTGCTTCTCTGCCTCTGCTTGCTACTTTGACTATTGTAGCTTTGTCATATTAGTCGCTGTATTCTGACCTATCCTGATTAATTTTTCATACTAATTACCTTCATTTTGTTTAACAGATAGAAGAAAATTTATATAACCTTAGGTAAAGCAACTTATTAAAGTGTCACTCTTTCCATTAGAGTATCAACCATCAAAACCTCTATTACAGAGCAGCTCTTTAGCTTGAGAGTCTCTAACACCTGTGATGGCCAATTTCTGAGTCTTGGTACTTGCATGGAGTTCATTGTTCAGTGCTTTTGCTTCTGGTGCTGTTAAGAATACTTCTCAACTCTTGATAGTTGAATCGTAGTAGCAAAATTCTGAAGATGGCCTTAGTATGCTTTTCACCTTTAACTTATCACCCCAACTGACAGAGATGATCCATATATTATCTTTTGTTAATACAGCTTTGTCTGAGTTCCTCTTATCAAATTTCAACTGATACTCTAGATGTTGGCTTATAGGTTGAGTTTGACAACAATGGGAAAGCCTTAGGCGTTACTTCTGAAGGGGAAACTGCTAAATGCAAGAAAGTTGTTTGCGATCCATCATATTTACCCGATAAGGTAATCTGTCGCCATCTCATTAATTCTGAGTTGTTCTCTGGCTCAAGTGGTTGTATGCTGAAAGGCAACCTTGCTTATCAAGCCTGAATCGTCTGTTACTTTGAGCACCATATGTGGCATTCATCTACGATCATTTAAATGAGACAGGTTCAAAAAGTAGGAAAAGTTGCTCGTGCTATATGCATAATGAGCCATCCTATTCCAGACACCAATAACTCTCACTCAGCCCAGGTTATCCTGCCACAGAAGCAACTTGGCCGACAATCAGATATGTATGTGCCGAATTCCTTCCCTGTTTCTGTTTATTCTTTGTGACGGAACAAATGTGTAATGGCCAGTGCATGTTACAACGTGTAACAACAGTCCCGTTCTTCATCCTAATAAAACTTCCATAAAAAGTTGGCTAATGGTATAGCTATCAAGACTGCAGTTTTTTTATGAAAGTGGTTCTTTCTTTTTAAGTGGCTACGTTCCTGCAGCATGAGTTGTCCACTTTTCCTTATTGTTATCAAAGTGGAACATTCTTGGTATTGAGAAGGAGAAATACAATGCAAAGACCTCTCTGATGGGTGATGGTAAAGGCTTTTGTCCTTTGGCATGCTATCACAGAAGACTTTTTAGTGCTCCAATAAATAAGCCAAAGGTAGTTTTGTCAAGAAAATGGGAGTGAACAATGGGCTATCACACCCAAAATTGTCCAAAAATTCCAAATACAATGATTTCTTGTTCAGTTAGCTATACTTACTATTGGCAAGTGCTAGATGAGAAAAGTAAAAGAGGAATTACATGTAAGCTCCTTAACTCATGGCTGCAGGTACCTCTTCTGCTGCTCCTATGCGCACAATGTGGCTCCAAAAGGAAAGTACATAGCTTTCGTCTCGACAGAAGCAGAAACTGACAAACCTGAGGTAGAATTGAAGCTTGGTATCGACTTACTTGGACCTGTGGATGAAATTTTCTACGACACTTATGACAGATTCGTACCTATGAACAACCATGAAGTTGACAGTTGCTTCATTTCTGCTGTAAGTACATATAAATTCTTCCCTTTACTTCTGATTTTTCCAGAAAGGATAAGGTTTTTCCTTTCTTTGCAATCTGCTAACACCACATGTGGAAAAGAAACTTCAAGCAATACACCTGGTTAAGGATATTTCCTCTTCTCAGATGAATGATTTTTAAACCGATGAACTTCTTAGAGCATAGAAATCAAAGGGACAATATATATATTAGCCAATTCGAAAAAACAAACATCCTGTTGTTGGAAGCTAGCAAAATAGTATATACCCCGATTTCATTGAATGCTATTGCTTCTTGATGACTAGCAGTTCTATTTCACAGTGACTGTTTGTTTAGAAACCTTTTTTCCACTTTCATTGTCATTTTGAGGAATATCTAGTCCTTGTTAAATTGCTTCTCATGCAAGAATGTGAGAGAGCCTAGAGTGTCTTGGTCTTTTCCTTTGTGAAGGATTTGCCAAAACATCGGTGCTTCGTTTATAATGAGCTCAATAGAATCACATGTTAGCTTCTTTTCTTGCTTCTCTTATTTGAGAATCTAGATTTACAGATTAGGTCTTGCATTTCTTGCAGAGCTATGATGCAACCACTCACTTTGAGTCCACTGTCGAAGAGGTGATTCAAATGTACAGTAAGATAACCGGGAAGGTAACCTTTGCATCCCATTATTACTTACCCAAAACAAAAAATGGGTTTATTCTGCAAGGAGCTAACCAAATTTGGTAAACTGTGTGGTTCTTCTTCTTCTTCTTCTTCTTCTTCTTCTTCTTCTTCTTCTTCTTCTTCTTCTTCTTCTTCTTATTTGTCTCAATGTTGTATGTTTCAGGCACTTGATCTTTCTGTGGACCTAAGTGCTGCAAGTGCAAGTGCTGATGCTGAGGCGTGAAAATTCTTCCAGCTCATCTTAATGTGAGCAACGTACTAGGATTTGCCTTTATTTTTGTTCTTCTATTGAAAAGGGAATGTCTTTTCTTTTGATGAGTTTTTTCTGCTCCAAAATTCAGATTACGAGCTATTGTTCAATTGAGTTGTTCCTGAACTGGGATCACAATTTTAAAGATTTTATTTTGATGAACTATAAAATATTTATCACTGATTATTCACAATGTGTTCTTAAGGGTGGGTTTGTGTGGTAAAATTTTTGGTATTGGGTTTAGTGTTGGTATTGGATTTAGTGAAAAAGTGAAGAGAGGTAATATTTTATAGTTTTTGTAATTTTTTATATTTTTTGATGGAAGAGAGATAGATTATAATGAAGTATTTTATTAGGAGATAGATAAAATTTTGGGTAAAATTTGAGTGACAAACGCTGCCTAAGTTTATAAACACCCCGCAAATAGGAAGTGGGAAGGGGAGTTCGGCTACGCTTCCCAATTAGAAAACCAACCCCAAATACGACGTCGTAGCTACACCCCGAGTAGGGACCACTAGACAAGGACATGCATTAGGGAGGCCGTGTGATTGGTGGTTGGTCTAGAAGAGGAGACGGAAGGAAAGTGAGGAAATTGACTCAATAGAGCCATATTGGAGAGGATTGAGAACTACGGAAGAGATGGGGGACGAAAGTGTGAAGACGGATGCGTTACAGATAATAGGAATGTTCCAAGTGCTTCCCAGACTAGTCGTCTTCGATCTCGATTACACCCTCTGGCCTTTCTACTGGTATTTCCAATTCTATTATCATATGCTCTTCGAAGTTGATTCCAAAAAAACCATGGACGTTTGAATAAATTTCTCGATATTCCATTTGTTGTCTGGCTGTCTTGATCTTGGATGGGTTTTTTTTTTTAGATGTGCGATTTTGTTTCAATTTCTAGGTTTTTTTTCTTTTTCTTTTCCAATATTGCTCTCGGAGACCAAAACGCGATTTGAGGTTTCTGGTCAAGGAATTGCTGTAGCTTTTGCTCAACTGATTAGGGTTCTGTTTATTTGAAGAAGAGAAAGAACATATAAGAAAATATTTCATTGGTGGCCTTCTGACTAAGAAATAGGTTGGGAAATGGCTTCCTAGTTGCGGGGGATAGCAGCATTGATTATTCTCTCCCAGGTCGTCATTTAAATCCGTGTGAAGATTGAAAGTGGATCAAAACCAGAATAAGTACAATCTAACAAGTTTCTCCTGCAAATGCTTCGCTTCTTCTATATTGTAATGTCATTTTTCTTCTGGTATTTTCAAGTGAATGTCGCTCCAAACGCGAAATGCCATCTTTGTATCCCCATGCGAAAGGCATACTGTATGCGCTCAAGGAGAAAGGGATTGACATGGCTGTTGCTTCAAGATCACCAACTGCAGATATAGCGGATACATTTCTCAACAAATTAAGCATCAAGCCGATGTTTATAGCCCAGGTGAGCCGGAAAAGCAATATCTATTTGCCTCCTTGATTTTTGATAGCCTTCGTGTATATCTCTCTATTCTTATATCCTTGCTATCTTGGCTTTCTTTTAGTTTCCTAATTGGTTTCATGTTTCAACTTGGTCATGTCCCGTGCTTCCACACTTCCTTGAACTTAGGCCGAACAGAGTAGGAAGGGTCTGCTTCGTATTTTACTCTTTTGTATGGCTACAGGATTTAATCCTAATTTCTTTTCTGATTGTCCAGGAGATCTTTTCTAGCAGGACACACAAGACAGATCACTTCCAGAGAATTCATTCGAGGACTGGGGTTCCCTTCAACTCAATGCTGTTTTTTGATGATGAGAATAGGAACATCCAAGCGGTAAAAATGGCTAGCACCACCTTTTTCCTTGTTATTGTTATCAAAATTCCCTTTTCTTTTTTGCTGGAGTAGTAGCATCTCTTCTTCAGTTGCATGTGAATTTTATAGCTTCTTTTCTCCTATTTTTCTTTTTGAAGTTGTGACTTGTAATTACAGGTCTCGAAAATGGGTGTAACTAGCATTTTGGTTGACAATGGCGTAAATCTTGGAGCATTGCAAGAAGGGCTAACAAAATTCTCTGAAAATTGGAACACAGCTGAGAAGAACAAGCAGAAATGGTTAACAAAGTTCTCTCAGAAGCCAAATTCATCTGACGGGAACGCATAGAAATGGTTATTTTATGCTTAATTTTAACAAAAATTCTTTGAATTCGAAGACATTCACAGGCTATGGGGTTATTGTTTGGCGACGCCATTATTTGATCAAAGAAATCTTGTTGTATAAGTCAACTTTGGTATGGTTTCTATAGTTTGGAGTACTACTGCCATATTTGGGTAGGATTGCTCCTATGAGTTCAGATAAGTGTGGAAATCCCAGCTACTACATTTCCAAAAAAATAAAGTGTTATATGATACAAAAACAGGAAGGAGAGTACGGAGAGAAGAAGAAAATTAAGGGAGTCTGCGGATAAACAGTATAAGCTGCCAGAACTTCCATGATACAACTCTGCTCTGCTTAATAACTTTTGCTTTGATCATGTAAGGACCGCCATCATTATAAATTGCGAACTCGGAGTTTGGACAAAGGGACAAAAACATTGAATTGCAAGCAGACGAGGAGAATCAGACAGTGTCCTCCAGCGATCTACAATGGTGTTTAAAAATGAATTCCAATGTTGTCAAAGGGTAAAAGCTAGCAATTCCTTGATCCAAACAATCAAGGGGCATTGCTAACTATGCAACTACAGAAAACTCATAGGACAGGTGTCGCAGACTCGCAGTCCTGGTTCCCTTGGCATCTGAAGCCTGACTCTTTGGGCTACTCATGCAAACGGTCTCAGACCCTTTCCTCAATAAGCAATTGTTCAAGTTCCTCTCTTCGCCGCTCCAATTCCTACGATTGTCAGCCAAAGCAGGTTATAATACAAAGATTCTGCACGAAATCAACATGCTGATATTTGGACGACTGGAATTAACACCGTCGCACAATTTAATACATGTATGAATAGGACAATCAACTGGCATTTCACTCACTCTGCTTAGTGGTTCCAGTCGAACTTCTGAAACTTACGCCTATATTACCAGTTAACAGGCCCTTTAGAGGAATCCTGCTCTAACCGAAGGACTGCAAAATCCTAAACCTCCAAATCCTATCAACTTAAACAGCTCAATGGGAAGGATACCGTTGCTAGACTCCCTCACTAGTAAGTGAGTAGCTTGATGTAACCAGCAGGAAAGTTCAAGAATAACCACAGCCTTCTAAGCACCATAAGAAACACTTGGCATGAAGCAGAACATATAAAGCATAGTCCTCAGTTATATATGATGCACACAAAGCCTCGCAGTCAGTCATTTTCAGATACAAATCTAAGTCCTGAGTAAACGATGTCACCATAAATAAAAACAATCATGAAAGAGGAAGGCAAACAGACAACTTTGTTAACTTTGTTCTGTCGGCCAGTCACTTATAGACTATGTAAATAACATAGCTTACTTCCAGATCCTTGACTGCTTGGTCCCTTGAAATCTCTTTCTGCTGTCGAGAACGTTTGAGATGTCCAATGCACAGGAGTCCCTAGGAACGAGTAACAAAATCCTCAGGTCGTAAAAGTTAGTTTAGCTACCAGACGTAGAAATTGATGATGACTTCATTTCTCAACAAACTTAGAAGACGCAAGAAATTCAAGACTACTTATATATAGTCATTGGTCAACCACTTCTTTAACCTCACATATGACTTGATATGAAAATGAGTTTCATTGTATGCACCAGTTCAATTTAACAAATTGGGACGGGAATTTTCTGAGGCATATAGAGGTCAGCTAGCTGAAGGAGAGAAATACACATCCTCATGCACGCATATCTTCTGAATTAAAAATCTATGCTTTCCACTTTCTTACCGAAACTACATAGACTACACCACAAGCAAGAAGCATATAGCCGGATATGTTTTGAAGAAGAACAAGGTCCTCCTGCACCCCAGAATAGTCAGGGAAAGCCCTTGTCATCACTGCAACGCTGAAGAGAATATTTTCATTCAAAAAACAAATAATGAGGGTTGTTCATTTGTATATTATTATAAAACAAATCTAAAAGTACCTTAACATCTGATAATTTCTTCATAGTTCTACCTCATGCCCAATAATATAGTTTATCACACACACTAAGACAGTGGATTCTGCATCCTGCTTATCTGGTTTGGTTATACGTCGGTTATGATGTTACATTTCAGGCTGACTAATCTAAGCCTGATCTGTTTGGCACTGGCTCAAATCAAAGCCAACTCACATCCCGAGAACTCGAGGTAAAATTTTAGGATTTGCAATATTGTCAAGCTTTGGGTCAATTGGATTTTGGAGTCAAACTCCAATCAAGTTACTGTCAGGAATAGAGGATTAGAGTCTGGAGAAAAAAACAGAGACAAATCTTTTACAAAATTGTTGACATACAAGATCTGCAGCATCCCCCTGCCAATCCAGTACTCCAACACCTGCAACATGGTGACAATATCTAATGAGATAATAAGATCAATGATCTAAATGAGAACAGTATTCTATCTGACATTCGGTCTCCACAAAGGTCGTTAAATATAAATCCTATACATACTTTAGCATGTAACGTTAAACCACCAAAGAATGCTAGATGTCAGAGCTGAGAGAGAGAAATTACTACGAAGATACAGTAGGTGCATCTGGATGTTATTTCCAATGTTGACATAATCAACTACAATAGAAGTTACAATAATTGTTTCCAAGTTGACGAGTATATACTCTTGGAACCATATCTTCAAGTGGTTCTGTTCCTCCTGCTCTTTATAAGCAATTGAAAAAGGCATCCATAGGGGGCCATCATTCCACCACAAGTGTAACCTTTAACTGTATTCAGTTCTCCCTCATAATACAACCGTACAGTTACTGTTCTTATCTGCAGTGCCCATAGCAAAGTACCAACTCTCATATGTTTATATTCATAACTGAAAAATTCGGTTTAGACCCTAATAACACCTAGAAGGGGGTGAAGCTTAACAAATTACAACTCAATTAGGACATATTTTGACACAAAATTTTACACACAAAAAAAGACACTAACAGTAACCAAGCCCGAGCAATGATCAGTAAAACGCACAGGGTTGCATTTTGTTGAAGTCGTGCATCATAATAGAGCTTACGCCTTCCAACAGATACACAAATGTTACTACCTCTATTCATCTAGAACGCACAAAATACAAATTTTTTTTTTTGTATACGTTTCTGCATCTAAATGGAACTTCTTATTATAACAGCGAAGATACAGCAAAAGGTAACTATACTTTCGCATTTTTCCCATCCTAAGACCCGGATTTCTCTGGCTCTCACCTTATTTTTTCTAAGAAAAAAAGATGGTGAAATAAGCACTCGTCCATTTGTTTTATCACTGATACTATGTGTAGAGGTATATCTTACTTGTCTCAGGATAATTCTTTTTTTTTCTAAGCAAAGTCCATACGAAAAGGAAATAGATAAAAGATTGACAGCCGAATCGACAATTACAGAAGAAGGAGAAAGTCAAATCCGAAGCACTAAAAGTATCAACTGCCCAAAAATATTCCTCGAACTTAAATTCCTGGAACAACAATTCACGTCGAACATCAAAAAACCGAACCTTCCAGAACTTGAGGATGAATCCCCATTCCGTCTCAGCCAGAACCACAAAGAATGCAATCCCAACCGCGTAACACCGGAATATCCCATCGAATATCTGCAATCACCATCACATGTACTCAAATTTTCACCTCGACATAGAAAAAAAAGACATCCACGCTCTTATTCAAAATAATAATGTGCGCAGTGCGCATACTCAGGCATATATGCATATGGTGGAGACAGAAAGAGAGAGAGTGAGTACATCAGATCCGTTCTCGAAAGATCGAATCGCGGATAGAATGTTGACGACAATGCAGAGGATTGCAACGAGAGCGGTTATGACGCTGAAGCACCTACAGACCACCAGGAAAGGGTCCGTTCTGACTCTCAGTCTTGTAGTGGTGGTGCCGGAAGACTCCCCCCCCAAGCTCTCTTCCTCTCCGTCTCTAGCCATTTTCTTGAGTTTTCTCAGCTCCTATAAACGAAAAAAATGAAAGCAGAGTCGTGAAAAACCTCTTATCTCCGTTTTCGCGGTTCGTTGATCATTTCGTCGTTACCGACTGTTCTGCGAGTGGGTTTTTTCGTTAATTATCGAAAGCAGGATTCTTCACCTGCTATTCAAGCAACTTCACTGCGCATGACACGTGGCAGACGAAAAAGGGTTAGAAAGACGCGTGTCGTGGGAAGATTGTTCCTCGGCAGAAATACTTCGCCGCCAGGGGCTTAAAGGTTGACCGGCAGTTGTACTTAAAAAGAGTTTCGGAATCACGATTGCTCCGTTTACTACTCAAATTTACAGCGCGAGTTTGTTTTTAAAAGTTTATCAAAATTCTGTTTAAAAAAAAGATATATTAAAATGAGTGAATAAAGTGATAAAAATAAAAGTAATTATTTTTACTAACTTAAAAAACAACAATCTTCCTAAAATAATTTTTTTTAAAGAAATAATAATACAGATGAGTAGATTAGGCTTCACAAAATAACAAAATTAGGTGATGTTCGTTTACCACTTTTTTTAAGATTTGCATTATACTTTTTTTTACAAATCAAACATTACAAAACACACGTATTCTAATACAACACGTATTAAGGGGTTATGTGACTCAAATTGGGCATGTTGTTCAAATACTAAAAACTCAATAACAAGGATGTGTATTTTTCTTAGTAGTTAATTAGTTTCTTGGAAATCTAAGAAACAAATAACTGTCTCAAGATCCTTTGCGAAAGTCGAGTATAGAGCAATGACTTCATGTACATGTGAGATTGTATGGATTTGATATCTGTTGCAAGACTTACAGATTAATCATTCTAAAGCTGCATTAATGTACTGTGAAAGTCAAGCAGCATTGTATATACCTGAAAATCCAGTTTACCATGAAAGGATTAAACATATAGAGATAGAGTGTCATGTGGTTGAGAGAAGCTGAAGGAAGGGATCTTGAGACTATGAAGGTGTAATATGCTGATCAAATAACAGATTTGCTGACTAAAACATAGTGTTTGTGTAAGTAAAATTTTAGGGTTTGTGAAAAAGTGAGGAGAGAGAATGAAAAAGTAAAAAAGTTAGTAAAAAGTGTAAAAAAGTTAAATAAAAAGTAGAGAGAGAGAATAAAAAAGTAAGTGAAAAAGTTGGTAAAAAGTAAAAAAAGTAAGAGAAAAAAGTAAGAGAGAGAATGAGGATGTGAAAAAAGTTAAAATTTTAGTAAAATTTTGTGTGTAAACAAACACTATGTAAAGCTTTTGGCAAAAGTAATTTGAGAAACTGCTTTCCAAGATGATTGTACTTAATATACATCCATCTTGAGGGGGAGTTTTACAGTTTAAGCTTTTTACACGTTAGCTTTTAGTTAGTTTATCATTTTGTTAAACAGTAGCTTAGCTGTAAAGTTGCTTTTAGTAAAGTTGTTGTACATATTTCATTCTTAGTAAGTTTTATCAATATACGAGATTCACACAAAGGCTTGGCTCTCTCTCTCTCTTCCATTCTCAATCTTTCCTTGTTTCAATATTCCTTAACCAAGATTTTTCTGAATTTAGGAAATTGCAACAATTTATTAGATGAGTGTTTTATTGAATTTTGAGAAATTTGGTGAAAAGTAAAATTTAAGATAATTGATGAAAAAAGTAATGATTTGAGTAATTTTTTTATATTTATTGTAATGGAAAGATGGAAGAGAGATGCGCTTTTTAATTTTTTTAGGGTTAATTACAAAAACCCCCATCACGAACTTATATCCTAATATCAAATACTCCTACACTCGAACGCGTTGTAACCATACACCTCAAAATACCTGTCGTGTTTCAAATGGGGTTTTGACTCAATTTTGGTGTTAAATGTGATGTTTTCCGTCCCAAATGACATCCAGCCCATGCGAAAAGACCAATCTGCCCCTAACTTCAATTTCCCCTTTTTACCTTGAAAGATTGTGTTTGGTTTAACACCACATGCCTGCATTGCTCGAACTAGTTCCAAGACTCTTCATGCTGCTGATTGCTCTGAACCAAACCTGAAATAACAGCATTCCATGTACTTAATCCTGGGTTTTTCATTTCCTGAAAAAGGTCCATTGCAATACAAGAGCAATACACACATTCACAAAGTATGTTACAGTTTCCTCTCCCCCTATGCTTCCCAAATCAAGGGGAACCCTCTAAAGCTCTGCACCGCCGCGCTCTCAAGGACACCATCGACAAGCTCAAGGAATCTTTGGACGCAATGAGTCATCTTAGAACAGTAGCGGAACCAGGACCAAATTTAAAGGGGGTCAACTCCCGAGAAAAAATGACAAAAAAATAGGGATAAATACACTTTTCACCCATCAACTACCAAGTCTATGACGCATTGTACCCTAAACTACCAATTTTGACACATTCCACCCTCCAATTACCAATGTTAGACACTTTGCACCCTAAACTACCCACTTTGACACATTACACCCTCCAACTACTAATGTTAAACACTTTACACCCTTTATCTGACAAAAATACCCTCGAAAAATTAATGAATTTAGAACAATATCTTCAATATATGCAAAATGGGTTAATGATATTATAGTCATTTTAGTCTATAAATTTGACAAATGATGCAAAGTATCTAAAATTGCTAGTTAGAGAGTGCAATGTGTTAAAACTAGTAGTTTAGGGTGCAAAGTGCAAAACCTATCGTAGTTCATGGGTGAAAAATGTTCTTCCCCAAAAAAATAATTAACTACGTAATGCACAAAAATGACTTTTCGGACTACGTAATGTAACTGAATTTTGGCTTGTAGTGAGATTTCGGGGATCTCGTTTGGTTAGAGTATATATATATATATATATATAAAATTTAACATGAACCATGGGGCGGTTGGCCCCCCTTGCATCCGCCACTGACTTAGAGGCTTTGATTTGAAGTTTCAGATAGCTGATATTAAGACCTGGGTAGGGGTGAGCAAAACCGGACCGTAAACCAGACCAGACCACAAAACCGGACTGGACCGGTTTTTCGGTTTTAAAAGTATGAATCCAGTCCGGTCGGGACCGGACCTATAAAACCGGATTAATGCAGTCCGGTTGAAAATATTTAGTAACCGGTCCGGTCCGGACTGAACCGCATTTTAAAAAAATAAAAAAAATTTAATGCGCATTTGCGCAGTGGTTGGGCAGAGCCTATGCGCAGTGACTGCGCAGCAGTGCGCACTGGCACTGCGCAGTCACTGCACAGATGTTCAGTAAATTTTTAAAAAATAATAAAAAAATTATTAGCGCACTGGCACTGTGCAGATGCGCAGTAAATTAAAAAATAATAAAAAAGATTTATTAATTAAAAAAATATATCCAGACCGGACCACTTCCTATAAGACCGGATCGAACCTGGCCACTTATAAGTGGTCCGATCCAGTCCTCTATATTAGTAGGATCGGAAATTCGGTCCGACCGCATTCTAATCTTGACCTGGGTCAGCGCTGCGTTAACGGATGAAAATACGTGTACTGGGCAGAGACTAAGCGCGGCGGAGAAGAACAAGAGCATGAACAACTAAAATACGAAATGGGCCATCTTCTCTCTTCTCTCTGGTTCCGCTCCTCTATCGTCTCTCTGTATTTTCAAGTCGAGTCTCGTCACTTTTTGCTTTCCATACTCTCCAACATGTTTTCACAAATTCTATTTTTTTTTTATAACAAATCCTAACCAAATTTGCACTATCATCAATAAAAAAAAAATGGTTCACGGTTATTAAAAGAGAGAGCACAGATACAACGACGTGTAGCTTTTCTTAAATTAAAGGTAGGCCCAACTGCCTGAATTAACTACGAAGTACAGAAAACGGAAACAAACCCGGCTCCTAGAAGCAGCAGAAAAGGAAACTGGAAATTCAATCCTTATCCCCAGATTGCCCAACAATGCTCGGCCACCTCCAGCCCCTGTTTCCCCCACATAACACCCCGCTCTCAGCTCTCCGTCTATCTCACCACTCATCCTGATTTTCGCCCTCTCTCCTTACCACCACAACTCCAACCTAAATAGAAACAAACAACAAATAAATACAGAGACAAACACCACTCCCCTCCTCTCTCTCTCTCGCTCTCTCTGCGATGGCTTCAATATCGCCTTCTCCGACGCCTCACAACCTGACCTTCCAGAACTCCAAATTCTCTACCCAGTCCCATCTGAAAAGACCATCCTACCCCTCCCATTCCCGCTCCATCTCGTTTTCTAAGGTCTCCGATTCCCTCCTATGTCGCTGCCACCACAACCCCTCCTCATCTTCGGGCAACTCCGTCCACTGGCGATGGGACTCCATGCTCCGTGACGTCGTCAAGACCGCGATGAAACGCTTCGACTCCTACCTCAGCAAATTGGCCGAGGATGTTCGCAATGCCGGCGCTCGTGCCCGAGGCGAGAGCGGAACTGCGGACGAGGAAGGCGTACAGTGGGATTGGGACCGGTGGCGCAAGCATTTCGATGAAATTGACTCCCAGGAGCGCCTCGTCTCCATTCTGAAGGTCAATTTTATCAATATTGTTGCTTCTTTGCCATTTCATGAGTGTGAGCTTTGCAAGTTTGTTTTTGTGTATGAATACGGGGTCATTTGTCGCCGTAGAAGAGCCAATTAGACGATGGACGTCTGCTACTGAGCTTTTCCGGGGAGAAGAAACAAATGGCAGTACAAAAAAATGAGCAGAAAAGCTCTATTTTGTAGACCGAGTGATATTTCTTGAAACTGTTTTCCTGCTCAGCAATTTCAATATGCTAGGCAGTGATTCTGGGTGTGGGGTGGTGGCTGACGAGGCCCAGGGGCTGGTGGTACCTCTGCCTTTGCCGTCGTCAGGGCATGACCAGTCACGGGAGGTGTTGGGACTTTCCGATAACAGTGTGCTTAAGGGATCGGAGGATGTGGAGTTGTGTTCTGTGGTCCCTAACCCTTCTATGGAGCTTGAGGCTGTGGTGGGTGTGTCGTTGGGTGCTGCAGAGGTGTTGTTGGGCGCTGCAGAGGCTCCTAATTATCCTATAGGTTTTGAAAGTTTGGGTGGGGCATTGGTGGCTGTGGAGAATGGGGATTCTGGGTTGGCTATTAAGCCTTTGAGGATGCTGGTGCCCTCACTGGAACCTTCTAGTTGGGAGTTGAAAATGATTAAGTCCTTTCGGCACCTGGTTAGAGTCTCTTGTGAGGGATATGAGTCGGATTTGTTGAATCTGTTTGCTGCCTTAGAGTTAGAAAGGGGACAGCAGAGTGGTAAATCTATGAGGAGATCGGGGGGTAAGTTGGTGAGGGAAATTAAGGCTTTGGAGAATTATGTTTCTAGTGCTTCTAGTTCTCGAACGAGTAGGAATCTAGGGAGGGATTTAGCCAATGTGTTATGAAGCCAAGAATTATTAGTTGGAATGTTAGGGGTTAAATGATATGTCCAAATGTAAGGGTATGGAGAATTTGTTAAGGGGTGGAAGGCGGATCTTGTGTGTCTCCAGGAAACCAAGGTGTCGTCTATTTCAAGGGTTTTGGTGAGACGTTTGTGGGGTGACCCTCATGTTAGGTGGTGTAGCCTGGAGGCCATTGGTGCTTCGGGAGGTATCTTGATTATTTGGGATTCCTGGGTTTTAGAGATGATAGAGTTGTGTGTTGGTTCTTATTCTGTGTCGGTGATGTTTAAGAATGTTGAGGACGGTTTTTTCTGGGTTTTTTCTGGTGTCTATGGTCCGAATGATGACAGTTTTAGGAGGCTTTTATGGGATGAGCTGGCGGGTATATCGTCGTTGTGGAGTTTTCCTTGGTGCATAGGTGGAGATTTTAATGTTGCTCGTTTTCCGAGTGAACGGTCGTGGTTTGGGGGTAATAGGAGTGCTATGATCGATTTCTCGGATTTCATTTCTGAGTGTAGTTTGGTGGACCTTATGTTGGCGGGTGGGCAGTATATGTGGTCGAATAGTCGAGCCTTTCAGTCGTGGTCTAGTATTGATCGTTTTCTGGTTAGTTCTTGTTGGGAGGTGGTGTATCCGAAGCTAATCCATCGGAGGTTACCTCGTTTGTTTTCGGATCACTTCCCGATCCTTTTGGAGGGTGGTAGATTGGGGGCTCCATTAAACCATTTCGCTTTGAGAATATGTGGCTTAAGGTGGATGGTTTTGTGGAGTTAGTTAGGGAGTGGTGGCAGGGCTATGCTTTTCTAGGTTCTTCTAGTTTTGTGCTTGATATGATGTTGAAAGCTTTGAAGAGGGATCTTAAAGTGTGGAATAGGGATGTCTTTGGGGATCTTAACTTTCGCAAAGCGTCGTTACTTCAGGAGCTTTCTTCTCTGGATGGTTTGGATGAGAGTGGCAATATGGATGCGATGGGTAAGGAGAGGAAGTTGTTTGTTTCTAGGGAGCTTGATCGGTTGATTGAGTTGGAGGCAGAAATCGATGGCTCTTTAGCTCAAGGAGGGGGATCGTTGTACTAAGTTCTTTCATAGAGTTGCTAATTCAAATTAGAGAAATAATTCGATTACAAGTTTGGAACTTGAGGGAGTTGTTGTGGAGAACCCTTCTGTGATTATCGAAGCGATCCTTGATTATTACTCTACTTTGTATACGGAGCCATTTGGTTGGCGCCCTCTTTTGAATGAGTTGGAGTTCGATCGCATTTTGGAGGAGGATGCTGAGTTCATTGAGAGACCTTTTGAGATTGAGGAGGTGGTGAGTGTGGTGCACAGCTTTAATGGGGATAAGGCGACGGGGCCGAATGGTTTCTCTATGGCTTTCTTTCAATCTTGTTGGGATGTGGTGAAGCAGGATGTGTTATTGATGTTTAATGAATTCGCTAGGGAGATGATGTTTGTCAGGAGCTTGAATTCATCTTTTATTGTCCTTATCCCTAAGAAACCGGGTGCGGTTGATCTTAAGGACTTTAGGCTTATTAGCCTTGAGGGAGGTGTGTAAAAGATTTTAGCAAAGGTTCTAGCCAACAGATTGAAGTTGGTGCTTGGCAAGATTATCTCTCCATCCCAAACGCTTGTGTGAGGGGGGAGACAAATTCTAGATTCTGTGCTTGTGACTAATGAATGTATTGATTCCAAAATGCGGATGGGTGAACCTGATATGCTTTGTAAGCTGGATGTGCAAAAGACATATGATCATGTGAATTGGAACTTCCTTTTGTACCTTCTTAGGAGATGTGGTTTTGGGGAGAGATGGTGTCGCTGGATTTTCTTTTGCATTCTGACTGTTAAGTTCTCGGTGATTGTTAATGGGTCTCATGAAAGTTTTTTCCGTAGCTCTCGCGGTTTGTGCCAAGGGGATCCTCTTACCCCTCTTTTGTTTGTTATTGTGATGGAGGCCTTTAGTCGCATGATGGGGAGGCTAGTGTTGCATGGGGGGTTATAAGGTTTTACGGTTGGAGGGGGGTTGGGTGTGGGGGTTTCTATTTCGCATCTTCTTTTTGCGGATGATACCTTAGTGATGTGTGAGGCGGATGTGGATGAGTTTCGGAATCTTCGATGCCTTCTCTTATGTTTTGAAGCGGTCTCGGGCTTAAAAATTAACCTCTCTAAATCTGAGGTCATCCCCATTGGGAGGGTGGAGAATGTGCGGGAATTGGCGAGTATTTTAGGGTGCAAAATCTCCTCGTTAACTATTAAGTACCTTGGTCTCCCCTTGGGTGCTTCTTTAAAAAACACTCCTATTTGGGATGGGATCGTCGAGAAGATGGAGCATCGTTTGGCGGGTTGGAAGCGCATGTACCTCTCTAAGGGTGGTAGGCTAACTCTTATCAAGTCTACTCTTTCGAGTTTACCTACATACTTCCTTTCTTTATTCCCTATTCCGATGGGGGTGGTGAATAGGATGGAGAATATTCAGCGGGATTTCCTTTGGGGCAATGATGATTGTGTTCACAAGTTCCATTGTGAAGTGGAATAAGGTGTGTTCTCCGCTGCGTGATGGGGGGTTGGGTCTTCGCAGTATTATACTGTTTAATGCGACATTATTACGTAAATGGTTATGTAGGTTTGCTTTGGAAAGGGATAGGTTGTGGAGAACGGTCATTTCTGAAAAATATGGTTGTTCGATGGGAGGTTGGTGTATGGTTTATGCCCGTTGCTCTTATGGGGTTAATTTGTGGAGGTACATTAGTAAAGGGTGGGGCACTTTCAACAAGCATATTCGGTTTAAGGTGGGGAATGATGTTAGTATCAGCTTCTGACATGATATTTGGTATGGTGATAAACCGTTGACTCGGGCTTTCCCTTTGGTTTTCTCTTTATCTCGTTGTAAGGAGGTGATGGTGGCGGATTGTTTGGTGGATGATGGTGTTAATGTGGTGTGGAGTGTTCCTTTCTCAAGAGCTGCCAATGATTGGGAGATGGAAGCTTTTGTTTATTTCTTTGCTTTGCTGTATGGGGTTGGTGTTAGAAGAGGGGAGGATGATGTGATGGTTTGGATGGGCACTAAGGATGGGGTGTTTTTTGTCAAGTCAATGTATGGCTTCCTTAGAGGTGGTGCTGGTATTTCTTTCCCTTGGAAGGGTATTTGGAGGTTTTGGTGTCCTATGAGAGTTTCCTTCTTTGTGTGGGAGGCTTCTCATGGTAGGAGTTTAACTATCGATAATTTTCGTAGAAGGGGTTTGATCTTGGCAGATTGGTGTTTCTTATGCCGTTGTGGTGGGGAATCAGTTAATCATGTGTTGTTGAATTGTCCATATGCGCGCGGGCTGTGGTCTCATGTGCTTTGCATCCTGAATTTTCAATGGGTTATGTCAGCAAAAGTGGAAGATGTGTTGTGATGCTAGAAGAGGAGGCTTAAACACCCTTTTGCTAAGACTATTTGGAGAATGATACCCCATTGTATCTAGTGGTGTTTTTTGCGGGAGTGTAATAATAGATGTTTTGAGGATTGTTGTTTGTCTTTGGATAGGCTGCAGAGTGTTTTCTTGTCCTTACTTTTCTGTTGGGCAAACTCGGTGCTTGGTTGCCCTTTTCTAGATTTTGTTAGTTTTCTTGCTTGTTTGGATTAATGATTTCGGTATAGTCTTTTGTACTATCTTCACTTTTTCTAATGAGATTGGCTTATTCATAAAAAAAAGGAGTTTCCAGTTTCATCTTTCATACATCTCGGTGTTTTTAATGAATTCCTGGAACCTACCTTCTTTCACCACATTAGGGGAACGACCCATGCCACACTGATTGAGGCATGCTATAAACTTACTGGGTTTAGTTATAATCTTGATTTCTGTTGGGCGGGCAAAATTTATACGCTGATATGTTGTTTTGTCGCAACAGTCACAGTTGGGTCAAGCTGTATATATGGAAGATTATGAAGACGCTGCTAGGCTCAAGGTTGCCATTGCAGCTGCAGCTACGAATGATACTGTTGGCAGAGTGATGTCTCATCTGAATGTATGAAAAGAGTGATTGAAAAACAAAAAGAGATATATGTTTTATTACTCCTAGAGTCTTCCTTTTAATCTTTATTTTATCATTATTTTCTTTTTAAAATCTCTTTGTTACAGAAAGCCATAGAGGAACAGCGTTTCCAGGATGCAGCTTATATACGAGATAATGCTGGTGCGGGGTTGGTGAGTTACATAAAAGAATTTCTGAATGATAGTGTGCATATATGCCTCAGCTATTGTTGTGTGTGAAAAAAGGTAGATTGATGATGATTCTTGTTGTAGTTTGATTTGCATAGTTGACACTGATGGCAGATTTATGCATGTAGTGATCTTAATATTTGGTGATAAAACATGTGGCCTGTCAGTGTTCATAAGTTCTGTGACTTTTGGCCTAGTTGAGTGGTACGTTTCTGATGCATAATTCTTTGAGTTTTTGCCTGTTGCATTTTTTTTTTGTGCTTTTGTGGATGGGATTTGGGGTTGGTGCATTCTATGCGGAAGTCAGTCATTGGAAGAGAGAACAGACCAGAAAGTCATGTAGGCTTATTTTCAAAATGGTGAATATTTTGTTGTATGTTTGAAATGTTAACATTTTCTGTTTTGATTTTTTCTACAAAATGGATATGGGACTTTTTTGGTTTCAGAAAAGATAGGTATATTGTTTTGTTAATGTACCATCAAATTGTTATTTCTTGCCATATTTTCAACTTGGTCAATCTCCACTTTCCTGCAACTAATGGATACATGACTAATATGTTATTGGGATATTCTTTATTCAATACTTCCAAATAATATATAATGCTGCCCAGATTACATTACTCGGTGCTATGCAATTGTTTTATGATTTTGATTTCCAGGTGGGATGGTGGGCTGGCATTTCAAAAAATATCTATGATTCTCATGGTCTAATTATTCGAATAACTGCAGAGCATGGAAGATACGTGGCAAGAAGTTATAGCCCTCGGTAAGGTTTTTCTTGATCAGGGAACATTTTGATCCTTAATTCTTTCAAGAAACCGACACTAGCATTAGCAATGGAGATCAAGTCTTAGTCGGATTTGTTAGCCAAGAGTAAAGCTTCAACATTGAAGTTGTTTTCTGTTGGGATTTCGAAGGCATTTGTGTTTTTCATTTTGAGGGTTTCATAGAGTCCTGCTTATTCCTCGTTATATAGTTCTTTGCTGAAAATGCACACTGTCTCATGAATGTTAATGAGCTGACTGGGATTTTCCTAGGCAAAGCTTCCATATATCTGGAGAAAAGTTGGTTTCTCGTATATCCCTGATAGATCAGATTGGATGGTCTGAAATCTGGGTTCAGATGCTATAAGATGCTTTAAAAGTTTGGACTGAAAAAATAAAATGCAAGGAGATGTTAGAAATGTGACAGTACACTAACAAGCTTTAGGAGATACAGAAATCAGTTCAGTAATTGCATGTTAACGTAGAGTAGGGAAATAAAAGTGTACTTGTCAAATGATCTGAAACATGAATGATGTAGCTTTTCTAGCTGGGGTGACGTAGCAACCTGATAGTGGGCCGAAAAATAAGTATTTGCTGTTATAAACTGTTTTTATCTGTGCATTATGTGCTGAAAGACATTCTACGGTAATTTAGAGAGAGCTTTATTAACATGTTTTTTTAACTTTCCACCAAAATGTTATCTTGTTAATCGTTAATGCTTATGCAGTCCAGCTAGACTGAATGATTGAATGTTCCACCCATGTCCGTTCAATTTATGGGCAGGAGAGTTGTCTGTTTTAGACAATATTTGCTATGAGACCTTTTTCACAACAGCACCAATACGAGCAAAACATGTAAATAACTAAGCATTAAATTAGAAACTGATAATAAATAGGAAAAAGCAGAACTTAACAGTTTTACCTATTGTCATCTGAAGACAGCTAAGAGTAGAGGTGGAAATAGAACAGGTTAAAAAGATCAGCTTCTAGCCTGTCGGTTCGGTGCATGTCTCAGGGTTAACAGGGACTTCTACTCTTTCTTTTGGGGGTGTCAATAAGCTGTATGGTGTGATTGAACTTTCCACGCTCTGACTGATTAGAGCGTCTGCTTTTCTGTTTTCTTTTTCCTTCCAGGCAACTTGCTACGTCTGCAGCAGGTGTTCCATTGTTTGAAGTTTTTCTTACAGTGAATAAGGGAGGTGAATACCAACAACAGGTACATTTTCTCTACTCATTTAACTCTGCTACTTGAGTTGGCTTTCTACTTGCAAAAAATTTTGCTCATGACCTTTTGAGGTTCCTGTCCCCGCGGTCTTTCCAACTTTTCTCTTAGGGCGAGGGTCAAAAGGAGATCTCCCTGTCTAGTAATGGAGAGAATAATAATGCCTTCTTTAATATTGTCGTTGTTTTGATCTCTTTTGTTTGTATGCTGTGGGGTTATCTTGACTGCATGGGTGATTGTCAATATCTTAACATAAGGATACGATCATTGCTTCTATAGGTCTAGTGACGGTCTTCTATTTGTTGTGCTCAGGTTTAAAGAATTGATAGTTATGGAATGGAAAGTTGATATTCTCTAATCTGTATTTGCATAGACTTTTACGGTGGCATAAGTGTTAGGCATGTGTATTGGATACACTACATAATCTGTTCATGTGTGGATAATGCTCACGTTCACTCCGACATAGATACATGTTCATAATTGCATCCTTGTATACATGTTGAGGTGCTGACATCCACCCTGTGTTTCAGTTGTTTCGTTTTTTTTTTTTTATTTCGTGTTGAATGTGTTGAGCTAGTTACTATACGATACGTTAACTATGTGTCATGTCATTTTCAGGCTGTGTACTTAAAGCATAGGGGAGGTTTTGGAGTTTCTTCAAAAGTTCACTCTAAAGCATTGGATGCCACTAGCAGCTTCAATCCATTAGATTCAACTGAAGACAAAAGTAATCTACTTGTTGTGAATACTGAAGATCCTGAAGATGGTGATGATAAGGACGATAGTTCTGATCTAGCTGAGGGTCTGTCTGGTTTGCAGAGTATCTTGAGGGATATGATTCCTGGTGTGAAGGTCAGGGTTTTTAAAGTGACATCACCGGGTAAGGTAGATTCGGATTTAATAGCCAAGGTGATTGAGCAGATAATTGAGGAAGAAGATCAAGAGAAGCCTATTGACTTAGAAAGCATAGAAGCAGAAAATGAAATGGAGGAAGAAAGCGACGTAGAGACAGATGAAATTGAAATGGATGATGATCCAGGGTTTGAAAGTGAAGAGCAAGATGAAATTGCGGTTGAAGTTGTTGTTGGTGGTCTTGGACAGAAACTCTCCAACAATTTGCCTAATAAAGATTTAGTTCGAGTACCTGCTAAGCTAGTGAAGAAGGGGCGTTTGTCATTTTCCTTCTCTATGGACAAAAGCATCAATGAGCAGGATTCTGGTGGCAAGAAACGAGCTTCATTAGATAAATCGGCTAAGCGTCGAAGTCAACGCAGCATTGACGATGTTATGTTTGATCTTGCTAAATTCTTTGGTAGGGAGAAGATACCCTTGAAGGTTGGTTGGAAGTTTTTTCTTGGTTTACCTTTGTGCGCATTTGGTAAAGTGCAAACCACCTAGTATATGCCAAATTTGTAGTTTTGTTCAAGTGGTAGTAAAGTTTTTTCCATCAAATATGGCTAGTTTGTAGGCTCACACTTTACCTGTCAGGTGCTCAAAGATGTTGGTGAATTAATAAATCTCTCGCTCAGCCAGGCTCAAAATTATCAACCACTGTCTGGATCAACAACCTTCAATCGCATTGAAATACCTACTTCTCCAGATCCTCTAAATGGTGATTTTCACAGAACTTGTTCATTTTTCAATTATACTGAAGACTATATACGAAGTTAGCTGCTTATGGAACTTGTTTGTTATCTTTGTAAATCCTTGACTGCATTGATTTTTTTTCTTTTTAAATCTCTGGCCCTTTACCAACTATAGTCTAAAAGTTAAGCATATGTCCATTTTCTCAGGACTTTACATTGGTGCACATGGGCTGTACAGCTCAGAAGTCATTCATCTGAGACGCAAATTTGGCCAGTGGAAAGAGGATGGTGGGAAAAAGGAGCCATCAGACATTGAATTTTATGAGTATGTAGAAGCCATAAAGCTTACGGGTGATCCTTACGTGCCAGCTGGCAAGGTGATTTCTTGGAATGGATTGTCTTGTGTGTTCTGTTTCTGATAGAGCCAGATTTTGTGGAGCTTATTAATCAAAATCACTTTTCCGTTACAGGTATTAGGATAAAGTTTGACCCCACAATTTTCATAAATCTTTCACTTTTTGCATGTAAACAAGAAAAGAAGTTTCTTTTCGAATTGGTGGAAATATTGTTCTTATGAAAGATATGCTTGCATCCCGGTGGGCTAGAGGTGGCTGTTTTTAGTACTTAGGATTGTATGGAAATGAGCATTTCTGAAACTACATTCTTATTGCCTGGCCAGAAAAAGAGAAGGGAATGGTTCTAAGTATCTGACATTGGCATGTAAGAGGGAGTGAAATCCCTTTTAGAAACTTCTGGTGTGAGTGAGGCTGAGCTTTGGTGTCATTGTATTATGAATTCTTTTGGATGGCAAGACAACCCCTTTTGTGTTCAAAGGAGCTGGGATAAATTAGCTCTAGCTTATTGGACCTGCTCCCTCCAGAAGTTCGGGAATGAGTGTATCGTCTTGGTTTCAAGATCCGTTGGGTACTTGTATAACTAACCAATTCAACGAAAAAAAGAGATGTTATTTTCCTTGTTTTGTTGGGTCAATGTGGTTTTAGGGGGCATTTTTGTCGACTTTGATGATTTCCTTAGCTTTTTTGCGTGTATGTATTAAGCGCTTTCGGTATAGACCCTTGTACTGTTACCGCTTATTCTAATAAAATTGTCTTACTTATCAAAAAAAAAAAAAAAAATGAAAACAAGAGAGAAACTAATTGACAAAAGTACCTGCCAAATTTTAAAGTAATTTGTTTTTGGCTATTGTGCCTTTATAAGTAAGATAGATTGAGTAGCTCGCTGTGCCTATGTTTAGGAGTAGGGATATTGTGTTTGGAGAGGAAGGATCCCATTTTTAGTGTGTGAATTTGATGTTTATTTACCCAGTTAGGTTTAGTGTTTCTTTATCCCAATGGTTTTTGAGCGATAATATAATATATTTTTTTAACAAGAAATATAATCTTGTCAAATACAGGACAGGTTTTGGCTGCAATGAATATTCAGGGTTTCTGAATGGTAGAGGTGACTGGAGTGGCTTGGTTAAGCTTATACGCCTGATAGTGTTGTCTCCTTGGGTGTCACTGATATCCAAGGTTCTAAGTGAACACATTTCCAACAAATCTATTCTAGTAGCAAATATAGTTCGGTCTGGAAGCTTTCCATTGACCATTGGAATTTACTGGAGTTTGTCTTTTTTAAAAGAGCTGAGAATATATTGTAGTTCCCAGGCAGCTCCTATAAACAAAGTTGGTTATTTTTAGCAATGACCACTAACGTGTGATTAGAGTCTGAAGATCCTAAAGGTCAGCCCTTTTCATGTAACAATACTTAAACATGCCGTTGTAGTAAATAACATTCTCGTAATATCTCAGATTGCTTGTCTGATTTGTCTCCTTCAACTGCTATGGGGCAGGTGATTTTGGTTTGAATCCATTTTTCTCAAGTACCAGTGCACGATTTGATTAAGTCAATAGAAGTTGTTTGCAGCTATTAAAAGCATGCTATTGTATACATTCATATATGGATTCCATCTGAAGTATGCCATATGTACTTCGTAGATATGGAAGAGGAAGTTTAATTATGTTTCTGTAAATCGATGAACCATCGATGCAGACAGAATATAACATGGACACACGATGGATGGTAAATATTGAAAATCTAGGATATTGTACAGCAGCAAGGTATGTTCATTAGGTAACATGTGCCCAATATTTCAAGATATATTATGCTAGCTTTAAGGTTAAAAGGAAAACAACAAACATCAATAGACGTAAATAATATACAGGTACTACTGAGCCATGAAAAAAATCAAAATACATAACTCAAGGATTGTTTTGCATTTAAACCTCCTTAGTGGCAAGAAGAAGAAAATCAGAGGAAGGGGGACATTTTTTTCTACTGCCTACCCTTTACGAACCTGAGGAAGGATCCAGAATCTGAGGAAATGACTTCACCTAGCCTGTACCCCAGAAGTGTTTGTGCTGTATCGACTGTATCTTGGGAAAAATTATTATCTACCAAAGCGTATCCAATACATCTCCCATGAGATCCCAGTGTCACATATTTCAAGACGAGTGCAGCGACTATTCTGAAGTGAACCTGCTTTTTAGCCCTAAATACAATTTGCCAAATTTGTCTGGATATTCTGTCACAGTTGCCGTGTCTAAACAAACTGTTAACGCTATGGCGTCAGCTATATTGTTTGCATATCAATAGAATGACCTAAAGGGTATTAATATCCACCTCTTTGCATTAATAACTCTATTGGGTCTGCTGTTAAGCAAATAAAATCTGCTGGCTCAGTTTTACATCTTTGCTTATGTGAGTGCTTTATTTTCTAGATTCATCGCATTTTTATTGCTAATAAAATTTTCTTTTAATACTTTGGATAAAAGTTTCCCACTGTCTGTGAGGGATCTGTCAGTGATAGTTCTGATATTGTATTTGAAGGATCTGTTTTGATATTTGCTTTTGAGTTCAAGGAATACTATACTTTCTGTAGATTATAGAGACTGGTGGAACTCTCTTAATCTAAATTTGGTGCATATTCTGTTCCTGAACCACAGTTACCTTTGTTGTAAGGCATCATTCATCTAGTTTGTTTTCCAAAATCATGACACTCTTCGTTTCTGCAGGTTGCATTCCGTGCAAAGGTTGGGAAAAGATATCAGCTTCCACATAAAGGGGTCATTCCAGAAGAACTTGGGGTGGTATAGTTTTCATTCATGCAGCCGAGTTTTGTCTGAGCTCTTGTCTTCCTTTCTGTTTTCCATTATATCACTTTCGCTTTTCTTGAGTTGAAGAGCTTCTTGTGATCTTGTTGGCTACTCAGATTGCTCGCTATAAAGGTCAAGGGAGGCGTGCTGAGCCTGGGTTTCACAATCCTCAATGGGTTGATGGTGAACTTGTTATTCTTGATGGAAAGGTATTTATTTCGCTTTATCTTGTCCAGCTTTTTTTTACCATATCTTTGGTTATATTTTTCTTGAACCTGTGCATCACTGTTTCCCTAATGCATATACTGAGTGCGACTTGTTCCTTTGATGAAATTCTGCAGCACATTAAAGGGGGTCCTGTTGTTGGATTTGTCTATTGGGCCCCTGAATATCATTTCATGGTGTTCTTCAATAGACTGAGGCTTCAAGAGTAGATTTTCGCTGTACATGTTATGTTCAAGCTTGTAAATTTTCTGTTCCGATTTTGTATGGTAAGTTCCCTTCAAGTAAATGGCATCAAATTTGCATATAGTGCTCTTGATTAGGATAATCTTTAGTTTACTTTCTTTGGACAGCTAACTGAATTGAAATGTTAGTGTAACCTTACAAATGTGGTTATGTTCTGATTTATTGCCATGTATGGGGATTGTCATGGCTCACCATCTCTCTTTTGAAATAGGAGATCCAAATAGTGCCTCTAGTAGCTTGCTTATATAATCTGTGCCAAGTTTAGCTGCCATCTGAGTTGAGTTTAGGATCAGGCTTCTTGATTTACACATGCATAACAGGTTAAATCTCTGAACCCTGTGTCACCATGTGTACACTGGGGTCACAATTTGTGCGTCCCTTTATATTGGAACTTGAAAACAGGCATTATGCTGCAATTATATTTTTAACCACAAATGTAAGACAGGCTTTCTTATGATTTGAATTATATAGAAAAAAAAATCTTTTAAATGAAAAAATATGGATGCCCTATGTTCCGTAAGATTTGGAGCTGTCACAGAGAAAGGAAAATAAATACAACATTATGCATAACCCTTCTAAATTTAAAAGGGTTATGCATTTTTGGAAGCCTTAATTAGTGACCCTCCTGTTCAGTTGTAGTGAAATCTGGCTTTCACTTTTTTGTTAATGTGTGATTTTTACTCTTTTAGTTGAGTATTACCATTAGGGTGTTTCTCAATGTGCATTGTACTTATCAAATATAAACTCCTATAGGAACTCAATGTGGATCCTGGTATAAATTGTATAACAGATATTAAGATCCTTTACGAAGGTTTCCTTGGTCATCTTTGTTTTGCAGTTTTGGAAGATATATATAATACTGAAAACTAGTATTTTTCCAAGTAAAGCAGCACAGAAAGCCTCGAGATCTTTGGCCATCTAGCCTATGCTCACGCGACTGACCATTGCACTTGGAAGCATTATTGACTCCACAGAAGTAGCGTTGCGGATTTAAATTTAGAAATACGAGGAATGGCCTCTCCCGTTGCTCCTTGCCTTTGGGCAACCCCTTTTGACAACGTAGTTTTGAATTTCCTTGGAGTTTGGTTCCAACCTCTTGTTGGTTTGATGAAATACCTAAACTAGAGATGTAAATACGCGAGGCCCTCTTTTTGGGACGCATTTCGAGCAGATAGCAAGTGCTGTGTAATCAGAATTCTACTTCACAATTAATATATGAGAATTGCAGCATTTGCTTTTTATTTTTTTTAGTCACAGGACAGAGCCTGCGGGAAGGGGGATTTGACCCCTTAGGAGGTGCCACTTGAGCTAACGCTCAGTGACCTTTTTACATTTGATTGGAACTGGAAGCAGTCTCACTTTGGTTTTTCCTTTTTATTCAGATGTACATGGGACTGGGTGCCCTTGAAGATTTTTTTTTCATCAAATCATCTTTTTTTCACTGCAAATAAATATAAAAAAAATTCATTTAAATCATTTCTCTTCAATGTTTTTTACCAACACCGTCATCTTAATATTTTAACCACTTCAAAATAACAATTTGTTAAATGCTCTACATAGAATATGATTATATTGACACTTCATTTGCTATTTTTGTTCCCTTTTCTTTCGCCAATAGGCCAACGTGATGCATAAACTCCTACAAGTAACAGAAGATTATTTTGAGACTAGAAGAGGGGTGGGTATCTATTTATTCATTTTTGTGTTGAACATGGTGAGGGCGGTTTCTATGTATAGGGGAATTATACTTTGTTCTGTGCTCTTCGAGCTTTCTGTTTCCAAGGTAAGTTCTTAAAAATTAGGGAAAGACCGTTGCCGCAACGGTAAACAAACCGGTCAATCGGTGTTCTATTCCGTTAAAAATTAATGGAGGTTTGACGAAAAGACTAGATCGTAACAACTATATATTCTCAGTGACAATATAATATAAAAATGAAACTTAGTGACTAAATCGTCCGCGTGCTATAAACCTAGTGACCAAATTGCATATTTTCCTAAAAATTAAAAAGTTTGTAAGTCCACGAAAAATCCTGGGCGAAGCCCCAAAAGTTTTAACAGAGAGTTCCTCGTTTGGTCTTTGAGAGGACAGAGTATGAGACTAGAGAACCCTTGTGTAATCTGAACATTGTGGTTAAAAGGCAACAACGAAGACAATGTTAGTGGTAAAATACCTGCGGATGAGATGAAGCTTCTTTGTATGTAAGACCCAAATGCATCAATTGTCCCTTCTCCAAGTGCCAGTTTCGTCAGAATATTCGAATATATAGCCAAATGCTGTAAAAACTGTGGGACAGATATTAGGATGCATCTTCTATATGAAAAGTATCGCTCGGTAATGAATATAGGCTAATTTTCCCTTTTAGAACGGGAGGGAGGTTCTCATCTTATCCTCTTTTTCCATCTTAACTTCAAAAAGCGCCGTCTTCCCCATCTAAGGTCTGCGCAGCGCTGCATCTCAAATGACACGGTTGCTAAATTTCCTTCGTTTTAACCGCTTATAACCATAATATGCAAACACCCAGTATACATCTATACTCGTCTCAGCTCCTCCCGCCAAAATCCCTCTATATCCTGCCCAAGCTGCATACTTTCCCACTAACACCACCAAAAGCTCATCTTGTTCCACAAAGCTTATTCTGCCGAAGACGAAGAATGGCTTCTCTTGGTGGGTTGAGTTTTGGTGTCAGATCACAGGTTGGGGGTGGTTCATCCGATGGCGTTGATCATGGCTTCTGTACTTTGTCAGAGTATGTGGGTAAGGGAGGAATCAATGTGGGAGATGATCTGGTGGTCTTGCTTGATCACATTCAGTATGCTTGCAAGAGAATTGCAGCTCTCGTGGCCTCTCCTTTCAATTCCAGTCTTGGGAAACAGACCAATCTTGCCAGCGGCAGTGGCTCCGGCAGGGATGCTCCAAAACCGCTTGACATTGTCTCTGTGAGTTCGCTTTTTACCGGTGGCTCTTGTATCCCTTTCCTTCTTTCTTTTGTTCTGTATGCAAAGGTCTTCAAGTTTGGGAGTTTCTTGTCGTAAGAACATGCAGTAATGTAATGGGATTTGTTGCTAATCCCTGCTTTCATTTGTTAAGAATTGAGGGTAAAGAACTAGGATTGGATGCCCAGCATTTGTTTCTCGTAACCAAGGTCAAAGATGCATCTATAGCTTCGTAATTGGGTTAGGAGGAATTGGACATTGGATTCCTTAGCTTTTGTGAGCTTTCCAAGATTCCAAGTTAGATTGGTTGTTTGTTTTTCAATGTATGGTCTACAGATCAGCCTTTGGAGTTTGGAATAAAGGTGGATGGGTCATATTTGTTAATGGATTACCAGATATGGCAAGTTTGATGTTTACGTTTGTTATGAGGTTATGAGAGGTCTAAATGGCTTAGTTCTACCATAGGGACATATTGGATGTGTGAGGGTTCCTTGGACAGCTTCTCCTTTCATTTGGACATCTGCTTCCGGAAATATACAGACAGCTGAAAGTTTTAGCAAGAGCAAGAAAGTAATTGAGGATTGGTTCTGTATGCAAATCTATTGGTGAGATAGCAGCTGATCGTATTATGCGGAATTCTACTGTGGACAGTGCACTATTTGGTGTGCTTTATCTTTTCTGGAGTCCATTGGGTGATGTCTAAGATGGCTTTTGAGGTGATTGCCTCAGAAATGGAGGTTTGGCGACATAGAACAATAGTATTTGAAAATATCCGTACTTACTTTATCTGGATTTGGCAGGAAAGGAATAAACCAGTTATTCATGGTCTTGAGCTGTTCTGTAGTAAGCTTAAGCTTATTGTTCTAGTGTTTCTCTGTGATTTGATGATTGCCAGAGGCAGTATCCTTCTTTTTTGGATTTTTCAAATTTTAGACTAGGGAACTTATTGGATGTTTCCTGCATGTTGAAGTTGTACTTATCAGAAAGGAAAAATCTTGTCTATGGAAACAAGGTTTTCTCCACCACCAGTAATTATGGCAAAGGAAGAAACAATTATGAGAGGCTAATATTTCTTGTTGTGCAATGTGCAGAATGAAATAATCTTGTCATCTCTTCGCAGTTCTGGAAAAGTTGCGGTCATGGCTTCAGAAGAAGATGATGCTCCAATCTGGTTAACTGATGCCTGACCATTTGTGGTGGTGACGGATCCCCTTGATGGTTCTCGAAATATCGATGCATCCATTCCAACTGGAACAATTTTTGGAATTTATAACCGCCTTGTTGAACTGGATCATCTGCCCAAGGAGGAGAAGGCTATACTGAATTCGCTACAAAATGGGGCGAGGCTTGTAGCTGCTGGCTATGTTCTGTATTCATCAGCTACAATACTCTGCGCCAGCTTTGGCTCAGGAACACATGCATTTACACTGGACCATTCGACAGGGGATTTCATTCTCACACACCCAACAATTAAAATTCCTCCTCGAGGTATGACAAATCAATTGCAATAATGCTCTTATGGCTGAGTGTATTAAATTATAGTCTGCTCAAGTGAAAATGATCGGAATAATCTCAGTTGAGTTGTGGTAGTGCAAGTGCTTTTTTAGGTACTATCTAAGACAGCTCCTTGTCATCTCAGGGCAAATCTATTCAGTAAATGATGCAAGATATTTTGATTGGCCCGAAGGGTTGAGGCGATATATTGACACTGTGAGACAAGGAAAAGGCAGATATCCCAAGAAGTACTCTGCCCGTTATATATGTTCTCTTGTAGCAGATTTTCATCGGACCCTAATGTATGGAGGGGTGGCAATGAATCCCAGGGACCATCTTCGTATAGTTTATGAGGGAAACCCTCTTAGTTTTCTTGTGGAGCAAGCTGGAGGCAGAGGGTCTGATGGCAAAAGTAGGATTCTTTCAATTCAACTAGTTAAGCTGCATCAAAGACTTCCTCTGTTTCTTGGTAGTTTGGAAGACATGGAAGAGTTGGAGAGTTATGGAGATGTTCAACAGAAAGTCAATCCTGGTTATGAAGTTTGATACTACAGTGATCTCCAAATTCCATTGGTCATTGTATAAATCAGTTTTTTTTAATTAAAAAAAACCAGAAAGACAGTGACACAGGTTCAGGTGTGTTGGACATTTATGTAGTAAATTAACATCTTAAACCAAAAAGAGGATACATATTGCAACTAAAAGTGTCCAAATTGATAATTTAGATGTTCCAACAAAAACTAAAGTTGGAAGCTTTGTTTAGCTACCACACTATTTGGTGTTCGAGTGTTAAAATTTTGGAGTATGAAAGTTGGTGAAAAAGTGAAGATAATTACGAGAGTAAGTAGAGAGAATTTTTTTTGAATAAATATAATAAAAATAATTATTTATATAGAGAGATTATTTTATATTTTTTTAATATAAGGTCAAAATTTGAGTGCCAATCAAACACTTCTAATTTTTTGAAGTAAGTTAGTAATATCGAATTATGATTCTCTCTAATTTATGATTATAATTTAATTTAAACGGATCATTTTTAATTTTATTTAGATCTAATTTAAAGAAAGATAATAAGTATTACAGTATTTAATACTGGTAATACGGACAACTTATATTTTATAACAATGTTACAATTTGTTTTTCAATTCAATTTATTGAAAAATATCTGTAAAACATAAACGGGAAAGAACTGACCTCGAGAACCTAAGCGCTCGAGCAGCCAAAGTAAGGGCAAATTATCCGGTACCGGTCTTCTGGCACCGGTTCTGGCCAATACCAGAATCGGAACTGGATCCCATTTTAGGAAAATTTTGGTTCCAAAAAATATTATTTTTTAATATATTTTTATTTGGGTTCCTTTGTATTTGGATAGTTGGATTTTTTATTTGGTTGGTTGCCTTAATATTTCTCTCATAAATATTTTTTTTTGTTAATTAATTACTTGATTTTCTTAATATTTTCTTATAAATGTCTTTTTTTTTTCTTTTTTAGAGATTGAGCATTGGAGAAGCTGGAATGTTTGATGAATTAGGAAGATTAGGATTTTGATTCTTGAATTTGGAATTTTGGATGTCCTTTAATTTTTATCTTTTACTTTTTTTTTTAATTTCAAAGAACTAATTTTAATTTAGAGTTCACCTTTTTGAGTTTGGATTATTTGTTTGCTTGTTTAGAGTTCATCTTTTCTTGTTTAGTTGTTTACTTATTTGTATGGTTAATTATTTGTTTAGTTTTTCTTTTGTAATTTGAAGAATATTGTTTATTTGTTTATGATTAATTGTTTGGTAATTATTTGGCAATTGGATTATTGACATTTGAATTTTGGCCCTTTTATATTGGATGGTAGTATTTTATATGGCAGTTGAGTCTTTATTTTGGACTTGGACAACTGGTAAAAGATATAAGTTTTTTGCATAATTGGTTATGAGCCCATACAAAATCTGGCCCTTTTAGGCCAAAATAAGGAACCAAAATTTTCAGTTCCGTTTCCGACAATTCCGGGTGTATTTCGAAATAAAAACAAAATAAAAATCACAATTCCAATTAGTACCGGAACGGAAATCGGAATAGGCAATTCCGGTTCCGTTCCATGTTGGGCCCACCCTTGACCTAAACATTTTTTTTTTTTTAATTAGCCCAAGACGCTTTCACTTCAACACGACAGCGTTTCCATCGTCTGAGTGCACCGCGCACTCCATCTACTACCGTCTTCTCACGCAGCTTAGCCCCCCAAAACCCTCTTCTCCTATCTGCAACTCTCCAATCCCTCGTACAGGTCGAGAAAGTGACAAATAAAACAAAAATTTGGCATCTAGAGAGAGAAAGTGTGTGTTTGTTCATGTGCGTACGTAAGATTATGGGAAGCACCTATCTCTCTCCACCAGTGAAGCGTCCCAATTCGACGCTCTACGCATCCACCACCGCCTACATGACCAACCCGAACCCGAGAGCGTCAAACGGATCCACCAAGCGCTCCAAGCACTCCAAGCACCCGCCTCCTCCTCTCTCCATCCCCCCGGGGCACGTGGCATTCCGCCTCCTGTGCCACGCTTCCCGCATTGGAGGCATCATCGGCAAGTCCGGCAACATTATCAAGACCCTCCAGCAGTCCACTGGGGCCAAGATCCGGATTGACGAGGCCCCTTTCGAGTCCCCCGACCGGGTCATCGTCGTCATCGCCCCGGGCGCCCTCACCTCGAAGGTCACCCTAAAGGGAAACGGAAATAACGGCGGCGGCGAAGAAAAAGAAGACCTGGATTGCGACGGTTTCGTTGAGGTGTCGAAGGCGCAAGAGGCGCTGGTGAAGGTGTTCGAGAGGATACTGGAGGTGGCGGTGGAGAGCGACGGCTTGGAGGTCGGGGTTGGAGTGGTTTCGTGCCGTCTGCTCGCGGAAGTGCCACAGGTGGGGTCCGTCATAGGAAAGGGAGGGAAGGTCGTGGAGAATATAAGGAAAGAGAGCGGCTGCAAAATTAGGGTTTTGAAAGAGAAGTTGCCCGCTTGCGCCGGCCCTTCCGACGAGATGATCGAGGTAAGGTTTGTTTCAACTCCTTCGACTAGATAAGCTAAATTGAGAGGTTGGGATGATTGTGGAGTGGATGTTAAGTTTTGGATGAGACAATGGTATAGTCAACGTTGTGACAATGTATAGTTGTAAGCCAGCGTTACTCAGTTCCTTTATTTATGTTGGAACTTTGAACTCTGTTTCTCTCTTTTATGTTTCCTCATAAGCATTGGACATCTATTAGTTGGTGGAAGCAGCAGCATTGTTAGTGCTTCTCGAGGGGAACTATAAAATGGACAGTACAGTGATTGTACTGGGACATTATTCTAGTGATGGTACGAGAACAAATATAAGTGAAGAAAATAAGAGTTCTTTTACTTGTTAAGAAATTATTATGGTTGTTGAATCCTTAAAAGCCTAGGTTTTTGGAGTGAAAATTTGAAGATGCTTCCTATGAAGGTACAGATCTTGAGGGGAAAGGAAATGGCTTTCTAAAGTTCGAGAAGGGAACAGATTTATGTTTGCCCATTCGAGGTCTCTTGTCAGCCATAAGTAAAGAGGTGGAAGGTTGCTTCAAGGCTTCCATTTATCCCTCGTTTACTTGCTTTTATAGTGGACTCCCTTAGAGCTTTTGTTGATAGAAGTAATTCAGGTATTGCATATCTGGTTTTCTTGATGGCTAGAAACAGTCTATTGTGGTCCTTTTTTTTCTTTTTTTACAGATTTGTTATCACAGTGGAGGTGTCGAATTAGAGTACTATCTCATAGGTTGCATCTTTCATCTTATTGAATGGCTCTTGTTTGCTGGAGGATATTCAGGTCTTTCATTTATGGTTTCCTTGGTGGGTTAGATTCTATTTGTGATTACCGAGCAGAGTGAAATCCTCCCATAAGTGCTTTCGTTCTATTGTATTAAAGTAGACATTTAATCTCTAGTTCCCTTTTGAAATGGATCGATGATGTGGCAGATAGAAGGGGATGTGTTGGCTGTAAAGATAGCGCTTGTTGCTGTATCCCGCCGTCTTCAAGATTGTCCCCCAGTTGGAAAGACAAGGATGATGGGAAGCAAACCTGTGGAAGCAGTTACCTGTGAGAACTTACCCGATCCACGTTTAGATCATATTCCACAGAGGAATTCAGGGCTACACACTTTGCCGAGTAGTTCATTCAGTTCTGCTTCAGGAGTTCATCCAGTCTCAATAGAGGTTGAAAGGGTTCCTGCTTTGGAAACAAAAACACTAATGCAGGACGTTACTTTCAGGATTCTTTGTTCCAATGATAGAGTTGGAGGTGTCATTGGAAAGGGGGGTGCCATTGTCAGGGCTCTACAAAATGAGACAGGTGCTAATATAAGTGTTGGAGCTTCTATACCTGAGTGTGAGGAACGATTAGTTACCATTACAGCATCAGAGGTTTGTTATTTTGTACACTCTTTATTTCCTCATTTTCAAGTTTTTTTTATGGGTCTATGGGTTATTAATAGGTTTTATGGTTGATTTGATCTCGTGTAGAATCCCGATTCACGATACTCGCCAGCACAGAAGGCGGTTGTTCTTGTTTTCTCTAGGTCTGTAGAGACAGGCATTGAGAAAGGACAAGAGTCGGGCTCAAATAAGGGGGCACCTGTTACTGCCCGGCTCGTAGCCCCATCAAACCAAGTTGGTTGTTTGCTGGGAAAGGGAGGTGCTATAATTTCAGAAATGAGAAAGTTTACAGGTGCTGGCATACGAATAATTGGGGGTGAACAGGTCCCAAAGTGTGCGTCAGAGAATGATCAAGTGGTGCAGGTGCGATGGTGTCTCTTTTTTGTTAAATACAATGGGATGATGACAAAGAGAGCTTGAATAAAATTCAATTTTTGCCTGGAGTGGATTTTGAAGGGGGGACCAGGAGGGGAGTAATTCTTAGATATTTTGAAAAGCTTGCATTATTGAATAATGGTTAAACTGTTTTTTTTAATCTCATGAGAAAGTCTAGCAAAAACCTCTATTGATTTGTCAAGTGATAACTCATCTGTTAACGGATTGGAGAAGATGACTCAAAAGTTATTTACTTTAAGATCTTGCTTGGAATATTGCTGGCTGCATCTTTTTTTATGAAAATCTTGTGTCAGCCACAAACAAGATTTACGGGCGTCTATGACATTTAACAGCCAATATTTTAGCGACAATACACTCATTTGAAGTAGCCAAAATTTTGTCCTTCCAAGTCCTTTCCAATATTATCAACTTTGACGATATTTAGGCTGTTTTCTTGCATTTATGATTTCATGTTTGGATTAAACCATTCCCTCTTTTTTTTCTTTTCCTCTTTTTGATTCTTAGATATTCTGAATTTCAGATGGCAATTGTAGTACTACCTTCACTATGCTCCCTGCATATTTGAGCTTCCTTTGTTATCATAGTGATATATTTAATTTAGTGAGGGTTTTTCTTATGGTGGCCTAATTCAAAGAGGAGAATCTTTAAGTGCAGCAAGGTTTTCATGTCTCTATTTATCCATTGACAGATTTCTGGAGAGTTTTCAAATGTGCAAGATGCATTGTATAATGTGACTGGTAGACTGCGTGACAACTTTTTCTCCAGCAACCAGAACAATGTTGGACCAAGGACCAGTTTCTCTATATTAACTGATACCAGCCCCTATAGAAGACTCAGAGATCCTGCCCCTCTTGGAAGTCATCCATCAGTTGGTGTCTCTCATGGTCTCAGCCGACATACTACTTTAAGTACCGATCCTTCTGGTGGTGTTTCTCATGTTCTCAGTCGACATGGTACTTTAAGCACAGATCATTCAGTTGGTATTTCTCATAGTCTCAGTCGACATAATACTTTAAGTTCAGATCCTTCAGTTGGTGTTTCTCATAGCCTAAGTCGGCATACTACTTTAGCTCAAAGTACAGATCATCTTGGAATTTCCCACAGTCTTGATCGTCCTCCTTCACCAAGGCTATGGGCATCACAGGTAAGATCGATCTCTCTCTCTCTTTATATATATATAATGTTTTTGGCACTTATTATGGATGGATTCTATTACAGTCCACAGTTGGAGTAAATCCAAGAAGCATCACTGATGTTGGCAGAGGTTTGACGTCTCTTAAAGGTGGCTTAGAACTTGGCAGGTTGGTAACCAAACTTGATTGTGACCGGAGGTGATTATTTTGACCTCCGTTTGATTTGGGTGCATGGACAATTTGCTATCAGATTTCGGTACAAACAACAAATCAGAAGAAATGAAAAGCACAGGTGGATTGTTTTTTTGGTTTTAGGAACTAGAATCTAGTATGCTTTAGGCTGGAGTGCAGTCTGAGATTACCTATTCTTCTACTCACAATCTTATAGCATTTCAAAGAAGGTAATGAATGGTGGATACCAATTATAACTCGAATCAAAACGTTCAAAGATAAGGAAGATAAAAGAAGCCCACAAGTTGCTCCACCCATGCAGAACATACCATCATCAGTTTTGATACCAGTTGTGAGGGAGATAAACATTTGGGGTAGCTTTCACGTGTTGCCTCTATGCATGCACACCACACAACAATCAATTCTGATACCACTTGCTGAGCAGATAAATATGTGGGGAACTCTCCAAGTGGGGCCTTAATGTGGCATGTTAACGTACCACTTAACCGAACAATCACATCAAAGAGCCACATTTTCTGGCTCAACCATATCATTCCTGTTTTACAAAGGTGTGGGTTGACTCAATAACTATCTTGTGATGCAAATAAGAAGAGAGTAGAGTAAAAAGTATTCAGAATTTCTAACTGTGTCATTGCTTTTATCTTTTATCAGTTTTTGATATTATCTTTTTTGTCTTTGTAGCGGAAGCAAATCTGCCATTGTGACAAATACAACTGTAGAGATCATAGTTCCTGATAATGTTATTAGCTCCGTATATGGGGAGAAGGGTAGTAATCTGACTCTTTTGAGACAGGTATCCCCTGTCTTTCATTTGAATTCTGTTCCAGCAACCTCTGCATTGGCATTATTTCTGCCAATAACGGTTCTAGATGTTTTATGATTTGACTGCCCATCTCTGCTCAACTCCATAAAGCTTCACAAAAGTTGGTTTTTTTTTTCTTAATTATGATTTATGTTCAATGATGACTGCCATATCTGCTTAACTCAACCCTTTTTTAGCTTCTCAAAAGTTGCTTTCTTTTTGTTTGCTAATTTATGATGAATGTTCCATGATCACTGGCCCATCTCTGCTTAAAACTCCATAAAGCTTCCCAAAAGTTGTAATCTATTTTTTTTTTCATTTTTCTGGAATTAAGTATTTCAGAATTCAGGGAATGCGCTGAAGTGCCTGCTACAACAGTTGCAACCCTAAAAGTCATTTGTGTTTTTTATTTTTCCTTGTTTTGTGCTATAGGGGGTGACAATGAGCTTAAGATTATAAGAATATCTTGTTGGCAAGCTTGGTTTTGTGTGAACAACTTCGTGCTTTAGCCCTCAAATATGAAAATGGGAGGGTAAAAGGGACCTGAGTTCTCTTCTTTCTTCATCTTTCCTTCCCTTTCCTCATTCTTCAACCTTTGTTTTACTTTGCAATCCAAGCTGTACATTTTCTGATACTTGCACACCATAGTCGCAATCAATGTTCAATACTTTGGGTGTTTCTGATTTAGTTATCAGGTGCCAAGGTCATTGTGCATGAGCCTCTTTCTGGATCCAGTGACAGGATCGTTGTCATATCTGGGACACCCGACGAAACCCAGGCAGCTCAGAGTCTTCTCCATGCATTCATTCTGACTGGATCATCATGATCAACGCATCCTTTTTCTCAGCCGTGATCTGAAAGAAGACAACTCCTGTTTGTTGCTTGTGTACTGCTTCTTTTCTGCCCCCCCGAAAATGTACATTACCATAGGAAGATTCAGGCCTTCTTTACATGCCAATCCTGGCATTTTTGCGAAAGCCTTTTGGCTCAATTATTCACCGTTATGTTTTCAAATGAGCAGTTATTTATGTTTACTGATCCATATTTTTAGAACAGATAAGGTGAAAAACGTTTGAGCTTCATTTCCTACAGTCTTGTCCTAAATCTCCGGCTTCACTTTCAAAGTAGCTTACAGGGCATGTTTGAGACCCCAAATATTTGGGGTCTCAACAAATCGGACAAACAAAACAAACTCCAAAATTTTTAACTTTTACACCTACACACTTCACTTTTCACAAACTTCAATAAATCTCAATAAAATAAAGATTCTCAAAATTTCGGGAATATTCTCCAAAATTTTGGCAAACAAACATCCCCTGTATCTGTTAAAAAAGTGTCATGACAGATAGCATGTTAGCCCTAATGCCATTGTTCCTAGTATAATTGTATGGTGTGCAAATAAAGTTCCTTCCCAAGTGAAGTCTATTTTATGTTGCACCCTACGTTGGGAGTTCTCTCCCTGTTTCAAACTCTTCCGGGTAATGTCCTCAATGACTGGGGAAGAGAGGTAGGTGCTTCAGTGCTCTGTGACTCCAGCATCATCATATTTGAATTTTTTTTTTTTGATAAGTAAGTCAATCTTATTGAAGAAGAAGAAAAAACACAGTACAAGATGCTATACTGACGAAGGCGAAAGCAGACACGCTAGAAAACTAATAAAATCCGGAAAATCCACAAACGGACAACCGACAACCGAATTAGCCCAAAGGAAAAGATAATGCAGCACAAAACCCCCCATATTAGACACAGACACAACCCTGTCTTCAAAACACCTCTCATTCCTCTCCCTCCACAAACACCACCAAATACAAGCTGGAATCATCTTCCAAATGGCCAACGCAATTGGATCCCCAAACTTCATCATCCAACACCGCAGAACATCCACCACTCTCCTAGGCATAACCCAATCATAGTTAAGGATGCTCAACACATGCCCCTATAATCCTCTAGCCACGGAGCAGTGGATAAGGAGATGATCAACTGTTTCACTATCGCTCTTACATAAGTAGCACCATTCAGTCACACAAACACCCTTCCTCCTCAAATTGTCGATGGTTAAAATTTTCCTAAGAGTGGCCTCCCAAACAAAGAAAGCTACTCTAGGGGGAACCAGTTCCTCCAACAAAGCTACTCTATATTTGAATTACCATACGAAGATCATCCAAGGTCCTCTGCATCGGGAGTTTTGGATTTTAAATTCAGATGTTTGCTCCACAATAATCCAAGTCATTGTAATAATTGGGACCGAGTTAATTATTGGTGAGAAAGGTTTTGCGTTCATGATTCACTTCGTTCAGTATCAAGCGGTACCCACACAAGAAAAGGCTAGCATGATTCATGGATTTTTTTCCCTTACCGGCTTTTAACTTGTAACGGAGAGAACCAGGATGACGCGTGAATTTCCATTTTCGTTTTCCACATGATTCGTGGGTTCTTGTAGGGAAAGGAGATTTAAGTTCATGGAGAATCAAACACAGGCAAACATATTCTCCAAAGTAAGATGGTCTGTAAAAACACAAGACTAAACCACAGTATAACAGGATTTACTTCGAATCCAGATCTGACGGAAGCAACACCTCCAATGTTGTTTTTAACTCCTCACGCCAGCTGCGTCTGTTGCCACTGCTACAGCAGCTGGGATGGGTTCGAGTATGATTTCCACATTGTCGTGTACTCCTTGCAGCAGAAGCTCACCATCGTATGACAAAACTTTCCGCTTCTTTCCTGCCCTTAGAGTTCCAACCAGTGCTTCGAACGTGTTAGAGCACTTGTCGTCGTTGAACAGTACGTCAAATGTGACCTTCGACACCCAAACCAAAACTTTTTTGTCAGGACAATCCAAATGCAAAAGGCTATAAATTGCGAAAGATAGATGGGTAGAGAACACATTATCAATATATGACATCAGTAACAAAAAAACAAACTTCTCAAAGGCAAGCCATCGCGAAAAATTTCAGCGGTATTCTCGTACTTCCTCTACCATTTCCATGTCTAGAGTCTATTGCTCATTTTTCTGCTCACTAAGCCACTTGTTTTCTTTATCAGGGAAACAGAGCACATAAATGTCGATCTGGTTGATAGTTAGAATTGCCTCCACTCTACCTCTTTAATATGGTGATGCTGGAACTGGTTTCCCAGTCTTCTTCTACTTGAAAATTCCAAAAGACAACTGTACTCCCAACAATCGGAAAATTCAGGAATAGAATAGAGGTTGTCCCTGCCAACTCCAACAGATGAATCCTAAAGAGCATATAGCGATTTGATTCGTTCCAAACACCCCCGAAAACCCAAATGTTGGCCAGGCTTTCCTATGAGTAAGATTATGATCAACCAGTTCCAAGGTTCTGTTCTTCCCCAGGTGCCGACAATGAGTCACCGAAAAGTTTATCCATAACTATGATCCCCTATATAGCCACTACCAATCAGACGAAACGCATGCTCTTGTGTCTCTCTCTTTGTGAACTAACATGGTATCCCTTTCCTTATTTTGCAAATGAGAAACATCGCAGAAGTATTTCTACAAATTGTGCAATGAAAACTTGTGAAACAAAAGTCAAATGAAGAGCTTTCTATTGAATACATTGCAAAGAAAGCAGCAGAAGAAATAAGTTCAAATTTGAGAAGTAGACGTCTCCAAATTTGAGAATGTACCTAAGGATCCAATCGGACTAAATCTAAAGAGCAATAGGTACAGAATTCCCATGCGGGAACTCACACACACACACCCTGAAACAGAGATGTAGACCCAGGGCAAAGAATACAAAAAAAAGTTCTGACTTCCTTGGCATACATTGCAGATCAGTCATCTACATGGTCCAAATAATCTGGATCCACCATCAGAATCACATCAATTATCGGACTTTCAAGTACCGGCAATTCATTGCAGCCCAATACATGTATGCTTCTTGATCTTGGTCGAGTACCAAAGGGGCAAATACGAATTCAACGGGGAGAGAGAGAAAAAAAGGAGCTCAAAATCTATAATTTACGCTGCAAAGAAAATGCAACAAAAACTGAAACGCGAAAAGCGTGCTTGCATAAGTGCGTACCTTGTAAGAACCATCGTCTTGGACCTTGCCAAGCCTCTTGATTTCTTCTTTGAGTCGCTCAACTTCTTCTTCCACGTTCATGGTTCCAGTTTCTCCAAAATATCTTTCCCCGACTATTGCAGAGTTTTTATGGTTGGTATGACCGTTTCCAGTGTAAATGTGAATAACGTACTGACAAATATAACAAACGACGCCATACTACGTGGTATAGATGTTGTGTAGAATATGTGTATGGTTCCTCCAGTGGCGGATCCAAGAGCCAATTTGAAGGGTGTCGAATATATAAGGCGAAATGAAAAAAAAAAATTCCAACGTAATTTAAAAAATGTCTTAGAGTTAAAAAATATCGAAAATTAAGGATTAAAAAACTTTAAAAATTTTAAAATATAAGTACGTACTATTTACTAATATTGAAAGTGGCAATTAGATCCTACTAATTTGCATCTTATATATATATATATATCAGAAAATGATAGTTTGAGCAGCAGGATCTCCACAGAAATTCAAGGGCATGAAAAATCCTAAACAAACAAAAACCAGCTAAATAATTTATTTGGGACCCAAAAATATGAGTGAGTTTCTATTTATTTTCAAAAAAATTTAAAAAATTAGAAATTTTTAGGTAGAAACCTCTATAGCCCTAAGATATCCAAACCAATTCAATCTCATCCTCCAACACAAAATTTCAAACCGTAAAGCATTTTTAGCATACTAAATAAATGAATTTTTCTACTGAATTGTAGAGAGAGAATCTTGGATAGAGGGACATACTAGGGGTCGAAGGTCCAACAATTTTCAAGTGTAAAATCTCGAGTATCCTACAAAAATTGAAACCGTCAAAAATCTAAATAATGAGATTAAGAGAGAACTGAGAGTCAAGGGGGATATACACTAGAATTTTCAGTATCAAGTACTACAAAAATAGTATGGACAAAAATAACTGAGAAGTATTGCATTATAATTCCTATAATAGTATGGAGAATTTGCTGTTAACTATAAATTGCCCAAATTGTTCAATAAATTGTCAGTGTCCTATAGGCTACCAGGGGATTTACCATCGATAGTATTTAATTGCAAATACATTAATTAGGTTTGATAAAAGCACCAGTTGCCTCACAATGTTCAGTTAAGATGCAAATATCAAATTGTCAAATCTTTCACTCCAAAGAAAATATACTTTAAAAACTAAAAGAAAGAAGTAATAAAGAGGCAGCATGTATAACTAAGATACACGTATACTCATTTCCAGGAAAAACAAAACCCAAAAGACTTGATTTCTCTAGCACCAGGTGGTCCAGGTCCACGTAAAAGGAGGTCCGCATTTGCCAAGTAAAAACCATCTGACGATTTCTCTGGCACCTTTAACCGGTCAAGGCTACTGAAAGTAGAGACAATCAATACACACTTAAAATCAGGCCCTGCAAGCTTAAAACTAGGGTTGGCCTGGGCCTATGGGGATCGGGCTCCCATAGGCCCATAACAATTTATAATAAAAAATAAAATAATTTTTTTTACATATAATAAAATTGTTTGGCAGATCCGCCTGTGGTTCCCTCTGGTGTATACACAGTAATTCTCACCAGTCATCGCACTTTCCTTTTTTATCCCTCGTACGTAAAATTACGCCACTTCGCATCACTTGGGAAAATAGAATGATATTTGCCCGCTCCCTGCAGTGGCATTCCCGGTAAATGAACCCATAATCCGTAGCCATTTTCCCATATCCCATCTTAATCGTACTCGCACGCCATCTTCTTCTTCCTCCTCCACGTTCTTCCTCTCACACTTCTCACCATACCGGCCAATCTGTTGAGAATTGTGTATGGGAATGTGAGACTTTTGGGTTATAAATAATCCCCCTTTATGTAAGATTTTAAATATAAGTGAGTTAACACAATTAATCCAATTGGGTGTTCCTCTAATGGATGTCTCACTTATCAAAGTTTAAATTTTTTTGTTTCTAACATGGCATCAGAGCAAGGTTTTCGACTTTATTCCGGTTACCTCCTGGCGACCATCCGGCTTAGTACCGGCTTTCTCTCGGCTCAGTACCGGCGACCATCCGGCTCAGTACCGGCAACCTCTTGGCTTAGTATCGGGGCAACCATCCGGCTTAGTACCGGCAACTTTTCCGGCTCAGTACCGGCAATCTCCTGGCTCAGTATCGGGGCAACCATCCGGCTCAGTACCGACAATTTTTGTTATTATTTTTCCTGTAATTATTTTTGTAACTCCAAACTCAAGGTTTGTCAGTTTGTCCACCTAGAGTTTGCGTGGGAGTGTTGAGAATTGTGTAGTCTCACATTGCTTAGTCAATGTGGGCATGTGCAGTGGCGGAAGGAGAGGGTAGCGAACCAGGGCGGTCGCTACCCATCCCCCCGCACAAAACAAAATTTTACATGTAATTATTATTATTATTTTTTTATTTTTCATTACTTGGCCTGGGCCCCGATACCCATTGGGCCCAGGCCAAGTAGAGTTTTATCTTGGGCCCCGATACCCATTAGGCCCGGCCCCCGACCCTTTTTATTTTTTTTTTATTTGAAGAGCTCTGCTTAAAAAAAACGCTTATCTCTCTCCACCTGCCCGGTTGCGCCCCGATACCCATTCGCGATCTCTCTCCTCTCTCAGACTCACAATTTTTATTTTCTCTGTCGTTGCCCAGCCGCCGTTGCCCGTTGGCCGTTTTCCCCACCACCGCACCAGCCACCAGGTATAACCGGTCTCTCTCTCTTTCGCGATCTCTCTCCTCTCTCAGACTCACAATTTTTAATTTCTCTGCCGTTGCCCAGCCGCCGTTGCTCGTTGCCTGTTGCCGCGCGTTGGCCGTTTGCCCCACCACAGCACCAGCCACCAGGTATAACCGGTCTCTCTCTCTCTCTTTCTCTCCCTCCCCTTGTGCCGTTCTTGTGCGTCTCTGGGCGACTGGGCCTCTAGCTCTCTTCGACAGTGGGTCGTAGTCTAGTGTCTACAGTCTACTAGTCTTGATTTCTTTTTATTTTCCAATTTGTTGTTTTTGCTTTTGGATTCTCTCATTCTCTGATCTGTTGACTGTTTCTGCTAGCACTAGCAGTTGAAGATAGCTGATAGTCTCTCGGATTGGATAATTTGGATCATTGGGTGAGTTTTCTTTCCCTTTTCATTCTCAGATTTATTTTAGTAGTTTAGGATTTTAGCCTTAGGCAATGAGGTAGTTTCAATTTATTTGCAAATTTGGTGAGTTGCTGAGTTGGTGTTTTTGTTTTTTTTTGTTCATATTGCCTGTGCTAGCTCATCTTTGGACATAGATTTTGTAATCAATTGGTTAGTTGCTGAGTTGGTTGATCATTTCTTGTTTACTTATGTGAGTGAGATGTATATTGGACAATACTTTACATTTGCTTTTGGTCTGCACGAATTGTAAAGAACGAAGTCTGCAAGTTACATTCTGAGAGGAATGCTTAATGAATTGCATGGTGAACTGTTAATTGCCAGAGGAATGCTTAATTAATTGCTTTTGGTCTGCACGAATTGTAAAGAAAGAAGTCTGCATGTTGCAACATTGTATGGCCATTGTAGAGTACTCTTTTCTCTTCTACAGATTTTGCATCCATAATGCCTGGACTCAATTCCAATGCTAATTTATTTTGTTTTCAAGATCAATGTCATAAATAATCTAGTTGCAATTTCCCTATCCAATTAATATAGGCTACCTGAAATTAACTCACATTCTTCCTGGACTGTTATTTTGTTCGCATTACTGTTGTCTTTGACATATGTTGAATTCAAGCATTTGTACTACTCTTTGACAATCGTTTTTCCTTTATTGGTGTCAATTAAAACCTTAAACTTCTGTCTAGCCTGTAGGACCCATAATTAGTTTTGGTGTGAAGGATTTTAGTCTCTTGTTTGACCAAATTCATGCTTCCTTACTGAGATTTATAGATATGTATCTTGGATATACAGGCCATTGTCGTCTTTGCAGGAGAGTTAATTTGTGTTACTTTTTTATTTTAAGAGCCATAAAATATTTTGGTTGTTGTACAGGTTATATTGTACAATGCATTGCCTATCTTTAATTTTAAAATATTGCCAGATTGTGGAATATCATTACCCTTGTAGAATGATCTAAATGTTTAGATTATTGATTATTACCCTATTTATTTTATTAATGCATATTATTGATTAATGTTGTTTAATTTGCTGAGTGATTATTGATTAATTTTCATTTTTGTTTTGTTTAGATAACGAAATATTTTTTTTTTCTTATCATTTCGGCTTTAAAGTTCGACACCCATAAATTTCAATCCTGGTTCCGCCACTGGGCATGCGAGACTTTTGGGTTATAAATAACCCCCTTTATATAAGATTTTAAATATAATTAAGTTAATACAATTAATCCAATTAAGTGTTCCTCTAATAGATGTCTCACTTATCAAAGTTTAAATTTTTATTTCTAACAGAAATTTTTGTTACGTAAATTTCTTACCTAAATAAGAGGGTTATCCTCCGTTTTAATGCAATCTTCAACATTGATTTGTTTTCATTATCTTACCATTTTAACCATTAAAATATTCTGCGCTTTTTTTTTTCTTCTACTGAAGTGTAGGTTTTCCTTTTTGCAGGACATTTTCAGGCTTTTTTAAAAGTCAAGAGAACTGAATTTTGCGCTTTATTAAAATTTCGAGAATTTTGCGCGTTTTGACTGGATTTGATCCTGAACTCTCGGCCTTCTCAAAAGCTTTATCCTTCCTTTGGCTTTATGTTGTTAAGGTTCTTCGTGTCTTTTTGAAATTCAGAATCTTTAATTATGTCTTTGAGGGGATTTTGAACTCAAGCGGTTTCTGTTGTGCGGTTTTTTCAATTTCAATTGGTTCTTTAATACAACGCTGCAATAATGCCGGAATCGAATAGGCAAGCTCCCATGTACAATTCAGGAGTAATGAACAACAACATAGATAGCCAAATAGAGGACGAAGACGATGACGTTGTGGGCGGCGAGGAGTCGATAGACAACCCCCAGTTGCGGTTCGAAGATGGCGCAGTGGCCGGGACATTGAACGGTGGCGTGCAGGACGTTGCACCCAATTCTCTTTACGTTCCCGGCTCTGATTATCCTCCGGTGGCCGGAAACGGTGGCGCTGACCAGCTCACGCTTTCGTTCCAGGGCGAGGTGTACGTGTTCGATGCCGTTTCGCCAGATAAGGTTCGGGTTTTTGCTCCTGGGCGTTGCTCAATTTTGTGGATTATGCGTTATTGTATATGTTTGTGGCGATTGGACTGAAGGGGTTTAGGATTCTGACATGGGTTTTGCTTAATTTCGTGAATTATCAAGTGGTTTGTGCTACGGTGCCTTTTAGTTTTAGCCGATATCAGTTCCAACTCTGCATTGCTATCATGTTTGTGCACTTCGGAAAGTTAGCGTTTTCAGCTTGCTTGTGAATAGATTTTGTGTAGTATGCTGCATTTTGTATATTCTGATCCTGCTCAGCCATAAGGTCTTGGTTTTTTAAGTGCTTTGGAATTTAGTGTGTTTTACTGGTTCTTTTGATGGATTTTCCTTAGTGGTAACGAAAAATTACTTGAGAACAAATTAATATATTCCAAAAAGAAAAGGAAACAAGTAACATTGTTCTTTTCAATTGTATATTGTTGTTGTGTGAAGCAAGGTAATACAATAGGCTTAAAGCTTATGTGAAACCAACAAGTACTTTAAGCTTTTTGGGGTTCATTTGACAGGTGCAGGCAGTGTTGTTGCTTTTGGGTGGATATGAAATTCCTTCTGGCATTCCTGCTGTGGGGACAGCCCCCCTTAATCAAAGGGTATTTGAACACTTAAATCACACAAACTTTGTAAAAACTATGTTGTGTTCCAAAAAGGTGTTTTTGTTTTCTTCACTTGCATGACTACATCTCTTCCAGGGTATGAACGACTTTCCTGGAAGGTCGATCCAACCACAGAGAGCTGCTTCTTTAAGTCGATTTCGGGAGAAGAGAAAAGAGCGATGTTTTGATAAGAAGATTCGGTACAGTGTGCGGAAAGAAGTTGCGCTGAGGTATTATATTGTTGTTGTGTTTGAAGATAAAGATTCTAGTTGAACTGAATAGTTCTTGTTATAACTCTCATGTTCGTTTTCTATTCAGAAAAATAAATAAATAAGAAGGATGTAATAATGTCGTCTTTCTTATTATTCACTTGTTATATAATTTGAAGTCTTAGGACTCTACGAAGCATCAAGTAAATGCCAAACACCCCTACGAGTTTTGGGGCATGAATGTAGAAAAGTAAGGAATATAATGATAACAATAACAATCGGCTCACCTCTGGGGCTTTTGATTTATTTTGTCGTTGTGTAGGAAATACAGTGCGTAATAGTAAATTGTGGTTACTAAAAGGAAACATTGTGCATAACAGTAGATGGTGTTCTGAAAACCCCATAAGGGTATAGATCGGAGCCATCCTGGCACCATAGGACTCTCCTGCCATCCCTTACAACCAGAATCTAAGTAACCTGTTTCAGAAACAATAGATTTAGCTCTTAGAGATTCGAAGAGGTTGGCTTTGAAGATGCTTAGGATCTCTGCAAGAATTTAGGTTGAACTCGTTTGTTTGCCCCCTTCTTAAGTTCGTGCATGTGTCCCTATCAATCATGTGCCCAAGTGACTCATAAGTATGTATGACAGAATTGGTGCTCAAGAATCCTTCTGTTGCTTTTTTTCTTGTCTTAGTTGATAATTGACATTGGAAAAAGTGGTAGGACGTGTAATGCTAAAAGAACAAGGCGATTAAGCTAATGCATATTGGTTCATTGAGCAACATTTATAAGTGTAGGAAAGGTAATTCTATGCGCGCAGAACACTAGTGTAGTGCTTTTCTTCGAGCCTTTTTTTTCTTCTCTTTTCTCCCACCAGTATTTTTACCATCTATCATTCTGCCAAGAATGAGTTTCCTTCTGATCACCTTCGCATCTTTCATCTGTGGTTACGTCAGGATGCAGCGTAAGAAGGGTCAGTTCACGTCATCCAAGGCTATATCTGATGAAGTTGGCTCAGATTCTTCAGTTTATAGTGCAACACAGGGCGCTGGACAAGATGATAGCATGCAGGAAACTTCGTGAGTTTTAATGTTTTTCTCCAGTATATGTAACTTCTTTTCAATTCTGGTCAGAGGACCATGACATTAGTCATTCTATCTCCTGCCTGTCGCCCTTTTCTTTTAAGGTGATAAGTGGTCCTTTAATTTCTGATGCATCTAGAAGAAGATGATAGCTTCAAGTTTGAATTACAATCATTATTCAATTAAACAGAAAATGTGTTCTTCCCTTTTATCCATTTGTTTTGAAATCTTTCCTGTGATGCTCCTTGAAGATGTACACACTGTGGAATAAGTTCAAAGTCCACCCCAATGATGCGACGAGGTCCAACTGGTCCAAGGACTTTGTGTAATGCGTGCGGGCTCAAGTGGGCCAACAAGGTTTGTACAATCACAGAAATTATACCAGTTAAATTTCTTACTCATAAGGATCGGATACTTAAATCTTCATCTTTACTGTCAATTGTTCTATTCACCATCTTCTCAGCGATGTTAGTTGGAGTATATGGCAACTTAGGGAATGACATTGATACCTGGTGCTTTCAGTGATCTCATTATAGAAGTTTGAGTTTTGCAGGGAGTTTTACGTGATCTTATGAAGGTTTCAAATACTGTGGGCATCCAGGAGCCAGCTGTGAAGACAACTGAACAGGTAGAGCTTACATGCCCGTGAAGCAAATTTGTTTGTTCTTTTGAACCCTGCCACACCAGCCACAGTACATTTTCTTGCCCGGATGTATGTTTGTGGTGTGTGTGTGTGTCTCGATTGCATTCTTTGATTTCCCCACTTCTCATGGTGTTTATAACAGAGTGATGGGGAAGCTAATGACTCAGATGATGTAACCCCCCCCCTGCAGAACTTGTCCCTGCCCCCAACGGCGATAACTCAGCTGTAACTTCAGAAAGGTGAGCGACCAGTTGCTTATCTTGCAGAAAGCACCAGTGCCATTTGTATTTTCTGGAAAAAAAACTATGTAAAATAGATCTACAATCAAACCAAAATAGCTTTCGATTTGGTTTGACCAAATGTACATATAACGCAGTGCCCTCAACTCTTGAATACTAAATTATTTCTGTAATTTGAGTGTAGTAGTCTACGGACCATAATGGAACCGTCTAAATTTTTCGCCGTGCGAATTATATCTCTCCTCTTTATGAAGAACAGCACTGTTTGGGCACTCTGGGGCATCTGTATATTTTTGCAGCGACAATATGGGGATTTATTCTTTACTTCTTGACACGAAGATAAGCATCTACGTCCTTCACATGGATGAAAATGTGGGCGACGAAAAAAGTCTCATACATTGCCTTTTGGGAAGCTGAGTCGTTGTTGAGCAAAATTTTGCCTCTCAGATAGTATAAAGATGCTGCAGCTATTCATACATATTCCACGCCTTCAGAAGAATACTCGTAGTCTTATGTAGCAAAAACTACGACGTCGGATTGGACTCGGAAGACACGACTCTGTGCTCAAGAAGATGAACATCAGCACTGCAATCAAACTCGGGTAGATGGTTGGAACTCCCATGATATTCCGTCTGTGCTGCAGCTACTGTGTTTCTTCTGTCGTTGTGGTTGTTTATAGGCAGATTGAGTGGTGATAAGAGTCCTAAGAGAAGGGGCGGCCTGCCGGGGACGGTCTGAACACAAACCATCAAGCGATCACTACTTTTTATCTTACTTGTTGTGACTCAAATAAACTAATTTCTGTGCTTTCATGGTCGCTCTCTTTACGTAAGACCGCAGCGACACTGAAAACGCCAAAAACCCCTTGCAGTCGCCCTTTCCCCGTCTGTTGTCAGCGGTGGGAGGAGCTCCGGCTCCTCCCACCGTCTCCATCTTCTTCTCTTTTTTCTCCCTCTTTTCCTTCCCCCTCCTCTAGCTCCTTTTCCCCTCCGTCCCCTTTCTTTTCTTCCCCCTCTCTTTTCTCTTTTTTTTCCCCCCTGTTTCTCCCCTCCGTCCCCTCTCTTTTCTTCCCCCTCTCCCCCTGTTTCTCTTCTCTCTTCCTCCGCCCCCCCCCTCCGTCCTTTTCTTCTCTTCCTTTTTCCCCCCCTTTTTTTGTCCGGAACTTCGACGGTAGATCCCGGTGGTTTTGTGCACCATCGGTGGCCACAGCCTTGCCCAACGCCGTCCTCTCCTCCTGCCACGCACAACGATTTCGGCCTGGCTCCCATCGGACGGCGCGTGACGTCTCAGGCGCGACACGCGTCGCGCGTGGATCTCACACGCCAGACGCTGTCCTCACTGTTCTGGCCGGTTTTCGTTGGTTTTGGTGGCCACGCGCCGTCCGGCTCGGTCCTACACTCTTTGGCGAGCCCAGCGCCTCCTCGATGCTGACTTCTGGTGGCGCATGGTGTTCACGCGCCGGGGACTTTGGTGGCGCGTGGTGTACACGCGCCGGGTGCTTTTCCTTGCGATGGTGGTGGCGCGGCCTTTCTGCTCGGTTGCTGGCGGTGGTGATGGTTCCGTCTTGTTTTTGTGGCTGTTATGGTTTCTGTTTGGTTGTAGGTTGTTTGTTGTTTGTTTTGTGTTGTTGTGTTTGTTCCGGCTCCTGCGTGAGCTTTTTCGATCCTTTGTGGATCTTTTGTTCGCCCTTGTTTTGGGCGTTCTGTACCGGGTTGTGGTGTTTTTTTTTTCTGCTGGTATGCTTAGGTCCTAGTAGCGTCGTCTACTATGTCCGGTCACCGCTCCCACTGCCTAGCATGGAGCATATAATGGCTTATACCGATCCTTTTTAGGATCTCGCCGGCTATTTACGCCTGGTCAGTGTATTTCGGTTCCGTTTTGGAACTTGACCTAGAAAAAAAAAAAGATAAATTCAGCCAACACCAGCTTGATAGCCCGAGTGGTACAGTCTGAAATAGAGCGTCCAGGAAAGAGTGTTAGGGTTGGGTCCGGTTGTGTTTATACGGAGGACCGGATCGGTCCGGTCCAGTCTAATGCGGTTTGGACTGGTTTCATTTTTTTAAATTTTTTTATGTTTAATTTCGAAAGGGGAATGACATATAAAAAAGTAGAATTTTAGTTTAAGTTAAAACTAAACTTTTTAAATTTGTAATTTGTATTAAAAAATATATATAAAAAAACATTTTTTAATTTATATTAATAAATCCGGTCATGCCCAGTTTGGACCGGATTGTCAAAAGGTATGGACCGGATTTAAATAAACAAGACCAGACAGAACCGCAAATCCGGTCCGGTATGCGGTCTGATTTTGTTCAGCCCTAACTCAAGCATTAAACAAAGTTGGGGGATTGAGCTGTTGTGTTGAGCAAGAAGCTAAATTATTTTCATTTAAATGACGTGGATCATTTTATACCGTTAAAATTTGTAAAATGTCATTTGAACCGTTCAATCGGATGCTTTCGCACAAAATGCCTTAAGAGGGAATCCGTTTCGTTGGGGTGTGGATCGAACTTTCTCACTCTCGAATATCACTCACATATTAATAGAGTTGTGGTGACGGTCATTTTTTAATGATATAAGTAATTATAACTCAATCCAAACATATTATAAAAGGTCCAAGAGGAGTTATCTACTCTTATGACCCCCTCTACCTTTATTGCAAAATAATAATAATAATTCAGCCCGATTTATGAACGCCGATAACAAACAAATAACCTCGGAAAAAAAACAGATTGAATGGGGGATTCTTTTTTTTTTATATATAGATCAAGCTCCAAAAGAGGAACCGAAATACACTGACCAGACGATTTAAGCCGGCGGGATCCTTAAAAGGATCGGATAAAGCCACTATATGCTCCATGTAAAAGCAGTGGGAGCGGTGGCTGGACACAGTAGACAAAGCTACCAGACCTCAGCTTGCCAGCAGATACAGCACCACAACCCAGACCTCAGCTTGCCAGCAGATACAACACCACAGCCCGGTACAGACAGCCTAAACAAGGGTAGGACAGATCCATAAAGGATCGGAAAGCCCTACGCAGGAGGCGGCAAAAACAGACACAAACAACAAAAAACCAGCAAACAACAAAACCAGAAACCAATTACAACAACATAGACTGAATCAACACCACCACCACCAAAGAGCAAGAAGGCCGAACCACCAGAGGCCCACCACGCGCCGCCGGGAGGCAGCAACTGTGTGGCGCTGGGCTCGCCAAGGGGAACTGGATCCACCCATAGGGCGCGTGGCCTTCAAAACGGTCGAAAACAACCCGGAAAATGGAGACCCGAGACGGGCTGGGACGGAAATGCTTGGCGAGAGGCGGCAGCGACATCTAACAGGGCGGTGTCCACCGATGAGGCTCAGGAGCCACGAGATCTACCGTCAAAGATTTTGAACAAAAAAGGGGAAAGGGGAGGGAGAAGAGAAGAAGAGGAAGGAGAAAAGAGGGAGGGGGAGAGAAGGGGCGGCGGTGGGAAGAGCCGAAAGTCCTCCCACCGCCGGAAACAAGAAAGCTAAGGGAGTGCCAGTTAGAGGGGAGGAGAAAAATTCTAGAGAGAGAAGGCTCTAGAACACGCTGGGGGGTTTTTTTAATGCGATTGAATGGGGGATTCGGGCGTCCACTAATCTTGATACTGTAACTTAACGAAAACGTAGGACCAAAACGACATGAGCCTGAAGATAACGCTCAGTCTCCACCATCGGATCTGTTTTCAACGCTGATGAACGTAGACGTTCCTCGGCATTCCCTCGTGTCCCCCTCACCTGACACGCGCTCTCCTCTCTACGTGCCCTCCCCGGCCCCACCTAATCCCAACCACTCCATCCTCCATCCGACGGCTCCGATGCCATCTTTCTCAAAGTACTCCAAAGACCAGAAAAAAGAAAGAAAGACATCGTGAAAGCCTCTTCGATTCTTTCAGTATCGAAATGGAGTCTCTTCTAGGAAACACCAACTGCCAAACTTCCAATATCTTTCCAGTTTCGTCGCAATAAGACAATTTGTGACTGTACATACACATGTATGAATATGTGCACGCACTTAGGGTTTTTAGAACGTGAAAATTGAAGTGATTCTGGGTTTAAGCTTCGAAGTTCCTGTTTTGAAAGCGAGAAAATTTCACAGCGAGAGTGAGAGAAAGAGAAAGTGAGCCACTGTGTGATGCTTGAGGAATGAAGATGGTGAATGCGCTGCCACTGCAGGCGAGGCCATTCGAGCAGAGAGAGGACCAGCTGGTGCAGGTTCCGATAGAGGTGGAAGGTGGATCCGAAGATCAATACGTGAATGGAGGTGGTAATCACGAGGCCATGAATGGAGGAGAGGAAGTGTTGGAAACTCCTGGCATCAGTGGTTCTGTTTTGGCGTCTCGCACCAGCGAGCTCACCGTCGCTTTCGAGGGCGAGGTCTACGTTTTCCCAGCGGTTACTCCGGCGAAGGTTGGCTTTTTCTTGTACCGCTGTCTTTGTCTTGGTAGTGTTTGGGTCTTGGGAAAACAATGGGGAAAGAGAATCAAGTGGTGAAGAGAAATTTGTGGCTCCACTTGTTTTCTTTTCTCGTACATGATTATAAGCTATTTACAATTATGAAATTCTATTTAGTTGGCATAGTATCGGCCTAATGAGATTCAAGAGATACGGGGCCAATTTTCCCAAAATGGTATTGCTTTCACATTTGAGTGAGAGTCGTTATGCTTTGTAATCATCGTTCTTCAGTACCTGCTGGGTGTGAAGTTGCTATTTTGATGCCAATTCGTTATGTTGTTTTACGTTTCATGTGTTCTTTTAGTTTGTACGAGGCCTATTTTGTTCTTAACTTGCATGGTTATTTTGGTTTGGCACATTGGAATTTTTACTTTGGGTACTTGTGCATCTATTCACCCTTCTTGAAGGATGTGTGATTCTTGAGTGTCCTTTTGTGTAATAAGCCCATTGTGCTCGAATTTTCATTTGCAGGTACAGGCAGTGCTATTACTTCTGGGAGGATGCGACATAGCCAATAGTGTCCCCAACTCTCAGTTTATGCTACTCCAGAATGGCAGGGTATTCCTATGAAAAACAGCTGTGCTCTCTGAAAAGTTTAATTTATGTTTTTTTAATTCTATTTTTTGTTTTCTTCCGACTCGCCCTAGGGTATAGAAGACACCTCGCGAGGTTCGAAACTTTCCAGAAGAATTGCATCCCTTGTTAGATTCCGTGAAAAGAGAAAAGAGAGATGTTTTGAAAAGAAAATTCGGTACACTTGTCGAAAAGAGGTTGCTCAGAGGTGAGTTGTAAACATGTTGAGAACTTCTGTTATGCGGCTGAATACAAAACCTTTCAAGTGTAAGATACTTATATACATACATTAATGTGTGTGTGAATGTATGTTTATATTGAACATCTGGAACAAATATGTGTACATTCTCTCTACTAGAGTTGGTATAGAATCTGTTCTCCAAGTGCAGACTAACATTGTGCTAGAGTTAACTTTCATTTGTCTACTAGGATGCATCGTAAAAATGGACAGTTTGCATCTTTAAAGGACTCTTGCAAAGTGGCTGCAGAAACTGGGGATTCAAGTGATGGGACACCTAGTTCTGCACCTGTGTAAGTTTCGAAACTAATGTCCTCTTACTACCTTAAACTTGAGAGACTTGTACATTTTCAATCAGTTCTATCCTAGGATGGCTCGGTGCTAGTTGAATTGTTACTTGTTGATGCTGAGATGGTCCTTGTTCTTTTTTTTATTATTATCTGTTTTTGCATTTTGTCTAGTTTACGTAGATGTCAACATTGTGGGATTAGTGAAAAATCTACTCCTGCGATGCGTCGGGGGCCAGCTGGTCCTAGATCCCTCTGCAATGCATGTGGGCTTATGTGGGCAAACAAGGTATGTATTGTCAGGTTTTATAGAGGTTCATGTTCTTCACAATTAATTAGATAGAAGCATTCTTCATTCACAAAATGTCTCATTCCAGGTTTGTTTCTTGATTTAATTTTCTAGTTTATTCAAGATTCTATGAGGCAGGGGTTCTTTAAGACAACAGTGATTGATATTGTTTTATTTGTTGTATTTTGAGGAAGATTTATTCTCTGATTAAACAAGGTATGTAAACATAGTTGTTGATATCATGGTAATGGAGACAACAGAAGAAAGAAATATAAGATGGGACCCAGAAAAAAATAAAGGAAATCTGCCAAAAGACTACAAACTATGAACTTATTCCGTTTCAGAATTTGGGTATTGCAGTCAAAATGGTTGAAAATGAGCCAACACGTAGCCAATATTAAGCTGCTCAACTGCAGCTCTGATGGATTTTTTACATTTCATAAAGCTTTGACAGATCTCCAGTTGAGACTGAAGATTTCCGTTGCATGTAGATGATTCAAAAACTTGTGAGCAGTTCAAGCTTGGATCACGAGTCGGTCTAAAAACTTAAAACCATTACTGTTCGAATTAATCATTGTTCTTGTATACATGTCAAAAGTGTCAAGTGAATAAAGTAACACTTTATTTCATGTGTCATACTAATGACGTCATGATGACATGAGTCCACTTGAGCTGGATTTTAGAAGAAGACTGATGGATAGCAGTTTTCAAAGATTTCTTTGAAATAGGAGGGGCTATATTAAAGACTGAAACTACTTTTGATATTCACTGTTAATTCTTCTGTCTTTTGTTGATTAATGTTTGGGCAAGTCAGAATGGGTAGGACCACTAACTAAGCTAAGTCATTCATAGCGTCACTTTCAGGACAAGTGCGTTCAGTTCCATGAGTGATTTCAGCTAATATTTATCAAGCAAAGCATCAAATTTTATTCTTGCTTCTGTCTTAAACGCACTTTCTTGTTTGTAGTATGTATTTGGGTTCTTATGGAACTTTACTTTTGATTTTACTTGCCCATTTTTAATTTTTTTTTGGATCTTGAAGGGTACTTTGAGAGATCTAACAAAATCAGGGAGACCTGTTCCCTTTGAGCAAAATGAGCCTGTAAGTATCTTGATCTCGGTTTAGTTTGCAAATCTTCACATGATTTCTATGTCTATTTGAGACTGGGAAATGCTACACCTTATGAATAATAAAATTGCTTTGAAAGCAGATGTAAGCCACGCCTGGATACGTACTCCTTCCTGACATCACACACCCCAAGTCCATTGTATATAGATCTTGGGTCACTGCCCATGGTTTGTTTAATGAGTATTTTTTTAAAAAAAATTAGAAATTGGAAGTAAGCACTTTAAGGTTAGATAGTTCTTGAAGTTTTCTTTAACCTAGCAATATCGATCTTGGTTATGGATAATATTTGTTCTTGGCCTACTTTCGTTAGATTGTTCTGTTCTCAGGTGAGAATCTTGGGGTTATAGGGATCTTTATGACTCAAATCTACATAGTTTCTCATAACAAGGAATTTGTGACTAGAATGCTGTTTGTAATTATGTTCTTGTTACTTCAGGGAACCCCAGCTGATATTAAGCCTTCAACAGTGGGAACTGACAATTCCTATGCTGTCCTAGATGATCAGGTGAAAATTCTTAGGATTTGTTTGGTGCATATTAATGAAGCAAATTAATCCCAAGTTTTTTTTTAGTGCCATTTTTCTGTCCTCTCTCCTATTCGGACGTGGTAGTTTTGATTCTGTTAATTATTGATGGGTGGTTGAAGAACTGCCTTCGAAGTTTCTTTTTCAACTGCAATGAGTGGAACTGGAAAGTTTTACGTAAATCCCTATTTTTTTATGCTCCAACTTGTCTTCAGATAAAGATGCCTTTTCATTAAAGAGATTATTTGAGGCAGATTACATTCCATAATTGCATACTGGTTGTTCTTGTCAAGCATGGTTCCACATAATAAAATTTTCTTCCAAGTAAATGCAGCTCAAAACCATGATTGCAAATTACTAATGCTCTAGTGGGCCTTCTTACTGGACTTCCCTGTCTTGGATGCTCAGGGGAAATTGACTGATGCAAAACAACCTCTACCTTTGGAGCTTGAAAATCCTTCTACAAGGTCAGGTGAGCAGGTAGGATGTCCTTTTGGGGCCAAAACACACGATGCTTGAGTTAAATATGATTGATGCATGGTCCCTCATGGGTAGTATGTGCAAATTTTCTGTGCATTTTCAGTATTAGTGATTAGTGTACTGGACTGCACAATTTAGAGCTGTTGAAGGTAAAATATCAACAAGACTATTGACTAATAGCTTTACACACAAACTATCCACTTCGGATTCGTTAATATTAATGGTCGTCATGATCATTCAACTTAGTTGACACACATGTTATCTAGTATTTCACTATATCTTAGCATGATCTTTAGCTTGAGATGCCGATGCTTAGGATCCTTTGGTTTTGTTGTCATGTCACTGCTTTAGTATATGAGAGATCCCATTTTATTTAGAAGTTGCTAATTTGAGGTTGACAGTTTATGCATCTGTAGTTGGTTTTAAGTAAAAAAATTATCTAATTCAGGATTTCCTGGAAGCTGCTGAAGCTGTCGGTGATCCCCTGTCCATCCAACTAGAGAATCCATCCGGTGACCTTGGGGAGCAGGTATCAGTATATGTATATTTTTGGCCTCTGTGTTTCATGCTATTCCTCCAGTTGCCATGATCTTGTAAATTGCTTTTCCCCGTGGACAATTTTTTCTTCTTGTTTGTGCACTTACATTGACAATTTGTACAAATCTTGATAAAATCATTACGGCGTGCATAGCATCAAAGTTGTTCAATGATGGAACTCGCACACTTCTGTTACCTGCTACTTTCGGAGACTTCTGCCTCTGCATCAGGCTATGACTCCTCGTTGTTATACAGAATCTAATTTCGCGTGCTAATAATAATTGACAAAAATTACAACACGTAGTTGATACGTGTATTGTAGTCTAACTGCTTGGTGCCAATGCACGCTGAAATGTTTAGTAGCTCCTTTCTAGTCTCTTAGATCGATGTTTAGTTGTGGGATTATCATTTTTATTTCAAAACTTTAGATTGAACTTAAGAACCACACCAAATCTGACCCTGCTTTATGACCTGGCACAAGGCCCAGACCCATTTTTTAGTTTCAAATCAGCATGTGTTCTACAATTTGATGTGTAGTATCAGTTATCAGTTCGTATATCAATGCAGAAACAAAAGTATAACTTGTAAAGACATGAAAACATAAATCAGCCAAGCCATGTTCCTTTCTTTCATGGTTTTCTCAGTGTATATAGAAAACTTATTTGGGGTCTGCTTACACTGTTCTGGTTCTTGCAGGAAACAATTGATGAACTTGCAAATGTTTCAGGGACAGAATTTGAGATTCCTGAGAACTTTGATGAGCAGGTATTGGTTTCTACCCCCTTGCAGAAATTTTTTAGAGCTTTTCTTATTTCTTCAAGTTCATGTACAGCTGCTTGCAGGTTGACATTGACATTTCGAGCATGGAAACTGACTGGCCAAGGAGTTGAAGATGCTGTGCCCGTAACATGACCTCTCGGAAGGGCACATCGTCTGTTCTTAACAGGGATGCAGGTGCACTGCTGTTTGCACTAACATTAGATATCTAGAGATGGTTTATGTGCATACGGACAAAATATGCTTGTGGATGCTACTTTTACTACACATTTTTTTTTCTTGTCTACGTCTTTAGCTATATATTTGACTTATATGTGAATAAGTCTCCATTGTTCCTTCCCTCTTGCCTCTTCCATTCAATTGGAAAATATACACTTGATACAACCGTTGATGGTTCTTTTGGTCTGAGATAACTTTAGTTAAGAGGAAAAGAAAATTTACTTCTGGACTTGGGTCTGCTTTTGAGTTTAGCTTCCCTCTGATAAATAATTGCCGTCGACATAGTTGGATGAGAATACTATACATTGAAGAGAAAAATGAATGGTTTCCAATCCCTTGTTTTAGTCGAGCACACAACTGGACTATATGATGTTGCACTCAGTTGCAGCATGTTAGCAATACTCAAAATCTTTCCTTTCCTTATGACCCCGTCTCAGCATATCCACGTGGGTTTGACATTAAGAGCGTCTGATTATTGTCTTACGAGTCATAATTTGGAGGGTGATCTGATCTGCCTAGTTTTTGAGTAAAGTGCTTAAAAGTTCGATGCTTGTAACTCATATTACCATGACAGTGCATGTAACCTGTGTTACTGAAAACTCGATCCTATCAAGAACTTTATTGAATGGTAACTCGAAGTTAACTTTTGACTATAGAGAAGAACAAAAAACAAAAAGGAAGAGCAACTCGGGGTGGTTAACTTGTTTGACAAGGCAAGTTCAAAAGACCCACAAACTACTTCCCGAAAGGACAGAAAAATCACGGACGCTGTAGAAGTCAATCCAGTCCAAAAGATAAAAACTTGAAAGCAAGAAAAAAGCAACATCCTTAAAAAGAAAAAATCGGAAGTGTAAGGCACACGATGGGTGAAATGACTTCGGCTCGTGTGCAGGTGAGCTGAGTCCACAAAAAAAAACAGACGAGCCCAATGACAAATTGGCCCCAGACCCCATGGAACCCGGGAATTTTAACCGCATCCACAATCAGTGCATAGAGTCCTGCCCTTCGAAAATACCACTAGCCATCTGTTTAAAAGACTTGCGAAGAAATCAGCATCGTTTTGCTAACCCGGGGGGGAATGCAAGGAATAAAAAATATCAAATAGATTGATGGCCAAAAATCATCTATCGCTACAATATTCATGGCTGTACTTGCAGTAACTTCCATTATATATCCACGCCTTTCCAAATCATCAAATCCAAGTTGGTAAAGCAAAATAAAATGGCCCAAATTCCACCCTTACATATAAACGACGACAAAGCAAACAGCTGACCGGAACCAATGAAGTATCGTCCTACCCGCCAAATGGTACTAATCACAAGGTACCTAAAACATGATTACACAATTGGCTGAAAAACATCACCACTCAACAAATCCCAGACCACAGAGCTTGCTAAGAGAATATATATATAGAAGGCTGCTACTTCTGACAAAAAGGAGAGGATTATGTGCTCCCTGTTATTCTTTCTTGGACCCTCGGAAAAAAAAATACAATTATCACCTATATTATATCAGAGGAAAAAAAAATATAGAAGAAAGCAATACCAATATCTGGCTTGCATAAATCTAGTTAGAAGAAAATGCTGACTCCCGATGAGCCAGCCCGGGCATGTTGTATTCCAACCATCTCCAAAGTTGGACAGGGCAATCAAATGAATTTCAAGCCTTGATTGTGTTGAAAGACTTGGGACCAATATGCACAGTCAGATGCCTTACAGATCCACCGTCGGGTAGAGTCCTGGCATGTTCATGCGTCCACTGCCATTAGAATCTGCATTAGCATAATTTGGCGGTTGAAGCTCCCCTGAGTGAGATGATTTTCGTGACTTCGAATTTTTAGGAGAAGCTGAATATGAATCAAAGGAACTGCTCATAGAGTACATCGATGATGTTGGCAGTCCATGGATCTTTGGCAACCCTGTCGGATCAGCACCCAAACTGTAACCCTTCTCAACCGTCTCTGCTTCCAAGGGCAGCTCATCTAATGTCTAAAAGAAAAAAAAAAACTGGTCTAATCAATTTTCCCAATCTCCCATCAAATTGAGTGAGCATATTGAACTTCAAGACTAAAATAGGGAATTTTATAGCATAGCTACATCTAGGAAAGCTAAGCTAGAAAAATAGCATTCAGAACCCTAGGACTAGTTAATCGTCCCCAATCAGATGATGATACACCATGCAAATAATACACATTGCTTTCACGAGAAAGTTCCTTCCCCAACCCACTAGGCGTATGCTTCAAAACTGAAGGCAGTTTAAAAGGTAAACTCCAGACCATATAAATCCACTCAAACCTCAGTGCTGGTTACCAATCAGGAAAAAATTACCCGGAAAGCCTGTTGAAGAACTCGTAGTGTTTCTCGAGTGCGCTTTCTCTTCATCGCTACCTCATCTGGCTCCTGCAACATCTCTTCAAACAGGTTCTCTCTGGTTTTGATCAATAAGATACATGGACGGTTAAGCCATCAGCACAGACAGAAACAAGTGTACAATTCCAAAGTCAAAACAACTATATATATCTCATTACACTCTTCTGCTTTACCTGTACAGCTTTTTGATGAAAACATTGTGTAGCTCACGTTTTGTATGGTTTACCTGGATATAAAGCAAACGAACGAGGAACTATCAGAATCAAAATAATGCCTAATGAAGGAATATTGCACCACACGAGTACTTAGAGAGTACAACATCATGCAGAATTTTTGGGGACAGTTGAAATGGTACCTTTGTTACAGATGCTTCATAAGATATTTAAGTTCAGAATGAAAAAAAATATTATGAAAGCAGAGAAAGATGATTTAAGGTTTATTTTTCATGTGCCCGTAAGCATTAAAGCATTTCATATCGGTGCATAATGTAAGGTCACTGCAAACACAATAACCCATCCCGACATATGAACATTGGGCAAACAGGAAGAGTTTGCACTCTACCATTGGCAAACCTCAAGAGAGGAATCGAACAGTGTCTACAGCTTATTTACGTCCAGCTAATAGTTTGCTTAAAACAAAAGGCATGTTCTACATACACAAAACAGGATTCTTTTCATGATATGACAGGGAAAGAGGATGAAAAATACCAGGAAGTGCATAATTGCTTTAGGAACAGAGTCCTCAATGTTCTTCCGAACTATGTCATAGTATGATCTCAACAGCAATTTTATGGCTCCAATCACAATACCCTCCTCCTCTGATTGATTTTCAGTGGGCCTCAAGACAGTTGGGGGCTTCAAGAATATCAAAAGATATTTATTAGTGCACATTAACAAAAGGAAGAATATTGGAAAAATCTGCAACAGAAACCAGACAACTGAAGTGTACCTCTCTCAACTGTATCAACGAGAAGGCTTGCTCCATGCTGTGAACAGGTTCACTGAATGGCTTATTTGTGAAGCTTTCTTTAGTAGAAGGTCGGTTATCACTTCCACCAAAAATGGCTGAGATTCCCCAAATTGAACCACTTGTACTTCCTGGTCAATTAAGAATCCTTTCAAGATTCAGAACATTTTGGATCCTAGTACTATCGGTTTTCGCCAGATTTTTAGACAGGAACAGCTTTTACAACCAAGGGAAATTTGCGTATTATGTGCTTCGATGCAATTTGCACGAGTGGCGAAGAGAAATGAGTGGCATACAAATTCCAAGATTATGGGAGGGATAAAACAACTGTATAACCATATCATGTGACACCATACCAGAGGATGTGACTTTTTCGACATCAGCCACAGGCCTAACACCCTGCAGGTCACCGGAAAAAAAAATCACAACAGGGGAGTAATTAATTCAACTAAATAGATATTAGAATTCATAAAATCTTAGCTTGCTGCTTCTAAGCCTTGAGGTGCAATGGCAAGCTCTGCTTTTTTTTTCTTTTTCTTTTTTTTTTTGTGTGGAGGGTTTGTTGGTTGTTGTGGGGAGGGGGGTTAATATTTGCTATAAATGGCACAAAAAAAAATCTCCATACCGGATCAGACACAAATCCATTTGCTTGCCTGGCAAGAATGCCTCGAGATTTCATGCTTCTTTCCGATGTAGGAACCTTATCAGCCTCTACACCATCCTTTTAACCAAAAGGGGGGGGGGGGGGGACCCCAACAAACGAAAAAGAAACAAAACAACCAGGAGAAGTGAGTGATCTTCCAGATTTCAATACAAACACATCTCAAAGCATGGTAGACATTTACCTTTTGCCTGGAAAGAGGGGGAGACGCCTTAGGAAGCTGATGCTTTGCGGTCTCTACAGCTTTGCTCCCACCAATAAAATTTTGGTGGGAAGTGTTTATGTAGTCCATCTGCCAATTGAGTTATTACAAAATCATCACCGTTCTTATAAATCACAATGCATTGATGTAATAGCTATTTCTATGTCACAAGTCCATAGCAGAACAATCTGTAATGAAAGATAAAAGGGGAGGCAGGGTAAAAGACACAAAACACAAGGCAATACAAAAGGGACTTTGAATTTTAACCGCTAACCTCATCAACACTATATACTCCTCTTCCACCCAAGATCAGGATTAGTTTGTTACTATCGATTGACACTAGCAAAATCCAACCCCAGAGTAGAATATTAATTTTTGTTATCAAGGTTTATAAAGGGACAAAATTTTGATTAGAAGGCCGCATAATAAAAAGTAAACTATATCAGTACCGCTTAAATAATTTAATCCCTGACGAGCTCAGAGCAAAATCATGTAAAATATCTTGATTTCAACATACCTCCATAAATCAGAAAAATAATGTCATCGACAGTACTAGGCAAAAGGGAATTTGAATTTTGACTGCTAACCTCATCAACATTATACACTCCTCTTCCACCCAAGACCGGGATTAGTTTGTTACTGTTGACTGACACTAGCAAAATCCAACTCCAGACTAGAATATTAATTTTTGTTACCAAGGTTTACAAAGAGACAATTTTGATTAGAAGGCCTCATAACAAAAAGGAACTGTACCACTTAAATAATTTATCCCTTACGAGCTCAGAGCAAAATCATGTAAAATATCTTGATTTCAACATACCTCCATTTCAATAATGTGCCCAATCATTGTTTCCGAGGGTTCGAGGCCTTCTCGCAGAAAGTTACCAATTACTTCGTCCATACGCTTTCTCAATACAGGAAATCGCTGCAGTTCATTTACTAGACAACGGTGGCTAATCTGAAGAGAAAACTAAGTCATTTCACGACCGAAATTTACATGTGATGGGGTTGTAAGACCGCCAGAGATGGGACAGAAAAAAATCTCCACCTTTATCAACTCGTCATATATGAACCTTGCACACTGAAGGCTTGGATCCAATAAACGCGCTATTTGCCTTCGAACAAGAACCTCGAAAGGTGCCTAATACACATCAATTAAATTACAACTGTGCTTTCTTCACTTTTTGAAGGAGTTTGTGGAGGTTCCAGAAAAACAACATAATTCTAGACCTAAAACAAAATGTCAATTATAGATAATAGAGAATAGACTATATTTAAAAAATTTAAGACCTACTTCTGGGGCAAATAATGCAGATCTGGTGCCAGTTGCATTCTGAATGGCAGTTCGAACGTCATCATCAGTTAGGTCCTCACATGGATCCACCTCCTGCAAGATAGATCAAATCGCATTAGAGAGAATCAATATCAGGTAGAAAGTCAACAGTTCACTCGAGCTACAAAATGAAATTCATCACATCACCCATGGTAGCTAGCTCACTCATGGAACATGAACGTACTCAACAAGATGGTCAGATGACCATTACGACTGGACCTCAAGTCTAGTGCTTAACACAAACTCCAATTATTTAAAGAAAGGAAGGTGTCCTTAGCAGGTGAATAACAATAACGCCACCCACCACCACCACTAACAAGCATAAAGGAAATTCTACATTTGGTGCAGAGCTTGGTTATGGGACATATGAGATGGAAATTTCTAGAAACAAGATACCAAAGGTGATTGCACCATTCCTGGTGGGGGAAGAACAACAACAGAATGGTAATGACAAAGGGAATTCTATAATTGGCAGTAGAGTTGTAAACTGGTAATAGGATGTACGAGAGGGAGGTTTCTGGTAGCCAACATACTGAAGGTCATTTTTTCCAGCTATGGTATTCTACGGTAGCGTTTGTGTGATGAAATTTTGGGGTATGAGAGTTCGTGAAAAAATGAAGAGGGATTATTTGAATGAATTTTTTATATTGATTATAGTAGAAAGGGATGATTTAATGAGGAGAGTGATTATTTTGTAATTATTCTATTAGGTAAAATTTTGGAGTGTCAAAAAACACGCCTACATCTTTTTGGGAAGGAATTTTTGAGGTTTCAGATAAAAGTAGAGAATCAGGAGAGATTTGAATACAAGTGGAACTAGAGGTCCAACAACAATTTTTCAAATTAGTAGGATTCGTAAAAAATCAGCAACAATAATGAATACCAGTAATTGCGAGACGTAGACTGTTGGGAGTAACTTTGTAAGATGGAAGATTTCATGTTGATTGGTGTACAGATACGTTGGGTGAAAGACAGAAATTAGAGCAATAGTCCTTGGTTAACTATATGCTTTGTAATGTATCTCTTCTAGGTGAATAGAAGTGTAATCCACTTTAAAGAGAAAATAAAACCAGGAGAAATTGCGTTCACTTATGAAGATTTTATTCAGATATATAGTAAAGATCCAATTCTTACAATTGCATTGGCTCCAAGTTTTCCCGCAGGAAAAAAAATGATGACTCGAAGAATCACCAAAAATACACCTCCAATCTAGAGTGTAAACCAACAGATCCCATTCTTTTTTAAAAAAAAAAAGAAAAGAAAGAAAATAAAAAGAAAAACAGCGAGAAAAGAGAAAGAAAGATCACAGGGAAAGAACCTGTCTATATTGAAACACACACCTCTAAACTCTTGACAAAGATCGATTGAAATATATAGTGAATTCTTGCTCCACCAGAAAGCTCTGCTGTTGACATTTCCTCATTTTTCCCCTCCACGATAGAAGAAAATGCTGTTTACGAGAAGGAACAAATGATACCATCAACGAGGTTCTAAACAGTACTAGTGAAGCGCAATGTGTATAGATCAAAACAACAAAAATTAGGCAGTACAATATTTACCTTCAGAGTATTTTGAAAGAATGTTGAGAAGAAGAGCCCCCTGACCAGCCTATTGGATTCAAGAGGTGTGTTAATTTATAGGCAATAGTCTAATTACACAGAAAACAGGATGCCAGAAGAGCAAGGACTTAGATAATCCATATAAAAAAAAAAGAGTAGCAGAAAAGAATCTACCAACTAGGTGAAGGTTAAAAGAAAGATTATAGAACCAACCAATGATTTATGAAAAAGGCAAAATTGCACATATGAAGGAAACTGGATAACTGGAGGGGTAAAATGCAAGAAGCACTCCCTGACCAGCTAATTGGAGGCACCAGCAAACAGACTGCAACAATCGATACAAATAGCTAGGAGAAAAAACCAAAAAACAGGAAACTTTGAAAAAAGTATAAACAAAATGTTGGCAGTGGCAAACAGAAGCTGCCAATCAAGTAAAACCTCAAGTAAAATTTGTGACAATCTAGCAATGACTACAATAACCAATACAAAAACGGTTCAACTTACAAATTCCTTACTAGTGCCGGACAACAACAGTGTAAATTGCAAAGTCACAGTCAGTGCTATACCAAAGGACAAAACCAATGATCTCATGACAATCAATGAAGACAACCGATTGAAAAATGATCTAAACCAAAGTTGTCTGAACTGCCAACGTAATTAAACATGCCTTGGATTCTGTGATTTCTCCAAAGCTTGCGTGCTCCTTGGCAACAGAAACCAGCGTAGAGCTTATGCGTGATTTCAGCCCAGGAAGCACAGTCTTGATATGCTGCACTAAAATCTGCAAAGGAATCAAATACAATACATCCAAAGTTAATGGCTGAGTTATGGATCAAAAGAATAATTTAGTATTCATGAGACAAAATTACCATAAAATTTCCAGAACCACATCAATCTACAAGATCGCAAAATAATTGTCTCGCTAGGTGAAGGGGTACAACAGGGAGGTGTTTGTGTGTGCACATAAAGTAGATTTGCAGGAAATAAAGAACAATAAGCATCAAGTTTGAAATGGAAAAATCACATTCCACAGGATTTTCAGTGAGTCGGGTGTTGCAAAACTCTACCTGGTTCAACTTCTTTGCCAACTGAGGAACGCCACAACGATCGGCTAGTCCATTATATACCTAGTTCAGAAGTATAAATGAAATCTGAAATTTGCTAAAGGAATTCCTGCAAAGCAATAAATAGTACAAGATGGCATGGACATACTGGACGACTGCGGAAGAACTTCTCCTCAGCCACAAGAGCATCTTTGATACTCCGGTTAAGCATAATATCCTGTTCGAACCATTACAAAGAAGAGCAAAATCAAAACCTTAACCTACGAATAAAGTATCTTGTATGCAACTTTGTTGATCTCAGTCTTGGCACAAATAAAACAGCCAAATTAACAATATTATCTAATTAACACAAATAGGATCATCTCTAAAGAGCAGCAAGATTACCTCTTGGCTACGATTTACAACCCCCACATAACCAAGTCTGAGGGGAATCACTTTTCCGAGCAATAAATTACGAGCATCAGTACCTCTATCCATAATATCCAACTAAGATCATACACAAAAAATGCCAACCTCGTCAGAAAAGGACAGCAGTTTGCTATTGTTGAAAAAACACATCCATAGGGCAGCAATACAAGTCAAGATGTAATATACCTTTGTGATTACACCTATGGTTCTATGACCTGCCATTAGAAAATTGACGCTCACAAATCAAACCATACATTTTAGATAGATAAAAACACCAACAGCATACCAAAGCAGAACTTTTTTTTTTCGATTCAGAACCTACCATCAGGATCAGCATTCCCTGCAATCTGAAGGGCATCTGAATTTGCTAAATCTGAATTTGCTGCTGTAACAGCCAGAATTAGACAACTTGGTGTTCTGATGTATGACATGATCATTGTTCTGATTCGGGCTTCAATATCAGTGGGCTGGTCACCGACAGGAACCTTTGTTATACCAGGTAGATCCACAAGTGTGATATCAAGAACATTTGGTGAAAAAATCTTCAGACGAATCTGCTTGTCTGAGACACCTTTATTACCTCCTGCTTCCCTCTCTGTCTCAGCCTATAGGCAATTGAGAATTACTGAAAAGAAAATAAAATACAAGAAAAGAAAGAAAAGCAGGATGTCGTTGGTCTTTAAAAATGACTAAAATTTTCATTTACATCCAGTGGTCACCCGATTTGAGTAGAGACAATAAAGCTACTGTCAAGTGTAAAGAGATCTACATGTAACTCCCAGCAATCACAAACTAACTTTACTAAAGAGCAATGATGAGAGAGAGAGAGAGCAACAGCTAACGTTCAGAGCCTCATCCCAACTAGGACAGTTAAACTCGAAGCATCGGTGAACTAAAACTTTTTTACATAAGTCCCACTGATGCTTTTCTACTTATCCAAACCTTGCTCCCGAAGGGAGTACGAATTGCATCAATTTTACAAAGAACCAAAGAAACGAGACAATTTGACCATCAGTACACATACCTCAGGTCCCCTTTGAATACAATGGACACCACACACGAAGTACCTAAACTTCTAAGGCAAATGCAACAGGTCCAGATACACCTTAATTCAGCCATTCCATAGAAATAACAGCCTATTAGTTCAGTAAAACTTTTGCATTCTCGTGTATTTTACTCTGAGAGACTCTAAATAAGAGTTACTATCTTCTCCTATAATGTCTTAGCAACAAAAAACATCTTTTAATTAAAACATCTTCTAAGGCAAATGCAACAGGTCCAGATACACCTTAATTCAGCCATTCCATAGAAATAACAGCCTATTAGTTCAGTAAAACTTTTGCATTCTCGTGTATTATACTCTGAGAGACTCTAAATAAGAGTTACTATCTTCTCCTATAATGCCTTAGCAACAAAAAACATCTTTTAATTACCTCTATAACAATCCAGCCTCTTTAATCAGTTCCTCAGCAACAAACATACTTTAAACAAACAGAAAAATTGAAGTCACCGATGTTTCCTACACTTCAGGGGTGGAGGGAAGGGGGGGCCATGGGGGCCGTGGCCCCCTCAAAAGTTTTGTAAATTTTTTTTAGTGTATATATTTAGAGGGTTGACTGAAAAAATTTATAATGGCCCCTCCAAAATTTTAAATTTCTATTTGATCCTTCAAATTAAAGTCCACAACATTTAAAAATTTGTTAAAACCAACACGTCAATATGTGAAATCCAAAAGGTTAAACACGTTAAGTGTAAAAGGGTATCATTTGAGTTTGTATTTATTTTGCATTTGATGAAAGAAATCATGAGATTTTCTTATTGTCTATGTCAAGCAACACAACAAGAAACTCAAGACATTTTGAATGTTATGCATTTGGTCAAAACTACACAAGTGCTCACTCAAGAGTTGAGAGAAAATGGTAGAGATGCCTTTCGTGGGAATGTGAAGTCATTTTGTGAAAAACATGATATTGAAGTTCCTAATATGAATGTTTTGTACAAGTCAGGTCGAGCAAGGTCTCAGAGTCCACGAGATCATGTTACAATTGAGCATCATTATCGAATTGACATATTTGTGACTGCAATTGACTTTCAATTACAAGAAGTATACAACAGGTTTAGTGAAAAAGCAACATAACTTCTTATTCTTAGCTCGACCTTGGATCCTAAGGCTAAGAATGCATCTAACTTCTTCAATATCGATGATATTTGTAGACTTGTTGACAAATTTTACCCTGAAAATTTTACCAAGCAAGAAAAGATTCAGTTGAGATATCAATTGCAAACCTTTAAGTTTGATGTGTCTCACGATCCCGATTTTAAAAGTTTGTCTACAATTTCTGAGTTATGCTGAAAATTGGTGGAAACAAGAAGGTCAAAGATTTTTCATTTGACTGATAGATTGATTCGTTTTGTGTTAACACTTCCAGTTTCAACAGCTACTACACAGCAAGTTTTTTTCAGCCATGAAAATCATTAAAACAAGACTTCGCAACAAGATGAAAGATGATTTTCTTGCAAATTCTTTGGTTATATATATTGAGAAAGAAATTGTTGCAACTGTTAGCACATAAATGTTAATAGATGATTTCGACTCTTTAAAAAGTTGTCGAGCTACTATGTAATAGGAAATTAGTATTTTTGTGTACTTTTTTTAGTGTATCTAGATAATATGTATTTTTATGGACGGTAATAGGAAATCAATATGTTTTTGTGTACTTTTTTGAGTATATCTACAATCAAATTGATAAGATAAATTTTTTGTACCTGTTTTTAGTTCTAAAAGGTTAACTTAGAACAAATTATTGTTGCAAATTTTTTATATCCTAAAATATTTGAATTTCATTTTTAATAATATTATTTAATTAATCTGGCCCCCCTAACAGGAAAATCCTGGCTCCGCCGCTGCTACACTTCCTCAGCAACCACACAGAAACGAGACGACTAAAGATTGATAGAAATGCATCCCTTGAAACAAAGTCCCGACACAACAACGGAGAGCATAACGTACCTGAATCTCTCTCCGAATCTCTGAGAAATCGTAGAACCGTTTCCCCGGCAAGTGGAGGAACTCCCCGTACTCCTCCTCCGTCCCATCCGGCTTTCGCTTTGTCTGCAACAACTGAAGCACAAGCGGCCTCCGAGTACAGATTTCCGATCCCCTAGGAAGGAAGTCGCGGCCGACTAGGGCCTCGAGCACGCTGGACTTGCCGCTGCTCTGGCTGCCGACCACGGCAACCTGGGGGAGCTCGATGGTGGACTGACTCCCTAGCTGCGCAAATATGTCCTGCAGCTTGTTCACTAACGGGATCACCGAGTGCCCCAGCGACGCCGCCGATGAGGCAAACGAACCTGAAGGAGATGCTGATGGTGCGGAGACTCCCTCGTCCGCCATGGATTAATTGTAACAGACAATATAGGATTGGATCTGTAGAGCTAGATTTCGAACCCTAGAGTTTTGGAATTTGGAGATAAAAGGTGAGCACAGAAACAGGGACGGAGAGAGAATTCGTGAATGTGTGTATGATTGGGTTTTCGAGTTTCTTGACGTGGGGCTTGAACGAGCGATGGGTGCGGAGAGGTTAAACCACGCTACTACGTCGTGCTGAGGACGGTGATTTTCTCCTTTATTTCTAAAATTTTGAATATATATTTTGTTGCGTAAAGAGTGACAACAGTGATTCTAGCTTTGTAACCAAATTTAGGTTATCTTTGCGTTGAAATTTTTTTTGTATTGAATTTAGTGTTGATATTAGGTTTAGTAAAAAAGTGAAGAGAGAGGTAATTTTTTATATTTTTTTTATATTTTTATATTTTTTGATGTAAGAGAGAGAGATTATATTGTAGTATTTTATTGTGAGTTGGTGAAATATTTTGTGAAATTTTTGATGCAAACTCACCCTTACCGATTTGTAATTAAATTCCCGAAAATATTTGGAAAAGAGTTTGACAACGGTGATTCTGGTGTTTGTTTAAGAGCCTGTTCGTTTGATTCTGGTGTTTGTTTAAGAGTTTGTTCGTTTACAAAGAATTCTCAAGATTTTTTGAATTCTCATAATTCTACAACAAAACATTATTTTTCACACTACATAAATATAACTACAGCACGCATACTAATAAAGTTAACATTACATAAAAATTCTCAAAACACAAAAAATCTTCACAAAACACCTTAACCGAACATCACCTAAATAAAATTTTAGTATTGGTGAAAAAATGAAACATAATAAAAAAGTGAAAAAGTTAATAAAAAATGAAAAAAAAAATTAGAATAAAAAAATAAGTAAAATGTAAAAAAGTTAGTAAAAGGTGAAAAAATGTTATAGGAAAAATAAGAAGAGAGAATAAGAATGTAATAATGTTGAATCCAATCACTGTAGTCTGCTCTCTCTCTAGAAATTTCCTCTCTGCGCCTGACCCCTCCTCCTCTTGGCTTTCTCCGGCGACGGGAGGAGCAAGCGCTCCTCCCGTCGCTTCCTTTCCTCTCCCTCTCCCCCCTCTCCTTTGGCCCCTTGGCCTCCCGTTCTCCTTTTCCTTTTTTTCTCTTTTGACAGCCCCATTTTGCTTTCTCTTTTGCTCAGATCTCGTCGGATGGGAGGCCTTTTGGTGGCCACGCTCGGCTCGGCCCTGCTTCGTCTCTCCCGGCGGTCATCTGTCCACCCTCCCGGAGCTAGTGCGCCGGCGCGTGATGCTCCACGCGCGCGTGTGGGCGCGCGTGGATCTCACTCTCCCGTGCTAAGCTTGCTGTGTTTGGGCTGTTTGTGGTGTTGTTTTTCCTGGTTTCTCTGGTCTTGGCTCAAGACAAGGGCTGTTGGTTGTGGGTTATGTCGTTGTTTTGTTTTGTTTTGTTTTTTCATTCTGCTGTTTTTTGTCGGGAAGGATCTCTTGGCTGTGTTGTTGCAGTGGCTGGTCAGTAACACTAGATCTCTTTTGGAATGGCTGTGTCTTGCTAGATCTATGTTGCAGTGCTGGGTCAGTTTATGGTTCCTCCAGATGTCTTCCCTTTTGGCTGTGCTAGTGTGGATGGGTCTTCGGGGACGTGGGAGCACGGTGATTGCTGCATCTTTTCTCTGGTGTTCGGCTCCGCCGGTTGTGGCGGCGTTTGCTTTGGGTTCTTGGACCCCTATTAAATCTATGGGCCTTTTGGCCCACTTGTATGGAGCCTATATGGCTAATTGGATTCCGGCCTTTGAGGCCTTTCGATGTATGGCCCTTCGGGCCTTTCAATTTGCTGTTAAGGGCTTTCTGCCCCTGTGCCTTGTAACCAGCCTTGCAGGCTTGTCTGTATTTAGCACTCTTGGTGTAATTTCTCCGGTGGAATGAAAATTTCACGTTTATTTAGAAAAAAAAAAAAAAGAATGTAATAATGTTAAAATTTTAATCTACACGAACGCTTGGGAAGGTGGCATACGGTTGTGGTAAGAACATCATACGGTGCGACCCTACGGGAAGATACGCAGTAGTTCTGCATGCATGATGCTCTTGGAATGTTCCCGTGGATTCGTCATATTATTCAAAATCTAAAAGGTCAAAAACTACTTAGTAAAAAATTCAAAATTTTAAAAAATATAATACAAAAGCCAACACCTTTTAAATATAAATTGTAACCACCTTTTTCATACAAATTCTAATAATATTTTTTTAAAAAAATTATCAAATCATCTATTTACATATTATTTTATAAATTTAAATACAAATCAATTTAAAATCAAATATCTTAACAAAATTCATAAATGCCGATAAAACTAAATCTATTTAGAGATAGTTTGTTTCTTAAAATTTCGACTCCTAAAAGCTGCAGAGATAGAATGTGGAGGTATCTGTGCATCATTTCGAACTGCAACTGCATGTTGATTTATTGCTCCGGCAGTGTTTCTGAAAGTTATGCCCGCAGCCACAAAACCTCGTCCAATAACGGCTGCAGTATTGTAAAAGAGCTTATTATTAATTAGATCCGACGAATCACATTCCTATTGGTTACTACATTGTGCTGAAAGAAAAGCCACGTCTTTAAATCAATTTGGTACGTTAATTTTTTTGCTCGATTGAATCCTGAATTTCTTACCAAATGTTGCAGAACTGAAAGTTGTCCACCCAGCAACGACGCTCCGGTTGCCTGTGATGACCGTCTGATTGATACCATCTCCAATCATGAACAAGTAACTCTTGGTCTTATCAATGGTCACATACTCCTCATAAACACCTGCCGTGACGTAGATCAAGAAGTACCCAGCAGTTGAGTTGGAGTTCTTTGGAGCTGCTTGGACGATGGAGCTGCTTGGACGACAGCACTGATGGTGGTGAAGTTTCCGCTTCCATCTTGGCTCACGGTCACTATGTCGGACATGGTTATTTGATCATCCGCTAATTGGAGAAGCCTTCTCCTGGTCACAGAGTCGAAAAATAGCACATGTCCGATTAGACATTCTGAAGGGCAAGCGTCTATGTCGAAAAGTGACATGTTTCCCGTAGGCTTCCATGTTCTTATCCTTGGCACCCAGCCCTTCCGAAAGTTCATCTGCCACACTTGTACCTGAAACCGTTTCTCTTAGGCCATCTAAACAGGTTTGCTGGTTAGTTAGAGTGGAACTAAGCCAGGTTTGGACGTCATCGGCTTCCACGTCAAGAAGAGTTCCATTGGTTTTATTGACATTTCCAATGGAGCTTGACAACAAGTCTAAATTCAGCTCCATTAAAACCTGGCAATCTTCAAGAGCAAGAATGGTGGTAGGGGACAAGGAGGACGGGTTTTGAAGATACTTGTCCAGTAACTTCAGAAATTCAAGGGATCGGGATGAGGATCTTTGGATCAAAAAACGGTCGGAGTCGTTGATGTCTGGGGTGTATTTAGGGAGCTCGGATTTACAAAAAAAAAAGGATACTGGGTAGACTTGCAAATGGTTTCTGGTGAGTCTGAATCACCTTTTGAGTTGCTATCAGCATCTACAAAAGAGAGAACGAAAAAGGGAGCCATCAAGAGGAAGAAAAGCTTGAAAGTCATTGCTTTGGGCTAGCTAGAGGTTTATATATATATATATATATATATATATATATATATATATATATATATAGAGGGTGGGGAGGTCGATTTGTAAAAATTAAGGTTACCTTTGTTTCATTTTTTCAGGATTAAAATACATTCATAAAACTACTACAGAATATATTTAAAATCTCCAACAACTTTTTTATTTTTTTATTCAACATAAATTTCTCTTTATATTTTTTCAAATAAATCCAAAAAAAATTATTAAATAATTATATCAAATTATTTTTCTCTCAACTTTACACAAACACCAATAAAATATTATTAAATATAAATATTCATAATTTTTCTAAAATCCTACGTTTTTACTCAAACCCAATATTAAAAAAAAACATATTGAAAAAAAAAAATCCCTGGGGAGGCTACGGTGTCGGTAGTATTGGGGATGGTCCCGTGCCATTAATTTGTCAGACGCAGTACTGTTTGTAAGATGAACCTTCAAGACTTCTCAAAACGCGTCTAGATTTGACCTTTTTATGTGTTCCTGGGCAATTAAGAAAGCGGGATAACTTTCTGATAATACAAAATGTGTAATAATTTTCGAATACACTAACTTGGACGCTTTCTTCTTCTTCTTCTTTTAAATAGAACGTATATCATGATCTGATCTTACATTAATCCAAATTAGTTAGAATTCCATGCAGATATACATAAGCGAAGCCAAGGAAGCTGATTAATGGGGAGCAATTTTTTAAAGAAAAATGGTAAAAAAATAATTTATTTGAAAAATAAAAATAAAAAAATTTAGGTGTACAAATTTTTGTTTTAGGGAGCCAACCGGGGCAGTGGCCCCAATTCGCCCCCTGCCTCCGCCGGTGCAGATATATGTATATATATAGGCCAAGGAAAGTGCCAGCTGCCGGAAAAAATTCAGTCCTAGCTAGCTAGAGACACATCAACATTTGTGGCCTAATGGTTATTAGACGGCACCATGTTATTATGCGCAAGAACTAACTCCAAAGAAGGCCCAAATTGTCAGAAATATTCTAAGTAAAGTCATAGCAAAAGTGCCTAGCTCATCTTCTTTTTTGACAAGCTACTTGCTCATCGTGAGATTATGCTAGCTAGCTAGTGGCAATCAAATCGTAGAGAACTTGTAAAGGTGGCTATAGCTACTAACTCATCGCAGCTGGTAGTTGATGTGCAAATTAATCAAATAGCATTTGCTGATCACGAATTAAGAGACAGTTTTCCAGCTCTTAAAAATATCTTTTTGTCTATAGTATGATCTACATTGCATTAATTCTTTTCAGATGTTGGATCATGTGGTTATAGGCTATTTTCTTTTCTTTTTTTCTGCTAAGAATATATATGGTTTAGGGTTCGCTACGCATATATCAGTTTATGCTGCCAATTACATTTTTAAAGGATAACATACAAGAAAAAATGACGGCTATAAAACGTTGAATATTGTCTACATACCGGTCAACGTTTTGTAGCATCATCTAGAAAAACAAGGCAAGAAAGTACTGCAAAAAGGAATATTAAGAATTTCCCATATCGAAGAGATTAATGTTTGGTCTCGTTCCACTGATCACTTATTCTATATATATATAAAAAAAATTATAGATTGCAAAGTAGTTTATTCTGATATTCTTTTTTCAATTTTTGATGAAATTAACTACCAAGGGTTACATTGAAATTACACCTTGGGATAACATATATATACTATATATATGTTGATGAATACTTCATTAATAATTAATATCAAATATTGGCAAACCATATCAAACAAATGACTGATCACATAAGTCCGCCAGTGTAAGGCACTCCTGTTGGAGGCAACCAGGCATCCCCTATCAAGAAATTATAATTAGATACCGTGAAATTAGCGGCAACTGTAGCGTTAATCACATGATAACCAGGCCATGTCACCCTATAGGTTGTGTCCGATCCAGGTCCTCTGTTGTTATATTCGGCATAATACAAAGTGCTTAGTGCGAAATCTCCGTCCCAGATGTGCCAACCAGCAGGATTTATCAAACTATCCATAAAGCTTTGCATGAACACAGTCAATGAGTACGCCTTCCATGGCCTTCCCATGTACGTCGGAGTAGATAGATTGGTTGAGGCTAAGTCGGCGGCGGCTGTAATTGTACAATTATGGATGGCAGTACCAGTGTTTTGATTCGGGTCAGTTCGCCCTTGAGCAGTAATAGAATTGAATTGCCCGATCATTGCCAAACGAGGATATATATTGCAGTTCTGGAGAACCACCGCAGCATTACCAAAAATGAAATCAACCGTGCCGTATATATCACACTCCCTATAGAATTGCCTGAGAGAATGTGCATATAAGGTGTCTTGGTACCCTTCAAAGCTGCAAAGATAAAATGTGGAATTATCTGCACCATTTCGAACTGCCACTGCTTGGTGCTTAATTGCCCCGGCGGTGTTACGAATAGTTATGTTCATGGCCACAAAACCTCGTCCAAGCACAACTGCAGTATTGACATAAAACAACTCATCAGATCCTCTCCATGTCAGTTAGACAAGGAGATAGTTTGAATACTCAATATCGAGAGAGAGAGAGAAGTTTGGAGTGTTATTAGATACGACAGGAATGAAACTCCTACCAGCTGTTGCAGAGTCGAAGGTTGTCCACCCATCAACAACGCTTCGGTTGCCTGTGATAATCGTCTGATTGATGCCATCTCCAACCATCATCACGTACCTCTTGGTCTTGTCAATTGTCACATACTCTTCGTAAACATCTGCTGTGATGTAGATCAAGAAATATCCATCCGTGGGGGCGGTGTTGTTTGGAGCTGCGTTAAGGGCAGCATTGATGGTGGTGAAGTTTCCGCTACCATCTTTGCACACAACAACTATGTCAGACACGGTAACCACATCATCCTCTGCTTGGAGAAGTTTTCTCCTGATCACAGAGTCGTAAATAGCTCGTGCCCGACTAGACATTTTGAAAGGTAAGCGCCCATGTCGAAATGCGACATGTTTCCTCGTAGGCTTCCATTTTCTATTCTTTGGCACCCAGCCGTTCTTAAAGAGGGCTAGAGAAACACTATACAGCTTAGTGTCATCGGAGATGGTCCCTGCGAGTTCATTTGTCACCCGTGAACCTGAAGCCGTTTCTTGCAGGCCATCTAAACAGGTTTGCTGGTTAGTTAGAATGGCACTGAGCAAGGTATGGACGTTGTCGGCTTCCACGTCCGGAAGAGTTCCATTGGTCGTATTGACACTTCCAATGGAGCTGGATAAGTAATCCACGTTTAGTTCAAATAGCAGCCGACAATCTTCAAGAGCAAGAATGGTGGTATGGGACAAGGAGGACGGGTTTTGAAGATAGTTGTCTACTAGCTTCAAAAATATAAGGGATCGCGATAATGACTTCTGGATGGAGAACCGACCGAACTCATGGACGTCTGTGGTTCCTTTAGGGATCACAGATTTGCAATAAGAAGGATTTGGGGTGGAGTTGCAAATGGTTTCTGGTGAGTCCAACGGGTTGCCAAATATTGCAGCTGCGTAAGAGAGAGAGGTAAAGAAGGGAATATTAATGACGAAAAAATGAATTGTTACGAGAAGGAAAAGCTTGGAAGCCATTGCTTTGTAGAGAGGTTTGAAGATTATGTGGGTGGTGAAGCTGATATATATATATATATATATATATATATATATATATATATATATATATATATATATATATATTGGGAGAGGGAGGGAGATTTATTGGCAAAAAAATATAAATAATAGTTTGGTAGTGGGAGGGAGGTAGCGAACTTTAATGACTGTCAAAAACGCGTATAGAATTGACATCTATTTTAATTTCCATTATTGCCGCATTTGGAGAAAAGGGGGAAGAATATATATATATATATATATATATATATATGGTTTGGTTTCAAGACATATAAAGTACTATACGTACGCTTCAGATCACACACTCCGAATTAGTTGGCTTTCGACGGGGACAGTTGTACGGTGTTTGTGTTGCACTCAACGTCAACAATCGAGAAATTAAGGTAAGTGCCAGCGGTATATATATACAGCTTCTTTAATTTATATCTAGTACTGTCGATCATATTGATCTAATTCATCATGCATATTTGGTATTTGTCTGATTTTTTATATTCCGGAGATTTCTACGTACAATTTAATTAATTAAGAGTTAGTTGACATGATATTGCTAATTAATTGGCCTGAAAGAATAATATTATTATTTCTCCACCCGGCCAATATCTAGGCATGCACTTCGACAGCCATGTGCTTGGCATTATTGCGTGGCGGAGTCCACATATTAATTCCTCTGTTTCCCCGTAGATTCTGGATTAAGCTTTTGATTTATTAGACGTTATTTATCTATATATGTTTCGATAACGGTGATTATATATATATATATATATATATATGAGATGCATTCATGACAGGAAAAGAGAAAAGAAACAAACGTCTGGGGATCATGCAATTAAGGATGTTTAATTAAGTGCGTACTTTGACGGTAATGCGTATTGTAATTAAAGCGAACGTACGTGGTGTAGATCGTTGGATTGAGCACTTGGTAATTAAACTTGATTAAAGAGCATTAATCTCTCCTTTGGACTGATCATGCAAAAGCTGATAACGTGCCTCCGGCGTGAAAGTTGGTGATAATGAACAGCTAATTTGCTGGCTCGAGTAAGTCACCGGCATTAACATGGCCACTTGCAATTTGAAAGAAGAAATTGCAAGTGGGTGCATGCTATATATCCAAAAGAAAAAGCTTCCACGGCTACAACAAAAGCGAGTCTATATTAGAGTCAATGTAAAGAAATATATTGAGTGAGTTAAATCTGGCAAACCCTTAATTGTCAATAACCCGACAGAAAGCGAGAAATTAATTTTTGATCGATTTCTTTATACAGAGTGGAGATGCATTGTAGCTTCCTTGCATTGTTTGGAACGTGGGGTCCTTTATTCCAATTGGCTGGCTATGAACGAGCGACTCCGCGACTTCATCTTCTACCTCACGGCGTACGTCCTGATGATGTATTCCTAAGTCTTATAATCAAAGAAAATATGCTCGTTGAACATCTTATTCTGAACTCTCGCACAATCATCGGTGTACCTCAACGTGTATACTAGTGTACTGCTACGCACGTACAAGCAATACCTAAAGAGCTCACCGAAACCAAGAAACGCCTACGATTTTCGAAAATATAGAGTGTGTTCGGTTAAGTATGTTGTGAGGATTTTTTTGTGTTTTGAGAATTTTTAAGTAATATTAATTTTATTGGTATGCGTGTTGTAGTTATTTTTATGTGAGGTTGGAAATGATGTTTGGTTGTAGAATTTTTGTGTTGTGAGAATACAAAAAAATCCTAAGAATTCGTTATTAAACGAACAACCCCATAGAAACATGGATAACATTTAAAACAGGAATATATAAGAATAAGGGGTCGGCCCCGGCTTTCACTTGCTCAAATGAGTTTTGAAATTTTACTAACCATCTACACAATATTGTTGGAGTTAGTTCTAAGTCGGTTTTGAAAGAGACTGATATTTAGTTTATAAGTATTAATGAAAGTATCACTTCTAGAGTAACTTTTAAGCCACCTCCCAGGGCGGTTATGAATATCCTACCACCGGTACCGGTATCGATGGGACTGGTAGCGTTGACTATTAGCCGTAACCACTGTTGGGCCCTTTTTTGGGCCACGGTTTGGGCATGTTGGGCCAGTTTTCTCTGTCTAGATGACTTCTTTTGCCCTATTTTCTTCACCTTTTAGGCCCATTCTTTCAACACATTTTGGCCTAATATAATTGCACAATTTTGGCCTAATATAATTGCACAAAATTTGGACACTCTTTTTAGCTTATTTTCTCCACTTTTGGGGCCTATTTTCTTCACTTGTTTCGGCCTATGTTAATTACACAAAACGTGGAGATTTAATTTGCTCATTTGCATTGCTCTTTTTTTCTTTGTTTTCTTTTTTCTAATCAAATTTTGAGGTTAAAAATTCGAATTTATCAACAAATTTAAAACAAAGATGGAAAACAAATAATGAAATAAATAGAAGAATATAATGAAAATTGTATCTAAATATGGACATGTAGGCCATATTATTGATCTCCATGATAATAGTTAATTTTAATCATAGAGATTATTATCATATGACCTTTTTTCTATATGCCCCATTTTTTTAGAATGACCAATAAGAAGTGACTCAATATTAATCATTCTCACAATTAAAACACTAAAACCTAATTTGACTATGTTCTAAATCAAAATAATTGCGTACAAGTTACAAACTACAAGTCTACACTATAAAATTACTAAAATACAACACTATACATACATGATACCTCAAATAAATATTGTCCAAATGCAAGAGTATAAAAAAGACTCAAAGATGGGGCAAGTGCAATAACATGTGTCCTACTCCATCTCGATCTCTGTTGTCAAAGCAGATAACTCTACATAATTAAGAAATAAGAGCACCAATTAATTAAAAATTATGCGATGCGTACAAAACATTAATTGGACCATGTGTCAAATGGGATGTATTTTCAAAGTTTCGTTTGAGGTTTTTATAATCTAGGCAAATTTCATCTTATGATTATTTATTTTTGCTTGCCTGCAGCTAACATATAAAGGAGCAAAATTATATTTAAGAGTTTGATATTTATTGTTTTACTTTTTTTTTCTCATGGGTGATGATATTGACCAAACCTAGTTAAAAACTCGGCATATTTAATGGTATCTCTTGTAATTAATTTGCTCAAAGCGTCTTTGAACTTTAATTTTCTTTTACATCCAGCAGATCCTCCAATCTGAGGGTATACCTGTGATGAAGCCAGATTTAACCGGCCATCACAAAAATCAATTGGACAAGGGGTCTGAGGGAACTGGGCCAAAGACCCAGCATAAAGAATGGTAAAGAACATGCAAAACTAAGAAAATTGTGAGCTAGGCTGCCCTGTGGGTCAGCCTCCAAAGCTCAAATCAATTCTTTGTGAAAAATGCTGAGAAAGAAGAAGAATAAGAGGTGTTTTTGCCCTTTAACGTTCATCCCTGTAAAATGTGTACTTGGAGCCCATTTTATGAAGGTGTGATGACTCTTCCTCGTTGCACCCAAAATGGATTGACTGTGTGTCAGTGGGAGCAGGTTTCTTTGCAGGCTGATGTGCATTTTGGCCAATGAGACATGACCCTGCAGACGAAGAGATCCTTGGAAATCTGCCCATGTACCCATTTTTGGGCTTTTTACCGTTGTTCCTTATTTAAGAGTGTATGCCAAATCCTACCCCATTAGTAGCTCCTTATTCTCTAGGGATCGATCTGAAGAGGCCTGGAGAATGTTTCTAGCATGAGGCCTACTTGGGTCTTGTGCTTGACATATCATGAATGCCTCTTTTAAGCTTTCTTTGTCTTTAACATAGAGAAAAGAGGGACAAAAGTCCGTTTTGGGCATGAGAGTCCCAATAAGAGGCACAAGGGACCGATAAGAAGCTTGAAGGCCTTTTTGGGGCATGAAGGCTAGATAAATGGCACGAGGGCTTGATAAGCGGCGCCAGGGCCCAATAAGCAACATGAGTGCTTGAGATATGGTATGAGTGTTGTCCAGGGCACAAGGGCCTAATAAATGGCATTAGCGTCTGACATGTGGCATACGTGCCGATATATGGCAAGAATGCCTCACCAAATATTAAACAAATGTAGAAGGCTCAATGTTTCGCCACCCAAAGATGCCAACTTGCTACAAGACACAAATGAAGTATAGGATGAAGGTGCTTGATGCTTTTTCAAACATTCCCAAATTAGAAGAAACTTGCAATAATGGGGTCAATGGGCACTTGAACTACACATGTTTGAAATTGCGTTCATTAATCTTTCTTGACGAAAATATATAAATTTTCATCCATATCGGCACAAGGAATTTCTTCTTGCGCACTCCCAACACAATTGACATTTTCACACACTTTTATCAATCATTGTAGTTGGTAGGACTTAGGAGTTTTAAGATTATGGATACGGAGAAAGATTTATTTACACTATTGCTGATGTACATGGGAAAACCATAAAATTTGGCGTATTGGGTTACCATCAGTCAAGGACGTCTTTAGGCATGCAAGAAGATCATAGCAGCAGCTCACGGTGTCAGGTTGTTGACCATCACTGCACTTGGAGACCACCCTACGTTGGGAAACACCAGATTCGTGGGAAGAGGCATGAGAAACTGGGTCCATTGCTTGACGTTGAGCTGATTCGGTCTCAGGGGAATTTAGGGATCTTGGTGCTCAATCTAATTGGAGTGGGAATAGAATTTTGGGGAAAAATGGCAAAGGGAGAAAAATAGACAAGGAGAATGGGGGCGCTTATGCATGAATTACATTTTTTGTTTTTTTGTTTTTTATGACATGATATTTGGTGTTGAGTGGCTACTGACTGGGCATATGATATGGAGATTGTGGGCCCAGAGGAGACATGTCACATTTTGATTACAAATGATGTGTTAGATGCTTGACACGTCTCCACATCACGTTAATTTTTTAAACGGAGACTGACGAAGGGGTATTTTTGAATGAAAAAAAGTACATCAGAGATACAAAACTAACTTTTTATACCACAGGGATATTTTTACAATATAAGCATACCATAGGGGTATGTATAGCATTTAAGCCAAAAAAAATTACTAAACTAACTTTGACATACCATGAATTCCTAGAAGGCGTTTGCAAATAGAAAATTTGCTACTTATTTTGCATAATCCATATGCAAACAAGAAAGGGGGATTGTGGATACATTAAAATGACGTTTTTGCCCCTATTACTTGCATATGTAATGTCGTTTTTACCTCTAAATTCAATTTCACTTCATTTGTTCAAACTGACACACGTTTCTTTCTCTTATTTGGGTGTTTTACTAAAAAAACCCTTCACTTTAAAACTGATCTATGTTGGAAAGAGAGGTGTGCTAGAAATTCTCCCAAGCTCAATTGACAGACACCACGCCTCCTCGCAGTGCCTTTCGTCCCTATCCTCCCTCTTTGTCGTTTCCACGCCCGATTCCTTTTTCTCTGAAAAGCTCCAGATTCGTCTGCAAAGCCAAGCCTCTCTAGATCATTAGTTTGAAACCAAGCGTCAAATTCAACCGTTTGTCAATCACGCGTGAACAACAACCTTCGCCTACAAAGCACAGGGGATTTCCACAACTAAAGAAGGTCTCGGGTCCAAGTGAGTGTCTATGCTTTGTTTACTCCAACATTCCGAATTTTGTGAATCAGGGTTATTACGAATAGTTTGCTGATAGTTTGGTTGCTCATTGGGTTCTTGCGAATAGTTTGATAGTTTTGTGAATCTGGGTTCTTATGAATTGTTTGCTGGTACTTTAATTTACAATTCTTAGCGTTTTAAATGCAGGAAAATAGGTGTTCCGGCACACGCTCCAACACCACGGCACCAACCACTTAAAGCAGCTCCTGGGTCCAAGTCAGTGTCTCGAATAGTGAGGTTTGAATTGATATGCTGCAATGTAATGTAAAAAGACTCCACTTAGCTAAGTAATGTAGAAAAAATGACTCCTGCTTAAACTTGCATCATTGCTGAAACAATGTAGGTAAAAAGATAAATTGAAATCTTGGATCCAAAGTACACATTGCCTAGAATAGTATTGGGAGTGGGATTTACCAGTAAACTTAACTGAATTTTTCTGGTCTAAATTGAGTTTTTTAAAATTTGGGTGATGTTTTAGATGCAAAATGTCATATGTACTAAATGCATTTTTCTTCATGTCCATTTTCGCTTCTCAGTTTTCTGAGGCCTGTTGGGTTACTGGTTGTGTTATATTTGATGTTCTTTTAATGATAATTAGTCATCTTTCATTTTTTTGGTTAATATACTTGGACACAGAAGTGTGAGTTCCTATATATGTTTTCAGTCATAAACTTGAGAATCTGCTTACTGTCATTTTCCAGTCAAAGATAAATTAACGTGTACATTTTCTGAACACACAAGCATGGTTTAAAAGATGTCCCGTGAATACTAATGAACATGGTTTATGTACAAGGTCATTTCTTAATACCCGGGAAACGGAGGAGTGCACCTCAACTCAATCTCTGCAATACAATCAACAAATACATCATCATTGAAGATCACAAGTCGATCTAAATGATGTTGAAACACCCTAGTCATTATTCCAAAGGTATCTTATGCAATAATCAATTTATCTCTTTTCTACCCCAAAGATCATTCCCCGAACATAGACAATCATTAGTACATACCTTAGCTCATTACCGATTATCAACAAATCGTTTATCTGGGGCAACATAGACCTCTAATAAATTCCTCGATGTCTTGCTCGTGAGCTATTTCTTTACCATTAACATCATCTCTTAGAAACCAAAATGACAACTGCAAATCAAATATATCATAGCTTAATAAAAGCATATCAAATTAATAAGTGCTTCCGCTGCGCACTCTGATCATTCATAAACATCACTTCATACTCTTCTAATTTCATAATTTAGGTCCAAGATCTAAGCTTAAATAACATCAATTCCAAAACCAAGTTCAACGTCAAAATTCATTATCTTCAAAACAAATTCAAAAGTTTTTAATTCCTAAACATTAATAGAATAATGATCAATACCTATTCCTCGGGCAAATTTGACATTCTGAATTCAATAAAAATCAAATTATTCAGGCAAATTCCATTCGGAAAATTTGACATCCTTAATTCAATAAAAATCAAATTATTCAGGCAAATTCCATTCAAAAGCCTACAAAATCAGAATTTATACCTTTACTTCAATTAAAATCCCTTCCAAGGGTATGCAGAATCATATCCTTAGGCTCTAAACAAACATCAGTCAGCCTACCGTACCAGAAAATGGGTGTTTTGGCACATAATGTAATGTGTACATGTGATTTTGATATGTTATTCAAATTTGTTTATGGTGGGTGGGAAGGATCGACGCATGACACCAACATTTTTATGTACGCTGTCAGCCGACTTGAGAACGAATTTCCTACTCTAGCACGCGGTAAGATATCTATAGTATTTTCTTAGAAGCGAAGTATTAGCAAAGACTAATAGTGTTCCAACTACCTTGTATTGTTGTGCATGCTACTTTTACGTGTTGGATTCAGGGTAGCCATGTTTGGATGAGTTTCTCACTCCTTACAAAGGTGAGCACTATCATCTAAGTAGCTTCCAATTCGATCGTTCAACAAGGACTCCAAAGGAGTTGTTCAACCACAACCACAACTCTCTCCGAAATGTGATAGAGAGATCGTTCTCAGCGCTAAAAAACGCTTCTAGATGTTGGAACATATGACCAAGTATATGTTGAGTGCGCAAGCATTATTTAATCACAACGTCTTGTGTGGCGCACAATTTTGTCAAATTATATAAGATCAACGGAGATGAGATATTGCTTAGAAAAAAAAACGGAGATGAGATATTCGCCTAATTCGGTGACACATATACCGTCTTTCGGATCCGAGCGAAGTCATTGGTGATGAGGAGCATATTCATCCCCCCAATTTTACGAGTGACTGAGCAATCTTGATGCCAGCACGAAAGGATGAGATGACGCAACTAATGTGACAGCGTACATGCAGGGATTGACATTGTCTTTATGTTATTGTGGGATAATAATGACTACTAAAGAGAAAGTAGTATGAAAGGTTAAACTGTTGATTTAATGTTATTTTAAATTTAATGTGTGCTTATCACGGAAGCTTAACGTTGATGTTGGACTTTAGTGATCTCCCCGTTGTTTTAAATGGAAGAGAGAAATTAACGTGAGATTCCATTTTGAAAGTTGAGTGCAGTGGAATGGGGAAAAAAATATTTGTTTAAACCCACATCCACTTTGGAGACATTTCGGGTAGATGAATTTTTTTTTAAAGCAAATATAACCTAAAAGATAGGCATGAGTTTTCAAGCTGAATTTTAAAAGAGCAATTCTAACGATTTTCATTTTATGTTTGCATTTTTCTCTTAATTTATGTTACCCCTCAGTTTGGTTTGGGCATTTAAAAAAAAAAAGAAAATATAATTTATTTTCTCTCTCTCTCACAATTTTTAAAAAATATATATTTATATTTCATTTTTCTACTTTTTCACCTACCCAATTATTATTTAACAACCCAATCATTGGTCTAAATAATATTTTATACTACTTTTTTTCTCAAAACCCAATAAAACTACAATTTCCTCTCTTTTTCACAATATTCCCTAAATAATTTACAGTTTGCAAATGCACCCTTAATGTGCCCTGAAACAAGTAAGATCTAAATCAATTTGATATTGAAATTATTTAGTATCATTATTTAAGTAAAAATATTTATTATTATAAATGGTCGAATCAGGGTCGATGAATAATCTGAACACATTATCAAAGAGAGGAGACAGGAGTTAAAAAGACTACAATCTATAATACAACATTATGCTCAAGGAGAGATTTAAAAGAAGAAAATAATGTTATCTGTTTGTGTGGGACGAGAGAACCATACATACTCAAAAATTAATCAAAGTGTGTAAATTGACTCAAACGGTTAAAAAAAAAAACCTAACACATAAGTCGTGCGGACCAGTGGACCACAAGAATGGCGATGCATCTTTGTTGTCATGTTGTTCTTAATTTGTAGGCCACCTACGCTGTTTGGGCTTGAAACTGCGTGGTGATTGGATCCATCGAAAGCTCTAGGCCCAGTTGTTTCCCTCCTTTGCTTGTTTGTGTATTCTGTTTTCATCGATTTTGCAGGATTCGCGGTCAAATAAGCATTTTGTTCGGCAAAATTAGCATCCACGCCGGAATAGGCTGGCCCACAGTCTGACTTGCTTTTTCTGTTTTTTTTAATCCCTTCCGACAAGTCTTCGACGATGCAGGTGAGTTTTTTGCTTTTTTTTTTCTTCTTTTTAACCTTTAAAAAATCAAGTTTTAATAAATATAATAAATAAAAAATAACTTTAAACATCATCATCATTTTTTTACGCATCATCAATCTCTACACAAACACCAATACAACTTTAACAACACATAAAAATTCACAAAACTCTTCAAATCCTACAAAAACCTTCAAAACGAACATCACCATTATTTTTCGGTAGGTTTGCTCTATAGGTATATCCATTATCCACTGCAATTTAAAATTAAAATTAAAAAACGAGGATGATGGAAGGTTCCAATCGAGAAACGCTGGGCGTCCAGGGGACGCCCAGCGGACGCCCAGCATTCCCCGGTTCCAATCCTAGAAAAGAAAACGTGAAAGATGGCCTAGAGACCCAATTATTTGATGCCACGTCTCTTATCTCACATGAACCTGACCTGACTAGATTGCCCATCACTTCACATAAATCACACCTTCCATGGGTTTTGGGGAGCCGCAGCTCGCAAACCTCTCTCGTTGCACCTCTCTATATCTTCTGGAAATTTCTTCTTCTGTCTCTCGGCCGCCTCATCGCAAACCATGGCTCGCAGAAGCTCCGGAGGTCAGTGTCTTCCTTGTCTTTCTTTATATCTGTTTGCTTGCAAGCTCTTAACATCTCTTTGTATCTATTTCTGTGATCGTTTCTAGGGTTTATTGTCCCTGTCCATTAATGTTCTGTCTTGTTTGGCAGCTGAGAAAATCAAGGAGAAAGGATAATTTTTTTTGAGCTTTTTAGGCTGTGGGTTGTGAAATGAAAAGAAGCTCAACCAGAGCAATGCTTATATTCGGTTCCAACATTGACTTCCAGCTTTATTTTCTCAGTTTCCCAAATGTCATGAAGTTTTGAGATTCTAAAGTTACTGGCTTTTAACAGTTTACCCAGAAAGAACTAAAACGGTCGCTCCTTATTGCACGATTAGAATTGTTTTTATTTTTTTGCCTGCAATCTTTACCTAGTTGGTATTGAACTTGAAGCTTGTGCTTTTAGGGATTGGGTATATTGATTTGGTTTTTAATTATATGCCTGGGGATTTGACAATAAATTTGGAACAACATTATGCTTAGTTGGTTCTATAATGTCGGTTCTCATTTTGTTGTGATTTTGAGGGCCATTTTGTACCCATGTTTGGAATTAGTGATACGTCATTGTGAGAGTAGAGGTCAAAACTAAATACTTGAAGAGTTATTGGTAGTTACTTTTCTTAAGATATCTGGAAGCTCTTTATATATTCTGCATACCTGAATTTGATTAAGCTCTGTGGAACTTGCTTTCCATTAATGTCATTGGCAGCTTTTGCAGTACTCAGAGCTTGATTGTGAATCTATTTGCATGGGTTTGGAGTTTTATGCCACTCTTCTTTATTGCTTTTCACGGTTTAGTTATTCTGTTAGCATATGCTGCAGGAAGGTCTGCTCCCCGTGCAGCCCCTCGTCATGCACCACTGCGAAACCCTCCTCAGCCTGGTAAGTATAAGTATTGCTTTAAGTTATTCATTCAGGAATTATGAGGCCTTTCTGCTGTTGGAAGACCCGTCCACTTTGATTCTGTTGCTTTTAGTTTGTTCAGTTTCTTCTTTGTCTGAATGTGTGTGATTATGACATTGGTGTTGATGCAGTTAACCATGCTCCTCCTCCAGCGCCTGCTCAGGCTGGTGGTGGTGGATCCATGCTAGGAGGCATTGGTTCAACCATTGCTCAGGGTACGTGAAGGGGATTATTTGTTACTTGGGATGTGAATTATTTCACTGTAGATCTTGTTGCTTTGTTATTAACATGTAGTAGTCTAAACTTTTTATCTCTTTTTACAGGATTGGCTTTTGGCACTGGAAGTGCAGTTGCCCACAGGGCTGTGGATGCTGTGATGGGTCCCCGCACTATTCAACATGAAACTGTTGCCTCTGATAGTGCTGCTGCTCCAGCTCCCACCACAAACAGTCTTGGTGGCTCTGATGCATGTGGCATTCACTCCAAGGCATTCCAAGATGTATGGAATTCTTTTCACTTTTTATCTATTACATGTGTTGATATGGCAGTTTCTTTAGAGATAAATGAAAGATATGACTGAACTTTCACAAATGTTTGCAAAAGTGCCTAAAATTTGGGGATTCCACCTTCCACAGGGACCCTTCGCAGATAGGTCGGCTGGACAGGATTTAAAATTTCCTATAGATGTGATCATCACTGAAGTTTCAATATTTTGTCTTTTGACACTCGCATTGTGCAGAATTTTCTCACTTAATCTATTATCTTCTCTGCCTTCTGGTGCAACCTAGCATCTCTAGAATAAGTGTTTAAAGCTTCTAGCTCTGTGATGTTATTGTGTTAGGATTCCTAATAGTTTGTTTGATGTGGAAGATACAAGTCTATTTTTGCTGTAATATCTTGAGAATCCCATAGTTTGGTAGGCATTTTCTGAGATTCATCTCAGTTTTGCTTTCACAATTTCGTATTTTTTTTACCTCACAATCTTTTCAGACAATCTTTTATAACTGTTGGAAGTGAAGATGCATTAATTAATGGCTTTTTGGCGTTTTTGTTTTGTTGTAGTGCGTGAACAACTATGGGAATGACATCAGCAAGTGCCAGTTCTACATGGATATGCTGGCCGAGTGCAGGAAGAATTCTGGTTCTATGTTGAATGCCTAAGCAGTTTCCTCTTCTCTGCCATGCAATGGGAACTTTGCACCAGTTATACCCCAATTTTCTGCTTGTGACAATGGTGATCTGGTGCTCCATTTATGGTTGGAGATTTGAATTAATAATCTATACCGGACTGACATTGATGGTGGTTCTTTAAACATTACCTATTTATATTCTGCCTTAATAGCCATATAAATATGTGTCTGCTCGTGAAAATATTATCTCTGTGGACACAATGGTGAAACGGGCAGAATTAAAATCATTAAAATAAGTGATCTTTGTTGGAAGCTATTCAAGGTTTGAGTACTTCCATCTCCAAAAGTAGTGGAATTTTGTTCCTTTCGTCTGTGGATAATGGTTTTGTTTGTCCTTTAGAACGACTTTCAAATGATGGAATGATGGGTGGACGGGCCTTGTGGGCCTGATAACAGAGGTACAAATAATGGGTGGACAGACTGCCAGGTCTGTCTCCCATCATTTTTCACGCTTTTCTGCTTTTTTGGGGTGCCTTTTTTTAAAGTTCCTCACGTGAACCACAGCTACAAGCCATATGAACGATTTTTCTTGCCCGACGCTTCATAGAAATTACGAAACTCCAAAACTTCCTACGTGTTGCTCGGTCGTTCTGTAGACTCTCTTCGCGTGACCCGCCAATCCCTTCCCTACTGGATAACGTCGATCACTGCAGACTCTCTATTCTAACATTTTGGTTAGAAGAGAGCCAATTTAATCAAAAAGTTAAAAAACACTCCTCAACAGCCTCTCTAATTTAACAAATTTTAATAAAAAAAATTTGAAGAAGTGAACAGTGGCTCTCTAAAAATAGAGAGCTACTATTCACCTCACTATCTTAAAATATTAATATGTATCTTTTTCTTTTTCTTTTCCTTCTTTTTTCTTTTTTCTTTTAGAAAATTATTATTCATTTCAACATCTTAAAATTTAAAAATTCTAACCGTTAGTAAAATAAAAAATTTAAAAATTAATCTTTTTAAAATAAGACGAATATTCAAAAATATGATTGTTATGATAAATGAATATTCAAAAATATAAATGTTAGAAAAATAATAAAGAAATTTTTGAAAAATAATATTTAAATAGAATAGTAAAAACAGATGGTTAAAATAGAGAAGTCTGTTTTTTAGTTAAAGTAGAGAGTCAAATTTGAAGAGGCTGCTAGGAATGCTCTGATATCATTCCAGACCAAAACTTGCTTCAACATGTCGTGATGTTTTTTTTCCACATTTTGGGTTTGAAAATTTCTAACAAAATAAATACACTAACATTTTTAACTTTTACCCCCTTTATTTTTCACAAATTTTAGTAAATTTAAATAAAATAAAATTTTAAAAATTTCGAGAATATTCATCCAAATTTTGACAAACCGTACCCGGAGAATTTGACCAAAAAACTATGAGCACCCATTCCTGGTCCATGCCCCCCCAGTCTTGGACGTATTTCACTTGGTCCCGTACCACTTTTGAAGTTTGACTGCTTTTAACTTTTACTTGCGACCGAAGAAGGAAAATAATCGAGTTTGGAATGTAATTTTCCATGGGACCTACATATTAGTTTGACCGTCATTTTTTTTTTCTTGGCAAACAGACCCATCACCTTAGGTCATAACTAAAGTCCAGAATCACTAAGCCACCACCCACCGCGATGTTTGACGGCTATTTATTGTTTGTAATGAGCATTGCTTTGGCTATGTGTAGTGTTTCTTTCCATCACAATAGATGGCTTACCTAACTAGTGGAGTAGAAAGGTATGATAGAGAAAGATAACCCAACTCTTCTAACGGGATCCAATATTTTCTTTCTTTAATGGGGGCGTTTGTTTCCCCAATTAATCGGGGTTCGAAATTTCCAACAAAACAAACACACTCCAAAATTTTTAACTTTTACACCTACACACTTCACTTTTCACAAACCCCAATAAATCTCAATAAAGTAAAGATTCTCAAAATTTCGAGAATATTCCCCGAAATTTCCACAAACAAACACCCCCAATATGTCCTCTGATCTCCAGTACTGTATTGCTGCAGAAAAGTCACGGTCAAGGTAAATCGGTACAGTATCGAAGCCTGTCAAGGCCATGAGAGATCAAAATCAAATAAACAGAAGGCCCTTTTGTCGGCCAAGCTGCTAGAGGTCAATGTCAATGTTCAGAGAACTAAACACAAATATATGGTTGTGCTCTTTCCTTGACACAAGATTTAAATACCAACATAAACCAATGGATTTTCTCATTTGATGTTCATAAATTTAATTAAAGACGATTTTACAACTTGAATTGATGCTTCAAACGTAATAGTTCGAGACAATAAACACGTGACAACTTGGATTGTCAACACCTTTGTAATTTCTTTGATATGGTCGAAGAGTTTGATAATTCCTTTCGCGACAGGAATTTACACTTCATCATCATATCTTAAATTGCAAATTTTAAAACACCTAAGCTTGTCTCCTTATGCAGCTTTAGCTTGTAGCTCTTAATTCCTTCTACTTCCCGGAGACAGTTTATATTTGCATCTTCCTTTTTATTGTCGATCGGTATGGGTGATCTTGATCATCATAACCTAGCCTTGAGAAAGTTAATGCACAATTTCTTCAATGCCTCTCTGTCTGGCTTACGTGCCCCCAGCTTAGCTTTCACCTCTTCAGCTATGGACTCCTGCATGTATTATTTAAAAAAGAGTGAAAATGTTCTTTTTACAAATAATCTGGACCATTTGATTTCTCAAGCCCTAAGAACGATATTGCTTAGATGGAGGACATACATCAATCATATGACGCAGGATAAGCCGGTCAACAAGGTGCTGAAGAATGTCTTCGGTGTACTCGGGATGACCTTGGATGCCGAGGATATGATCTCCATACCTAAACATCTCAATCTTAGTCTTATCAGACCAAGCAAGCACCTCAGCTTTGGGAGGAAGTTCACATACCTAATAAGTTAACATTAAGTTGCATACCGTCAATTCTTTGAAGTTGTCACTCAACAATACCAAGATCCTTTAATGATATAAATATACCTCATCTTGATGGATTTCAATCACCGAGAGAGTTGCCGGAGTTTTCAGACAAGAAAAGAGCTTCGAGGATGGCGATAAATGGATGGTTTTGACTCCAATGTCCCAGCCTGACATGTTCCGGCCTGTCTTCCCTCCCAGTGCACGACTCAGTATCTGATCAAAACCACGATTACATGTCTTGTTTCTTATGGAAGCTTATACTAAGAAACAAAAATTACAATTTGCAATTTGCCCAAGTATAAGTGCGCTCAACAGTGGTGGTGACGGAGCAGACCATTTTCTCAGATAAAAGCTCTCTCTTTATGGGTTGCGGATGAGAAAGTAAGCCGAGTGTTTGCATATAGTGTCGGGCATCCTTTTCGTATATCCCCCCCCCAATTAAAGGGGGCACAAAACACGACGTCTTGGGTCGGGAAATGCAAATACAAGATGTCCATCACATTCTCAATTCAAGAAACTTATAAGACGAGCGTGGCTGCCCTATAGAAGTAGGTGCATTACACGCAGATCAGACAACTTTCACTGAAAGGGCACCACGTTTTGAAGAGGGACATATTGTGACGTGTCTGCCGACAATTCCTTTGACACCCATGAATGAGCCCGTTATGTCCTTGCAGATATAGGTGTAGATAACCTATTTAAACGTTTTCCACTTTTATAATGCCCCCTGTTTTTTTGGCCAAGACGCAAGGCCCTAAGCAAATTATTTGATCGATTTGAAACCACAAAGTCAATTATCTGATAGATATAAAGCTATACAGTGCACAACGCACCAGCATGTGCCTAACTTATGTGGAAGATGATCTAATTATTTATATAAACCAGCAAAGCCACCTACGGCAAACAATAATGCAATTGAATTACTCTACTTTAACAAACACATAAACGAAAAAACAAAACTAGGGGTTGAAGCATCAAGCATGCGTGAGGATGTGATACTGGGTTTCGAAATTTTTAAACTCCTACTTAATGTTTGACTTTGTGGGTTGTAATAAGACATACTCTGTAAGCATTATTAGAACCGGCATGAGTGTTCACAGTGGGTGCCACTTTATGCCGAAGCAGTTACCCAAATGGACCCATTCGCAACAAGCGGCTCATAACACTACATGGTTCCCACTTCCAAGCTCCGCAGTCCAACCACAAACACGTGAGGTTGTTGCCTGTAGAGCCCAATTTGGCTGAGATAGGAACAATTCTCCCAACTGCGTTGGAAGATTTTATTCCAAAGCCGGCCAGAGGTTACTATATTACCGATTTGGTACCGCACAATTCCACCTCTGACAGTCCAATTACGATAGTAGGAACCTATTATGGTGTACCAACGAGGTCAGCAAAATACGACTACTGGGCCACTCGCACACAAACTTCGGTGTGATGGACCACACTGCAACCACCTCGTGGCTCTCCCCCTCTTAACTTGCAACCCCTTTTTTCAGTCAAGTCACAACTGTCAACTTCACGCGCACCGCCACCAAGGATGGTGGCTCAGTGGTGTGCGGAGCCGTGACTAGGACCAGGGCTTGTCTAACGAAGGTTCGACTCACGGTAGCCCCATTGTGCCTTGGTGGGACCCATGCCATGTGGTTATCCCGAGTTTAAGTGGGGGGCCTTGGTGCTGGCTTCATGATGTTCACCCCTGAGGGCTTTTTTGCTTAGAAAAAAAAAAAAACTTCACGCGCACGATCGCTCTTGAGGACGGCCTACGCTCAGTACTAACATCCCCTTCGTTCCAAAAAAAAAAATTCCCAAAAGATAGAAGAAGAATGTAGACCCCAAGAGACTGGGCAAAAGAAAACGAGAATACTAAAAAACGACTTCCCTTTTTCTTCCCTCATTTTTTTTTGGGCACAAATTAAAAATGGAGAGCGATTGATTAGTTGAAATATCATCTAAATATTGCAACGATTCAGCAATAAAAATAATAATCCAAATATTGATTGAAACCTATTTTAACTTCCATCTTAGAAACGTGTGTTTAGCCCACATACCATAATGACAAACCTATCCACCTATGGAGGTTTTGCAACCACTCAAATGTGTAGTCTTTTTACCTCTCTTTTTTTTTCTGTGAAAAGAAAAAAACGTGTCTCATTTGTAGAAGTGTTGTCCTTGTCCTAGTTTGGGTTCTTATGGGGACAACTCCGGAAGGAGTGGTGCTTCTGTTGCGAGGACAATAATGCCGTAAAGTCAAACAGTCAAGTTGGAGTAATTAATTCATATTTCCAGCTATACAAACAGATCTTAATGTCGTACTTCCCTCTCTTAAAATCCAAAGCGAAAAAAACAATCTGCTTTTTTTTTTAAATTAAAAAACTGCTTTTTTTTACGTTCGTACCGGATATCGTCATTTTCAGGTAACTTCTAAGAAAACACTCAAAAACCGCCATAAGATTTTTCTTTCACTTCCTGAGAAAGGAATCCTCTACAAAGAGATAGATAGAGCCTCTTTCAGAAGGACAGAGCTGCCGCAGCCTGCAGCTTTGGGCCTTCCTAATTAATTCCCTACGTGCGTTGTGTTGAATGGACAGTAAGTGTAATGTGGCATCCACCGCTTTACAGAGCAGCAGACTCAATCATGTTGACACCCAAGTCCCAAGTCGATTACCAAAAGCATTTCTCTTTGCTGCTCTAATTCTTCACCGGAATCTACCGTATTTTCGCGGAAGGATATTTAACAGATTAAGGGCTATGACACCATACCTAACGGACAACTAATTCAAGGTAATTTGAAGGAACACAAGCAACCGATTAAGAGTATTGCGAGAAAAGGATAAGGAAAAGATTACCTGGTGTCCGAAGCAAATGCCCAGGATTTTTTTCTTCATTGAGTCCAATTTCTTTATCAGAGTCAGAAGCTTACAGATCCAAACGTCGTTCCCATGCGCATCATTACAGCTACCGGTGATCACAAACCCATCGTAGAGTCCGATCTCCTCGTCGTCAGGAAACTCGCCGATGACCACGCGGTACACGTCCCACGTCTCGCCTTCCTCGGCCAGCATTCTCACGTACACCCCAAAGTAGCCTCCGTGTATCTCCTTGACGTACTCAGAGTCCTCTGCGCAGTGAAGAATCGCAAATCTCTTCCCACCGGCCATCTCCCCTGTTTCACCCTCTCGCCAATGGGTTTTTTTCACGGTGAAAAAGAAAGACTGTTTCCTCCTTTCTCTTTCTATAAATGCCTGCTTCTCCCTCTTAATCCCAAATTATAGATAGAACCAAGACGAAGCCGATGAACTTGTCAATCTCAAGCCTTGAGTTGTCCCTCTCTTTGTTTTTTGTTCTCTGGTTTTTGATGGATTGGACGACACACATAGCAGCTGTTTATAAACTGGTGGGTAAACCCGTCATGTTTGGCACCTAATTTATTTTAATATTTTATTTTAGGAAACAGCTTTTCTCAGTTCCCACTGACGTAGAGTACAGAAATAGAAACTCTCTGACATTTAATAATTATTTATATTTTTTCTAGGCAATAATAATTTATAATTTACTTTCTCCATTCAATTGATGCCAAATTTTGATTACAAGACAAAAGACGATTTGAATTTCTTTACAGGCCTTTGATGCCGATTTTACGTTAATTACCACACACACACATATATATATATATATATATATATATATATATATATATATATATATATATATATATATATGCCTATCAAGGGCCATTTCCTTAAAAGAATTATTATAAAATAATAATAATAATAACAATGAGATCTCTCACATTATTCTCGACTAATACGAACAGAATTGCAAAACAAATATGATTTTAGGTCCCCGAATTTAAGTAAGTTCTAAAGGGGTAGTAGAACAAATATTTTGAAAAAGTTCAAATGATTTTCACAAGATTTTGTTGGGTGTGCATTCCATTAACGAGAAAATTATTTTCCAGTAAGAACAAAAAAGAGTTGGAGTGGTGATCGCAGCCCCTCGCAGGCAAAAGCTAGAGGCTCTCTCTCTAGCGCTCATTTCTCCCTCTTTCTGCTCGCAGCCCCTCTCCCTTCTGCTGGGTAGGCTCCTCTTCCACTATGAATTGAATCTGGTACCTGCTCTCTCTTTTTCTTTCTCCCCTTTCTTCTTCACTAGCCTTTCTCCTCTCTCCCCGCTTGGTCTTGGGCGCCCTTTTATGTTTGATCTCAGGCTAGATCTCGGCTGTTTTGGTGGTCCTCTTTGGTCACGCCCAACTTGGCTAGTCTCCCCATCTCTCCTCTTCTACGCACCTCCTCTCTGTTCCTTCGGTGGTGTGTTATGTTTTCAATAAATGTGGTGATTTCTTGCTTTGGGTTTTGCTCTGGTGGAGTATTCTTCGCAGTGGTGGGACAACTTCTGGCGAGCTCGCAACCCATGGTTGGTTTCGGCATCTCTGGTGCTTCATTGTGGCCCCTGTCCGGAAGCCCCCTCTGGGCCTGGGTCTCCCACGTGCCGTTGTTGCGGCGAGTGGATCTGACGCGCAAGGGGTCCCTAGTCTCCTATGTGGATGTTTTTGTTGTAGATGTTGATCCTGATCTACCTCCGGCGATGATTTCTGTAGTTCTCTGCATGGTGGAATGGTGTCCTGGGTCTGTGGCCCCTGTTGGGAATTATGGGTCCGTTAACCCGGTTTGTAGAGGCCCTTCTAGCCTACAGTCTCTTGGCCTTTAAGGCTGTCACGCCCAGTGCTAGTACATACCCCTTAGGCTCTCCTATAGTAATGAAATGCACACAAGCGGAGATTATGACACGAATTACTCCTATCAAAACCTGATAACTTGCGTTTAGCGGAAACATTTTTATTGGAAATTGATAAGTCTATTAAATAATAGACTCAGGGATTTATCAAAATGGCGATATTCAATTACACCTTAAAAAACTTCCACATTTAATAAGGAAAATAAATTGAAAACACATAGAAAGTTACAAAAGCATCCTTCAAAAAAACAAAAAAGACTAGTTAACAAAAGGGTGAGCCTCCAAATGCTCACAGAGTTTATACAACCGAGATGTGTACCAAATAAAATCGTTTGGAATATAATTCGAGTAACATCAAAGAAAGCGGAACCAATCTGCTCTTCATCACAGTTTCACCTCCTGCTTAACAATAAGAAGGTAACCACCAACAAACATAAAAGGGATGAGTCCTACAGACTCAGTAAGGTTGGGGAGGGGACATGACAATCATAAAAGAAAGAGCATGTGGAGACATGACAATACATAGCATATGACAATATGATACGTGATAGAATATGCATGCTTTCATACTATTCATAAAATCAAAATATCTATCGATGCACATGAAATGAAATGATGTTGTACACCCAATTCCTATCCATTTCTTTGGGGTTGAGGTGTTACCGTCATCTACTCTTATTCTATCCCCCAGAGCTGGGTTGTGCGTCCTTCCTCTCCTCCGGGACTTGTCCCGTGCCAACTGCACCAGGACTCTTTCATAGTTAGGCACTTTGCCCCTTTAAATTAGGAGCCCACCCTTTTTCTCAAAGCGGTGGGTTGCACTCTCCCCTTTAGTGAACGGTACTGTCACCCATCATTACGGAAAACACATCAGGTAAATTCGATTTACATCCCCCGATCTTGGTCCACTCAATGATTCATGATATGTATGCAATCATTATAAATAATATAATACAGCACAAAATCATGATTCATCTTTCATCATTTATTCATAGATTCATAATGGTTCTTGCATGTGTACCCTTTCGGACCTTTTTTCTTTTGTCATGTGTACCCTTTCTTTTCTTTTGTCATTCCATGGTCTTTTTGCTCACTTTGAGCTTCATTAGGGCACTGTCGTGACCCCCTTTCATCAATCAATTTCATCTTCACAACTTTCAGTTCATAGATCAAACATGTGCAAGTAACTCATAACATGTTGCATAAAACGTACCAAATATAGGAGATCAAGACTATGAACTTTAAGCACACGATTTACTAGTGTAATTGTGTACTGTTTGGGCCTCTGATGGATCAACTTTCCAACTCAAAAGACTTCCTAAGGCCATTTTAAAGTAACGGGCTCAAACGTCCATTTGTGGACCTTAACGGGCCGTGTGATTTAGGCCCTCTAAACAGGTTGGTTTGGCTCAAACTTGATCTTCTTCATCTATTTTTCATGCTCTACACAGGAATAAAGTCAGTTTTCCAGTTTGAACCTTTTACATTAACGCTAGGGTGAAATGTCGAAACTGCCCTTGAAACCTCCTGGGGCATTTTCGACCTTTTCAGACCTCTTATTTCCTTGCAATTTTTACTGGAACCTACTTTTATCCTATAATACAAGTACACAAATTTCCAGGCCAAAAATCCAAGGATTTCAAGGGGTTGTTTTGAGAAATGTTGAAACTGCTCTTAGAGACATCCAGGGGCATTTTAGACATTTACCGAACTCAGATAGCCCTGAAAATCTTACTGGTTCATACTATACTCCTGTAATACATGTCCACCAATTTATAGGCCAAAATTACAAAGATTCCGTGGGGTTGTTTTGAGAAATGTTGAAACTGCCCTTAGAGTTTTTCAGGGGTATTTTCGACCTTTACCGACCTCAGATTGCCGTGCAATGTTTACTGGGGCCTACTGTGATCATATACTATACGTACATAAATTTACAGGCCAGAAATCCAAATATTTCATGGGGACATTTTGGACAGTACACTATTGTCACTAACAATGCCAATCTTTTTCATATGCTCTTTGTGTGTTATGACCTGTCTCTCTACACTTATAAATTATCTATAATCTTCACATGATTTAGATATGAAGAGACCAGTATGCATTTACAGAAGTGTAAAACCAACATGCTGAAATTGACAGGTCCAACAACTTATACGGTTTACATGATTTTCTATAATATTCTCTCAACACAAATCATGCAAACTACCTCTTACCTTAAACATGTTTATATGAGTTTCTAAGATAATAACAACTGAACAACAAAACACTTTGTTAGGGCAGGAAAAGACAAAAGTTGCCAAAGGAAAAAGTGCAGACCAAAAATTACCTCGGGCCCTTTCTCGCAATTTTTCCCTTTCTCTCTTGCTTTGGTCAACTGGATTTTCTCTTTAGGTTAGTGGTTATGTTGGTAGCAAGTCGGTAAAATGGTAAGTCTTAGTCTCTTTGTCGATCAAATAAATAGGCTTATGGTTAATTCTCCCTGGCCAGCATATGTTCCCTACTCTAGGCTAGGCAAATCTTTGGAAAATCTCATGCCAACCAATCATAAAAAGCCACTAAAGTACCTCATAACTCACGTATCTTTGCTAAAGAGTGAGGTAATGGACGGGCCAATCACAAGACTCCACTTAAACTTTAAGATAGGAAGGCGTTCAATGCATTAAATATGGTTAAGACACGTGGAATAGTGACATGAGAAAGTAGTACGTCATGTGCATAAAATCACAAATTTTCCGGGTATGCAGGGTTCAATACACTCGGGTAGCCCTGTCATTCTCATCACTCAGCCAGACCTATCATGCATCACTCGGCCAGACCTTTCATGCATAACTCGGCCAGCCTTGTCATTCTCATCACTCGGTCAGCCTTGTCATTACAGCTTTTCCCCTGTCAACTCTGCTTGCCCAACTATTCTTGTAAAAATAACATGTATAGAATATAATCATACTTATATTATAAACACTATATCTTAGACATAATAAAACACAAGAGGAGTATTACAACAAAGAAGGATGATGAAAAAATATTCAAAATTATAATCTTGTACTTTATATTCGGCGTTAAGCTGAAGAATAATTGAAGGTTTAAGCAAAAATAATACATATGCAGAATTTGTTAATAATAAATAGCATAAAGAAATAATATGTAGATAAATCAAACAACTCGGGGTATCACAAAGGTCTTCATGTGTAATGGCCTTCGGGCCTTTGAAATTGATTTAATGGGCCTTTGTGCCCCTATGATTGTCTCCGGCCTTTGATGGTTGTGGATTTAGTGCTTGTATTTGTCTTCTATTAGCAATGAAATCCACATTTGCTTCGAAAACAAAAAGTTAGGGAGAAGAGCACCAAGAAAGACCAAGATCGTATTGCGTTTTGATTTGTTTCTTATTTTATTTCCAGGACCGATTAGAACCAACTTTCCACACAACCCAAAAGGTGGTTCCCGATTAAATAGGTAGAATATGTCCATACCTATCATATATATCATATATGCACAAAATGTTTTATTTAGAACTATTTGATTTATATTTTTTTATAATTTGGAAAACTTGTGTCGACCATCTTGTGTATTCGGCTCACACCTAACAAACTCAGCAAAGATTAGACTATCTACAACCCAGACTTCAATTAAGTCATTGGTATAATCTTCGCAGAGAATCGAATATGAGATCGTACGCCTAATACACATCCTCAAGTCCGGTTGTAGTTTAACCTCAAGTGTTTATCACGTGTACCTGTACGGCTTCGTTAAATCCAAGTAAAAAACGTAAATGATACGTTTTTGTGAATTTGAGGAGCCGAGTTGATACGAGTTGAAGTTTATGGGGGATTTGGGGTACGTGGTATAGTTAGAGGGGTTTTTTGTAATTAACCTTTCTTTAATCATCAATATGTCTTATTGAGAATATTGAAAGCAAGAAATTCTTGTTTGTTTGACATAGATTTTAAAATGTGTACATTGGTCATTTATATCGCGTTTCTTTAGAAAATATAAAATGTCTTCCAAATCTAAATGACAAAGATAGTTTGGTTGTGACATAGAAGGTTTGCTCATGCAAGCATGAACTTGATTTCAAAACTATCAAAAAAGAATTTTGTTTCGGGTTTGCCTAACCTTCCTTTTCAAAATGACAAAATTTATGCAGCTTCTCAAAAAGGCAAACAAATCAAAATCTCTGTTAAACCCAAAAATTTGGTGTCCACTTCTAGGCCACTTCAACTTCTACATATGGACCTATTAGGTCCAACCGAACGTTGAGTTTGGGTGAAAAACGTTATGACTTTGTTGTTGTTGATGATTTCAGTAAATTCACATAGATTTTATTCCTAAGTCATAAAGATGAGGCTTTTCATGCTTTTGAAAAACTTAGCAAGATAATTCAAAATGAAAAAGGTTTTGCTATTTCTAGCAAAAGTAGTTGTCATGGAAAAGAATTTCAAAATTCCTCCTTTGAAAATTTTTGTGGTGAAAATGATATTAACTATAACTTCTCGGCTCCTGGAACACCTTAACAAAATGGTGTTGTAGAGAGAAAGAATATTACCCTTGAAGAGATGTCTAGAACCTTGCTATGTGAAAACAACTTGCCTGATTACTTCTGAGCTGAAACAATTAGCACAAGTTGTCAAGTTATGAACCGTTGCTTGATTAGACTTGTTCTTAAGGAAATTCCACATGAGCTACGGAATGATAAAAAGTTCAACATTGGTTACTTCGATGTTTTCGGATGCAAATGTTTCGTGCTCAACAACAAGGACAATTTTGGTAAGTTTGATGCAAAAACAGATGAATATATCTTTCTTGGTTATTCAACTTTTAGTAAAACCTATTGTATTTTCAATAAACACACTCTAGTTGTTGAAGAACATGTTCATGTCCTTTTTGATTAATCTAACAATCTTGTGAAAATAGATGATGAGGAAATTATAGATCTTGACAAAGAGATTGAGAAACTTGCCATAAATGAATACAAGGAAAACGTACTTGTATAAGTGCAAGAATCACAAGTAGAAGTTTAACTAGTCAACAATGATCTACCAAAGCCTTGGAAAAACATCAAAAATCATCCTCTTGAGCAAATCATTGGTAATGTTGAGAAAGTGGTAAGCACTCGCTCTTCTTCAAACCAAGCTAATAATTTTGTTTTACTTTCTCAACTTGAGCCTAAGAATTTTCTTGAGGCTAAAGATAATGAAGTTGGATCCATGCTATGAAAGCGGAGTTGAAACAATTTAAGAAAAAACAAGTGTGACATCTAGTTCCTAGACCCAAGGATTATACAAATATTGGTACAAAATGGATTTTTAGAAACAAAATGGGTTAATTCAGGGTTGTAATGAGGAACAAGATAAGATTAATAGCTCAAGTTTACAATCAAGAAGAGAGAATTGATTTTGATGAAACATTTACTCTCGTTGCTCGTTTAGAATCTATTCGTATGTTACTCGCTTTCGTTTACTATAAAGATTTTAAACTCTTTTCGTATGTATGTGAAAAGTGCATTCCTAAATAGATTCCTCACGGAGGAAGTATATGTTTATCAACCATCAGGCTTTAAAGATGAAAAGCTTTCAAATAATGTGTACAAGCTTACAAAGGCGCTTTATGGCTTAAAACAAGCACCTTGGACATGATTTGATCGTCTAAGCTCTTTTCTCATTGAAAATGGTTTTTCACGAGATAAAATTGATACTACCATTTTCACTAAAGAAAAAGACAATGAATTGCTAACGGTTCAAATTTATGTCGATGACATTATTTTTGAATCTACTAATGAATTCTTGTGTCAAGAGTTCTCACAAGTTACGCAAGGTGAATTTGAGATGAGCCTCATGGGAGAATTGAACTATTTTCTTAGCCTCCAAATCAAACAATTCAATTAAGGATCTTCATCAATCAAGCAAAATACACAAGAGATCTTCTCAAGCGTTTTAGTATGGACAACTCAAAACATATAAGTCCATCTACAAAAATGGAAAAGAATGAGAGATATAAGGATGTAGACCAAACTAAATATCGAGGTATGATTGACTCCTTACTTCATCTTACCGCTAGTAGACCAAATATAATGTTTAGTGTATGCATATGTGCTAGATTCGAATATTGTCCTAAGGAATCTCATCTCCTTGCGGTTAAAAGAATTTTCAGATATCTTGTTGGCAGTCAAAATATTGGTTTGTTTTATCCCAAGAGTGTTGAATTCAGTTTACTAGGATACTCGAATGTTGATTATGCAGGGTGTAAAATTGAGAGAAATAGTACTAGTGTTGCATGCCGATTTTTTAGACCCCCACTAGTCTCTTGGTGTTGTAAGAAGGAAAACTCCGTGACTTTGTCTACCACGGAAGCCGAGTATATTGTCGTGGGCAATTGTTGTGTACAAGTATTATGGATGAAACAACAATTGAAAGAATTTAATCTTCATTATTCTCTCATCCCAATAAAATGTGACAGCATCAGTGCGATAAAATCTTATCAAAAATTCAATTCAGCACTTTAAGACAAAACATATTGAGATTAAGCATCATTTTCTTCGAGATCATGCTCAAAAAGGGGTTATTGTTCTTGAGTTTGTAACAATCGTTCTTCAATTGACGGATATTTTCACAAAACCCCTTAATGAGGATAGATTTTGTTTCATTCGCTAAGAAATTGGAATGAGATTTCCTTCGGATAAAATTGGAGATATGTGAGTGATTTGTCTTTTTGATGTATTAATTGATTGCATTAGACATGTTATTTCTTCATTTAAATCGCTCTCTGTGCATTTCTTTTTTAAATCATATTTGTTCCTTGTGAAAAAATTGTATGTACTTTTTTTGCATGCCATGTGTCAACACATCTTTCGATCTAACAAGTTTTAAATATAGTTTGCATGACATACATAAATACTCACCAAGGGCTAGGGGTCAACAAGAAAACCCTTCGGTTGATGAGTTTTGTTCAAAATTGATGATGAAGAATGGGTAAAGAAAGGTGTGGTGACACCTTAGAAAAGACGTGACAGAGGTTTTGATTCTGAGGAAGAAGATGAAGATGAGTAAGAAGATTCCATTGCTGAAATCAAGGAGGAACAGAAAAAAATTGGGTAAGAATATGAAGGAGATGGTTAACACTATGAAGATGACATTTGAAAATATTAAGACGTCAAAACCTTCTACCTTCACTGCATAGACGCCACCTAAATTCTCAACTGCTTTTGCCCTCCCCTTATCCTATTTTTAATGATGCCAAAGGGAGATAAATTAGAAGTATTATGGGGAGAAGTTAAGAAAAGCAAGTTACAAGGAGAGTGAGGAGAAGTAAGTTATAAGAAGAAATGAGGATAAGTTTATAAGTATTATGTTGACTTCTCAGCTCTTACTTATGGCATTTCATTTTATATTAACTTTATTTTGTCCTCTTTATGTTTGTAATTATTATTGTTGGTTGAGCACTTGATTTGCCTTATCTATGAATTTTTTTGGTATTTATGTCTCCATTGGATTATTTTAAATTATGCTCATATCTGTTGATTATCTAATGGTGATTATAAGAGATTCGAGAAATGCTTATCTCTTTGCGCTTTATTATGGATATTTGAGGCTTGCTTTACAAGTAGTATTCCTAACTTTCAATTGGTATCAAAATTTAAAGTCTTGTGCTCTGATTGGTAAATTGGAAGTTTGAGACGTTTACAGGAAGCTTATAGAAGTGTTCTCACTTATTTTTAAATTTTGGGAAACTTCCATTTACAAAGGAAATTCTTGTAAAATTTTTGTAAAATCTCAAAGTCTTTTTTGCTAAAAATGTTTTGAAAAACTCCTGCTTGTTCTCAAGGGGAGCTTTTCCATTTGTTAGCAAATTGTCTTTTTAAAATGATTTTGTCATCATAAAAAAGGGGCGATTGTTAGCCCAAAGTTATTTTGCAAATAATCTATAATTGATTTTGATGATAACAAAAATTTTAAGTTTTGAAAGCTTTTAGATTTTATATTGTCAACCCACAATTTCTAAAATGAATTTCAAAAGATTGACGTTATTTCTCTAAATTATATTAAGTGTACTTGAACACCATTAAACAAGTTGATAAGATCAATTTTTCATAATGTAGGTGTTTAAAGAAGTGTTGAGATTGTTTGGATACCTTCAAGTTGCAGAATTTTCTCTCCAGCATTGACATTGTCGACACATTGAGGAATAATGTCGACACATTGCACTTACTTCAGAATGATGAATTCATGGTGTCGACACATTGAAGACTAGTGTCGACATATTGCACTGACACCCGAGACTACAATTCCAAATGAATTTTTTGAAGTATCATGGTGTCGACACATTGAAACCTAGTGTCGACACATTGTACTCTCTCCTAAGAGTATATTTTCATATCAATTTTTGAAGTGTCAACACATGCTGACCATGTGTTAACATATACCACGATTTTTCCGAAATCCTAGAACGATGTTAGCTAGTTCAAAATGATTCGAAAAGACTTTGAAACCCTTCTAACGGTACAATAAAACTACTTGAAGACTGTTGAGGCCTAAAAGACTATAAAAAGAAAGAGATAGAGAGATAAAGATAACACACTTGTAATTATTCTTTACCCTAAGTTATAGAGAAAAAAAAGTTATTTGAAGAAGAGGAAAGACCGCATCTACCAAGAAAGTTTGTGCTGCTACCTGCCAAATTTTAGCTTTCATTTGAGAATCTTGTCTTCTTGCACACTATTGAGCTTTTCATTTGTTGATTTGGCTTAAAGAGTTTTTTCACACGTTTTGTACTTTCCACTTGCTTATTCGGCTTAAAGAGTCATTTTTTTATTCTATTGTACCCATCTTTTGGGAAACACTTAAGTGTTGGGTAAACACTTGGTCCTAGTTGTGAGAGTAGAAGAAATCCCTTGAGTTTTGGGATTTGTGAAGAAAGTCGAACCGTGAGTTTGAAAAACACTTTGTAAAGGTTCCTTAGCACCCTGGAAGCTAAGGTGTATTTGCTATTTATAAAATAATGAAAGAAACCCGAGGAAGTCAATAGCCTTGGGAGTGGACGTAGGAAAATGTTGGCCGAATCACTAAAAATTGTGATGTCGTCTTTCTAACTCTATCTCTTTTACTAGTCGGTACATATTCATATTTGTGGAGATTTATGCTTTATTATTTATTGCTTATATTTAGCTTGCATTAAACACATTAAGATCTACATCTTTATTTGTTAAAGAGTGACATTTTTCAAATTTGTATTTTTGTAGAAAAAAGAGTAAGTTTTTTGAAAAACTCAGTTCACTCCCCCTTTAAGGTTGTTATTTAGACTCACAATGTAAATAAGATGCCTTTTTTAGTTTATTATTTTGTTTTTGGGATAATATAACATACGTACAAATATCTAATTAATTGAGAATGGAATGATTAATCTTCAGGCTTCGAAGTTTAAATTACGCCAAACATAGCATGAAGAAAGTGGGGCATTCCTTCTTCAGGTCTCCAACTTTTTCAATGATGGGGATGTAGTGAATAACCATTATTAAATATCTAATTAATTGCACAACCCCGTGGGAAACGTTTGCTGTAGTGTGTGAGAATGGAGGTATCTATATACTGGCTTAATGGCAGCTAGCTAGCTGTCTGAATGGAAAATTGCCAGAAGATTTCTTGAAAGCTGAGTGAATCAAGCGGAGACAGGATTAAAGATAGAAAATTAATTCTGATGAGCTCATCTACAGTAGATAATTAATGGAGGAGGGTAATTTTATTAATTTAATTTTCCCAGGGGTTATATCAGACATCATGGATCTTCTGCTAAGGAAGATACGCTGGGGGGGAATATCAAAAAATATATATATATTTAGTGTTGGCCATGCATTCTGTGTGTTAAACTGTACAACTATTCGAGGATCAACCTTTTTTTAAAAAAAAAAAAACTATTAGTACTAAACTGCGATTAGGTAAAATAATTTTTGATCTCCCTCTCTTGGGTAACCTCTTGCCATGGATTACGACGCTTGATACTCCTAACGGATCACTCTTTAATGCCAAAAAAATTACATGTTTTTCCTCACAAACTATAAAATACCAATAGAACCTCTCGTCTCTTCCTTCGATCCCCCTGTTAGCAACTATAATTCTCATCGACGCATGACATTCCAACCAGTTTAGAGCACCTAATTATCAGCCCTGGGTTTGGATGGTGGAGTCTCATTGTGATTAGCCCATTCGATCCCCCTGTTAGCAACTGGAGCTTTGATGATAAGTTTTAATAAGTGTGTACCTAGCTACTCTATTTTGGTTAGAACGAAGAGACAAACATTTGGTGTGTGTCGGAATCGAAAGAGAACTGTCTCGAGGAATCACTGGAAGAGAGAGTAGCTAAGCAGTTTTCTCTTGTATTTACTTGATATTAATGGGTTTTTAGAATCTAATAAATGTTGACAAAAACTGAAATAAAGCAGGTCCTTCAATTATGTTTAGAGTTTCTCTGCAATACGCTAATTTATGAGATTATATATATATATATAAAGACTAAAATATGGTAAAATCAATAATGAAGTGGTAAATGGCAGTATCGTCACCTGAATGAAATTTATTTAGTTATTCTGGAAGTTCACGCAAATTATATTATTTAAATAACGATTCTGGACAGACGGACAAAACAACTTCTAAAAAAATACAAATAAAAAGAACATAGGGTAGAAAAGTGAGAAATATTGCAAATTTTTCGTGAGATCTTTCGAAGAATTTAACTGCTCATGATTTCTGGACGTGTAGAATCTAATTCTAAAATGAATAATGAACAATCATATTCTTATTAGAAGATATTAGAAGAACAAGAGCTCAGGAAACCAAACATTTCTCAAGAAAATTAAAAATTGAACAGACAAAATTAGGGGCTGTTCGGTGGAGAAGTATTCTCAAGATTTTTTGAATTCTGAGAATACACAAACCGAACATATTTTGTGTTTTAAAGCGACACGGACCAAAGATTTCTCCCACTTGTGGCTGCAAATCTGTACCCTCTCTATCAGTGCCTAGTACGTGGAAATTTTCTCGTGATTCTCACGTGCACGGCTTAGCAAATGGATACCATACACGTATTCCGCCAGAATCTCGGTGCCACTGCAAATCTGTTCTCTCTCCACGTTTATAATTTTTAAATCGTTTTTTTTATATCAACTTGATTTGTTCTTGTTCAATTTGTTGGGGGTTAAAATTCGACAGTGAATCACGCGGCTTTTCTTGTTTACTCATTCGTCTTTCTTTCTTTTTCTTTTTAACTCCTGTAGATGTTTGAGTTTTATTTTACTACTCTGATATTATAATCCAAAATTGGCCTATGAATCATTGGCCAATGCCATCAAAAAAGGACAGAAAACAAAAGTGTTGATGAATTACTGGCTACAAAAAGAAAGAAATTCGAAGAAAGAAAAGATGATAACTAATATTTTCTTGAACTTCAACGCAAGAATATTATGCTGATTTAGGGTACCTCCTTGGTGCAAGCAAGGTTCTTGTTTGTGTGTAAGGTGCAAATATTCTTGTCGAGAAAAAACCGATCGATGTGTCGGACGACGAACACAAAACAAAGTTGCACCCAAAGCGTGGGTTTGGGAGAATGAAACACGCTACGCCGTGTATAGAGGGAGAAGGAAAGAAAGAAAAGAAAGCAAGGTGAGAAATATTTGAGGGCGTGTACACGCATAGATAGTAGACTTCATTCTCGTAGCTTTTATTCAGGAAAATGGGGTCAAGCGGCCCTACGCAAGTTACCTGACTAATGGAATCCCGTGGCCGGCCGGGCGCTAATTAGCTAAAACTGGAATATGTTTTAGTCCAATAGAGACGGGGTGTGAACCGATTGGGAATTAAAGATGTTCAACTTTGCTATGGGTGCGAATACACAAGGACGTACTTGCCATTTCGAACCAGGGCAGGTTTGCGGCAGTGGGACGGCACCTTTTGTTTGTTTGTTTGTTCAAGCAACTGGATGGCATATTGTGCCGGAGTTTAATGCTGAATCTGCGTTCTGCTAGAGGAAGCAAAGTAGTGGTACTGTGGTAGAGCACAAGAAGTACACGTACAGGCCACACATGCTTAAAGGCATAACGAAGATTACCTGAACGCATAAGAAGACAATATTTCAGGCGTTGGGCGTAATGGGAAACGATCGAAATTATAGAAACCGCAACTATAGTTCTCTCGGAAAAATGGTTTTCATAAACCCGTTGTTTAATAGGAGTTGATGTCATTTCGTGTAGCAGTCTGTGCTCCTAGGCAGCGTAGAGGAGCCGCCTAAAGGTGCTCTCTAAGAGCCTTTTGCAGCTTTTCGTACGTTTGAAAAACCGTAACCCCATCAAACTGTAAAACTTTTAAATATAAAATTAAGGAATGTCAAACCCATTGGATTAGAGAAACCCATTTTGAAGACATCAAAGCATATATTAATATCTTAAACAATGCGTATGAAGATTACCTGGTCAAAATCGACATTAAGTTCAAATATTTTCACCTCGCTAATTGCAATGATTGAAAACTTTAGGGGATTGAAATATATATATATATATATATATTTAATTTACATCATTTTTCCATTCAATCTTAGATCGGTTCTCTGTGATGAAAATGATGGGAAAATGGAGGAAGATACAGAGAAGCAGAAGGCCATTTCCTCTTTACGGAATACAAATTTGAAGTTCATTAGAATAATTGGGCCTCAGGAGTATGCGGCCCATATGATGACAAGTGGATTTTAGCTTTGAGGCAATTCAAAAGTGGGTTTCCTTCGGCACGGCACATCTTCGCGTGTGCTGAGTTGGGTTCATTTTTTTTTTTTGCTGAAGAGTTGGGTTCATATTGCTTGTGGAAACATTGGGCCCAATATGAGTACGTACACAGATAAACGGCTCGCGTTAGTTGCAATGCTAATGGAGGAACAAAGTTACAATAGTTGGCTTATTCTCGACGAAGTTAGCCAACGTAAGATTAATTTTCTCGACTCATTCGAACTGTTCCATTACTTGGATTCTCAGGTCACAGAATCGTATGGTGCACTCCATTACTAAATGGGCGTCCTCTGGTGGCCATTTTGGCTCCCTAGACCCTGTTTGCTACCCCCTCTATTCTGTAGTACTGTGACTCTAAAGTTGATCAAGGATTAGCTATTTTCCCAGAAAAAAATAAGAAGAGAAAATAACAGTAGTTGGAGCTATCTCACGGGTAGAAACTTCCGTTAACAGCTGCCTGCGTTGGGAAGTTAGTTGGGAGCTGCGAGTATTCATTTTTTTTTAATCAGAACGTGAAATCTTTATTCATTAAGAAACCGTACAAAAAACAACATTAAGGAGGTTTAGAACCCTCATACAACCAAGAAAGATCGGGAAAATGCTCAATAGAACAAGGGTTGCTGCCTGAAATTAATTCAGTAGCGCCCCAACGAGCAAGGAGGTGCACCGCCGAATTTGCACCACGACGAATATGAGAAGCACACCAAAACTGCATCTGACTTAACAGCAAATGAATATCATGAATAAGAGGTTGAATTCTCCAGTCAATAGTCTGAGGATAATTTTGAATGGCTGAAATGACAGTCGCTGAATCGTCTTCAAGAGTTATACTGTGGAGACCTTTCTATTGAGCAAGTGCAACTCCCAATTTTGCAGCCTCTGCCTCTCCAAGTAAAGGGTCAACTATATTAATCATGGCTATTTTAAAGCCACATAGTGCACTCGTATAATCACGTATTATAGCCGCTACAACAGAAAATTGCTTCTTGACAGCAACGTCTACATTGATCTTGAAAACACCCGCATCTGGAGGCTTCCAATATTGTAAAGGAGGTGTCAGCTTCATCTTCCAAGCGGCTCTATGTTCGTGAGTCACCTTTCGCACCTGTTTAGCCAGCACTTTCGGTTCACAAGTTACCTGATCATGTACCACCCGATTCCTCCAATACCAAGTTAAGTCAACTGTATTTGCAGCATACAACTGGAAAAAATGTTGTTCCTCCATTGGAATCCCGATATGCTGATGGGGATGGATAATTTTTTGTAACCAGTCACGTACCGACCCAGTACTGAAAGCAACAATGTTTAACTGCCATGGTGACTCACTCCATATGGATCGACTGAAAGGGCAGAAGAATAAGAAATGCTGCAGGGTCTCCACATCTTCACGACAAAGAGGACAAAGTAGCTCCTCCTCGTCGGCCCCTCTGTGTCCCAGCCTCTCAGCCACCTTGCATTTGGTTGGGAGAATATCCCACATCACTTTCCACAATAATAGCTTCAGTCGATCGTGCATCTTCATCCTCTAGAGCTCTTTCTAGAATTCCCGCTGTAGATTATGGGAGGTCTCATGTCTGCGTGCAACTAAAGCGCGATAGAGAGACTTTACTGTAAAATCACCTTTTGCATTAAAAGGCCAAAATATTTTATCTGGCAAGTCCTCAACTGGGAGGCGTAACTGAAGAATAGCCTCAGCGGATTCCGTAGTGAACAATTACCGAATCCTCCCTTCATCCCACTGTTTACCTTCCACAATAATTAATTCACTCACCATCAACCCATCATGCTCCACCTGCACTCCTTCTCTTAAAGCTGGCTTGAATCCCTCAACAGAACTGACCCACGGGTCTCGTAATGCATAAGTGTTATTCTCATTTCCCACTTGGTAGCAGAACCCACCTTCCAAAGCCCTGCGATGTTTAATGATGCTCTTCCAAATCCACGAGTCATTTATTTTAGGTGCTACCTCCCTGAAAGACTTCCCTCGCAAATATTTACCACCAATCACCCTTACCCATAGACAATCCTTGTTGGTCATCATATGCCATGCCAATTTGGCCCCAAGAGCAGAATTTGCTTCAGACATAAGCCGTATGCCCAGTCCACCCTCCATTTTCGGTGTACAAATATGATTCCATGCTTTTAAAGTGAGAGATCTACGTTTTTCCACATTGTGGCTGTCACACCCCGAACGCTAGCTAAACGAGGCTAATGACAGCCGCGAGCATTCCCGGCATGGAACGCTCAAGCGTACTTACTACTATTCTTGCAGCGGAAATAACATGATGCCTCAATATTGAAAAGAAGCCTTATATTGCTAGTGTATAACGTACATAAGAACATGCTTCCCATCGATAACTCAAAGTAGTTATAACATGGTCTCAAAATATCAACCAGTTTAAAACCTTAACTTACTAAGCCGAATAACCCATGACCACCACATCACGGAGGCTCATGCCGGCTCTTACAAAAATTATCCAAACCTTTACTAAAATTAAGCAACAAGGAAGAGACATTTTCGTCAACCCTTCTCCTAGGGTTCAAGTTCCTCTTTTTAAGATTCCTCCCCTGAAACATTATCTGGAATGATACAATTTAAAACATGGATTTGAAATCGTAAGCATGCACTTGAACTTGAAATCATAATCGTGTAAACATAATGCGATTCATGCATGATCATGAATCGTGATGCACATGTATGCCTCATGTTTGCATATGCACATGCACTTGCTCTTGAAAACAACACTTATACGTGTAAAATTCTTCCTTTTGGAAAAATCATTTCACATCTTATCTGATGGGCTACTTGCCCTCTATTTACTCCTGGCATCAGGGTTGTGCGTTCCTGTTGGAACTGTCCCCTATTTCCCTTATGAACCTTACATATGGTCGAGCTAGCACACATTCTCGCATTCGTCCTTCAGTGGCTAGACACGACCCTTCGAGGTTCACACCTTCTTGCAAGCATCCTTCAGTGTGATTGCACATACCTCGTGGACTACCCATCCTTTTTGCAAGCATCCTTCGGTATGGGTGCCCTAGGTGACATCCATCCTTCACGTAAACGTCCTTCGGTATGGATGCACCTTCTTGACTTGGTGCGGTACCGACCGACTTGGGTTCATTAACTAACTTGTCATAAAGTAGCATCAAAATGGTACTTTCATTTGCATAAAATTTCTCCTTTCTCATGAGGAAAATGAATGCAAATGATCATGATGTATTCATGTCGTGCTTGATAATGTCATGCTTGATGTGTTTATTCATAAATACTTTCATGCTGTGTATCATTCCAGTTTTGAAAAGCGTAAGTTTTTCTACTTACGGACGTAAGTTCCACTTACAATTTTCACTTACCTTCGCTTGCTCGAGTATCGAACGTCTCGTTACCTATAATGAATCGTACTATTGTTATTCATAGGTTTACTAAACGTATAGAGTAATCAATAAATTACTCACACGAAATATGTTCTAATTGACCCTCACACTAATTTTTCATATCATATCAAAATTCTAAGTAATTTGAAGCTCGCTAGCCACCCAAAACCTTACCCGACAATACAAGCCGCTGAAAATTTCTAAGCGGGCAGCCCTAGCGTCTCCAACTTAAAAAAAATCCATAACTTCCAGACCATGGCTCCAAATTACACAAAATTTACTTTGAAATATTCAGCTTTCATAGGTCAATATAGGGAGTAAATTTCACAATAGCAGATTTTGTTATACATTTTCAAAAACATTTCATATTAAGCAAAAATCCTACAACCACACTATTGCTGTTTCCAGCTCGGCCCTCCATTTTCAAAATATCACAACTTATTCGTCATACCTCTAAATCACCTGCAATTTACCTTAAAACGTTCCTCTTTCTTAAACTTAAAATTCAAGACCATCCCCGTAAAATTTGGACTTAAAATGATTCCTCAAAAGGGTGCTTGAAATGAGCTGACATTCCGGACGTGCAAAACTGCTGGCAGCTTGACGTCCGGGCCTCGAACAACGCATATCTCATTCGATAGTTATCGGAATCATCCTAGGTATGACTTAAAATCTTCCCATTTCCTAGGCCTACAATCTAGGATCCACTCAATATCAAGAGATAACCACAAATTCATCAAAACACACTCTCTATTCCAGCCTTGAAATATGCATATGTAAATTCCAGCAATCACAATAATCTTTCTAGCCCTCCAAATTTCCAACAACCAAAATCGAATCTCTCCATGTCACAACCAACATCCAAGACTAACTTAACATTTCCTAGCAGCAACCATCCTCTCACCTTCCTCCTACTTTTACAACTTCAACTCAAAGTTTATAACCAAACCATGGTTCCATATTCATCAAGTTAACACCATTGCATTTACCCATTTCTCTTGGGCTTTTTACCAAACACCTAGTGTGCATTATTGGTCCTCTTGCCTATTTTTCCAGATCTGAACCTATCTCTAACACTTAGGGCTTAGTGGTTCTCAATATGACTAGCATACATACAACCTAATGCACCAACCCCTAAATTCGACCATACTTGCTCAATTTAGGTTTCAATCCTCTCTTAGGCCTTTTATCAAACACCTAGAGCACCAAACCAATTTCTCAAGAACCCTAATTTCGGATTCAACCATTTTTCCATGTTCTCATGTAAAAATCTATGCTACACTTAAGCACTTGCAAGATCTACCCTAACCATGCATAGATCCACACTTAGCATGCATAGATCTACACTAAACATGCATAGATCTACACTAAACATCCATGAACACAAGGAGAAAAACTACTTAGACAACCCACCATCAAACCACAACCAACCAACAAGAGAAAACAAGAAGAAAATAGAGAGAGAGGGTAGCATGATTTTCGGCCGGCAAGGTTTTTCCTAAGAGGGCTGGATTTTTACCTTGCTTCTCCTCTTCCTCCTTCTTTTCTTCTTCTTTCTCCTTCTCCTTCCTTCCTTCCTTCTTCTTCCTTCTTCATTCTTCTTCTTCGGTTGGGTGACTTAGGGCAAGGGAGGTATGCTTTGGGTAAAGGAAAATGTGAAATGCGTGAAAGAGAGGAGGGGGTGTGGTGTTTAACGTGAAAATGACTTGTGGAAAAGACAGGGCTGCCCTCCCTTACTTTCCCTCTTCTCATGAATTCCACCTCACATGTTTTCAATCCGATAAAATTTCGGAATGTAGTTAGATGTGTCGACACCATCACTCAAGGTGTCGACACTTCCAACACTTAGCCAAAATCACTTGAGTTCCTGAAAAATGTAAACTTTCGGGTTTTAGTTAGATGTGTCGACACCATCACTCAAGGTGTCGACACTTCCAACACTTAGTCAAAAATCACTTGAGTTCCGGAAAAATGTAAACTTTCGGGTATTAGTTAGATGTGTCGACATCATCACTCAAGGTGTCGACACTTCCAACACTTAGTCAAAAATCACTTGAGTTCCGGAAAAATGTAAACTTTCGGGTATTAGTTTAATGTGTCGACACTATTCTCCAATGTGTCGACACTTACATCAAAAATCACTAATTTAATCATACATACATATTGAGGGAATCATAAGCAAAAATTCTCTCTCTCCCTTTTAAAACGACATAAATAAGGTCGGGATCTCACAGTGGCCCCACCAAAAAGTTTTAAATTCCCTATCAACATCCTTACACCAAGACATGGGCATAGAATAGTAACTCATCAAGTATGAAAGTATAGCTCCCACAACCGACTTTATAAGCATAGTGCGGCCCGATTGGGATAACATTTTTGCCTTCCATCTCGTAATTTTTTGCATAAATCTCTCTTTTATCTCCGCAGCAATATTCGCCTTTGCATGGGGAATAATCAAAGGCAAACCCAAATGTTTCGCTTTAGAGGGGAGGTTCCGAAGTTGCAATTGTTCCAAAATAGGAATAACAGGCTGCCCCCTAAATTTTTTACTGAAATGAACTGAAGACTTCTCCCGGTTCACCTTTTGTCCTGACCATGCCATATACTTGCCTATACACTCATCTAGTGTAGTCACTTCGCTTTGAATGGCCTTGCCAAACAATAGAAGGTCGTCCGCAAACAATAAATGGGTGATACTAGGAGCTGCCCGTCCAACTTTAATACCCTTCAACCGACCTTGACTTTCCTCTCGTAACAACAATCTAGAGAGGACTTCAGAGCAAATGATGAACAATAGGGGCGAAAGGGGGTCTCTTTGACGGATACCCCTTGTAGGCTGAAAATTTCCAAACGGACTCCCATTATTAAGTATGGAAAACGAAGTAGTCGAAATACATTGTTCCATCCATCTAATCCATTTGGAATTAAATCCAAATTTTTCCATAACCTTTAGCACAAAATTCCACTCCACCTGGTCATATGCCTTCTCCATGTCTGCTTTAATTGTCATCCATCCTCCGCGCCCCCTGCTTGTGATTCATACAATAGAAAATTTTCGCAGCGACAATATAATTATCTTGGATTGCCCTTCCCAGAACAAAGGCAAGTTGGAAAGGCGAGATGAGCTTTGGTAGGACAATCTTCAGTCTTTCAGTCATTATTTTGGAGATAATTTTATAAATTACATTGCATAAATTGATAGGCCGAAACTGACTCACCTTAGAAGGATTATCTACTTTCGGGATCAGTGTGGGATTTGCATGATTCAGAGTAGGTAGCAATGTATCATTTATAAAAAAATCTTGAACAGTTCGAACAACATCGAATCCAACCACATCCCAAAAAAAATCTGAAAAAGTAAACTGTCATACCATCGGGGCCTAGAGCTTTGTCAGGAGACATTTTCTGATGAGCTGCAACAATTTCCTCAAAGTCTGGAATTTTGGTAAGCATCTCGTTCTCCATAGGAGTTATCAAAGGATCAATTAAGCCTTCGAGGTCATCTGGTATATCCGGATTACTAGTGCTGAACAAATTTTGATAGAACTCCAATATCTCCTTGCCCACTGCTGTTCGTCTAGAGATCCATCCCATATCTTCACACTTGAGCTTGAAAATTTGATTCCGACAGCGGCGCATAACCGTAGAAGCATGATAAAACTTTGTATTCAGATCAGAAGATGTTAACCAAGTCACCCACGACTTTTGCCTATCAAGGATTTCCTCACGACGCATTTGTTCATCCAAGGCAATTTTCAAATCAATCTCCTTAGTTAGATTACCTGGACTGGCCTCGCTTCGTTGACATAGAGCAAGTTCCTGTTTGAGTTGAATTATGTTTTCTTGGATCTTGCCAAAGACGGTTTTATTCCACTTCCGCAGTGCATATCTTGTTGCTCTTATCTTCTTAAATAAAGCATAAGCTGGGTGATCATCACTGGCATTATCCCAAGCTGCAGCAACTACCTCATAGCATGATGCCTCCCGAACCCAGAAACTCTCGAACTTAAAAAGCTTTGGAGCAGATTGTTCATTGCCAAATAAATGTAGGACCAATGGGACATGACCTGAATTGGTGATAGGATAATGGTGTACCTGAACATTTGGAAAAGCCAGCCTCCATGTGACATTGGAAATGCCACGGTCTAATCTTTCTCTAATATTTGCCAATCCGGATCTTTTATTGCACCACATATACTTTGAACCCACAAAACCCAGGTCTACAAGCCCCGTCACCTTCATAAAATGAGACAGACCCCGCGATCCTGAGGCTTGAAATCCTCTACCTCCTTGCTTCTCATTCTGCCTTACAATATCATTAAAATCTCCCATGCACACCCAGGGAGAGTTATCAGTCGGAGCAAGAACAGTAAGTTCCTGCCATAAATGTTCTTTCTCCTTCCACAATGAAGGACCATAAATCAACGAACAAAAAAAATTCGGATCCTCACCTCCTGGTTCAATTGCCAGATGAAGAATATTCTTTGACTTCCACAGGACTTGAAACCTCAGATTTGGACGCCAACAAAAAGCAATTCCTCCTTTCCTACCGATTGGAGGCACCGTAAGAGTAAAAGAAAAACCCAACTTTTTAAGAACACGTACCACTGCATTGCATTCAATTTTTGTTTCCACCAGAAATATCCCTACCGGGTCAATAGTCTTCACTAAGTCCCGTAGGGCCCGCGTTGCCGAGGGTCGACCCAACCCTCGACAATTCCATGCAATGAACTTCATGGGGAGGTTGGGGGCATGTTTTGGCCCGCCTCCTCAGCCGTTGTAGAAAAAATTGTATCATCAGTAACCGGAGTAGTAAGAGTGACCCCTTTCTTATTCCTGAACCGCCCAATCTTGTGATATCGTCTAGACATTCCCGATTTCGGAGAAGTATCAGCACCAGGGTGAAAGAGTTCTGCCAAGAAAAGCTCCGAAGTCCCCTCCTGAATCTTACATCCATCCTTACCTCTTTTCGGAGGTTTATCCTCCCGATTGCCCCATATATCAAGTTGCCTTTTAGCCACCCCACGACTCAAGGATTTTGTCTGGGCTTCGGGTGTTAGAGTCAAGTCCACTGGTTTGAATTGCAGTGCGGGTTTTAGTGGGCCGTCTATTGTCGTTGAGGCTATACGTGTAATAGCGATAAGCTCAGTTGCATCCCAATTTTTCGTTGCCAGCCCACCAAGCCCTGCTTGTTCAATATTCAAACTCCCCGGATTCTCCGTCGGCAGTTTTAAGGGAATTTGAAACCCCACTCCCCCGGGCGTAATTTTCTCCTGTCCCTTCACATTCACATTTTTCGTTACCAGCCCATCAATCACAACTGGGTCAATATTCAAACTCCCCAGATTCTCCGTCGGCTGTTTTAAGGGAATTTGAAACCCCACTCCCCCAGACTTAATTTTCTCTTGTCCGTTCATTCGATTACTTGCAGAATCATCTACCTCCTTTATTGCAGTAATTCCAGTGCTCAAATCACGCAATTTGCCCTTCGTGCACCCATCAAACTGGCAAGATCCCATTTTTTCAACCGTTACAACCGGAGCCATTATTTTGGCATTTATTTCTTCATTCAATTGCACGGGATTCTCCGCCGGAACCCGTGTAGGCACTGCCGTCGTCGGTGCTGCAGATGTTTGACGCCTTGCCTCCATCCCCACTTGTTGCCAGCCTCTATGCTGCAACTCCGGATTCACATCAACCCTCAGCATGGGAGAAAATCCTCGCATTTTGTCTGTGAGAGCATAATTTTGAGGATGTGCAGGATTCTTGAAACAAGTACCAATTGTATGGTCCAAGAGGCCACAATGAACGCAAAAAGATGACAAGCGTTCATACTTAAAACTTATCCATAGAGGATCTTCGTCCTCCCTAGGAAAATAGAAGCCTGGCTCCAGTGGCTGTAAAGCATTAAAACGGATCCGTAGCCTAATGAAGGATTTGTGTTCGTCGATGTCATTCACCTCCAGCACTTCTCCTAGTTTACTGCCGATCAAACGAGCATTCTCCTCATCCACCATCTCCAGCGGTAGACCATGGATCTGTATCCAGAATTCCACCATGGACAAATTCACTTCCTTAATAGTTTCTTGAGGGTTCCATTCTTTCAGAATCATGTAGTAGCCTTTAAAATTCCAAGGCCCTTGAGAAAGAACTCGTTCTTTGTCTTCAGTCTTCTTAAAAGTGAAAAGAAAACGATTCTGCCCAGCATCTTCAATTTGCTACTCCGGTATAAACCTCCATCCCGTACGAATAATAGGATGCAGAAAATGGCAAAAGTTATTGTGTGATTGAGGTTATTGTGTGAGTGTATGAGTGGACGAATGAGATTAGAAGTTGAGAAATCTAATGGTTGAGAAAACTCCACGTCATTTAATGAACCCGACCCGCAAAACCGACCCGGTTTCATTAAATGATGTGACATTTTTTCAGCCATTAGATTTCTCAACTTATAATCTCACCCGTCCACTCACACACTCACACCATAACCTCACTCACACAATAACCATGGCCTGCAGGATATGGGGGGGATAGATTTTCTTAGAGACTAATCTACCCACCAAAGACACTTTTCGAATTTGTTGAGCACGAGATCTGTTCGTCTTCAACAAACCGGAAAGTTCATTCCAGGAAAGGCTTTGATTTTCTCTATCAGTTCCTCCGTATTGGTGCAACCCGTAGGAAAACAAAAGACCAAAGACAAAAGGAAAAGAGATAGATTGGGAAAAGGAGGGAAAGAGTAATAGTGCTCCAAGCACAGCCAGGGAAAGTCAGAGCATGATGCTCAGGGGCTCGCTAGGAGCGGTGTAGTACACCATCCCAATTATCGCAGTTTTTGTCCCGCACGAACTGTGAGCTGGAAAAGAAAAACTACATTGAATGACCTTGTAAAACAAAACAAGTCTAGAGAGACGAGGCAGATCCTAAATTTTGCTTTTCGTCCCCTAGGTACGTATTACGTAACATTAATTTGTACCGATTGGATTCGGAACAACTACGCAATTGAGTTGAGAAGGACATGCGCCCCCTGGCCTACCGGCTACCTCCTCGTTCCCGCTTGTTCGCTACCCTTTCGACGGCGCCTGTAGCTTCACGTACGAGCCCAGAAGCGCGGAGCGTGCCGCCTCCTCTCGATGTTCTAAAATTTTTAGAGAATCGCATCATGCAAATTTCTAAATAAGAGCAACTCTATTGAGATTTGAGTCAATATATCCCCTATGCATTTACTTAGTAAATATAAGAGTTCAGAATATAGTTATATTATAGACAGAATATTTTGGACCTAATATATTAAAGTGTGAATAGACTTATCCGTAGTGATATTAAGAAGTGATGGACATCCGCCGACTGTTAGCTAGGTTGGTCCACTGTTAGTCTCATTGATCGTACAATAGAGAATACACTGCAATCTGCACATAAAGCTACCAAATACAGAACTGTGAATTCAGTTTTGGAACCTCTTTGACTACGAGATGAAGTCACATGTTCGCCTTCCATTCCAATCCCGAGACCGGAATTTCCAGCAGCTCGTTGTCGGAGCGGTCCGAATTTCTTCTATAAATTGGTACATTTCTTGAGAAACAAAATAATAGAGCAGTTTCTCGAGCTCTCCCTGGCTTGATTCAACAACAATCTATAATCATGTCGATGACGGAAAGTTGTGATCCGGAAAAACATGTGGCTGTCTTGTCTTTCCCATACGGCAGCCACCCCATGACTTTGCTGAATCTGGTCCGCTTGTTAGCACGCGCAGCTCCGAACGTTCGCTTCTCATTCTTCAACACGGCAAAGTCCAACCACTCCCTCTTCTCCGCTGCGAAAGGCGCCGACAGCCCGTTACCCCACAACGTGAAATCCTATAATGTGGAGGATGGAATACCCCCGGGTCACATGCTTTCAGGGCATCCAGCGGAGGCTGTGGACCTTTTCCTCAGTGTCTGTCCTGAGAACTTCAAAAGGGGCATAAACGTGGCAGTGGCGGAGACTGGGAAAAAAATCACCTACTTGCTCTCCGACGCATTCTTAACCTTTGCCGGGGACGTGGCGGAGTATTTTCACGTCGCATGGGTCCCGGCGTGGATGAGTCTTCCATGCTCGCTCTCTGCTCATATATATACAGACCTCATCCGGAAGCGTTGTGCCATTAGTGGGGATGGAAATGTAACCCTGGATTTTGTTCCAGGATTGTCTTCAATGCGTGTTTCGGAGTTACCGGATGAGGTGGTCTCCGGAAAGCCTGATGAGTCACTTCTCTCACGTACGCTGAGCCAAGTTGGATTGGTGCTACCGCGGGCTACTGCTGTCGTGATTGGCTTTTATAAAGCGCTAAACCCTCCTCTCCTCAACCATGATCTTGAAACGAAGTTTCGCGATGTGCTACATGTCGGTTGTCTTACCCTCACTTTGCCACCACCGCCTTTGCCGCCGTCAGGTTCCGATTTGACTGGCTGCCTATCCTGGTTGGATGGAAGAAAAGCTAGGTCGGTCGCATATGTCAGCTTTGGAACTGTGGCTTCCCCTCCCCGTGAAGAGCTATTAGCAATTGCGGAGGCGCTGGATGTGAGTGGAATTCCATTTCTGTGGTCTCTTAAGGACAATATAAAGGAGCTCCTGCCTAGAGAGTTTCTTGAAAAAACTAGCTGGCAAGGGAAAATAGTGCCATGGACAAATCAGACCCAAGTACTCGCACATACTGCAATAGGTGTCTTTGTGACGCATTGTGGTACCAACTCTGTGTACGAGAGTATTGCGTATGGGGTGCCAATGATCTGCAGGCCGTTCTTTGGTGACCAACGAATGACTGGACGGATGGTAGAGGAAGTATGGAGGATTGGTCTCCTGGCTGAGGGTGGAATACTGACTAAGAACGGGCTGCTGAATAGCTTGGAACTCATTCTGGAACATGAAAGAGGGGAGGAGATGAGGAAGAAGGCCCACGAGTTCAAAGATCTCGTACACAAGGCTGCTGGCCCCAATGGCAGTGCTACACGAGATTTGAGAGATCTGGTGGACATAATATCTGCGACCTAGCCAGTTTCTTGATCTGGATCGAGGTACCTCCTAGGTGAATAAGGGAAAGTTCAAAGTTGTTGGGTTGGGTGTGTTCAGTGTTCTTCAGTGATGGAACAGCAACATTGGAACTGATTAATGAAGTTTTAGTCAATAATCCATGTGTGATTTGTTCAGCATATCTTTGTTTAATGTCTCCGTAATTTCTGCCTGATCCTGCAAATATTAGAATTGATTTAACGAAATTTCATAAATTTTTTATTACTTTTTTTCATAATTCAATAACATTTTAATTTACCCTAAATTTCATAATATTTTTTAAAAAAAAAAAATTCAGAGTACAAATATTTAGTTTATTTTTTGGGTTTCTTGTAACAAAATTCAATACAAACACAAGCTTTTGCTAATTCGAAATTTGGAAATTTCGGCTCGGCCCCATTCAAAAAAAAAAAAAAGAAGTTGGGAGGACTTGGATGATGTTAGTTTTCATAAATATTTTAGATACACGTGAATTTATAAATTAAATATATTCAAATATCAATACAAACCAATAACTTTTACACCCAAACTTTAAAATCACTTATAAATTTTACCAAAACTAATTAAATAAATATAGCATAGCGGACTACTTTTTTGGTTTTATCGCGAACTGGCTGTGGAAAGAGATTATGTAGTTAATGAATCGAACATTTATCCGCCACTTTTCTCGCTCGACCCTTGGAATAAACTTGGAGAGGAAGATAAGTGACTCCATAAAGTGCTCGAAAGTGGTGAAGCGCTCACCCAAAGATAGGGCTCAGGGGCCAAAAGGGTAGAAAATAAATGAGGAACTTTGGGTAGATAGTTTGAGGGCTAAATCAGATGAAATTTGTAATTAGATTAATAAATGATGTTTTGAGTGATAATTGGACAGCTATAAGTGATGTTTGCCCATAAATTAAAACACCGAACGACCTTTCCTAAAGAGGGTAGCTAGGAAGAACATTAATGGCAGTAGGATTTTGACTATTTCAGCAAGTAAGCTAATCTCCTCTTCTTTCTCCTGCAGTGAAAAAGGAAAAAGGAGGCTTCTGGTTGCGAAAGATTCCACGCTGAAATTGAAATAGTTTATATGATCATTTTTGCGTCCCCGAGGAGTCAATTATCTTCAACAACTGGAATTCCTCAATCTAAAAACTATATAGAAGAATCAGCTTTTGTCAGATATAAAGATATATAGCGGGCATATCTAGCAAGTGTTATCCCTTGCAATCTGAAATAAGATTACAAACCAAGTTATCCACCCATCGCATTCCTCAGACAATCCTGCCTATCTAATGCCAAGTAATCCAAGCTATAATCAACTCCGGAAGTTGTCTACACCCGATGACAAAAGTTCCCAGCTGCTTAGCATCTGAATCCTGCACTGGTACAGCAAATCTGAAGGCTTGCTACATTGGCTGCTTTCAGGGGGTGCTGTTGGGGAACCCCAAGTGATCAGCTGCTTCACCAGAACCGATTATTGACTCAATGCTGCTGAGCGGACTATTGTTTAAGAGCCCCAAAAGCGCATCCAAGTCAAACATTTCTTCCGCGGAATAAGCATATCCATCGTCCCCACAAGTGTTTGTAACACCAGTAAATTCTTGCTTGATGTTGCATGGCTCATCCTCTGCTCCTAGCTCCATTGAGTAACTCAGTCTATCATCCCAACAAGTGTTTGTAACGTCAGTAGATTGGTTGGTGTTGCATGGCTCATCCTCCTCTGCTCCTGGCCCCATCGAGTAACTCTGTCCATCATCCCAATTACAGTTCATAAAATAACTATTTTCCTGTTCGATGTTGCAGGAATCATCCTTTGCTTCTCTCTGCACTGACTTATTTTGCATGGCAGGTTCAGTGAGTCCAGCATAATTGCAGATCCTCGATTCAAACTCATCATTCTCATTTCTCAAGTTGGGGGAAAAAGGCTTCACGTTTATATGTTTTTACCGAATCAGATCCTGTAGACGTTTCGGCTGAATAAATGCCTGATGAAGTGGTGACAGAACAACAATCAGGAAAATTGAGTCTGGCACATGAACCGTACATTGCCCTTGCAGCTGCATCATAAGCCAATGCAGCTTCAACCGCATTTGCAAAAGTTCCCAGCCAAAGCCTTTTTCCCCTGTCTGGCTGCCGAATTTCTGCAACCCACTTGCCCCATGTCCGCTGCCTGACACCTCTGTAATTACATGTCGAGTTCTCAGGTCCTCCCTTTCCCTTCATGCATCCCTTCTTCGACCCAGGGGCTGGAACTCTACGAATCAGTTTAATCTCATCATTGCATGAGTCGAGACATGCATTCTTCTCGTTCCACTTAGCAAGGGTCTCAGCCACAGACAAAGATCTGTTAGAAATAATATCATAATCAAATCTTAAAGATTTGATATGATATTATGATTATTACAATATCAAATTTTTGATATTATTATAAAGATTCAAATTCAAATTCAAATGTAGAGATTCAAATTTAAATATAGGATATTCTCCTATTATACTTTGTATTATCTCTATAAATAGAGATCTTCAATTGTAATTTGTATGGACTCATAATACAAAATACAGTCATAGAGGGCTTTCACAGTGGATGTAGGTCTTCTAGACCGAACCATTTAAAATCTGTTGTCTCTTGTTACTATTTATCTCCCCTCTTCATTTTCACCTTTTTCTTTTAGATCCATCTCGCCCACTCCGTGACTTCCTCTTCCCGGAAGAACTCAACGACAAAGAGGTCATGTTAGCACCTTGATCTCTAGCAAAGTTAATTCGCAGAATCTACACAAATGTACACAAAGGAAAGCAACAATCAAGCAAAAAAGTTTTTTTTTTCTAAGATTAAGCAAAAAATTTATTATTCCTAATATGAGAGTCTGAGACCTTCGAAATAGGCACCGAGATTAGAAGCCAAATCCCATTTTTTAAAAAACTGGAAATTCAACAGCCAACGCTGTGACTTAACTAATGTAGAGTTAAAAATCACTACATCGTATAAAAAAACAACAGAACTTATTCCGATTTTCCAAAAGGATTCTCCCCCTCCCTCTCTCTCCTCTCCAGTGCAAAGCCCTAAAGACACAAGGATTAAAAATAATATCCAAAGAACCCAAAGTTATCAGTTTCCACCAAACCTTGCCGGGAAACCAACCAAGAAACATAAATCAATAATCCCCAATTCAAAGAAAAACGAAAAGAAAATTCAACAAACGAAATAAAATAGAGTTAGTGTTTCCAACCTTGTAGTAGTAGTCTCCGATGACATGCTCAAAAGAGAAACCTCCCTGAGATTGTAATCTACCTTTCCCTTCCGATGATCGATACAAGACGTAGTGTAACTGACGAAGCTAGGGCTTTCCCTCTTTCCGGCATGTGGTTTCTGATACTCTCTCACCGTGATTCTTATTATGATTTGTATTGAATAATTTGTTGTTGTATTTAAAATGAAGAGCTTACATCTGTTTATATACACGAATAAAACTAACTCAGCTAACATAACTGCATAACTGCTATTCTAACAACCAAGCTTCTAGAAGTAATATCCAGAACTTTCTTCTATCTAATAGCCCCCCTCAAGCTGGACTGTGTATATTAAGCAGTCCAAGCTTGGTAACAAGAAAGATAAATTTCTCAAAAACAAGAGGATTCGTTAGTAGATCTGCTAGCTGATGTTCAGAGGTTACATGTAATGTCTTGATCAATTTCTGATGCACCATTTCTCTGACCAGATGGCAGTCAATGTCGATATGCTTTGTTCTTTCATGGAATACCGGATTTGCTGCTATGTGAAGAGCAGCTTGGCTGTCACAAAATAATAATGCTGGTTGGGAATGATCAATGAGAAGATTATGAAGAAGATCACGTAACCATTTTAGCTCACAACACGTCATAGCCATTGACCTATACTCAGCCTCAGCTGAAGATTGACTGACCGTAACTTGTTTCTTTGATTTCCAGGATATAAAAGAGTCACCTAGGAAAATAGTGTATCCTGTGACAAACCTTCGGGTGTCTGGACATGCTGCCCAGTCAGCATCACAAAAAGCCTTCAATTGAATTGTCGATGAACTAGATAAGAAAATGCCCTGCCTTGGAGAACCCTTCAAATATTTAATAACTTGAATGGCAGCATCATGATGCAACTGACGTGGCTGAGACAAGAACTGACTTAGAGAATTAACAGCAAAACTAATGTCAGGTCGTGTGATAGTTAAATAGAGAAGTCTGCCTACTAGCCTTCTATAAGAACTTGGGTCTGCAAGTAATGGACCATCAGCACTAGTAAGTCTGGAATTAGAGTCCATGGGAGTTCTAATGGGTTTAGCAGCTAATAAACCCATATCTGCAATGATTTCCATGACATACTTTCGTTGGCAAAGTGAAATACCCTGATCAGATCGTGTAACCTCAAGTCCAAGGAAAAACTTAAGAGGACCTAAGTCTTTAAGTTTAAAAACCGAGTCTAACCAAGTCTTCAAGGTGCTAACAGCAGCAGGAGAATTGCTAGCAAGGATGATATCATCCACATACACCAAAAGAGCAATGAAATCATCACCATTAGTTTTGATGAAAAGAGAGTAGTCAGACTTGGATTGTGTGAAACCATATGTAAGCAAAGTAGTGGAAAATTTAGAGAACCATTGTCTGCTGGCCTGCTTCAATCCATATAAAGATTTTTTAAGCTTACAAACCCTATTATCACCCAGATGTGAAAAACCAAGAGGAAGCTTTCTTCTAAATCCCCATGAAGAAAGACATTGTTTACATCTAATTGATGTAAAGACTATTTGTTAATAGCTGCTAATGCAAGAAGACACCTAACTGTTGTGAGTTTTACAACAGGGGAAAAAGTGTCAAAAAAATCAATACCCTCTTGTTGGGTATAACCCTTTGCAACTAACCGAGCCTTGTGTCTTTCTAGTGTGCCATCAGCCCGAAATTTACATTTATATACCCATTTGCACCCAATTGCAACCTTATCAGGAGGTAAATCAGTTAGTTCCCAAGTGTGGTTAAGTTCTAGAGCTGTAATCTCAGCTTGCATAGCTTCTCTCCAAGCAACTGATTTAACAGCCTCATGATAAAATTTGGGTTCAACATGACTGGAAATGGATAAGGTATATGCTTTATGATGTGGTGACAAATGATCATAGGAAAAGGTAAGAAGAAATGGGGTATAAAATGGAAGGATAGACCCTGTACCTGAAGAGGCAAAATTTGAATTGCTAAGTTGCACTTGCGCCATTTGACAATGAAAATGCTGCAAGTAAGCCGGCTGCCTTCTGATCCTGGAAGATTTTCTAATGGGTAATACAACAGGTGGCTGTGAGATGGAAGAATCAGTAAAGGTGGGTGACATGGACTGAATTGAAGTTTGTGGCAATAATGGATTTGTGGGAGGGGACTCATGGGACTGTGATAAGGAATCTGATATAGTATTGCAGGTGTTGTGACAGCTGAATGTCTAGAAGGAAAATGACAATCATCAAGAGATGTGGGGGGGGGGGTTAGGAAGAACTATATCAGAAAAAATACCATCAGTGCCAGATGATGGAATAGACTGAAAAGAAAAAATATGTTCATGGAAAATAACATCTCGGGAAACAAGAATTTTGTTGGTAGAAATATCCAGAACTTTATAGCCTTTTGTACCAGATGGATATCCTAAGAAAATACCAGGAATAGATCTAAGATCAAATTTATTCCTAGAATGAGAGTGAGTAGAGACATAGGCTAGACAACCGAAAGTTTTGAAGTAGGAATAGTCTGGTGGTTTGTTAAAAACAAGTTCATAGGGTGATAAATTGTGAAGTAAGGGGGTTGGTAACCTATTGATGATATGGACAGCAATAATTATGCAATGACTCCAAAAATAGATGGGAAGGTGTGCTTGAAACCGAAGTGATCTAGCTACATTAATGATGTGTTGATGTTTCCTTTCTACTATGGAATTTTGTTGGGGAGTGTAAGCACATCTCTTTTGGTGGATAATGTCATGGAGATTGTAGAAGTCAGTCATAGCAAATTCAATTCCATTGTCAGAACGAAGTATTTTAATGGACTGATTGAATTGTGTTTTAACTAGATGATAAAAGGACTGAAGATAGGATCTGGTCTCAGTTTTGTTTTTCATGAGATATACCCATGTACATCTTGAGAAATCATCAACAATAGAGAGAAAGAATCGAAAACCATCATGAGAAGTGATAGGGAAAGGTCCCAAAATGTCACAATGGACAAGCTGAAAAATAGACTGAGTAGTAGAAATACTATGCGAAAAAGGAAGTTTCCTTTGTTTGCTTAAGTGACAGATTGAACAATGTGAAGGAGTGGAAAATTGAGACTGGTGAATACTAGAAATAGGTAAGCTAGATTTTATTGATTGTAATCTGGAATCTGACAAATGTCCCAAACGACAATGCCTTAGAAAATGTGATTTATTTGAACTGATATTACAAGAAAAAGGCAGAGAATCAGAAGGTGCTGAACTCGGCAGAAACTGATATAGGCCTTGATGGAGCTTAGCAATTCCAATCGTTCTTCAGTGGGTAAGTTCCTGAATATAACAATAATCATGAAGAAAAATTAGATAACAAGAAATATCAGAAGTTAATTTGCTTACTGATATTAGATTGACAGAGAAATGAGGGATGTACAAGACTTTTGTGAGTACAAGATTTTCAGCAAGATATATTGTGCCAATATTCGTGGCAACAACAAATTGACCATTGGGGAGTTGGACTTGAATATTGACAGAGAAAACATTAGTCAATAAAGTGAGATTACTGACCATATGATCAGTAGCCCCTGTATCAAGAAGCCATGTTTTTGAAGAAAAACGATTATTTGGAGAAGCTGTAAAAACAAAAGAATTTTTATGAATACCTGAGAAATTTGGTACAAGTGACGTGTTATCTGAATGAGAAGATGTATGATTGACAGAGGGTGAGGGTGTGGAAATTGTAGATTGCTGCTAGAGAGAAGAAAGCAAATTCTGACACTGCTCTTGAATCATACCCAAATTGGGAGGCTGATTGAGTATGACCTTATTCGAATTGGGAAGATGAGCAGAAATAGGTTTGCCTTTTGTAAATTTAAAACCAGGAGGGAAGCCATGTAGCCTGTAGCATTTATCAATAGTATGTTCAAGTTTACCACAGTGTGTACACTGAGGTTTGTTGAAAGACTTGCTATTTCCTCCAGTTCCTCGGCCATTGTCAATCTTCAAAGCCATTACAGCAGGCTGTGATTGAGTAGATTGAATACCAAGCTGTTCTTCCTCTTGTATAATAAGAGAGAACACTTTGTTGATATTAGGCAGTGGATCAGAGAGGAGGATCTGACCCCGGGCATGTGTGAACCTTTCATCAAGTCCCATCAGAAACTGTAGAATGAACTCTCGCTCTTGAGTTGCTATGATTGATTGTGTGGCTTTACAATCTGAGCCACAAATACAAGAATCAATCTTACAGTATGATTGCAGTTCATCCCAGTAGACTTTAAGCTTAGTAAAATAACTACTGATAGATGAATTGCTTTGAGTGAGAGTGGCAAAATTCTGTCGAGTGTGAAAGACACGGGGTCCATTAGATTGAGTGAATCGTTCCCGTAGATCATTCCAAACATGCTAAGCCGAATCAACATACATTACAGAGCCAACAATATCCTTGGAAACGGAATTGAGCAACCATGATGTGACCATCATGTTGCATCTGAGCCAATTGAAGCGTGAAGGACTTTCTGAGTTTGGTTTAGGAAGAGTACCATCGATGAATCCAATTTTGTTCTTGATTGTGAGTGCCATGAGCATAGAGCGACTCCACGTTGAGTAATTCTATGCACCTAGCAGAAGCTGTGACACAAGGATAGTTCCAGGATTCTCAGACTAATGCAAAACAGATGGTTGGATGGATTATCTTCGATGAGTGAAAAGGAAGTAGTAGGTGAGAATTGATGTTGAACTGGTGGTGGTGGTGGTGGATTGGAGACTAGTGGTGAAGGAAGCAAATGAGACTCTGGTTTTGTAGCCATGAAGAAGTTTCGTAGCTTTCAAGAAACATAGGAAAGAAAATGTTGCGGAAGCTTTGAAGAATCAGAGAAATTGCTCTGATACCATATTATGATTTGTATTGAATAATTTGTTGTTGTATTTAAAATGAATAGCTTACATCTGTTTATATACACGAAGAAAACTAACTCAGCTAACGTAACTGTATAACTGCTATTCTAACAACCAAGCTTCATGAAGTAATATCCAGAACTTTCTTCTATCTAATAAATCTGCACGACGTCGTGGGATCGCAATACGGATTGGTGGTTGCCATAATTGCACTATTTCTAGGCGAGATTTTTCAGATATCGCGCGCAGTCGAGAAACCTTAGTCGGTAGGAGACCCCTAGGGATATTTATACCCTACTCCAGCACAGATATTTCGGAGGTCTGTCTAATATTATGACGTGGAGCCTTTTTACTGGCCTTGTTGCTTACGTCTCATGTCACTGTAAAGTTACCCGAACCACTCGCTCGGCTCGAGCCTGGCTCCTGCCTGTAGTTTCTTGGCTCCGAAGTATCTCCGCTATAAAATTCGGCCCTGTCCCTCTCATGCCCATCCATCTTGCTAATAAATTCGCTTATGCCATCCAGAGTCCAGACCGAAGCCCGGGCATTTTAGAGCGAAGTTGTACAGAAAGAAAGGGTTTTTTGGTCAATCAACCCTTTCTGTTTGTGTTTATGGAAGTCAAGAATAGTTAAATAGGTGTAAATTATAGGAGAAAAGCAGGGTGGACCTGCGAGAGGAAGCAGAGGCCCAGAGGCAATAGGTGAATTAGGAGGCCCAGATACATTAAGCTTCTCTTCAAATAATTGGCCTCGTTAGCTCAGTCCAATACTTAACAGGACGGATTTGTAAGGAAATTATCTGTGTATTATTGTCATATTTCCATTTATTTATTTATTTTTTTAAAAATTGTAGTATTATGAAAATTGAGGTATATTATAGTTTTATTTGATTTTGTGGAAAAAATAAAGATTTTTTTTTTTATATATTTATAGAGATACAATTTTGAAGTTTTATTATTATTAAATTTAAAATTTTAAAAATAAAAAGAGAAAATTATTTTTATCATGAATTAGTAACAATTTACGCACTTGAATTGAAGCAGCTCTACTAATACATGTATCTTTTAAATGTTCAGTGGACTGACATTTTAGACGGTTGATTTACCCAAAAACATTCCAAGTAAGCTTTCAAGTAGGGCACGCCTTATTGCCAGCAAGCTTGTAGCTCGAATGGCACCTCCTCTCCTTCGGGGAGGGCTTGATCCCGGGTTTGAATTCCGTGTACGAAACTTAAGTTGTGTTTGCTAAAAAAAATTTACAAAATTTTTCACCTTTTAACAATAAAATACTACAATATAATCTCTCTCTCCCATCTAAACATAACTTTTCACTACAAAAAATATAAAAATTACCTCTTCACTTTTCACTAAACCCAATACCAAAAATTTTACAACACAAACATACCCTTAACTGCTTTCCCCCACCCCATTACCTAGAAAAAAAAAATAGCACACGCCGCACAGTGACATAATAGAGACCCCTTTTAGTGTATTTCGGTGTAATGTCGTTTAGTGGTTTTGATGGATACCCTCTTCTCACTCTCCCCGACAGAGAGAAGAAGAAAGGACAGATGTGCGGATGCTGTTAGTGTTTGGGTGTCCGAATGTTGTAGTCTACCTAGGGAGGTCTGGGATACTAATCTGTGATGTTTGTATGTTGCTAAGGAAAAAAATAAAAAAAGAGAGGAGAAAAGCACAAGATTAAGTACCAAAACGACCTTGATATTGATTTATTGGAGGGTTTACAAAAGTACAGACGAAAACCCCATCACCCAAAGCCTATTACACATCTTTTGCAGAAATCATTTCTGAGAAGTCGGCATTGCCACGTTGACTCCAGTGCCACCTGGTATGATCTGGGTGTAAAAATTAACCCCAGCCTTGCCTGTAAAATTAACATAAAATATAGAAGTGACCACATTCAAGTAAACACTAGTGAGAGGAAAACTCAGAGGCTTGTATAAGAAGGAAGGGAGGAGGATACTTTACCATAGAAATTTAGATCGCCTGCGAAAGATGCCTTTGAGCCAGTAAATGAGAAGAAGGGCAAAGGAACCGGAATAGGAACATTAATGCCAACCTGAGTCGAGGCCAGAAAAAGTAAAAAGTTGATATACGTACTCCCTCAAAGCAGATATGAGCTTGCAAAGGGCAAAAGTTTCGCTTGAAAATCTGGAAAACCAATATGGCTCACTATTTCCATCAGACCATGTAATCTGATGTGTTTCTGAAGCTAATGCGCCAAGTTCCTCTGGTTAATCTGGCCAACGTATCTAAGACAAATTTGGTGAAAAGGGTGCCAGAAAAAGTGGCCCGTAGGGTCAATCAACACTTGCCACGCAGTCATTGGTTTAAACTAATCTCTACTAGCCCTACTTAGGTTCCGAAAGCAAGACCCAGGACATCTGGAAAAAATTTCTACCTGGCCAGCTTCAATTTCGGTCTAAAATTTCCTTGCGGCTACACCAGATGTAGTAAATATAGAAGCCCCATTGCCATATCTGTTGCAAAAGTATCAAGTCACATGTAATGCTTAAAAAAGAGAGGAAAGGGGAGAGAGAGAGAGAGAGAGAGAGAGAGAGAAGGGGGGTAAAAGATTGAAGGAAAGTACTTGTTTTTGTTAACAATGTTTATGGCCTCCTCCAAGCTGTCAGCCTGATGATATGAAGAACAGGTAACAATGTGTTAATGTCTCCATACTAAGCAGTGGAATCCCTGATTACCAAAGAACAAGGAGTAATTAACAAACCTCCATGCAAAGAAGAACTGGGCCGAAAATTTCTTCCTGCAAATGTGAAGATAAAGACAATTATCTTCTCTCTGAAATCAGAGGTTCGACTCAGTGTTGTCCATTGGGAACAACATGGTTCATTTCAAGAATATATGTGAAGAATTGTAGAAAATGAAAGGGTAAAGAAAAACACATACCTCGTAGCACTCCATGTTGGCTCTGACATCTGATAGGATGGTAGGACCGATAAAATTCCCAAGCTCATATCCGGGGACCTATTTGTCAATTATCAACATGTTTATTACTAGACCAGTTTCTGAAAAATCTGAAACTAAGAGTGGGTAACCTGCAACCCCATCAGTCATCAGTTTATCTTTTAAGAAATGCTTATGACAAACCATCTACACTTTTCAGGCTTTTAGAAATCAATTTAAGAGAGTGCAAATCGTAATAAATTAACGACACAAATCTAATCCCCCAACTTGCCTAATACAGTCCCAGCTTTTTACAACTTCCAGACATTCTGTGAAATATATGTACTATGCTTCTTGAGAACACAACTCAGTTATTATCCACCGTCCAATACACAACATACAGATCAATATAATACTATTATAAGACCGATATAGTAGCTACAATGAAAATCAGGAGAACGTTAGCCATGTAAAAAAGTACCACTTTATTTCTCCCATCAAGAAGTAGCCTGGCACCACTTTCAACACCGCTTTGAACTAATCTGTGTATTCGTTCCTTGGCCTGTACATAGCAAAACTGGTATGTTAACACAGTCTAAAACCTCATTAAAGGCTGATTCCAATTATGAAATGAAAAGTACCATTTAACTGCAACAAATATAGCTAAAGAGCGGTTTCTACAAAAGATGCAAAAACAAAAAATGGAAAGTACGAATGTTTTCAACTTCATTTTCCACAGAAACTGTTTCTGGAGTGTATTTACCTGTTTGCTAATGACTGGACCAAGGTCTGCATCCGGCTCTGTTCCAGCATTTACTTTAAGAGCTTTGGCACGCTCTAGTAATTTATTCTCCCTGAGAAAAGTTAAAACAGGTCACTTTATCCTCAGGCAAATTATACCATAAGGTCCTGGTTAAAGAGTCCAAAATTAGAATTGAAACATTGGAGATTGGAAGTTAACTAAAAATCTCGTAAAAGAAACCGACTTAGCAAAACCTAAATACCATTACCTTCAGTATAGTAAACATGACACTGGCGTTCCCATACAGAGGTAGGAATATAACAGACTAATATAGAAGGGATAAACATGCAGACACAAAATGCGAAGGGATACAAAGCATATTACCATGACTTTAAGCCTCCAACAAAAACAACTGTACTGAGTGCCATGCACCTTTGTCCAGCAGCACCAAAACAAGCACCGGCTATAGCATTTAAAGTGGCATCCACGTTTGCATCAGGCATGACAATTGCATGATTTTTGGCCCCTATATTGGACCGAAGAAGAGTGAATGAAGCAGCTAGTTCATTTCAACGTTAACTATTGCAAGGGTATAAAAGGAACCAAATTCCTTATAAGAGAAGTTGTGAATTTATTACCGAAGTATAAGTGATGCTTACCTGAACACGCTTCCCTTTAGCTGATGCTCTTCCATATATGTGCATCCCAGCCTGTGATATAAAAACATGAAAATTAGGCAAAAGCAAGTAGAAGTATGTCTAAATCACCAATTCTTGGGGTCGACCAGCTTATACAGAGCTCCAATCAAGGCTGGGGAAAAAATGTGCGAATTATTTTTATTTTTTGTATTTTTCATCAATAAAATACATATAAACCCAGCGGATGTTCGTCCCACAACTTTGCTTCCAACCCTGTTCCGTAAAGGGTAAGGTGCCTTTTGAATTGGAGCTCATTGGCACAAATACAGGAGAACGCCAAAAGCTACATTTTTTTTTGATAAGTAAACCAAAAGCTACATTTTTCATCACAAAGTTCCTATCATCTTTGTTTCCCTTTTATGTAGAAGTAAAATGGGCAAAGAATATGTTTTTTTTCCTTCAGATTCTAACTAATATTTCCAATTTATAACATAAAAATTTAAGAACCTAAGTGGAAACTAAATTCAGTTTCAAAGTCGCGCTATGAACTGTACCGTAGATTCAACAGAAGTTTTTTTTTTTAATAAGAAGTTAATCGATTGAGCCCAGTTATTGGGGCTCCAGCCATAGCAGTAGCTCATGAAATAGAGGGCTGAAAACTTTGGTATATGCTCACAAAAGGCAGTTCTAATAACTTGACAAGAAACCAAATGACATATATGCATTTATTTCTAGTTATATGTAAATCACATAATTCACAATGAAGTTATAGACATGTAACGAGAATGTAAAAGGTGCAGACTATGACATAAAGAAGTCACATAATTGGATTCCAGATGGATGCTACATGATAACTTACTGTATTAGAACCAACAAATGAAACAGCTCTAATATCTTCATCATCACAGATAGCATTAACAATATCCTGCCACAAAAGTGAAGCATACTAAGAAAACCAATTCTAGAGAGTCAAAAGTTAGTGCCATCAAAGAACCAAAACATTGCACGTTTATGTCTTCAAAACAGTCATCAAACAGGATTAGAAAAGAAAAAGATGTCATAGATGCAAAAGATAGTGAACTTCTTAGAAATTTTTTTATATCTCCATCATTAGAAGGGTGTCCCTGATGGCAATAACTGGGGGAGATGTATAGTGATTGAACAGCTAGTGAACTAGTGTAGAAGTAAAGAGTATACGTTGGCGCCGTGAACAATATTTAAGACACCATTTGGCAAACCAGCCTCCATTATTATAGAAGCCCCTAAAAAGAAAAGAAAAGGAAAAAATATCAATCAATTGCAAGTACAAACATGAAAAACCAATTGCCTTACCTCCTAATATACAACAGAATAAGAATTAGATCTCATCTATATGCACGGGAAACCCCAATTAACTTACCAAACTATAACCTGATTCATGAAATGAAGTAAATAAAATGCATGACTGAGACAGAGTCAGGGACGCTGTAAGATTTATGAGTACCCTATATAGAAAGACCGAGGGACAAAGGGTGGACTTGATCAACTCATTCTAGATGACTGGTGCCTTGGTAGCAGCAATAGACTCTGCACCTATTCATCTCTGTAACAAAAGGCAAGATTCACTTGCAAAACAACTCTAGATTGGTCTAAGAATTCTGCTAGGAGATCATTATTCCTCTACTTTAGAACTGGATTTCACTTAGCAAGAAACAGCCTGAGAAATTATTGACACTTTCCACCTACAGATGATAAATTCGTACTTTTCAGTTTCTTCATGATAACAGTATGTATACTGTTTGTTAGCCACAAGCGTAGATTACTGAAGAACAGTAATTTTACACCTCCAAAGCCAAAAGTATATTTACTTGACAACACCAATATGCACCATCTAAAACACTATTTGTTCAGTAAAAAATGCCACAACTCTGAGTATCCAACAATCCTCAATCCTCAATCCTAGGTGCTTCACATTCCTATCCAGGCAGGATAATGTGCTATAAGCGCCAACAAACTAGACTAAATGCTTGAGGATTAATCAAAAAACAAAGAAAAAATTCGGATCCTTATTCCATAATTAGATGAATGATGCTATCATGAAGGAGATACTGCTCAAGGATTCCATACACCACACTACGGGAAGAAGATTAAAATTAACCTGGATCTTTTTCATATGGCTTTAATACAAAGGTATTCCCACATGTAACTGCAACTGGGAACATCTGCAAAAATATCATTAAAAACAAATGCTTAGAAAACATCTATTCATTGGAACAAGAGCAAATCTCTAGTTACCACAAAACTAACTAATAAAGACCTTAAAAAAAACAACCAATGATATGCTAGTGTGAAGTAATATTGTAAACTTCCCCCAAAAGAAACAAATTGTAAGGTGCATGGCATTCCTTTGAGTCCTTTTTGCAGAAACAAATAGAAGGAAGAGTGCCTACTTTTTGCTCTGATCCTTCACCAAGAGACAATGGAAAGGATCCTGCAACTATGCTTGATTTACACAGATTGAAGATTGGGAAATGTGTTGATTGGTAATCAGTAAGTTGAGCACACTCTATTGCAGCATACCATTGTGGAAGATGTTAGAGTAAGCTTGGTCAATGTCGAAAAGTCAAAAGATAACTAAACATTTAGTTTCTGCAGTGATTATTACATCCTTCAACTTTTTCAGTAATAAAGCTTATCTTGTTGGTTTACTTTTGTCTCTATTGGAATTCCGCTTCAATCTGCAGCTGGGCTGTTCATATTAACCATGAGTTTGATAATTGTATTTCTCAACTGTATGAACAGTAACTGCAGTGGCATGCCCTTGCATTCGAATAAGCGATGTGGCCTACACCCTGGAGCATAATTATGACGAAGAATGGGAAATGGGTGTGAACTAGTCTGGCAAGCAAATAACAGGGAGTAAAATATGTATAGCCGCCTACCCATAAGGAAATCATTGCTGGAAAGTTGAAGGGACAAATCCCAGCACACACACCAAGTGGCTCTCTCAGGCTGTAAGTATCAACTGGGGCAGGAAACCTATCCTAAACCATTGACGTCTAAAAGACACTCCATTTGATACATTGGAAACATATTCCCCCATTTGGAGAGTTGCCATTCCACAAGCAAGTTCAACCACCTCTATAAGAGGAAAAAAAAGGCGGCAAAGGAGTCCATCATTCTCAAATTACTAGAACCACTGAAAGAGCAAAGAAAACTGACTAACCTAGCCCACGGAACACATCTCCATGAGCATCCTTTAATGTCTTTCCCTGTTCAGTAGTAATGTTTAAGGCGAGCTTATCCTGAAACAATGACGAGTGCAATGAGCTCAAAAAAGAAAAATGACTAGTGATCGCTATTATTCATTTTGAGTCTCTGTAGAAAACGAAAATATACAAATTTGAAATTCAAACCCACCAATAATTGACAGACTTACGATGTCTCTCCGAATAAGCTCTTGAAGTTTGAACATGATACGTTGACGGGCAGTCACTGAGGTGCTACGCCATGACGAAAAGGCCTGCTTTGCTGCAGATACTGCAGCTTTGAACTCTTCATTTGTAGTCAGTGGGACTTGTGAAACAACTTCTTGTGTTGCCTACTCAGAAATAGTGAATCAATTAGACACCACAAGAGCCAATGTATATAAATCAGCAGGAAAGACGAAAGTAGGCAGGGTGTTGCGTCTTATGCTCACAGGATTTATAACATCAATCGAATCCGGGGACTGGGAATCAACAAAAGCACCTCCAATAAGATTCTGAACCCTCTGATAAAACGAAACCAATCAGATGAAATGAGAATATACTATATCATATTTAGGGAGGCATAAACGTTGATAGGCTATGATGATAATGGCTAACGGTCACATGAAACATAAAAAAGATAACAAACGAAACAAGCTTTCAAACACCTTAGCTTAACTTCCATAACAAATGAAGGATTTCCCAATTAATTAGGGGTCCAAATAGAAATAGAAATATTTGCTCTTAATTCCAATTTTCTGCAATTGATTTGTGTTCCATTTCCACAAACAGACAGTTCCTGCGCCAAATTTCCAGGAAAATAATACTCTTCCATAAACCATCTATTTGATCGCGAGACTTCTCTTTCACTCGCGCTTGTTCGCGTATAGGATAAGCATATTAAAAGGAACAAACAATAGAAAATAAAAACACTATCTTGCCAGCTCAAAACCGGCATATTTCGTTTCAGTTCATTTCATTGCTCACATACTCGTCAGATAGAAAAAGTGTGATTTTTAGTTTAGATGCACACAAACACAAAAATGCAAAGATACACGTCCTTCAAATTATGTATGCATGCAGGAGATTTGTTTTTTTTTCCCACGGATACAATTTTACCGGGAAACAAACAGGGCCTCAAGACTACCGGGGGATGAGGCTGCTTGGCGGAGGGCTCTGTGGCCCGTGGCCGTAGAGAAACGAGAGTGGCTCAAAGCAAAGATTTGAGACCTCAAGACCTTCAAGTTGAAACACCTCGCTGGAATACAAACCGGCTCAAACAATCAGAATCAAATCCCACAAAACAAAAGACTGGTGATAGAATTGATTCATAGGATTCAAGCTCTCTGAATCGAAAACTGCAGCAGTTTCTTCGCTTAAGGTTGCGAATTCAGCGGCGGATCCAGGATTGACGTCATGGGCGGAGGGGGAAAATATTCCATTTGTTTAGGAAATATTTTGAATATAAAAAAAAAAGGGAATTTGGCAACTTAGTCCCTGGTTTTATACCCATTTGGCAAATGGGTCATTGGATTTCAAATTTCAAAATTTTAGTCATTGGATTTTCGTTGTTTGACAAAATGGTCATTCTGTTAGTCTGCCGTCCATATGCTTAACGGATTTAAAGCGGTCGGCCGGATACATGTGTAAAAAGTGAGCAGTCGTCCGCTATATGAAGCGGTCGACCGCTACATGAAGCGGATGACCGCTTCATATTGCGGTCGACCGGTACAATTTGCTGACGTGTAACAGTCGACCGCTTCAAAACAGTTAAGCATATGGATGACAGACTAATAGAAGAACCATTTTGTCAAACAACGAAAACCCAAGGACTAAAATTTTGAAATTTGAAATCCAAGGACCCATTTGCCAAAAGGGTATAAACCCAGGAACTAAGCTGTCAAATTCCCTAACAAAATGACAATTAAACTTCCAAAATCTAAAAAAAAAATCAATACTACCTCCTACACAATCACACAAACTCCGATACCTTTTAAAAAAAATACCATTAAATTATTATGCACGTTCATCAATTAACAATTATATAAAAAAATAAAATAAATATTTACTCTAGATTGAAATTAACAACTAAAGGAGGGAAAAAATTGAGTCGAAAAAGATTCGAAATTAAAAAGAAAAAGTGAACTTATATAAACCGAAACGTCAAAAGAAAAGAAAGAAAAAAACCAAGTTAAAATTATCATATGTAGTCACAAAAGAAACTTGGTAGGTTAAGTGATTTGTTTATGTTAACTTTTTCGAAAGTGATGCAAAATCGATTGTTTTTTTTTTAAATGAAAAATGAAATTGAGAGAAATAAAGAACAAAATAGAAACAAAAATCGGTATTTAGGTCATAAAATTAATTGCATCTCTTGATGAAATTTTAATTCCATTATCATTTTGTTGTTATTTTAAAAGATACTTTAATTCATTTGTTATTTGTTGTGATTTTAAAGGGTATGATTTTTAAAGCATTAAGTTTGTCTCATTCATTTTGAGGGATAAATTGTATTTAAATCCTTAAAAAGATGATAGTGTTTTTGACATTGCAAAAGAGATTTTTTTTCAAAATATTTGGGGGGCCGGGGGGATCCGTTATGCTTCGAGTCAGCAGCATTGCACAGAACTTGTCCGAGTGGCGTGGAGGCATCGACTAATTGTTTATATAGAGCAATTGCATAATACAAACTTTTTTTTCCGACGCAAATGAAATAGTAAATTACGGCCAGAACAAATTACAAAAACAATTAGCAAAAAATTTAAATAGATCGAAAGACTCTACAATAAGCTGGATTCAAAGATCCGAAATTCAAATCGAACTAAACAGCTGGAACCACCAATAGCCACAAGGGTCGTTGAACAAACACCAGACCAACAAACTAACCACAAGGGCCAGCACAGAACCAACACAAAGTGGTAACAAGAGCCAGAACACAGAACAAACACAAATCGGTCACAGGGACAGGGACACAACACAACCATCGCACAAGGTGATGGCGGCTTCCGGTAGATGAAGGGCGAATAGAGCAACAATCCGACTCCTTCAAGGTAATCTTCATGCAAAGATTGGCTGCACTAGGGGGAGGAGGAGAGACAGCTACAAGCGGCACAAAATGGCGGAAACCAAAATGGTAGAAATCAAGAACGTCGAGCACAGAGAGAGAAGCAAAAGAGGTCGGACAAAGACATTGAAGACCGCTAGGGAAAGCTGAGCACGGTGGGACAACTCAAGTCCTCCGAAAAATGCTCAAAACCACTAGGAGAGAAGCAAAAGAGGTCGGCGCGTGAGATTCACGCCCGCGCGTGGGCGCGTGTGAAAGAGCACGCATCGGCAAATTGCCTCCGCTCTGGGTCGGATCTGGTTACCGGAAGGAGAGGAGTTCCGCCATAAAGGCCATGCACATCGAAGACTATTGGAAATGCCGGGATCTAAGTGCCAAAATAAACACAACAACCAAAACGGAGAGAGCAAAAACATACCGACTCCGACAACCAAAAGGGTGGCTAGAAGAAAGGAAGGAGAGCGGAGCCAGAGCAAAAGGGAGAAAGGTGTTTTTAAGAGAAGGGAAGGGGGTTCTCTCTCTAGAAGGCGTGGGGTATTTTTTTGGCAGCAAAGATAATTGCATAATGCAACCACTATTTTGCATAGTGCTTTCCTTTTTGGGGCCCACAATTAACAATTTTTATTGTGTTTATTCTTTTCTGGTCTCGTGATTTCGATACCCATGTCATATCCAACGTGTATCCCTAACAGATAACCTTTCGTCGGGTGGGAGAAGCAAACCACCGTGTTAATTGTTACGAGCGTTGGTAAAATGAAATAATTAACATATTTTATGATAGTTGATAAAAAAAGTAAAGAGCAATATTTAAATAAATATTATAATTAAAAATAATAATTCAATAGAAAAGAGAGATTATTTTATAATTTTTGTAATAAAAAAATATTTTATAATTTTAGAACAGTGGATCTTAAAGACACGGGCATATCATTATATGCACATCCAGGATAGATCAATACATGCATGGAAAACCCACCTGTTGATACATTTCGCCATTAAGTGATCTCAATTATTCCTACACAAACTGATTTAACATTCACATAGATAGGTTCAACGTACAATTTGTGGCCTTAATACGGAAGTAAATAAAGTTATGTACAAACAGCATCTACATTGAAACCTCTTAAGGACTTGGAATTGCTACAGATGCACCGCTGCTGTCCAGTAAATCCTTCCACTGTTGGGTAACAGTCTTAATGTGGGTGTAAAATTGAACTCCAGCCTTGCCTGCAATTCGGAGTCTCAGAACAAATTTGTACTATCTAAGCTACACTACATGATTGCTTCTGAAAGGGTTGGAAACCAAACAGCCAGATTCCCGAAGCAGTAAATGTTACCGTCAAAATTGAGATCACCAGCAAAGGATGGCCTGCAGCTAGTAAATGAGGAAAAAGGCAGTGGTGCAGAGATGGGAACATTTATGCCAACCTGACAACCCAAGTTCACGAGGGCAAAAACCAATACAGTGGAAACGAATTTAAATATGAGGTTAAAATAGCGTTGACAACAGAACTACTAGGGAAATCATCAACAAATGCACTAAACATTTTTTAAACGAAAGAGCATGCCCAATTTAGGGAGAAAAGTATATTTCTAACTCTTGCTCACTCGGGATTTTTCAAAAGTAGGCAATAACAAGCACAAGACATGGGCCAAACAAGAAACTCTTGTAGTTTATCCAGATTCAGGCTTTCAACATTTGTCCAATTATTGTTCGTTGTGACATGCTGCAAAGAGAAGTCTACCTGGCCTACTTCAATCTCTGTTTGGAATTTCCTTGCAGCTACACCAGATGTGGTAAATATAGAAGCTCCGTTGCTGTACCTGTAAGAACAGCAACATATAGGTTAAAAAACGATATATGATTCCTATAAACGATTATCATGCTATAACAACGGCAAAAAGAAGCTAAATTTCCGAATACTTGTGTCTGTTGACAATGTCTATGGCCTCTTCGATGCTGGCAGCCTGGGCACCAAGAATATGGTATCACCTTTAAAATAGGAAACCATCAACTTGCTAACTAGAGAAACATTAGGGAGGATGAGTAACAACCTGCATACAAAGAAGAACTGGGCCAAAAACCTCCTCCTGTAGAAACCAAACCAAGGTAGAGGAGTCATTTAAGTTGCAATCCCAAAAAACCTCCGATTACTTCTAGAACTCACTAAAAGATACCTTGTAACACTCCATGCTGGTTGTCACATTGGATAAGATGGTGGGACCAATGAAACATCCATGTTCATATCCTGGAACCTATTTGTTATTCACAAACCAATACTGTAAATCAAGTTAACTTGGACCCTCTCCATAGTATAAAAACAAATTGCAAACACAGACAAGCTTCCCACAACTCAAACCACAAGATCCCAGTAAAAACTTGTTCACTGTCCGTTGAGCATGCAAAGGAAAAAACTTTGCATGATATTTCCGTCTCCAAGAGATTAACAAAACAATGAGCCATTGCACCATAGGCTTACAAAGAAAGCTATACCACTACTTATCAAAAAAGAAGAAGCTATACCACCAGATGAGAAAAACAAAAATTAATCCATTATAATGGTACTTTTATCTGTTATAATAATTCCCTCAAACAAGTGGAAGCAGAAAGAACTTCGAGATATCCATTCCCTATCAGGTTGGGCAATTTTTGCATTATTAGAAGTGAAGGTCTCTAAATAAATGAACCATACAATGGCGACTGCACCCTACATAGAAATACTAATAATGGGTTGAAGCTGAAAAATAACACAATTTTTTTTTTCTGTCGCATATATGTTTTACAATTGAACATTCTTGCTTGAACTATCCTCCCAGCCCTTCACATATTTAGATCTCTTCTGCAAAAAGTTTGTTATAAATATCCAGTTGAATTCTGCCCAAATAACTGGGCCATGGCACGTTGAAGCAGTTCAAAAGATGCACAAGCACAGAGACGCGAAATAAGAATACAATAAAACCATCCATAAAATTGATAGATTAGCGTGGTAGAACAAAAAGGACGATACCACAATATTTCTCCCATCAAGGATTAGTTTTGCACCAGTGTCAACACCTGTTTGAATCAATCTGCATAATTGTTCCTTAGCCTGTCAATAATGGCCAATGTTAAGACTTGTGAAATCATAAAAAAGCAAAAAGACACATCCACATGTTGATTGCGAAGTGCTCAAAACGCTTCCAACCGCGCACACGAAATAATGAACTCAAAATAGTTAAGTTTAGGCAGTGCACCCCAATGTAACAATATTTGTTATTATTGAATCATACCACTTCGATTATAACAACTCCCTCCACGATTTAATGCTGCTAAATTGGTCAAGGGTTTTGAACTATGCATCACCTGCTTGCTAATCACTGGACCGATGTCTGCATCTGGTTCTGTTCCGGCATTTACTTTAATTGCTTTGGCATGCTCCACTAGTTTATCTTCCCTGGAAAATATCAACCCTTCTTACACTAAACCACTTACAGCATGCCATATGATTTATGTCAACCAACTGGATCTAAGAAGCAAAATCAAATCAATCTAGAGATTAGACAAACATAAAGAAGGGGAGATGGGTTGTTCAAATAGAGGAGCATCATTTCAACATACCAAAGAAACTGAGATGTAACTTTTTGTTTTATTTAAGTGCATCCTATGCCTTGTCCATAGACCTGCTGCAGTGGAGTAGAGCCCAGGCCTGGAGTCAACAGCCAACCAGCCTTTACCACCTAAGCCAGGTGGGACAGGATATGAGAGAAGGTTTAAGTAGTTGTTTTCCACGGAAGACCATTTGGAAGGTAAAGGTGCAGAAAGTGGCTTTCTTTGTGTAGAGAGCTGCTATAGGGCTGAATCTCACTAGTAATGTTTTAAGGAAGTGGAGGAAGATCAAAGGGAACTCTCAAGATGTGCGGAAGAAGAAGCTAATTGGTGGATCATGTATCACTCCATGATTGCTTCACCAGGCAGTAGTTTTTCTTTGTTTGGCTTCACATCGGCATGTTGAAAAGGGTCATTTGGTCGGCACAAGACTAGTGGCATGGAACGTGGCCCCTTTATGGTCATGTACTTTGTTGAGCTTTTCTTGCCTAAATACAAGTTTTATTGCCTGTGGTAGCCCTACACATGGAGGGGGATTCCTAACTTGTTCTTATTCATTGTCGGAGATTCTGAAGAATTGTGACCTTAAAAGCATGGATTCTTCATGTCCCTCCATTTACGCCAGCCGTGCACTCCATGGTTCCCACCACCCCTTTCCTTAGCAAACAAATCCTTCCTTTGTGGGGAAAAAAAGAAAGGAAAACAAAGAACAGATCCTCATTGAAATGGTGCTCAAAGTTCCACTGATTTTAGGTCTTCTTTGCGTACCAAAACCCAATTTCCAATGTTAAAGCTTTTACCATCCGAACAACTAGTTCCCGATCTACCCCCCCCCAAAACACAAAAAAAAAGTGAAAATAAAACTCAGTCGAACACTATACAAGAAAGCTTTCATTTACCTGTCTACTTTCACAAAAGCCCCACATATTTCATTTCAAAAAGTTTGGAAAAATTTCCAATTTTCCATACAAGCCATTAGATTCAACAAATATAACTTCAAGCACCAATCTTAGAAAGTTCCATAGCATGAAGATAGCTAGGGAGGCAAAACATAGTACCATGGATTTAAGCCTCCAACAAACACCACTGTGTTAAGTGCCATGCACTTTTGTCCTGCAGCACCAAAACCAGCAGCAACTAATGCATTCAGAGTAGCATCTACACTTGCATCAGGCATGACAACTGAATGATTTTTGGCTCCAACATTCGACTGAAGACAACAGTTAACCAGCCAATTTTCATTGACTTCAGCTACTGCATTATTGAAGCAGCAACCACAATGCTCATAAAAGGAACTGCGGGTTTGTTAACAGGCATAGGCATTGAGAGTACCTGAATACGTTTCCCTTTAGCTGATGCTCTTGTACAAACATAAGCACCAGCCTTTAAAAAAAAAACACATACGAAAATAATTTAAATTAATCAATTAATAAACCTCAACCATTTTTCCAAGCAATTCAAGAAAACATCAGTTGCTGTATAGATAATAATTGACAGGAAGTACATGTTATAAAGAACAGAGGACCCATGCAACTCTTTTTGTTTTTCAGAATCATATTGACTCAGAAGCAGACCACTATTAAGATTTGGGGCTTATAGCTACATAACTTCTCTACAAGCACATGGTCATTATACACTTTATTCACTTCTATGAATCACTTGTAAACCATCTAAAATGGGGGGAGGGGTAGCAAAGAAGAATACAGTGGATGCCAGTAACAGAATGACTTGTGAGCACTGATTTAAATTTTGTTAGTCCTATCAACACAGAGGCAACATGCTGCACAACTTGTACCAGTGTTCCACACTGAAGGTATAACGTACCGTGTTTGAACTGACAATTGAGATGGCTTTAATATCATCATCATCACAAATAGAATTAACAATATCCTGTCCAATTCAATGATAAGAAAGTTGAAAGCTAAAAGAAAAAACTCAATAAATCATGATATGACTGTAGCAACAAAAGAGCATATTTGATTGAGCATGAAGATGATAGCAAGTTACATAAAACACATGAGATAGAACAAACAGATTTATTTTGTGAAATGTTCAACCGAAAAAGATTCATGGCTTAAAAGTAAAGATCAGTAACATGTACTGATGCTAAAGGGAGGCATTCAAATTTTTTTTTGATAAGTCAAGGGAGGCATTAATTGAATGAACAATCTCTGATACATAATAATGGAAAACCTTACATTGGTGCCATGCACAATATTTAGGACACCGTTAGGCAAACCAGCCTCGACAGCTAACTCTGCAAGCATTACTGCAGCTCCTAGAGAAAAAAAACCACATATAGTCATTTAAAAGCTAAATGTCTTGCACATATATGTCTCTTACTCCAGGCCTAAATTTCATGCACATGCGTACCAAATGAGAAAGTGAAACTAAACATTAAATTCATACCAAAAACACAAATTCTAATCGGTCATGCAGTCAAAATAACTTTTTTCCACATGGGAAAGGGAAATTAGGGAATTCACAAGGAAGGAAGCAATTAGAAAACCATACGAGGACATACTATTGGTTACAGATATTAGGTATCAGAGTGTACTATTTTTATGTCTTCGACAAGGATCTTGAAAATCTTTACAGCCCCTTTGACAGGCCAGACATTAGATCCCGGCAATAACAGGATAGTATTTCATACCCGCAAGTTATACTAATTATGATCTTCATATGTATGACACAAGGTTGGTTTTGATAATCACCTGGATCCTTCTCTGATGGCTTCAGAATAAATGTATTACCACATGTAACTGAAACAGGAAACATCTGCACAAGAAAATGAATATATAGCACACCTTTGCACACAAAAAAATTCTTATTTCATTTTACAGGTGTATTTAACTCATAGAGTTATCACAAAGCTTGTCTATCCATTTGACAGTATATACAACACAGAGAATTGCATGAGACTAAACTTTGTGACTTCTCCTTACATCCCCTTAATGAGAAGGAGGTTCCATTTGGTCCATGAACCTTTGAAAGGTATATTAAAATTCTCTTCAGTCCTTTTTGCAGCTTGGATCATTAAGAAGAGTTTATTTAAGAATACCAAAAAGGGGTGCAGCTCAAGTGCAAAGATAGTATACATACGGAACCTCCCCAGACTTTTATAAAAAAACTACCGCTCATTGCCTCACATTGAGGAGATATATAAAATGAAGAAAAGTCCAAGGAGCATCATATAATCCCAGCAAATTTTATATGCTCTCACTAAAATAACAAAGCGAACTATAATGCACAGAGATGACCATAAAATTACTAACAACCTTCATAAATCTATCTCGACTACAAATTCCTGCAGTTCTCTTTATTATTGCTTTTTTCTTCCTGGATCACTCACAAGGTTGTTGTATGCTTCTCAGACTCTTAAGTCATAAACACAATGGCATTCTTTATAATATGATAAGCAGTAACAGAGTATTAACACCAATTAAAAAAAAAGTTTGCATACACATTAAACAAGAAATCCAAAACTAACCTGCCCTCTTCCCCTAGAAGAATTGAAGAAAATCATGGAAAAGATGCATTAAGAAGTATGTCATATTACTTGAATAACAGTCCTATCTCCATTCTAACAACTTTGTCATCTGTCTGTCAAGAATGTGAGTGATAAGCGGAATGACACTTTTAAGAGCAAAAGGGACACCCCCAAGGGCGATAGCTCAGTGGTTAGGAGGGACATCCTCCTTGGGGCTCAACGTACCAAGTTCGAGTTTCAAGGGTGCAGGATGAATTTTCTTGCTGCTGGACGAGTTCTTGACTTATCTGTTCCCTGGGTTGTGGGGTCGGTCCAGTGGGCCGTGATTTGTACTTCAGGGTTGGGTCAAATGGGTCCGGCTTTGGGGGATTTCCACGTAATCAAAAAAGAGCAAAAGGGACATTCATGAGTCTTAAACCAATTAACTAAGGCCATGAACTAAAGGGCAAATAAACAAGTACAAGGGAAGCATGGCAAGCTTACCCATAAAGGAATCATAGCAGGAAAGTCAAAGTGGCAAATCCCAGAACAAACACCAAGTGGCTCTCTCATGCTGTAGCTATCAATTCCATTAGATACGTTGGAAACAAATTCCCCCATTTGCAGAGTTGCCAATCCACAAGCATGTTCCACCTCCTCTATAAATGAAAAATCCAAAACTTTGTAGGGCATGATTGGCATCAACTGAGCTTTTTCTTATTCCAAAAGATAATAGAAGGACTAACCTAGCCCACGCAAGACATCACTATATGCATCCTTCAATGTCTTTCCATGTTCAGAGGTAATGTTCCTAGCAAGCTTATCCTACGACAGACATTGTGATGATACATATTAATTAAGAGATAAACAAAAATATCTAACTAGAATTGCGTAAACCAAATGAAAACACCCACAATGTCTCTACGAATAAGCTCTTGGAACTTGAACATGATGCGCTGGCGAGTTGCGATTGGCGTCTTTCGCCACACTGGAAAGGCCCGTTTTGCAGCGAATACTGCAGCTTTGAACTCCTCATTTGTAGTTAAAGGCACTTGAGAAACAACTAGCTGTGTTGCCTGTCATCAAGGAAAACAAAATATTTTATATTCACTAAAACAACATCATAATACTGGAAAAAGAGATTTTAAAGGCATTTATTACACTTACAGGATTCAGAACATCAATAGAGATAAATGATTGTGAATCAACAAATCTACCGCCAATGAGATTGGGAACCCTCTGATATACACCACAGAATGAATTACTATATGGAATAAGGTAAAACCCCCATCGCAGAAAAAGAAAAAAAGGAGGGTGTGGGGACATGAAGAGTACTTCCAGAAGCATTTATAGAAATAGATTTCCCTCTTTTTTCTTTTCAGCAGAGTCACATCTTAGCTTACCGGAGGATTGCGCTGTCTCCAAGATGGCTCGGTGACTGTGAGATAATTGTTTCTTACAGCAGATTTCTGACGTCTCAACGCCTTGAAATTCCTCACTGCAACACAAGCATGCTGTCTTACAACCTAAGTAAGGAGAAACTCTTACACACACACCCCAAATTCATATTGTTGCATTACACACAGCACTTAATTAAGATGTCTCGAAGCAAAGAAGAGATTGGCATAATTTGTTTGTTTTGTTTTTTGTTTTTATATGTAAGATTGGCATAATTTGGTTCATTCAGGTTCTTTAACTAAGACCATATGAAACTGTTTTTTCATGGAAATGAGGTAATCAAAGATAGAAAGATAAAACAAAGCGTGTTCAAGGACATGAAACTTCAAAAAAAAGGCCACACCTGTCGTATTTCCTTGTCGGAGTTTAGCTTTAATATTATAAACATGCTTCGGTGTTGATAAAAGATCCGGATTACTTTGCCTCAGTCTCTTGAGAATTTGGCGAGGTTTTAATCCAGCTTCTGTCATTTCTTTGATTAGAAAAATTTCTCTCTCTGTAAAGCGACGAGCAGAGGGATGGTCTGAGATGTCCTTTATGGGTTCATGATTGTGAGATCCATTTTTAATGGTAAGGACCCACAAGCCATCATCCTTCTTGCCCACAGCTTCAAAAGGACAATTTGTCAGCCGAGTACCGGTTTTTCTTCTGCGGGTACATTCAGCAGATGACTCGTCAACAGATTTCCGCCTGTTCCGATAAACACCTCCTCTGTCACAGCCTAGGACAACCACTCTGTCCCTCTTAGACTGCTTAATGGTAACCACATATCCCTGGGACACAGCAAAGTCCCCAACATGTTGGATTAGTTCTTCACGATCTACAAATGTTCCGGGTGGAGGTGGAAGCATCTGTGGGGGTTCATTCAACTCTGTGGAACTTTGAATGTCCATCTTTAGTAACCATAAAAGAAAACCTGCAGTGTCACCTGAGCATTGTCACCTTCCATCTATCTTCTTCAAATCTTGAAGCAAATGTAAGAGCATCAAGGCACCAGTTAACCTGAAAAATTTGACATAATGCATCAAAAGTACAATAAGAAGCGCCTCATAGAACATCAATGATATCCTCCTCTAGCATTTCACTTTCAGTTGAAACAAAATAGGTCATCCACTATAAAGACTCCCGTCAAATGATTGAACTAAATCAAGTGATAAACGCTTCCCCGTTCAAGATATACACTACTCGAGTGTAAAACCAACGTTTTGTGCTGTTGCAACTTCAGAAGCTAAATTATTGTTACGTAGTGCACCTAACTTAGTGACATGAGCATCAAAGAATGACTGAACAAACATTCCTTCCTATCAGAACAAAAAAGGAAAAGAATCAAATTTGAATGAGACCGTCAATCTTGTCTTCATACACCGAAGACAAAATTCAACATTTGATTTTTTTTCGTCCATTTTCCCTCGTTTTCTCTGAAACCAATCAGACCGAATAGACAGAGCCTTACCGGCGAAGGCGATCGGCCAGAGAAGGAGCGGCACAGTAGGATTGTTGAGGATAGGAATTTGGTCGGTCCGTACGTGTAGGATAGCTATGTGAGCGGAACTCAAGAGACTCATAGTGGAACCTACAGACGGGTTGTTGGTTCAAGAAAGGGGTATCAGCTCCGCCTCTGTTCACAGCCCTCCCGATGAATGCCACGTGTAATAATAAAAATTTGAAGGTCAATTATTTGCCATGCCGTCATTAAGATCTTCCTAATCGTTGACGTTAAACACACAACAGATAAAAAAAAAAAAAAAAATTAGCCTTCTGCACCCTCTCACGCCTAAGTTCGGTTCAGTCATTTTTGGAAACAAAACCTTTGATTTCTGAACAACACAGAAATGCAACAGGCTTGGCTTTTTTCTGAGATGTTTCTGAAGGCTCAAGAGAACATGCTTTGAAGCCGAGGAGAAGCAATTGGAAAACCATTGACCTAGTCATCAACTCGTTGAGTTGGAGTCTGCCATAATTCCATTGTTGAAGCTTAAAGCTTCGACTTTTCAACCCACAGACAGGCAAAGGCTTTGCTTTTCTTCAATGGGCTCTGAAGCCTATTTTGCTTTTATAGAAGGGGTCTTTGGATATCAAGATAAACAAAGGATCTGAAGCATTAGGAGAAGAACTATGAGAAATCAAACTGACTTTAACAACATCGAAGCCCTCTTCATTCTCTACATCTCCACCGGAGAGTTATTTGAGGAAAGGTAAAATCTATGAAGATGAAGTGATAGCCCGCAGTCAAAGCAGTAAATAATTGCTTGAGCTTTATTTGTTTTTTTCTTCTGGGCCTGAAATTTATGGTTGTCTTACCAATGCCTTCTCTTTTTTCTTGTTGCAGAAAAAAAAAGGGTCCCAACGCAAGCAACGAACATGTAGTAAATTATTAAAACGTCAGTTTACAACGTTTTGGGATCAACTTTTATGTGAAAATAAAAGGAAAGTCTCCACAAATTTTGACAAAACGTGATATATATACACGCACGAACTGTCGTAACAAATGTTGTTAAAAAAAGATGAAAATAATAATATTATTTATGAAAATAACTAAACTATTCCAGATGTTGTTGATACTTTATTTTATACTATTACAAAAAATTTTGTTAGTTCTCCTAATGTTTATCGTGAAAGGGGTTTTGATTTTCTTTTAAATTTATAATGTCCAATTATGACTGATTTTTGCTGTTATAAAGATGTATTTTTATCTAAAATTTTATTACGTACTGATTGCAATAAATATATCGTGTATGAGTGCAAAAGTAGTGCGAAGTACCGTGAGTAAAGTTAAAAGAGTGAGAAAGAGAGGTATGAGAATTGAGAATTGCAAACACTATTTTATTGAAAATAAAGTTATCTCTTACGTGGAAGTAAACAAATTGCCTAACCCTGTTAAATATTAGTATGTGTGTATTGATGTTTTGCTCAACACTTTTATTTATTTATTTATATAAACAATTTATGGATGCTTTAATTAATTATTTCACCTCTTGGGGAGTAGGAAATTTTTCAGCATTTTGGAAATTATATAATCTTCTGAAAATTCCTGTCCAACAGACTTTTCCGGCTCCTCCCCTTGGATAAAATTCTTGGTCGTGTCTGCAGTTGACGGTTTATCCATGCAGGATTTCGGCACTGACTGGGTGTATTGTATCATGGCCTAGTACGCGTAGAGACTAGTTGCTACTCAGTTGAGAGTTTGTCTACACTGAGTTATACAAGATGAATCAAACTTCGGTTTATTCTCTTGCATTTGTTTGATAAGAGTTCGACTTCCAAAGAGGCACATTTTTCCTACAAATTCTCTGAGGGACAAGAGTAATCGAAATGAACAGAATGTCAGAACTGGAACAACACTTTAATATGGCTAGGCATAGCCTGCATTCAGATAGATTTCAGAGAAAGAGCTCCTCGGTTCCTTTATTTGGTTACTTCTCTTCAACTATTCCCAGAGACAACAATGGTTTAAAACAACGAAAGAATCAAATCAAATGACAACTAAATATACAATTTATGAACTAAAATGAACACCAAGGAAAGCTACATAAATGTATTATTCAAGATATGCTCGACAACTTACACCATCAAGGAATCCATGTCAGGAGATCTTAATTAGCACATCATCAAGACCATCTTCTGTAGCGGAATGCAAGCAACTCATACAGCTTGCATCAATCGTTTCATGTCCATCCATTTCATCTCCCTTCGTATAAAGCTTCAACTTTTGCCTGCACAACCTCACTTGATCTTCCAATAAACACCTATCGGTCTCGTGTTTCATAAGAAGCCATTGCAAAGATTCTAGTACTTCTTGGTCGTATTGCTGCTTCTGCTCGGACAACCGGCGGTATTGATTGGCTTGCATCTCTATCGAGCACTTCTCACTTTGAAGGCGAAAAATCATGGCCATTGCCTCCTCAGCTGCCGATGCAGCCGCCATTCTTTCCTTCTCAAGCTCTGTATAAGCAGCATTTGCTCTCTGTCTTTCTATCTTCACCAGTTTTCTCAATACCATTACATCAAATTGTTCATCCTCATCATAACATTCTGTTCTGTCATCATCCTCTTCCAAGACGTCCTTTGCTTTAACATCACCATTTGAATCCTCAACCTCTTTGCTTACCAGTAAACCATCCTTACGAAGTGACTTCGATTTGTCCAAGAATTTGAAAGAGCCGCACTCGCAAGGCACATTCCTCGAATCACACACTTCAGCAACACCATTTTTCAAACAAAATCTATTCCTCAGACAAGTTGATTTCCCTTTAAGTTCACACAAGAATTGCAACAAACCTTTTCCATGCCAACCGAGTTGCAAAACCCTCAAGCCGAAACCAAACATAAAAAACAATCCCAAAAAACTGAAAACCTGTGAGAAGCACCCAAACACAAAAAACCCACATCCAAATCCACTGCCCTGTCTCAGATACTTCAAACATGAAGCGCAGTCCATGACCAGAAACCCCAGTAGGTTCTTCAAAATTGTCTTGCCCGACTCAAGAACAGCGCAAACCACCACCAATAAACAAAAACTACAGGGAATTTGCATGTGGGTTCTGTTAGCTTTACACTTTAATATCCTTTCAAGTTCCAATTCAACCTTGGAATGCTCAAACTTAGGGCACAAGCAAGAAAGAACAAAGGAAACTATATGAAACGAGGATTAGAAAGAGGTGCAGTAGAACTCACATTCTCGAATGGTACAGGCAAAAAACATTCCAATAGAGGAAGCACTTGAGAGAGAGAAAGTCTACACAGTATCAATGTAAGCGGAGGAGCATGGCGATAATATTATTTGGAAAGGAAGAGACAGAGGCGAATAAATCAAGATTCTGCGTCGGTTATTCAGAATCAGGCTAAAAATTAATAGCAAAATATACACTTTGATACTTGAGGATCAGATCGTCTACATTTATTTTCCGGTACTTTCTATGGAATAATAAATTTGCAGTGCGATACTGTCGCTATTCAGAGCAAGGATAAGAAATTTGTCCAGGAGGTGCACGTTTCAGGGAGAGTGGAGAGAGAAGAGTCTAGACAATACGATCCTCGCACAACCTATGCCAGTTGAGACGGGTATGTCATTGCTGCCTCGTGAGGGAGTGGTATTTTTGTTATTTATTGGAATATCGCGGGCATTACTACCGTGTGTTCATGCATTGTGATTATTTGTTTATCTCTGAGCAAATGATGTATTTAATTAGAATAAAGAGAGATGCATGTATTTAAAGGCGTGCCCGGTGTCATATGGTGGCATCGGAAAACTCCGGCCCAAGTTGCCAAATTTAAAGTTACAGCATTGTTTTACCAGAATCCATCACAGGCATGATCTTGACCGTTACTTTGGGCAAATATCTTGCTGATCAGATCGTGGGCAGTACTCATTTTATCCTCCCTTTTTTGGTATGTCCCGTTGCGTTTCCATGTTGCTCAACGGGATAGAAATTAAAGCGAATTATAACTAATTAATACCGATCTCATTGAATTAATGAAGAAATAATTAATTATCATATAAGTAACCAGTCAAATTATAATCTTTTTTAATTTTCTATCGGATTTATTGAGAAATTAACATAATAGGTACGGATATTTACTGTTCGAAACTTTATATGTACAAATTAAACAGTACTTTCTAAATTGTATGGTGTATGAGCTCATGGGCTAGAATCTCATATTATATGACATGTCTTAGTCAACATAAGTCTAGACCAAGGTTGCTTTCTTGATCATTTGTCAATTACTATCCTGAAACGTATGGCTAAAGGCATTCAAGCTATCCTGATATTATATTATATTATATTATATCAAATAATATAATATATAATATATAATATTATATTATTCTAGCCCGTGAAACGTACTCATGGGGATAGAATCTCATATTATATCAAATATGTTTTAGTCAACATAAGTCTAGACCAAGGTTTCTTTCTTGATCATTTGTCAAGTACTATCCTGAAACGTATGGCTAAAGGCATTCAAGCTAACTCAGATAAATAATGAATTTAAACATATAATTTGCTGAAGTTCGTTTTCTTGTAAACAAAAGATTTCAGACTTGGATGCCACGGCTATTGGGGTTTATTTAGAACCTGACCTTACACCATTCTCCATACAGATCAACCTCGCTTTCTTTCTCTCCTCACCAGTCAGTCACACAAGCACATATATGCACATGGGTAGACCATCAAACAGAGAAGACGAGTGTACTAGACCATATCAAGATCTTCCACACCTAGGGCAGGGTAACAATATAACTTCAAATTCCAGCTTCGGTATCGTTAACAGCCGGATGCCTATTTTGGCATCCGGTTCCGGCAACTTCTGAAATCCTGACAATCCGTTATTAGAATCTCGGTACCGGATGCCGGAATTCCAGCAGTATACATGGTCTTGATAATAAAAAACTCATCCTGTAATTCAAACACCATTTCACAACAAAATATTCAATCAATCAAGCCCACTGTCCATCCTCCAATTTCAAACAGATTCATAACTTCAAACAAATCCAAATCCTCCAATCAAGCACATCCTCCATAGTTTCACAACCTAATCTATACTATAAAATTCTAAATTAACTAATGAACTATAATAAATGAAACGAACAAATAAATGAAATGAAGAACAACTGACTCTAATAAAAATGAAATTAAAAAAACTAAAAAAATTGTAAATTTGTGAATCTATGATTGTGAGAGTGAAAATGTGAATCTGTGAGAGAAACAACAAATTCATGAATATGTGACTGTGAGAGTGAAAGTGTGAATTTGTGTGTGTGTGTGAGAGAGAGAGAGAGGGAGAGAGGGGCAAAGAGGCCGAGATTGAGAGAAAGACAGAGAGGTTGTTAGCTGAGGCAGCAGCCTTGGCCTTCGATGGTAGAGAGAGTGAGAGACAGCCACCATGCCGTCCAGAAGAGAGTTAAGAGAGAGAGAGAGAGAGAAAGCTGTGTGAGGTGCGATAGAGCTCTGAGCTGCGGCGTGAGAGAAAAAGGGAAAGAGAGGGAGAAGATTCAAGAATGCCGAATGCGTCAGGGGAAGGGAGGTTTTGAAAAAAAACCCTAGAACAAAATGCACAGTTTTGGTCTAGTTCAAAACTGTACGTTTTGTGTTTTATTATTATTATTATTATTTTAAAACCGATATCATAATTTCACTATGTTTCAACGGAATTACCGGTACCAGGTGCGATACCACTATAATGCTATATCGTCTACCGCCTCCGGCTTCGGTTCCTGGCAGTAGACGGTGGGCGGTGGGCAGAACCGGTACCAGAACTGGAATTCCGGCACCGATGGTAGTTTTGCCCAGCCCTATCCACACCAACTAGTTAACTTGATGGCGAGGCAGTCAAGTGATCTAGAGCAAAGCATTAACTTTGGGTTCGCGACCAAGTCATGGGGAACGACACCCAAGAAATGTAATCCCAATACAACGCTGCCTTGGCTTCGCCTCTCGGACACCAGAGATAATGATCATGATATAAAACACAGTACTACTAAGACTAAAACTTTCATCTGTTACCTATCAGGTCCTACGGGGTGTTGGTGGAAATTTATTGATTCGTCAAGCTCGAGGCCATTGCCCTGGTATCCATGGCGATACTCCATAGGGTGCTTCAACTCTATACATGTGGTGAAAGGAGCCGCACCTTCAACATATTTCCTCTGGGATCTAGTCATGAGATTTTTGTATAGTCTCCCGCCATGGGATGTAAGAATTTCATTCCATTGTGCCGTTCTTTCCTCATCGCTTTCAAATCAGCATAATCAAAATGATTTCATGGTGATAGTTTTCACAAGAACTAGTCATCCAGCTTTCTTCTTCCATAAGCTGGTCGAAAGAGTATTTTGAGAGCATGATGAATGGATGAAGCAAGACTCCTCCCTTATTTACTGCAAGTTTCAAAAGAGTAGCAAGGGTATCCTATCCAATTTACTAATGTCATAGGGTTTAAAAGTTTATGCTTTGAGTTTGAAGGGAACTCTTGTAGTGATAGAAGATGTTGATTATCTTCTCAAAATCACTGCTTTGGGTACAAAAAGGCATTCCCTACCGTTTCGTCAAGGCATTTTAGAGAATATTTGCTCGAGTCAAACGGGGAGATCTTACTGACTTTCCTCGTATCTAAAAAATCCATCAATGTTATGGATGATGTAGAGGTTTTCCAGCTTGATGTTGCTAGACTAACATGGATTAAGATGAAGATCCTTGGTGATCAAACATTATTTGTTGGAGAAAACTGTTTTGTGTCTATCTTTGGAAGTGAAGTTGGATGCATGAGCAACTCTCTGCACTTCAATTTCACCCAAAACGAGGACTTTCTTGCGTATCAAATGGGTTTGGAAGAATCACTCTCTTTCGAGAGACCTCCGAGAGTTTTTCTCTCTCTTCCCTTCAGTTTCACTGTTAGCCCTACCCTACCTCGTTTCCCTTTTTCTCCTCATTTTCTCTCCCTTTCTATCCTCTCTTCCCTCGTTTCTCTTAGATCTTCTCATTGGATGTGTTGTTCCCTTTGTTCCTATGGACCATTACGAAGTGGAACTCGATCGGATCATAAACCGCACGCAACAAATGTCTTGGGATGACATCAGCCGACATATTTTGGCTGACCCTAGTAAAGCTGCTCTCAAATCTCGCCATACTTTGATTGGTTGCCTTATTTCGAAATGTATTCAATATAAGTCGGCAGTAGTGGAAGCCATTCGTACTGCGTGGTCTTTTGCATAGGACTTGAAGATCAATGAGGTGGGTCCTAATAAATTCTCGTTTGTTTTTTGTGATCCCGCTCACAAATAACGTATTTTGCAGCAAGCCCCCTGAAATATTCGGGGCTTTCTTTTGTTGCTACGGGAATGGCCTGTTAATGGTGTTCTGGCTGATCTTGATTTTTCTAAAGCCGAATATTGGGTTCAAATCCATGATTTTCCATTAGCATGGCTCTCTTCTGTTAATGCTCGACTGATAGGCAATAAGTTAGGAGAGGTGACATAACTTGATTTGGCAGTGGATTCCGACTTTGATGCTAGTGACTTTATGCGTGTTAAACCCCTCTCTCCATGGTTTGCTTTCAAATATTAGCGCCTCTCTGGGCTATGTTAAAACTGTGGGAAAATTGATCATCTTATCAATTCATGTGAAGCTGAGCATCCTTATCCTTTCCATGAAGATTTGGGTCCAAGTATGAAGGTTAATACGGTTTCTCGTATGTCATCTGCACCTCAACGTGCGTTGCCTACTGCGGGTATGTCAAGGTCTAAGGTTTTTGTCCAGAAGAAACCAAGCTCGTCTAGTAAGATGCTTGCTCTTAGCCAATCTACTTCTAGGGACAAAGGTAAGCAGGCCCTTGTACACTCTCCATCTCCGACTCAAGGTGCTTCAAAATCTGAGGAGGACATTGAGTCGACTCACTGCCCTGGTCCAGTTCTTGCACCTAGAGCTCCTCAATTGGATTCTCTTCTTGTCACATCTCCTGCAAAAGCGTCGTTTGCAGTAAACCCCCCAACACCTTCAAAACCCCAGAAGCACGTGATCTCTTCGGACACCACTTCCGCTCATCTAGAAACTTCAGGGGCTCATATTCCTACCGTTCCATTGCCTGCACGTCTAGCTCCGATGAATGATTTTCGAGACACGTCTCAGCATTTGATGGCAACTTCCATTTTGCCTCCACAGGGGCCCCTTATTCCCATTCAATCTGGTGGGTTGTCCCGACGAGTCCGATGTTTTGGGCCTCATTCGTCTCAAATTTCTCAGATCCAGGAAGTGCCTTCTACTGGGCCTGTAGTGCCTTAATTTCCTCAAACGGCTATCCAGCCCAGTCCAGACACAATACTATCCCCTCCGTTAAGCCATGTCTGCCATAATTTTATTGATTCACATGGTACCAATTTACTTGTTCTTGAGACACAACATGATTCCTCTTCGGATTCCTCTTCCTTTTCGCCCACTTCCAAAGCTCTTTGGTTAGCTGAAGCTGAGAGATGCGAACGTTTATTCCCCCTAGTGGCTTCTACGGGCTGTAATCATAAGCGATTTTTGTCTGATCTCTCTGAGGTTTCTTCCGATGTTTGTCATAAGCGTCCAAAAGTTCAACGTGACTTGGTTTTCCTTGATGAAGATCCCACTCTGGCTGAGCTCAAAAATTGATTGGGGCGTATGGTATTTCGAGGGTGGGGTGGTAATCGCTCCGCCCATATTAGTTCACCAAAGCCCATCATTGTTGTAACCATCGCCAGTCGAACTCTCTGGATTCTCAGAGCAAACAGGCTGGGGAGGTGGGCCTTTCACTGCCCCCACCTTCACCATGACAACAATTTCTTGGAAATGTCGGGGCCTTGCCCGCAGCCCTGCAGTTCGTGCGTTGCGGGTGTTGGTGCAACGTGTTGACCCTGTTTTGATTTTTGTCATGGAAACCAAGATTACAGAAGAGGCCTTTGCTCGAACTGTTAGACGTCTTGGATTTCATTACTTTTTGTATGTTCCCCTGTAGGCCTTCGGGGGGAATTGGGTTGCTTTGGCAGTCAAATGTTCAGTTTGATATTATTCATCTATCTTCGAATATTATTGGTATTTTATTTCATCATGGGGGCCATATTAATGATTTCTCTATCATTTTTGTCTACGGGCCCACGAGAAGGCAGGATAAATTGTCTTTTTGGTCCTAGCTTTCGCAGCTTGTCTTTCAGGGCTCTGGGTCCTGGCTTTGTATTGGCGACTTCAACGAAATCATCTTAGCCTAGGAAAAAAGAGGAGATCGATCTTTTCGATCTTCTCCATCTTAGGGTTTTCTACACTTTATGGATTATCATGGGGCAGTGGATCTTACTTTTTCGGGTTATCGCTTTACTTGGGATAATGGGAGTACAAGGGATGCCCATATTAAAGAAAGGCTTGATCGGGGGGTCAGTAGTATGTAATGACGATTGACTTTCCCTAATGCTACGACTACTCATTGTTCGATCTCGCCTTCTGATCATAAACCTATTATTTTGCAGTTATGGGGTACAAAGGCTTCATTGCCGCGTCAATTTAAATTTGAGAAATTCTGGCTTCGCGACCATTCTTTTTATGCAGTTGTGGAACCCGAATGGAACACCCCAGTTTCTGGTAATACGGGTTTTAAGGTTTATCAAAAACTAAAGGCTACGAAGAAAGCATTGCAAGCATGGACCAAGTCTTGTTTTGGTCACATTCAGACCAATATTCAGCATCTTACTCGTGTCATTTCTTCCTATCAAGATCTGCCTCCCACAACAGAAACCCTTCAGACAGTGCAGTCCCTCAATTTAGCGTTGGATGAGCAACTTCATAGGGAAGAAATATTTCGTAAACAAAAGTCTCGGGTGGATTGGTTGGTCTCCTATGACTTGAACACGCCGTATTTTCATGCCTCTACCATCGCTCGCCATTACAGAAATCAAATTTTTAGATTGAAAGATGAGGACAGGCATTGATTGTCGGGCCGTCAATTGATTGGTTACTCTTTGTTGCAGTTCTTTCAGAATCTTTATTTCACCTCCTTTCCAACGTTTCCTGCAGATCTTGAAGGCTTGATTCAGCCGAGTGTTTCAGCGGAGGAAAATGATGTGTTATGTGCTACCTCTTCATAGAATGAGATCTTTGTTGCTCTACGCCAAATGAATCCTAACAAAGCCCTAGGTCCCGATGGTATGACTTCTCTCTCTTTTCACTTCCTGTTGGGGTATTGTTGGTCTCGATATTGTGGATTTGGTTCAAAGCTTTTTTTACCTCTAGTGTTATGCCTTCGACCATTACCAAACTAATTTGGTTTTAATTCCTAAATCTGACACACCGTTGAAAGCAAACTCCTCTGTAACCATGATCCTGCATTTGTATGGAACAGAGGAGAAAATTTGTTTACATGTGAACTCAAATATATCTATGATAGCTTATTTGTTTATTTGAAGGCTCAGTTAATGTCCAAGGAACCCAATACATCGATATAAGCCATAGGGAGATACCATTTAATGATCTGCCTGATCAGCTAAAGCAACACAACGATCCTGCACAATATGCCAGGCTCATTCTTCGAACAAGGGTCTGTTTCGTCTTGTTGTTATAATTAACGGAGAAATTACATGCTCCGATATCGCTAGAAGTGAGACCAGGGAATCGGCTTGTTTTGGGTATTAGTGGCTGTTTCAAGGGGAGTCTGTCTATTCTAGGATATGAACAAGTGCAAATTACATGTTACTGATGGTGATCGCGATGGGCCCTCTTGAGTAAAACCATCTACATTCTACTGTATTTGGTGGTCTGGATGGCTGTAGGATAATGCCCCAGTTTTCTTCTTCTGGATGTAGTAAAAAAGCTTTATGAAACACAAGATTCAAAAATTTATTCAGAAGAATACGAAAGGGGGTCGGGATTCAGTCCAGACCCATGGTCTGGATTGAATCCCGACCACATCGGACGGCTCACGTGCGTTCTTTTAGTTTTAGTGGTCGGACCAATACATTTAGTGGTCCGACCACTATGTTCCGACCACTAAAATTAAACTCGTCGGGAGAGCCGTCCGATGTGGTCGGTATTCAATCCAGACCGTAAGTCTGGACAAGTCTGGACCTGTACGGACCGGCTGAAACCTCACATCCGCCACTTTGTATCCCCTTATCAGCTTGCATTTATTCCTGGTAGTCATATCCAAGATAATTACCTAGTCGCAGTAGAGTTGTTTCATAGTATGAAACATAAAACTGGTGGGTCGGACTGGATGGCGATCAAAAGTGATATGGCTAATGCCTACGACAGCGTTGAATGGTCTTTTCTTTTGACAGTGCTTATGTTGTTGGGTTTTGCCCCTCAATGGGTGCACTGGATCGATCAAAATTCCTTCCAACTGCTCAGTTTTCCATTATTTTTTAAAACAGCCCCTTTGGTCATTTTGCCCCTTCTTGAGGATTACGCCAAGGCGATCCCATGTCACATTTTTTTATTTATGCTAGTGTCGGAGGTATTTTCAATGCGCCTTCAACGGGCTGAAATGAATCAGTTGATTCGGGGCCTTAAAATTAATTTGAATGCCCTTTCCACTACCCATTTAGATTTTGTGGATGATGTTTTATTTTTCTCCTATGCCACAACACATGATGCTTTGCAGTTTAATCAGTGCCTATCTACCTACATGTCTTGGTCTGGTCAACTTCTGAACCGCCAAAAATCTGCTGTCTATTTTAGTAAAAATATTTTCGAGCAGCTAGCAATGGGTATTGCTGATATTTTGCAGCTTCAACGTATGTCTGCAAAAATGAGACATCTTGGATTGCCTTTAATCTTTCTGCGTGCCAAATCCAAAGCTCTTGATGATTTTAAAGATAGAATTTTACAACGTATTTTTAGTTGGAAAGCGAAGTTGTTGTCCCAAGCAGCTATCCCTTATATCAACTATAGCCATTTCTATGCCATCATATTTCATGAGCTCCCTCTTGCTGCCCTTGGGCTCGTGCACCTCTATTAATCAGCATTTAAAGAATTTTTGGTGGGGCTTCTCTTCTGCACAGTCTCATCATGTCTCCTTAAAGTCTTGGCAGTCCATGTGTTTTACCTAAGGCTATGGGTGGGTTGGGCATTCACTCTTTATCAAATATGAACATAGCTCTTCTAGACATACAAGGATGGGCGGTGTTGTCTAATGCGGCCTCTCTTTGGGTGCAATTATGCAAGGCGAAATATCTGTGTGGTTCCCCTTTTTGGCTGCATCAACAACCCAGGGTCGCCTCTTGTGCTTGGAGGGGGTATTGTGAACCCGAAAAATTCGCAATGGTGAGTCTACTGATGTGTGGCAGGACCCTTGGGTCTTGGGTATGCCTCATTTTAAGCCTTGTCCTTGTTTGGCTATTTTGGAGGAATGGCGTAATGAGAAGGTGAGTTCTCTTATTTCTTCTAATTCACATCAATGAGATAAGATGTTTCTCCACCAACGTTTTGATGAGGAAACTTTTAGGTGTATTCAGTAAATTCCTCTTCATTTCCAAGGTGGTCTTGATAGGTGGGTTTGGACCCTTGGATCATCTGGCCAATATTCTCCCAAATCTATGTATCGCTTCTTACTTCCTCCATTTGATGAGGATGCTAGTCCTCTTAGTATGCAAAAATGAAAGCTTCTTTGGAAATTGAAAATCCATGCGAGGCTCAAACTCTTTTTATGGAAAATTGCATGGAATATTCTTCCCACCAGATCTCGGATTGATTTGGCTATTTACCAGGAGGTACACTCATCCAGTTTATGTCCTTTGTGTGGCTCTCAATTTGAGACTGTACAACATTTATTTTTAGAATTTCATGTGAGTACCCGTCTCTGGCACACTAGCCCTTGGCATTTACCCATTTCTAGCTTTGCGGCCTTCCCTATGGTGTATTGGATCTCAGTTATTTTGGATCCTATTTCTATTGGTATTCCTATGGAGGATAAGCATTATTTTCAACTGTTTGCTACTAATGCTCTTGATATGGTGTGGTTTGAACGTACTCGCGTTGTTCATGGCGCTTCCAGTAGTGGACTGTCAGATCTTTTTGTTCGACATTCTTGTCTTACCCTCCAACATGTTGCTGCCTGTAGGGGTGATCAGAACCGGACCATAAAACCGGACCGGTCCGGTTTTGCGGTCTTCAAAAATTAAATCTGGTCTGGACCAGATTTCATAAACCGATAATACGGTCCGGGCTGGTTCTACATTTTTAAGAATGCGGTCCGGACTGGACCGGACCGCATTTCAATTTTTTTAAAAAACTTAAAAATATATACGCATAACTCCGTAAGTCTACTGCGCAGTAATTTTTTTTAATTTTTTTCATTTAAAAATAAATCCGGATCGGACCACTTAAGCGGTCCAGACCGGACCACATTTTAGAAGACCGGACCGAACTGGACCACTTAATTTAAGAGAACCGAAAATGCGGTCCGAAAACCGGACCGCATTTCCGGTTTTCAGCCCTAGCTGCCTGGTCCAATCAGCTCTTATGGAGATCTAGGTGAATGTTGATGTCGCGATGCGCCCGTTGTTTGCAATGGTAGCCTGTGTGTGCCGTGATCATCATGGGAAGATTCATTTTGCTGCTGCCAAAAAGCTTTGTTGTGTTGATTCTACTATGGGGGAAGAAGATGAGGTGTTGTGGTTTGGTGTTTCAATCGCAGACCAGTTCTCTTGGCCGGATGTTATTTTTGAAGGAGACTCTTCAGTGGTGATGACAGTTGTGGATAGGTCGATTTCAGATTGCCCGTGGCGTATCGAAGCAGTTGTTGCGTTGATTAAGTCCTCCTTTGCTGTGCACCCTTTCTTCAAATGCTCTTTCTCTCCTAGGTGTGCTAATGTTGCTACACATAGTCTTGCCCAATGGGCTGCTTCCTCCCAGCGGGAGGGATGCTTCCCCGAATTTTGTGGGCATAGTGATAGGCTGCCTTGGGTTTATGAGGGATTTGATCCCCTTAGTTGTATTGCGCTTTATTGTTTGTAATCTCTGTTTTGGTTTCGTAATAATGTGGTACTACCTTAAAAAAAAATTCACCCACAACGCAATAGATGGTTGGTGGCTTTATGACATGGAAACGTGAGACATCTCTCCAGGTTGGAGTGAAGAAAATTGTAAGATAAAATCTCCAATTTAGGATGTTCCGGCAAATAATGGATGACTTGTTTGCTTGTTTTCATGTTTTCTTCGCGCAATTAGAAAAAAAAAATATTTTTCGAAGACCTTTTGTTACAAGTGGGAGGTTAGAAAAATATAAAAAGAGATTGGGATTGATCTTGAACGGTTGTCAAAGTTTCTCTCTTTACCTGACTCTCTCGTCCTTTCTTTCTATTTATTTTTATTCTGTATGTTTTTTTATCAACACAAACTTATACATGATTGGATAAAGGAAAACATCACTTTTTTTGCCCTCGAAATGATGAGCCAAGTATTAATTTGAGCCCTTAAGCTTTCAAGTTCGTCTTATCGAATTTTATCATAAGATTCAACAGTTAATATTGTGACATGTAATTTATTTTTTACGTGTTTCAACTCTAAACTTTTATTAGAGAGGGAACATTAATATATTTTGGTAGTTTTGAGACTAACACTACAAGAAAAGACCGAGTTGACTCAGACATGGCTGACCTCTCCTCCACCTCCAAAACTACTCCAAACCAACACCAAACATTACAAATTGTAGCATAAACAATCCTACAACATTAGGCAATCCATATCAATACAAAGATCGGCCATCAAACAACTATGGTTGTTGAAAATCTAATATGCCGGTGTAAAATGAAATTTAAATGGCTTATGATCGTTCTTAAAATTTGTCCACACCGTTCGAACTGACCGTTCATGCCATGCAGACGTTGTCATTTTCCACCTGGACCAATCAAATTCGTAAGCATTAAATTGCAAATCGTGGACGGTTACGTAAAATCTTCTCAAAATGATGGCGTTCGGAAAGGATGAGTTAGTGCGGATGTGCAAAGGTTTGGAACGTGGAATACCACCATTAGTTGAAATTTTTGCCACAAGCGTCTGGATGAGATGCAACCATCTAGACTCGTGCAACTGTTCACAACGATCATCTGACATAGACGCGTATCAATCACGTGCGAACATTCACAGGCATTCAGACGTTTATTTCAGACCATGCAAATGAGATTGTACCTTTTGTGACGATCTGGCCTGCGTGACTGATGGGTGACAACAATGTTTTTTCACCCAAACTACGTGCGCATAACTTCTTGTAATGTTCGGACGGGTTCACAAATGCTGATGAATGTTTTTAGTCACAAACATGTGACATTTTGCCTTTTCATCAACCCTGAATACTGTGTATTATATATATATATATATCCTCTCTCTCTTATCAATATTTGCCAACTGATTTATTTGAAATTTTCTTTATATATATATATATATATATATATATATCATAGTGATATTAGTTCCTTCACGAGCTGATGAAGGAAGAACACGAACTACTTGAAATATTGGTGATTCTATAGAATACATATATAAAATTGTAACAATTCAAGAAAATATTTGTTGTATTTGTGTTTTGACTTCAAAAGAACTAGTTAAAGTTATTCTTGAAGCTTCTTGTATCGTTATAAAGATTAGTTCAACCTAGTAAGATCCTAATATGAGACTTGCTCATTTTTCATTCATTCTCTTCTCCCAATCTAAGTAAACTTTAGTGTATCAAAGAAAATTAATTTCGTCAAGGAATGAAAATTAATTAGGAGTAGGTTTCGTATCTAGTAGCAAAGTACTAAGATGTCTATATATATATATATATATATATATATATATATATATATATATACCTCTTAGCTTTTTTTTCCTTAGCATATATACCTCTTAGCTGTTACACTTTTTGCAGGGCGTTAATTGTTGACAGTTGCAAACTTCCACCAACAAGCTAGAAGCAGGGAAAAAGTGAGAGGGCCAGTTGGAACTAGGATTTGCATGGGCATGCACTATATTTTCTCCCATCGTCCATAACTGCAAACAAATTAAGATTATTATTGAGGACAGATTCTCTCCTATAGGTACGGATCTGAATTCATCCAATTGGATGGAGAATGCTTAGTATTTTTTCTCAGTTCTTCTCAGGTTCTTTAGGAAGAATATGACGATCCATAATTTATTTTAGAAGTAGATGCTAAATACTCAGAGATTTTGAGCCGTTAGATTCTTTACAAGAAGAACTTGGAAAGAACCCAAAAAGAATTTTTAGCATTTCTCAATTGGATGGATCAGATTCTGTTGCACAAATTGTGTGGCCAACAAAAGTCCACGTCATTTAGTTAAGGGTGCTAGCTTGGCTCGGATTGGGCTTCCTTCTTTTTATTTTGCTCAATCCTAGTGGTTGCACTTCTATAACTAACATGAGTCTGGTCCTGTGAGTCCTACAGTGAAAATCTCTTTTTACGCCCATTTATTCCCTAAATCCTCTAATTTTAAGGAACACCCTAAAATCTAATTCCAAAAATTTCAAGAACAATCTCTCTGCATCTTACCAACCCACTCTCTCTAATCGAAACCCTAGTCGAGAATTTCATGAAGCATCTCTCCGCTTCTTACAAACCTGCACCTTCTAAACCCTAGCTTCGAAAAAGGCGAATCCACTCATCCACTCCTCTAATCTCCTTCGTAGCCCTAAATTCACATCTTTGGTCGTACTCGTTATCTCCCCCTCGTGGCTCGTCGTAAAATCATATCAAACCAGAGAGTTATTTTCTCTTTTGATGTGTTTATACGTTTCCATTTTTCTATTGTCACTTGACACTACTTTCCATCTTAATAACAAATGTGGAGAGAGGGTTTCTAAAATTTTTACAATTAGATTTTACAATTTCTAAAAATTTGATTTTTTCCATAGATATGAAGTGTACCATGATGTTTCGCCTAATTTATTCTAGTATAGTAACATAGGTAATTGATGATTGGTTCTATACACAAGATTCTCCTAATTTTTGAGGGAAAAGTTACAAAAAATGCATGTATATTTTGTCTTATTTATTAAAGAGAGAGTGAGTTTGTTACTTATAAGTGGTCTGGTCCGGTCCAGTCAAATGCGATCCGATCTAGACCACTTAAGTTGTGAGTCCTAGTTTCAGGATTAAGGCAACCCAAGAGGGGGGGTGAATTGATTTTCTAAAACTTTTCGGTATTAACCTCCCAAAATTGTGTTTGCAAAATAAATACTAATTTAGCACAAGTATAATGATATAACAAGTATGTAAGTGCTAAAGGTAAAGAGTAGGGATAGAGAAAGCAAATACAGTATTTTTAGGTGGTTCGGCAAACCCGCCTACATCCACCCCTCAAGCTCCTTCACCGAGCCTTGAGGTTTTCCACTATCTTCCAATAGCTTTTACACACTAGCTTCCAGGTGCTAGTGAACCGTACAAGTGTTTTCTCCCGGGCTCAACACTCAAACCCACCCAAGTAGTTTTTCTGGCTCACCACTCACAACCTCACCAAGCTTGAGATATACACTCTCAAAGCTTCTTCTTTAGTGAACAACTTCACTAAAGGAAACACCAATGTTGGATAGGTAGATGGAAGAACAAAAACTCTCTTGATAGAGTAGATATGAAAATGGAAGCTCTATCTCTTTATTCACACAAAGACAAGGATATGAAAGTGTGTGTTTGTGTGAATGCTATGAGAAATATAGAATACGAAGGTTTAGAATATTTCTCAAGTAGTAGAAATGATATGTGGTCGCTGGGTTATCATTTTAGACGAAATGAAGGTGTATTTATAGGCCACATATGAAAACTAGCCGTTGGGAGTTTTTGCTAAAACGAGCCGGTCGACCGCTTCAAGTTACCGTTACTCCAACGGTCATATTGTCAGAAGCTTCAACGACTCTTTTGTCAAAACCAACCGGTTGACCTCTACATGAGGCGGTCGAAGTACCGGTCGACCGCTTGAACAGCCGGTCGACCTCCTCAACTTAAGCATGATCCGGTTCTTTAAAAAACAAGGTTTTTTACCACTTTTAAACATCAAATTTTGAAGACATACTTCCCATAAGTATATGAAAGGTTTGAGAATATATTTGAGGTGTTTTGAAACCTTTAAAAACATTATAATCTTTCAAACAAAAGGTAAAATTGTTTATGCACGTTTTGAAAGATATGCAAGTGCGTGATTCAAATCCTTGTCAAATGTGAAATAAAGAGTTACAATGATTATACCCTAAGGTCTTGAATCTTCACTTTAAGCTCCTTGCATCTTCTCGTTCTTCTTTCTTCAAGGTTTGGCTCTTTTCGTCAAGTTTCTTTGTCTTTGAAGATGTCAATTTTGTAAATTCATCCATTTATTGGAATCATCAAAATCTCGATTGTGCACAAAAGCCAACATAAGTTGTCCGGACCGGTTTCATTTTTTTAAAAAAATTTATGTTAATTTTGAAGGGGAATGACATATAAAAATGTAGAGTTTTAGTTTAGGTTAAAACTAAACTTTTTAAGTTTGTAATTTGCATTAAAAAATATAAAAAATTATTTTTTATTTATATTAATAAATCTGGTCCGGACCGTTTTGTCAAAAGGTATGGACCGGACCGGATCGGATAACCTATCCAGTCTGGACCAGACAAGATTTTAATAAGCAAGAATGGACCGGACAGCAAATCAGGTCCGGTTTTGTTCAGCCTTAGGAAATACCGGAAATTTCCGGTTCCGGTATAATTTTTTAAAATTTCAAAATTTTTTGTAATTTTAATTTAGAGTTTTTCTCTTTCAATTTGGATTATTTGATGAAAGTTTAGTTGTTTACTTATTTGTATGATTAATTATTTTTTTAGTAATTTTTTTATAATTTTAATTTAGAGTTTATTTTGACAATGTTTATTTTGTTTTGGAATTTAGTTGTTTAGTTGTAATTTTAATTTGGAGTTATTTGACCCACAAAGTACAACTAAAAAAATATCATTTTTGGGTCAATGGACCCAAATTAAATCTATATTTTTAAGCCCATATAATAAATAGAAATTTTCGATTCCGATGCCAAATTGGAATCAGGTTCGTCTATTCCGGTGCCCACTCATATCTGGTGCTAGCAGTTTCCGCGTCCTTTCGAGCACCTCGATAGTCTATATACGTCGGGTAGCTATTTTATTAATTTAGAAAAAGTTGTCACGTGGTGGCACTGTTTGTTTGCTCCTTGGAGGATTGGACAGCCCATGTAAAGCAAAGTCCTAAACCAATAAACGAGCCCAATATTCTTCTCATAAACCATCAGCTTTCTGAGCTATTTGGGCCTCATTTCTCGAGGTTGTTCGGGTCCCAGCAGAATAACAGATTGTGATCGAACATTGTAATTTGTCTGTGCCTATAAGAAGCTAGGAACAGAAAGTGTCAACTGCATAATTCTACTTTTTCGGATAATTTCCGTTGGCCCAAGTGTACTGCATGTTTGGTCCAAGGGCCCAAATGTCTATCGCATGAAACCTGGCCTGTTCCCTTTTCTGGGCTTTCAGCAATCAGCAGGATAACACGTCTAATAGCAAATAGGATTTTAGCTCAGAAAAAAAAACAAAAACAAATAACTGCTGTGAGAAAACGAACATATCAGTGGGTATAGTCTAATATGACCGATTCGTCTTCCTCTAGACCGGATATAGATTGCTAGACTATCTTTTTGAATAATAACTTCTTCTTTTTTTTAGAATTTAGAAAGTTTAAAGAATGTAAATTTGACCGAAAAAAACAGCCTTTGTAGGTAGCCGAGTGGAAGAGAAGGGAGTTTAGGAGTGAAATGGGTACGGTTTTTGGAGCATCATATTTCTGATTCAGAGGGGGAAAGGAAAAGGAACCATGGCATGCAGAAACGAATAAGAGCGCGCTGTGCATGAACGCAGAACCTATTCTTTTATAGTTTTTCCCTTGGAAGGGGCATATTTTGCTTTGTTCTAGAGAAGTCAAACAAAAAAAACTTGGTACAAAATATAGATTGGAAGTGAATGGTTTAGAGTTGCAGCTTCCAATCTGAACAAGGCGACCTGGAGCGAGGACCAAAATGAAGGAGTTTCCAGGTCTTTTAATCGATGGGCTTGGAAATAATAGCACCAAGATTGCTAACTATTGGCCTATCATAAACATTAAAAAAAACCTTGAAATACTAACCCTATCTAACTAGTTTAAAAAATAGATTTTAGGAGACATTATATTGCCTTTTAAGGTTCCATAACATGAGCTTATATGTTTGGTTTAGCATATAAAATACAGCTCGTTTTATAGACATTCATCTTGATATAATTCTATCATTTCTAGTGTGGTCCAATCTATCGATTCTTTAGTAGGTTAACATTAAGTACGTAACCCTAGGTTGTATTCAACCTAACATCATTACAGTAAGTTTATAATATTATACAAGTTGACGTGTTAAAGCTGTCATTTACTATATTATACATCATTTTATAAGCATTCATCTTGAAATGATTCTGTCACCTCTCTTTTCTGTGGTCTCATTCTCTCCTTTTAAAAAAGATTAGATATGACTGGCTATCATGTATACTAAACTATACGATCAACCTCTGGCATATATATTTATATTTTTCTATACAAAGCTAGGTTTTGACAATTACTAGACAAAACATCAAGGTTCCCCATATTGGGGATCACAGATCGTGCCAAAGTTATTCGGTCTTCTAGGCTAAAATGTTAGTTAATGTACAGTATTCGTTGGTTAGCATTATGTCTTGACATAACTTTTACCATTTCGTTTTCCCTAAAAAGATTATATATATAAAAAAACAGCTCCAACGATTTCTTGGTAGTTTAAATTATATTGGTGAATTTTATAAAAAAATTAAGAAAATATGTCAACCATTATTTAATCGCTTAAAGAAAAAACCTTCTCCACTGACAACCAAAACAATTGTTGAGAATTATTAGACAAAATATTGAAGATTCTTCAGTTTTGAGTCTATAAAGGTGCTTAATTAATATAATATATTATTTATTTTCTCAGAATAAAGGTGTTATGTAATGTATTACCTCTAAATTTATGAGGGATTATGTTCTTGATCGTTTTTACTCATGTTTGTCTCTTAAAGAAATAGAAAAGGGCACACAAGTAGTCATCATAAATCATCCAATTCGAGCCTCTAATTATATATATGCTCAAATTACTCTCAGAAAACTAGGGCTTCCTCAACAAATCTTAGAAGATTCATTTATTTGGGGCTCAAGGTGTCATCGCTAGCTATTAAATACCCTTTTGTAACCAGCAAGTGTTCGGGCAATCAACCAAAACCAATAAGTGTTTTGGTTGATGTACTAACTTGTTAAATCAATATATAATTTTATATATCTTTGCAAAGAGGAGCAAGCTGCTAGCTTGGGACCAGTAAGTGTTTAAGCAATCAATCAAAACCAAGGTACGTGACTCGAGAAAAATCAACTTATAAATTAGATCCAGTTAAAGCCTCCAAATTAAAGCTGTGGTCCACGGAACTTTTTTTTTGTCAAAAAATAAACTTAAGATTTCTGTATGTTATATTTAACTAAAAAGCTTAAGCAGACCATTACTATCTGCAAAATTGCTCACATTAAACTTCTTAAATGCTCTGAGGCGCAACGACATTGCGTTCAAATTCCCCAATCGAGATGGTATACTTCTTCACGTATAGCTAGCTACGATCTGCCCAATATTTCACCAAATAAACACTTCAGGATCTCTTTCAGTTTCAGACATGTATTTCTGACCACATCGAGTTCGTTAACGACTCAACATCATCGTATTTTACCTCAATTTTCGTGAAGTTTCCACTAGTGAGAAAAACCCCTTCATTAGATATAATAAACCCAGATACATAGAAACTGAAAACCGCGTTAATTTTTTTAAAGAATAATCCAATATTTCACCCTGAAAATTAGATTAGGAATTAATCTGATTAATTTCTTTCTTCTTTCGCTACGTTCTTCAATACCTCGATTGAGGGAAATGAGGAAGTAAAAACGTCTGATCGCTTTGTGCAAGTCTAAAGGTCCAAAGAAACGAGTGGACTCATTTTGCACCACATGAAAAAAGGATGAACTGTAGGGTTCCAAAGTGAAGCAACTAGTAGCCTTTACACCTCACACTTGTCCCTAAACAATGGAGTTCTGAAGATCGGAGCGCCATTGAGCCAATGATTATCCACATCCCACATTTTCAAATGTGAATTAGTACTCCCAAGTGCAAACTCATGTGTTCGATCGATCGACACTATAAAAGTGGCAAATTAATGTTTCTCCATTTCGTTGACACCCACGTTCTTTTACTTTTCTCCCATTTACTTGGCAAACGATTGGGCCGTTCATATTCGACATCCTTGTAGTCCAATGTGGGAGAGGCAACTAAAGTTAATCAAGATAAAAAAGAAGTCTGAAAGAAACACATTAATATAATTTTGAATGAAGAAACCGGATATTTTAGTAGATTCGAAATAATCTCTATATGAACTCATTCAAAAAGGAAAAGTGAGAAACAATCTCCTGTCAGGGACACAAGAATACAAAACCCACTTTGACTTGTTCATGGTGCTCGCTGGATTCTATCATATCCTTTGTTTTCTATTCGATTGAGTATATATATAGTACCCAACGTACGTTGGAATCTATACCCAGCAAGTTGCAACATATGTTCTCTGGGACAAATTCACCAGCTGGAGTGAGCCTAAGATTATGTCTCCAAGATTTCGAATTACTAATAAAAGAACTGTTCAATCGGAGACAATGAAGAGATACGATCAACGTGAAATAGGGCCGCTTGTTTCCAGCTGGAAAAAATGGCCGATCACCATCCATATAGATAGCTTAGATATTACTTAAATTAACTGCATTGAACCGAGTACAATATATGGATTTGATCGGATCCAGTCTCAGAATGAACATCGACCTAGTCATCATGGACGCGAGGCTTGAAAATAAGCATCAAAACAAACGCTAAGAATTGCCATCATGAACAAGACGATTTCAAATTTTAAAGTAATGAAGCCATGCACCTTGAAGAAATTGAATATTAGTACATAGGTTCCATAATGTTGTGTTATAGGCCGTATGATTTCATATACTATTATATATTATTTTAAGCGTCTATCTTAATATAATTCTCTTCTCTTTCTAGTGTGGTCCATTCTCTCGATTTTATAATTTGAAGTTAAAAGTTTCATTTAATGTGTTTTCATAAGTATTCACTCTGACATTATTGAAGTAAATTTATAGGATTCCACAAATCGAGATTAAAGATGTCATTTAATTATATCATCTATCCTAAAGTGATTCTATCAACTCTTTTTTTTTATTGTATAGATTTCATCTAATATATTATATCTCATTTTATAAACGTTCATCTTATCATGATTCTGTCACCTCCCTTTGTCTATGGTTCACTCCTTTTTTTCTTCTTCTCTTCTCGAGATTAAATATATTATATTGTATATTATATCTTTAACCATTAGCATTCATCTCGACATGATTCTATCACCTACCCCTATCTCTCTATCTAAGAAAAGAAAATAGATAGTTAGCTGTCATGTAACAAATAGTATGGAACTTTAAAGTATTTGATATATCTTCAACAATTAAACAAGATCGTAAGATTTATTCAACAAAACCATAAATAGTTTCCCAATTTAGTGCATCATAAAGTATTAGTGAGATATCATATGTTCTTTCAGTTTAAAGGTGTTAATCAAACATGTCACGATCTCATATTACAAGTATTTATCTCGACACGATTCTACCGTCTCTATTTTGAGGTATATTATTTTTTAATATGTTAAACTTTAACAATTTTACAAAATGCCTAAACAAACTAATAGTTGAGAATCATTGAAATAAATGTTAAATCTTTGTTTCAGACATCAAGGCATCATTCATTTATTATCATTATTTTTTATGTTAGATGTGTTGTTCTACGTGTTCTCTCTCAATTTTTAACCGTTCATCTTGACATGATTCTGTCACTTATCTTTCTTGTGATCTAATATCTTATATCTTATTTCTCCTTTTCAGAGAATATAACATGAACTCTAGCCCGCTCAAATGGTCTAATCTAAAATTTAAGAATTGGTCATACAAACCTTTAAGATTCCTTCATTAATTTGGGGCTCAAGTTGTCATTTATATCCAACTAGTTTTTCCATAAGTCTCACGCCATGCTTCTTGATGTCTCCAACTCTTGTGATGAACCCAACCAAAGGGTGAGTACTCCAGGAAAATCAAAAGAGTAGAGTGGTCCCCAAGACAAAAGGTAAACAACGTATCAAAACATTACATCCTTCAATTAACTTACAAGCTTATTATAGAGCACTGCTCTCCCTAAAATTGCTCGCATTAAACTCCTTAAATCCAATGAAGACGCGCACCAAGACTGCCTCCAACTCATTCGTAAGAGTTTAGACATGAAAAAAAAAACAACTTTCCTTCGCGGTGATCCTTCTAAAGCCCAATGATCATCAGCACAACTTGCTAATCTTTCAAGTTTAGATTGTTGGAATCAAGTTCAGGCATCAAAAGTTAAGATGACTCATCTCTTAACTTCTTTATGGGTGTAAAATTTCGAAAAAAAACTCATCTCCACATTAAACGCCAACCTTCATGACCGACATCTTCTAAACGTGGCCAGGATATCATTTTTTGACCTCCAAATTGCACAAGTTATGCATCTTCAGATAGCTAGCCTAGATTTCTTGAGAGTTCATTCATTGTTTAATATTATAGTGCAAGAAATGAGAAGAATAACAACCATAGTACTTGAGTGGCCAAGACAGAGAGATCGAGATTCGAGGGACAAACCTCCGGGTTGTGGCCGGGTACCAATGGGAGAGAGAGAGAGGGGGGTAAGAGTAAATAAATAAATAGAGAGAGAGGGGTAAGAGTAAATAAATAAATAGATAAAAAAGATAACACCTTCGCCAGATAAAAGTGTCCTCAATCGGCACGTATGTACGGTAGCCCACCGACTTTACTATTTTTTTTTCTAGGCAATTTGGGGAAGACAACCATGTGGCATCAAGTGTAAGACAAATAAATAAACTTATAACAGTCAATTCACACATCCTTCAAACGTGCATATTTTTTGAAGGAGGAGTGACAACTTGTAAGTCTACAAGTTTGCCAATACTTAGCCGGTGTGAGACTTTCTTTTCTAGGCAATTTGGGGAAGCGGGAACGGGAGAAGACAATCACGTGGCTTCAAGCGTAAGACAAACCAACAAACTTACAGCGGTCAACCCACACATCCTTCAAAAGGACTTATCCTTTGAGGGAGGAGTGTCAACTTATAAGTTTATAAGTTTTCTAATACTTAGCCGGTGTGAGACTTTCTTTTTTTAGAAAACTTAAGAAAGCGGGAAACAGGAGAAGAAGACAAGCAAGAATCATGTTGAATGATTAAAGAGTTTAAGACCACATGAATCACTTCATTTATTTTTCCTTTTTGTTAGAACGTCGCAGAAAGATGACGGGTCCATTACCATATAGACAACCAGTAGAAAAATTAAGTCCACGGCTGGGTGGAGAATCCTCTTCCCATATTTTTAAAGAAACACTAATTAATATTTTAAAAAGATTAATTATTTATAAAAAAACATCCAAAGGTTTCCAAGAGCAAAAAGGAAAGACAGAAGAGTGCAGCCGAAGATGGAGATCACAATTAATTCGACAAAGCCAAAGGAAATAGATAAGAGTACCCAAAAATAAATAATTATGAAAATGACAATTTTACAAACCCATCTCAAGTTGTTGTCTCTCACAAGCAATTGGTTGGAAATCTAGGGTTTGTTATCATGCATGCTTGTACTTTCTCTCTCATATTCTACGTTGAAAATTCTTTATCCTTGAAAGAAAAAAAAATGTTAAGAATAATAAGACGAAATTAAATATTAATATGAGAGAGATGAAAAAAAAGGATTGAAAAATATACCAGTTGAGATATTGATCAAAATGTTGACCAGCATAATGCAAAAAATATATATATCAACAGCTCTATTTTCTAATTAATGGAAAAGGATGGGTAACTTCAACAATCAAATTAAATGATAGGATATTACTTTTACATGAAATTAAAGGGTGTTGTTTGGACGGGCACTTTGTAAGTTTACGTACTATTGTTAAAGTGATAGAATCATGGGAAAGCCTAAGAAAAAGGGGAAAAAGATAGAGAAAGCAAAAAAAATAGTGAGAGAGATGCTAGCTTTGTCATAAAGATCCACCTTAGCTTCATCTACCTGAATAAGAATTGCAAGTTGCGCAATGGATTTACCTTCCCTTTAAAATCTTCTTGCTTTTCCCAAGTTGAATTGATCAAGTACAATTTTTACTCGTTGAGTTTGGGATTCCCCCCCCCCCCCCCCCCCCCGCGCATAAGGCCGAGAGCGGAGCTTGGGCAGTATGATTTAGTTACAGAGATCACTAATATATATATATGTAGGCAATATATTCTAATACGCTTTGTTAGATATAGGTGCGTAATAAAGGTAGGGATGCACAATATACGCGTGCTCCCTACCTCACCTTATTATGATTTCACTTGCCCCCGGGGGGGTATTTTTTTTGTGGATTGTTGATATAGATTAAAATTTTCCTAGATCACTAGGGGAAGCCAAGATCTCCGATGATTGAAGGAGACGGCACGTAGTCCTTCGTTTTTGAAGTCCATTTGACTTCAATTCCCAGTATAAATTACAGGGCAGATCGATTTTAGATCATTCGGATTTTTTGTATAGTTTTAATTTAATTTTAGAGAGTGATTCGATTGTTAATTGTCATTAATTAGCTTGCCAGAAAGCTAAAATGCCCGGCCCCTATCTTGTAGGCATCGTACTAGACTTATTCAGCAGATTACATATAGTACTGAGTAAAATATACATGGCATCTCCGAGAGATCTACATGTTTGTCTAAACTACAGTTTTAACAAAATTTTACCAAAATTTTAACCAACATTTTTACCAACTCCTAAAATTTTACTAAAATTTTAACATAACAAACACCACATTAATCCTATTTGGTTGACTCCAAAGTTCTGTAGCTGCATAAAAAAGAAAATCGGCCCTGTAGCTACTTTAATTAGCACTGTACGTAGCTTAAATATTATCTCTTATACTCCACAAGATTTGCCTCATTCAGGATGCCACCCAGCTGACAAATTCTGCAGTCTGGCAAATCAATCTACGTATTAATTCCCTGGCAAAAGAGAGAGCAAAGAAGTTATAATGCAAGAGAAATTAATAGGAATCTATCAGATCTTCGTCTCCAGTTTAATTGCCTTCGGCTTCCCGAATCCCTCCAATCCATTAAGAGGTAGGAACATTAATTAGCAGATAAAAAAAATACATTTCCACTGGATTAATATTGTCATCGTGGGAACTAAATTAATTATAGGAACTCCCACTGTCAGATTCCGTATTTGGGAGCAATGATGAACAAAATCCATATGTCTGGAGGAAGATTTTCAAAGCAAAGCTGTGTGCTCAAAGGGATTAAACGCGAGGAAAAAGAAAACGGAAACAGTGGTCTATGACGTAACGTTTGCTTTTTGATTGACCAAATCGAAAATATGGGGTTCAAGAAAATCCGTAAGATGTACTACTGGCAGAGGCACCAAATGAATAACCCCGGCCCGGAAAATGTTCACAATACACAAAGTCACAGATCCATGGTCAGGGGGCCACTAGAGATCAGGAGGAATCGTGGGTTTTATGTTCCTTCGACCCTGAAAAGCTTTGGAAAAAAAAAATGAGCACAAGGAAATTAAAGTTATTTCTGAATGATTGCTGAAGGAAATCAACTAGAATATCTGCTTTTTGATATTGGGGACTAATCTCACAACCAAAATGGAATATATTAGAAGACGAGACAATAGCCATCATTACTTAACTAAACAAACTATGGAATCATAAGCCATCGGGCAATATCTTAGTAAATATGCCTGCTTTAGCCGTATGGAATGTGGAGACTAGTTGGCTTGATGTGATAAGAGCTGTAGCAGCACCCTATAGGGGACCAAGAGAGAGACTTTGTTAAAGAAGTGCAACAGTCATAAAAAACAAAAGTCCAAACTAGAGGAACTGCGAGCACGACCTAAAAGTACACTCTTCCCATGATCATGCAAACTATTATAAAAGCTCATTAAAGGTTCGGGTCTTTGTATTTTCTTTGTAGCAAATGGAGTATGACAGAAAATGATCCAGTGCTGACATATATGGAGAATGAGTGGCTAACAAAAGCATTGAATCATGACACCATTTGGCTCTAAAAACATATATCGCTAAGTCTTCAACTAGTGTGACTATGGGGAAAATCTAGTCGTCGGTCCTATAGCTAGCTAGTTCGCAAGAAGGCGAAACGGAGGCATCCAAAAGGCTCTGTCTCTTCTCCCAAAATAAATGTCCTCCTTCTCGCTCCAGAAAGTTGGGGACTAGCTTCATCTCAAAAAAAAAGAAGAAGAAGAAGAAGAAGAAGATACACGGCAATAGAGGGACATGAATTTAATGGAAACTTGCTCATATATAAGGAAATTTTTTCTTGACCATCGATCTCAAGGTTTGAAATTAGCCAGCTGAAACCCCATGGGGTTTTGAATTTAAGAATTAGACTATGATAGGATGAATATTTTACACCTTAATTATAACCACTTTTATCGATGTGATTTGTTCTTATAAATATTTAAAATTTAAAGCCGATTTGGTTAGGAAGTTTTTTAGAGATCAACTACAAAATATTTCTACAAAAAATATAATCATTTGGGAAAAAAGAAGAAGACATAAATCCTTTACAAGCACTTTCGATTCATCGAAAGATTATATATTTATATAAAATGGATAATCGCTTAACAAACAATTCAAGAAACTCTTAACACGATGAAACTGGGTTTCGAAAACTAGCAAATGGTTTTAAGGTATTTTTTATCAAGTATATATTATTTTGTAGTATCTCTTTTGGTAAGCATTCCTCTCCAATGATGATTTTATAACATAAACGAGATATGTTCTCTCTTTTATACCATTCATGTCAAATGATTTTTTTACCACTTCCATCTCTCTGCCTTCTTACTCTCTCTCTCAGACATAAAGTATATAATAAAAAGCTCACCCTGAATTTACCTAATTTGTCAAAAAATGGGGTCAAAGTAGTGACAGACGAAACAGTTTACCTGGATGAGGTTATCAGTTCTTCAGTTATAGTGTTTTTTTTTCCCTCTCCCACGGTAGCGTAGATATAGCTCCGTTTTCTAGGGTCTGTAAACATTTTTCGTCTGGACCAGCACCCACCCCGCCAAGGAATTAAATGGGCGTTAATGCGATAAGTTAGTCTTGGGACCACCTGAGTACCTCCGATCAGACTAATTACAAATACAGTATCGACCCACTAAAACATCAAAATTAAATTGCATCGGAAAGGGATTAATTTTTTTTTTTCGGACGTGACTCTAAAGCGGAAACCTGCGAACTATATGTAATAGGCTAGCTTTCAGGAGTCTGGAGCAGGGAAGCTAGCTGGTAGAGAACAGATAGACGGCCACTAGTTCCAAAAGCAAATTAATTAGGATTTTGGTTTCATTCCGAGTCGTCGCAGCACCTGTTTCACTCAGCTGATCAGTACTGGACCACAAAATCACAAAAGGTCAATTTGTTGTTTCACAGACCTTAACACTGCTACAAACAAGATGATAGAACTGTTAGGCTACGTGGCACCTAATTTTCTATATCCGATCAGGACAGTACCCGACCTGATAAGAGCGTGTACGATTAAGACAGGGGAGACGCAGAGGCCTGGGCTGATAGAGTACCCGGGAACGTCTCCCCGTATGCCTGAATGTCAGGGAAGACCGAGATCCATAAGTCTATATGTCTGGGATGACCGGGGACAAGCCTGACAGGAACTGTATACCCGACTAACCTCTAGGCGCTGCGAAAACCCGAGTTGCTCTGTATGTCCGGGGTATTGTTTGGTCAGGTGGCGCCCCAAGTCCTATATATGTGGCGCTTAGGGTTAGGTTTTTAATTTAATCAGAAAAAAGTTCTCTTTTGCGCCGCTCAAGAAATAATGGCTGACTCTTTGTACTTTGCTCATCAAAAATGGAATCTCTGCAACTCTGTGGACGTACCTCATATTGAGGGAACCATGTAAATCTTGTGTTGTGTGCTTTATTCTTTCATTATTTTTCATTTCTCACTTTATTCCGCAAGTATGGAATCTTATTTTTTCCCAACAACTAGTATCAAAGCCAGGTTTGGCTTGGGACAGAAGCGATGACGAAAGAAGAAAATATAGGTATTGAGAAGTTTGACAGCACAAATTTGGGTTACTAGAAGATGCAGATTGAAGACAATCTGTATGACATGGAGGACGAAAAATGGGCCCTTCTTGATCGACAGGTGCTAGGTGTTGTCTGATTGACCTTGTCGAGGTCAGTAGCGCATAACGTTGTGAAGGAGAATACCACTGTAGGTCTCATGGCGGCTTTGGCAGGTATGTATGGAAAGTCGTATGCTAACAACAAGGTGCACCAAATGAAGAAGCTCTTTAACCTGAAGATGACAGAAGGTACTTCTGTTGCGCAGCATCTCAATGAGTTCAACACGATCACAAATCAGTTGTCTTCAGTGGAGATTGATTTTGACAATGAAATATATGCACGCTGATTGTGGCGTCTTTGCCAAACAGTTGGGAGGCGATGAGGACGACAGTAAGCAATTCCGTTGAGAAAAATAAACTCAAGTACGAAGATATCAAAGATTTTGTTCTGGGTGAGGAGGTTCGAAGAAGAGATTGTAGTAAGGTTTCAACCTATGGTGCTACTCTAAACCTTGAGATGAGAGGTAGAGATCATGAGAACAACTCTGGTTGTGGGAGGTCAAAATCCAGGAAAGGCGGCAAAAGCAATTCTAAGTCAGGTCAACAATCAAAGTGCTGGAACTGTGGCAAGACATGTCACTTGAAGAAGAATTGTTAGGAACTGAAGAAGGAGAAACAGAACGAATCCGAAAACGTAGTGGAAGATGCGCTACTCCTTTCGGTTTACAGTACCATTGAATCTTGGGTATTGGATTCAAGAGCTTCCTTTCATACTACATCACGGCTCAAAATCTTGGAGAATTATGTTGCTGGAGATTTCGACAAGGTGTATCTAGCTGACGGTACGCCGTTAGATATTGTGGGCATGAGTGATGTTCGCATTGGGGTACACACAGATTCGGTATGGAAGTTGAAGAAGGTTTGACACATTCCAAATCTAAAGAAGGATCTGATCTCTGTGGGACAACTTGATGATGAAGGGCATGCAATTAACTTTCAAGGGGGAAAGTAGAAGGTCAGCATGGGAGCTAGGGTTGTGGCTCATAGAGATAAGACTGACACTCTTTACATGACCACGTGTAAAAGAGATAATGTTGCGATTGCAGATGCGAGTTCTGACTCAGCTTTATGGCATTGCAAACTTGGTCATATGAGCGAGAAAGGGATGAAAATACTTCTGTCAAAAGGTAAACAATCAGACCTGAAATCAGTGAGCTCTGATTTGTGCGAAAATTGTATTTTGGGAAAGCATAAAAAGGCCAGTTTCCTGAAGATTGGAATCACACCGAAGTCTGAAAGACTGGAACTGGTGGATACAGACTTATAGGGGCTCGCGGTATTACATCACATTCATTGATGACGCAAGCAAAAAGGTATTGGTCTATTTAAAAATAAATAAATCTGATGTATCTGATTGTTTCAAGAAGTGAAAATTCATGGTAGAAACATAAACTGATTTGAAGCTAAAGTGCTTGATATCAGACAATGGAGGAGAATACACTGATAAGGATTTCAAGGAATATTGTGTTGTAAACGGGATTAGGATGGAGAAAACTATTTCCAGCACGCCGCGGCAGAATGGAGTGGCAGAACGCATGAACAGAACTCTTTGTGAGCGTGAAAGAAGTATGAGACTGCACTCTGGGTTACCAAAAAATTTCTGGGCAGATGCGGTGAGCACGACTGCTTACCTCATCAATCGAGGGTCGTCAGGTCCCTCAGACTACACATTGTCAGAAGAGGTATGAAGTGGAAAGGAGATAAACATTTCTCACTTAAAATTTTTTGGTTGTGTTTCATATATCCATATTGAGTTTGAAGCTAGAAGTAAGCTTGATGCTAAGTCTATGCAGTGTTTCATTATTGGCTATGGATATGAGGAGTTCGGTTATAGGTTTTGGGATGATCAAAATTGGAAAATTATTAGAAGTCGCAGTGTGATTTTTAATTAACAGGTTGTGTATAAAGACAGGTCAAGTGCAGAATCTGATGTCGCAGAGTTAGAATTTGATGCTGCAAAGTCGAAACTGAATAAGTCTGAGTATGTCAACTCAGATGAGATCACCAAAGCTATCATTCATAACGAGAATCAAGTAGATACAGAACCACAACCACAGGTTGAACAGATTACACGTACAGTTATTGTCCGAAGGTCTTCCAGAATATGTAGAACTCGACAACGGTTTTCACCTTCCTTGTTCTATATCTTGTTGACTGATGGTGGAGAGTCAGAGACTTTATAATGAAGCCTTGCAGATTGATAATTCAATCAAGTGGGATTTAGTCATGAAGGATGAGATAGATTCATTGATGACTAATATGACATGGGAGTTGACTAAACTTCCAGCAAGAAAAAAGGCTCTGCATAATACATGAGTGTAGAGGATAAAGGGTGAGAGTGATGGTAGTAAGCGTAACAACGTCCGGTTGGTGGTAAAAGGATTCCAACAAAAGGAAGGAATTGATTATACTTATATTTTCTCCAGTGGTGAAGATGACAACCATCAAAATGGTACTTGAAATGGTGGCGGCCGAAAATCTACATATTGAACAATTAGACGTGAAGACGACATTCCTTCATGGTGATTTGGAGGAGGAGATTTACATGCATCAGCCATAGGGGTTCTCATTACCGGGGAAGGAGAATATGGTATAGAAACTAAGGAAGAGCTTGTATGGCTTAAAAGAGGCTCCAAGACAATGGTTCAGGAAGTTTGACAGTTTCATGTGTAGTAATGGGTTCACGAGGTGCGATGTTGATCATTGATGTTATGTGAAGAGTTTTGAGAATTCTTATATCATCATATTGCTATATGTAGATGATATGGTCGTGACCGGTTCAAGCATGAAGGAAATTGTCAATCTCAAGAGGCAGTTGTCTGAGCAATTTACAATGAAGGATTTAGGTGCTGCAAAACAAATCCTAGGTATGATAATCAACAGTGACAGGGACAAAGGGACATTGGAACTTTCACAGGCCGAGTATGTGAATACGGTTCTTATTAAATTTAGCAAGGATGAAGCTAAATCAGTAAGCACAGCCTTAGGTAGTCATTTCAGACTAACTAAGGATTAGTCACCAAAGACAGGGGAAGAAAAGCTCTACATGAGGAAAGTACCATACGCCTCGGCTATCGACAGTTTAATGTATGCTATGGTATGTACAAGACCGAAAATTGTTCATGCAGTGGGAGTTGTGAGTAGATACATGAGTAATCTAGGGAAGCAACATTGAGAAGCAGTCAATTGGATCTTGAGGTATTTGAAGGGTTCATCAGATACATCTATTTGCTTCACAGCATGAGGCTTACAGTTGCAAGTCTATGTGGATGCTGATTTAGCAGGTGATATTGACAGTAGAAAGAGTACTACCGGGTTTGTGTAAACAAATGGTGGTACAACTATTTGTTGGGCCTCAAAGTTGCAGAAGATTATTGCTCTCTACACAACTGAAGCGGAGTATGTAGCCATGACAGAAGCTGGAAATGAGATGGTTTGGTTACAATAATTCTAGGATGAGTTGGGTAAGAAGAATAATAGGAGCATCTTGCACAGTGATAGTCAGAGTCACTACTAGAAAATAGATTTTTAGTGACAAAATTCTCGTTCGTCACTAAAAGTCTATATTTAGTGACGAAATGCTATTTTTATCACTATATAAGGTTTTTTTGTGACGAAAATTTTGTTTGTCGCCAATTTCGTCACTAAAGGTTTTTCTGTGACGAAATAAATTTTTTGTTACTAAAAGGTAATGTTTTGGGGACGAAAAATTTCGGCATGCCGCGATCGATCGGTGCTTTTGTGACGAGAAGCTCCATCACTAAATGTGAAGTCGTCACGCGTAACGATTGATAAATAATTATGCCCCGATCGACTAGTATGAATCAGCACGTGGTTCTGATTAGTGATCGGTCCGTGAAAAATGTGCGATCGATCTTTTTGTGGAAACGTTGAAAAATGCGAAGCGACGAGCGATCGGGAAGCGTAACTGTCATTTTTTCGAATCCATGATCGATCGTTTTAATTAGTGGTTGATCGTGCCTGAAAGCGAATGAGAGATTGCCACGTGTAAAACTGCAAGCGATTGATCGACGAGATGAGCACGATCAATCGGAGAAAAGGATTATATGAAACCGCCGAATCATTTTTATCGGTTATCTCTCTATGAATTTTCTCGAATCCTCTCAAAGTTCACGGAACCATTTGTGCGGCATTGCCTTCCAAAGTGCGTGGAATCATTTCCTGTTATCATCTACATCAAAGGTACGTAGTTTTATTGTTTTTTAAGATATATTAAGTTTTTTAAAATAAATTTTTAGTTTACTTTTTTTAATTTGCTATATCCTTCATTTAGGTCGGTAAATTGTATTTATTTTTGTGTTAATATATATTTTTGGCATTTAACATTGTTTAGGGATCATTTGGGGCTAATTTTGGGCGTCTTTTGGGGTTTTATGTCATCTGTGCATTTTCATATAAACACTGATTGATCGCCTTTTGTGGCGATCGGTCGTGATGTAGATGCTGAGTCAAACGATTGATTGTCTAAAGTAGACGATCAATCGGTTATGATTAATTAGCGACCGATCGATACTTTATGTATCGATGGATCGGTAAATAAAACGATGAGTTTCAATTTATTGCCGATCGATCACTGTAGTGACCGATGGATCGGTAATTGATGCTGTGCGTTTAAAAAATATCGACTGATCGATCTCTTAGGTAGGCTTGATATTGAAACACTTAGTTTTGACGAAGTAGCGATATATTTGTAGGCATGTACCAATTGATCGCTAAAAAGCATGTACCACCGATCGAGATTTTTTTTTCGATCGATCGTTAGCATGTACCAATTGATCGCTAAAAAGCCAAACGCATCATTTTGTTTTATGCACTTGATCGGTGTTTATAAAGAGATCGATCGCTATATATAGCGACCGATCATTATTGTGGTGATGGATCACCAATTTGTTGTATCTTTTTAATATTTTAATTACATTATTGTGGTTATTTATTAACACATATTTATATACAATTGTTGCAGCATTCGTAAAATGTCAGGAGCTAAGCGTGCACACACAACGAGGGCCGGGGCTGGATCGTCGTCCCACGATCAGGAGCCCGTTGATTCGATGGTGACTGTAGAAAGGCGGAAGGAGTACTTGAGGGGGCGGCCTGTGGCCAAAGAGTGTCCAGTGACGCTATCTGATTTTGACGATTTGTTGTACGAGGAGCACACCCTCTTCTAGTTGTTCGAGTACCAAGGATTCCTTCACCAGCTATCGTGGGTGGATGGTTTCTGTGTCGAATCCCTTGTGCACGATTTCTCGGCAGACAGAACACCTAAGGTGCAGATGGAGGTGCGAGGAGTACAGTTCATGTTCTCGGCAGACATCATTGTCGATTTCCTACACTGCCCTAGGCCTGAGACCCCCTGCTTCCTGGCGGTTCCCCTGACGGATGAGCAGAGGACATCAGAGAAGGACTTATGGACGCTGATGACGGGGAAGACCTCTGCAGTGGTTGGCAGCATAATCAAGCAGAGTGAGTTCAATGTGTTTTGACGGATTTTGCACCTTATCTGAACGACGAACGTCGATGGCAGAAGTCATTCAACCGAGTGCACGTTTGCGAGAGCTCAGTTCATGCTCTTATTGGGTCAGCAGATGTGGATAGATTTTCGTTGTAGATATTTGAGCTGATTATAGATGAGGCTTGGGTAATTAAGGAATATAGCCTCCCATACAGCATGTTTCTAACTCAGTTCTTCATTTCTCAGGGTGTTGTGATCACTGCTAAGGATACTCATAAAGGGGTTAAGAGCGCGTTGAACAAGTTCACTTTGTCCAGAAGTAAGGGACAGGATGGGGCATTGATTCGACGGTTCGTTCGTAAAGCAGCAGCGACCGCAGAGGAGCCAGCAGGACCTTTTACATCAGTGGACGAGAGCGCCTGCAGTGCCCCTCCCTGGGTGGCCCAGCTATTTGTGGACCTTGACAGCCGTTTCAGCGCGACTGTGAAGGCCGCTCTCAACCTCTTGAGAGGCAGGTGCAATCATTGGAGGAGGAGGTGATCAATAAGTCATTGATCGATCGTAGCTACTTAGCGTTCGATCATTGCGAAATATAACGATCAATCGCGCTTTTAACCGATCCATCTCTACGTTCGTACCAATCAATCAGCAAAAGACCTGACCGATCAGTCAATTTAGTGACGAAAAGTTTCTGTCACTAAAAACGCTTCGTGACGAAATTCGGGTTTTGTCACGAAATACCTTTTGTAACGCTCTTTCGCTGATGGAGCTCGTGACAAAATTTTGTCACTAAAAGTCAATTTTTTTGTAGTGAGTGTTATGTTTCTTGTAAAGAACCCGGCGTGTCATTTGAGGACAAAGCATATCCAGTTGATGTATCATTTTATTCGCTCTCTACTTGAAGTTGAATAGTTGACACTTGAGAAGATATGTGGAAAAGAGAATCTAGCAGACATGTTAACAAAATCTGTGACTGTTGAGAATCTGAAGTTGTGCGCAACTTCAATTGGTCTTCAAGCTTGAGGACAAGGGGAAGAGTTGCAGCGGTAGTAGAGATAGGAGCATGATAAGGAGGGCAATAGTGGTGATTCAGTCCAATCTCCAAGTGGTAGATTGTTAGGTTATGTGGAGCCTGGTTTTCTATATCTGACCAGGACAGTACGCTACCTGATAAGAGCATGTACGGTTTAAGACAAGGGAGACTTGGAGGCCTGGGCTGATAGGGTACTCGGGGACGTCTCCTCGTATGCCTGAATGCCTGGGATGACCGAGACCCGTATGCCTGGGATGACCGAGACCCGTATGCCTGTATGCCCGGAATGACTGGGGACAAGCTTGGCAGGCACTGTATACCCAGCTAACGTCCAAGCGCTGCGATAACCCATGATGCTTTGTATGCCCAGGGTATTTTTTGGTCTGGCGGCGCCCCGAGTCCTATATATGTGGCGTTTAGGGTTAAGTTTTTAATTTAATCAGAAAAAATTTTGTCTTTTTCGCCGTCCAAGAAATAACGGCTGCCTCTTTGTACTTTGTTCATCAATAGTGAAAATCTCTGCAATTATGTGGGCGTACCTCATATTGAGAGAACCATGTAAATCTTGTATTGTGTGCTTTATTCTGTCATTATTTTTCGTTTCTCACGTTATGCCGCAAATAGAGAATCGTATTTTTCACCAACGAGAACATTCATTACTGTTTACAAGGGATTTAGCAAGCGTAAGCATTTGCTTTGAATATGTTTCCCAGAAGTTGCTTTTACATTAAATAATTTGGACGTACTTCTCGTCTCCATCTCATTTTAAGCATATTCTCCCTTATTTTTCTCTTCTTCCGTAGGACTATTTTAAGCAGATAAATCAAACATATCTAGTTCATAGATTTGGTACGAGATACGGTCGCTTCAAAAGTTTCTTTACATTTCTGTTCACAGTCTCCTTCTCCACGAAAAGAGAGCCCACTAGCTTTAGAAGAAAAAGGTAATAGTGAAGAAGGAAGAGAAATGGTAACAAGAGACAAGAGATTTTAAGTGGTTCAGTCTAGAAGACCTACATCCACTGTGAAAGCCCTCTATGGCTGTATTTTGTATTATGAGTCCATACAGATTACAATTGAAGATCTCTATTTATAGAGATAATACAAAGCATAATAGGAGCATATCCTATATTTAAATTTGAATCTCTACATTTGAATTTGAATTTGAATCTTCATAACAATATCAAATTTTTGATATTGTGATAATCATAATATCATATCAAATCTTTAAAATTTGATTATGATATTATCTCTAACATCCTCCTTCAAACACAAGATGGAGAAATCTGAAATCTTGTGTTTGAAAAATGAGATCTGAAGGTGATTGGACCTTGAAGTCATAGATCCTTGCTCCCTTGCTGATCTTTGCTCCTTTGCTGAACAGATTTTGTTTTTGAATTTGATCGGACCTTGAAATTATATCATAGGCACACGACCTTGAATACAGGCTGAAAGTGATCGGACCTTGAAATCATAGGCACACGACCCTTGCCAAACATATCTTTGCTCTGTCTTTTTTTCTCTCTCTCTTTCACTCACCTATTTTTTTTTCTCTTAAACGGAGATTTGCTGTAAGTACAGCGGAGGTGAAATTCACCAACTTTTAAGGATGCAGAATTTTGTTCCTCTGATACCAAGAAGAAAAAGGTAATAGTGAAGAAGGGAGAGAAATGGTAACAAGAGACAAAAGATTTTAAGTGGTTCAGTCTAGAAGACCTACATCCACTGTGAAAGCCCTCTATGGCTGTATTTTGTATTATGAGTCTATACAGATTACAATTGAAGATATCTATTTATAGAGATAATACAAAGCATAATAGGAGCATATCCTATATTTAAATTTGAATCTCTACATTTGAATTTGAATTTGAATCTTCATAACAATATCAAATTTTTGATATTGTGATAATCATAATATCATATCAAATCTTTAAAATTTGATTATGATATTATCTCTAACAGCTTTAAAGAGAGAGAGGGAGGTGGGAGCAAACCGAACTGTGGATATTATGCTTTACGTACTTTTGAAATGTAAACATACTATCAAGGATGCTAGAATTCGTCTCATTAGACGCTTGTATTGCCAGCCAAATGTATTCAGCTGAAATTGGATACACACACATAGATTGTCTACTACAGAGTAAGCTACCTTTATCTATATTGTAAATTACGTACGGAGAGTTTTCCAGAAAGAATTGCCCTCAAATTACTTACCCAAAAGAAAATGCCCTTAAATTCAATTTTATATTAAAAGAAACATAATTAAATGGCACCTCAAATTGCTTGTGATCTATGAATTTGGTAATTGTAAAAAGGACATATAAAACGAGTATTTTGGAGTGACTAGGTTACCCTCTTTACTAAGTCAAACTGTAAGTGTAAGCAGCAACTTAATTATCAATATTCTGCTTCACATGAAATATATATATATATATATAGAATTTAGAAATGAAAAGATAAGGTATTTTTCAATAGTGCAGTTGCAGAGAAGGTGAAATGGGCCCGCATTATATAATTAAGCAAAAAGGGGGGCACAAGGTATAAAACCAGGTGGAAGGAAATATTAGAACGGTGAAGTACAGGGAGAGAGGGCCCCATTGAACAGAAATACCCGGAGAATATATATATATATATATATATAGAAAAGCAGAGAATTAAAAATAAAAAGTCGAAGCAGGGTACCCACACCAGAGGCCTTTTTCCCAGTAGAAACTCCATATATGTATATATATATATATAAGAAATTCCTTTTATTTCTTATTATTTGTTTATTATTTTTCCTTTTCTGTTTTTCTACTCTTAATTAAAGAACATGCGCATTACAATAAAAAAGCTAAAAAGAGAAAAAGTTGAAAACGTTCTTTCGTATATAAAAAAAAAAACCTTTGATTTTGTTTACACGGAGTGAATTAGTGGGAATTCTTTAATTTATCTATAGATTTCTTGGTAGATAAGTAATTTTTTTATCGGGATTTCGCAATATATTACGCATTAATCTCTATGTGTATCTATAACGTGGAATTACATAACCATTAATATTCCCTTACTTTTTAGAAGAAGAAACAAATCTAATTTTTAAAGTAATAAATCTCCCTAATCAGTAATGAATTTGTTCACACGTCATCTTCTCTTAAGTTTCCATTTAACTACCTTTCTTTCCTCTTTGATCACCACCAGTCCATTGAGCCTATTGATTATATATATATATATATATATATATATATATATATATATATATATATATATATGGGATAAATGCAAAATTGGTCTCTGTACTATACGTAAAAATCGATTTAGTCCCTGTGATATGAAAACATCAATTTAGTCTCTGTGATTTCAAAAGTGATAAAATCAGTCTCTAATAGAGGACCAATAACAAACAAAAATAAAATCACAGGGACTAAATCGATGTTTTTCATATCACAGGGACTAAAATGATTTTTCCGTATAGCACAGAGACTGATTTTGCATTTATCCCTGTATATATATAGATTAAAAACATCGCAGTCATATCTCTCCCTCTTTGTTTTTTTTGTAAACACATATCTCTCCCTAGACTCCCTTTTACTCCTATCGTTGTCTCCCCAGTCCCCCCATCTCTGGTTACCAACCATAGTTGAACATAACTCTCTCTCTCTCTTTCTATTCCAAAAAAAAAACTTTGGAAAATGACTGGTTAATTGTCTGCCTCTCGCCATGGAAGCAACACCTCCCCGTGCGTGTAAAACCCAACCCTCTAGTAGCAACGAGGTTGACGCCGATCAAGACGCCGGCCATCTTGCATGAACAAAACCTTCAACTTCTCCGATGCCACCACACCATCTCATCCCCCACTTGATCCTCACCGTTCATTTTTTAACCATCCATGACCCACCCACCTCCCTTAGTCCTCGTTGGCACACCCTGAGAGACAGATAGAGATTAATTTATGTTTTTTTTTTCTCTTGATAAAAATAAATATGCACTTATTTTGAACATATATATACGTAGGGGTGTTCATTTACACCGGCGGTTACCGTTTTAACCCCTAAAACCGTTACCGCTACCGGTAAGGGCGGTTATTGTGTCTTAGCGGTGCGGTGACGGTTTCAAATATGTGATTCCGTCAATTGCGGTGACGGTGACGGTTTTCGCAAAACCGTCACTACCGTTAACCATCCCTAGTTGAGACTTGAGATGATTATTGATTATTTGACATACTTTTGTTGGAATATGTTAGTTGTTTTATGTCATATTGTTGAACACTTTTATTAGACTTTAGTCTTTATGTTTAAATATGATATTATGTTATACTTTTGGACAACTTTATAATTGTTATGATTGTTAATGATTATGATATTATATTTGAATATGTTATGATATTTGTCCATTTGATATGCTTATTGATTATGATATTAAGTTAGAAATTTAAACAGCTAAAAACAGTGAAAAAAATGAAAAAGCTCAAGGAAAAAAACTTTTTTTTTGCACATGGTTATACGGTTTAAGCGGTTAGCGTATAACCGTTACCGTTAATACCGTCACTGGCAAGGGCGGTTATTGTGCCTTAGCGGTGCGGTGACGGTATCAATTATGTGATTCCGTCAATTGCAGTGACGAAACCGTCACCTATACTACTGTTAACTACCCCTATATCTACTATTACAAAAGAAAAAACAAAACAATACAAAAAAAAGGTCCACGTCATTTAAGTTTCACAAATCGAAAAGTTTGGAAAGCAATTATATTATTATTTATATATGAATAGTTAATTAGTTTTGTCAAACATTCCTCGAGAGTTTCGTATGTGAACATGATCAGATAACAATTATACGTACACATAGCTGAAATTCACCCCAAAATCTGTCACCCAATCATTGAGTGCCAATTTCCGGACACTTGACATATAATAGGTTACTGAAATAAAGTTTTAAAAGACGGTCTATAATAGCACTTTGCATATAATAGGGGTCTATGATAAAAACTTCAAAGCTTAGTACTTACGTTTGATTTTCCCAATACAGGTTTTAAAAAAAAACTAGCAAGTTTTGCTTGCGATTTTTCGCTTTCCCATATATTTTTAAATGTTATAGAGAGAGAGTACAACTGATCAATTTATCGAACACTGTCGATAAGATAGAAATTGAATTTCCCAGAATTAGTTAGACCCTCCCTGATCAGATACCCTGTACGGACAATGATAAATTCCAGAAATGTACTCCTAATTTAAATATATGAAACACGGAGTAAATTATAACCATATCCTACCAGTACCACATAGAACACAGGTTTTCCTTAGTTAGTTTTCATAGACGCACTTCCTAAAAGAAAATTCGGAAAAATTAAAGCAAAGTCACTTTGATTTTGTATTATAAAAATTATATAATGCATGCCCAGTTGAAAAATAAGTTCGTACATACCCATCAAGTATATAAATATTATGATTCGAATTTAATAGAAGAGGAAAGCAATAGAAAAGGATCCGAGGCTCAGATAAAAAATGAAATCTCGAGCATCTGGGACGGTATCGTTTTGTAATATTCCTCCTTTGGGCATCTGGAATGCGGAGGCCAGTCGGCTAGCTTATATATATAAATGGTGGTAAAAGCTGTTAGCATTCTGTGGAAGACCAACGGTACTGATCAGACTCTGCAGCCTCCGAATATGATTTTAAAATGTTTATTAGTCTATAATAAAGAGTTAAAATAATTAAGTCATGAAGAATTCAAAAATCCGAATTCCAACGTATATGATTAATTAATACTCCTCCGACATTTAATAAAGAAGCCCGAGTGTGAACTGCGAGCACGATTTATGTGAAGTCTTTGTTCCTCGATGATTAAAGGGAGATATATTATATATATATAACCATTAATTACTAAAACAAAAAATAGGTCCATTTCATAGGCCAGCATTTTCCTTAATTTTCTTGGCAGGAAATGGAGCGTGACAGAAAAGATTCCGCGATGACATGGGAGATGATTGGCTGACGAAAGCATTAAAGCGTGAAGACATGTAACTAATATTTAATAGAGACTATTATTATCCCAATGAGCTTACGTGTGAGATAGCTTTTCCATTGGGGGTCGACGAATAGAAAATTACCATTTATTTTTATCAAAGCATGAGTGAGAGAGAGAGAATTGGCATAAAAGACTACGCAAGATTTGCGGAGCACTCGAAAAAATTGAAAGTGACATTTCTATGCCCAAAAGAAAAAAAAACAAATAAAGAAAGTTTACATGAAGTAAAGAATCTAATTAAAGATCAATGATTCCCCTGCTCTCTGCATAAATCAGATGGTTGAGAAAGTTATTGACAGAACGTGGGTTCGAAGTAGATGTTGCTAAGTTGAGGGTATTATGTAGGTCCTGAGTGTCTCAAAGTTTACAAGCTTAGTTGTGAGTTGTAGCCCTTTCTACTGTCCCCATGGGAACGGAAGGAAGCAAGAAAGAAAACTAATGGGTCCGTCCACGAATCCCGAAGGCACACACGTAACTGGATATAGCTTTGTTTGGAAGTCGTAAAAGTGCCATGGGATTGGGTCACATCTTTCAGACCCCAACAAGAGAATAAAAACAGTTTCTTAAAGGCACGCCTGTGGCTTAAGACAAAGTGGTGGACGAAAAAGACTGAACACAGTGTAGACATTTGCAAGTGGTAGACCAAAACGTACATGATTTTCCTTCATTAAACACCTAGCTAGCTTATAATAGCTACAAGGCTATGCCTTACTAGGGCAGTTTTGCAAATCAAGTTTTATGGAACCGAGCGCAACCAAACCCGTCGATATATAGATATTGTTTTTTCTTCTTGTTTTTCCTTCAGCTAATCAACTTTTTTCTTTTTGGTTTGAAAGGGGGGAAGCAGTGCTTACACTTTGTCATCGCCTATCAAACGACCTCGAATGACAGTTAACCTCTCCTCATCAAAGTGGTTTTGAGAATTGTCGCCAATTAGCTTTTAAGGTTTCCATATTTGAGAATAAAGGCGTTACTAATTAATTTGTTCTTCGAGATTAATTCCTCGATCTCGTGATCATGCTTCAGCATCTCTTGTGCTAGCTGGGCAAATTTTGTCTTTCTGATCTCTTAGAGATTGATTTGATTAAATCTTCAATGGAAGATTAGGGAGGACATCATATATACTAAAGTCCATAGTCTACGTCAGATTAATTGTGGTGAAGCTTCTGGAGTTTGTTAAAAGCACGAGACTATTTCTTAATTAGGCGTTACAACAAAGTCAAACTGGTTTTGCGGTGATCTTCACATTCTCACCTTTTTTCTGCATAGAGTTTGGAAAATATCTCATAAACCCGGCCTTCATATTAATAAACAATTGGGGGGCTACTCTAGTTAGCATCCAGGTTGTACACAATCAGCAGACAAAGCTTGCACATTCCACGGTTTGCACCAAAGAAATCATCTAATGCATGCCTTTTTTCTTTCTTTACATACACATTTATCTGCATAAAAAGTTTTGGGCAAGATACGAAACAACTGGCTCTCATGGATCAAACAGTACTTTGGAACTTATATTACGGGATAGTTTATTCTTAACTTGGAGGCATCCGCTCATGTAATTTGTGTTTTTTATAAAATATATTAAGCACTAATTATATGATAAGATTCTGTCACTTCTCTCTGTCTACTTGGTGTTCATCACATGCCAAATACTTTAAAACTATAGTACAGTTAAAGTATTCTCGACAAATTATGTATTGACACATGCATGACAACCCCTAAAGATTCCATAATTTGAGGACAATGGTCTAACTGTCACATGCCAAACAATCTAAACCTCTACAAATGCTAAATTATCCTCAACAAATTAGTCATGAGAAAGGTTGGCAACCTATAAAGTTGGAAGATATAATGATCATACATCCACCACATTCTAAACAATCTTAAACTCTAATACAATCAAATTGTCTCCAGCCAAACCCACCCTAAGTATCGAGAAAGTCCCCCCGAGTTTGCGTAGAATGATGTACTTTATTATATGCTAACACTCTGAAACTCGAACACACTTATAAATTATTTTATACAAATTAGAGACTGGAAAAAGGCTTTTCACCTTAAAGTTTCAAAAATTTGAGGATAATGATATCATGGAACATAAAATATAGCTCCTCTAACAGGCACTAACTGATCTAATACCATGAATTTCATTGGTTTTTTTTGTTTAGTGGGTTGCTTTTACAATTTCTCTTTACCTCTCTTAATTTTATTGCTTTAATTTACTATATGTCTCACTTCCCCCTGAATCGTTAGTGTTATAACTAATGGATATATCAGTACATTAATGCGTTTCCATATATGAATGCCGAAACAGTATAGCATCGCTGTGTCTCCTTTTGAGTAATCTCTTTGAATGATTATACAAACTTGCTTTATGCCAAACACCCCACACAACCAATTTAAGATGGTCTATCTCTTCTCCTCCTGATCCCCCACCCAAATATTGAATTACAAAGTGTTTTTGTAATTTTACGAAATCTTCAAACAAATTCATAGCTTTGGGGGGCCATCAAGATGGAACCGTTCGGGCTTCATATATAGTTCCTTTCAACAACCCAAATCCCACCAGTAGCATCAGAGAACAGCCATTACAGTTTTGGCGAACAATAGCATTATCGTTAGCTTTAGTTTTTTTTTTCTCTTGTTGCTTTCAAAGAAATCGCTTTCACGATGTTTTAAAACTATATGGCAGATTCGTCAATAATGTCTACTTCATTGATTATACGACGACAATGACAGAACACCCTTTTCCGCCAGTTTAATTGGACCCCTTTCTTGTCATCGATAACCTTTCCCAGTCAAAAAGAGAGACTTATTGGCTACCATTAAATTTGGGTAAAGGGAAGTGATCATTCGGGCTGGTCAATATTTGATGATCTCTTGATATGTACCTAGCTTTATTTTCTCTGCAACCTAAAACCTAATTGAGGTAGAGATATTTTCTCAGGAATCAAGCGGCATGCTTATATATATGAAAGTGATTTGGTTATATAGTTTGTAGAATTCCTGTTCTTCTGACCCACAAGATTACACAGTGGGACAGTGACCCCATGATGCTTGGTACTGAAGTTGGTTGACATTAGATACAGTAATAGCATAAAAGGAACAGGTTAAACTTTTAGATTATTCTCATTAGATGCATTTAATGGAAGGCAGAAGAGCTGCCATCCACCGCTTGCCACTACTTTCTCCAAGTCTTTTGAACGTTACTCACGTTTCTTACTTCATTTGCATTATGCTCCAAAGTTACAAAAACATAAATCTTTAGTAGATTGACATAGTACATCACTGCATCGGAAAGTTCGTACGGCATAGGAGTGACGAACAAATTAATAGTAATACTTCCCAGGAGTTAAGAAAGTTACCTTCTACTCGCCACAAAACTTTTTGCTGAAGCATTCTACTTGTATCGAGCATCCCTTTCTTTTTTTAACTCGTAGCTCAAGTTTCTCCCTTCTATTAATTATCAGAATTACGTCAGGAGGCAGACACCCTCCGATTGTCTCATTCTGCTTTTTCCCCTCCACTAAGTTAAGAAAAATAAGCACTACTTAAGCCATCAAACCCTTTGTATAAACATTTCTTTTACTAGTCCGTACTAACTAGGAACCAGATCTTCTATTAATATCTTGCTTACTTTTTGGTTCTTATATGAAACAAATTCTCCGTATGTTCAAAAAATAACTACCACTGTTGGTCTCATCTTTCTTAATAATTAACTGCAGACAGACCATATAGTTCAGCTAATACCATCATTAACTACAAATTACAATGATGATGATCTTGATCAACTGCTATATGTTGAACTCTTCCAATCGTTTAAGTTGGAATATGCGAGTGCCTAGGCGTATATATCTATAGTTGATCAGAAGTTATTGACCAATTGTAGTCTGTACGTAGGAACCCAAACCCATCAACTGAGGTATGAATTAGAAACGCGTAGGCTGCTCAAAGGTCCCCATATAGTGCAACCAAAGTCGTATCGCCAAGTAATACTGCATGCCTCTTTAACTGAGACCAAGGCAGATGGCCGATAACATAATTCATTTATAGTATGCAAGCAATTTCCTTCATGTTGGGAAAATGTAGAACTTGGACAAAATTGTAACTATGACTTTCCTTTTTTCTTCTACCACCCTATGTGGAAAGAAAAGGTCTATAAAAGATATTTAATCAAAATTACAGGTGTTTCCTAACAAATTGGATTAAAATGAAAACTCATTGCGTAAATTGGGTAAAACTGTTCGATTGAGGAAAGAAAAATTTTGTACCTGTAAAATAACAAATGTCCCACGTACATAAAGAATTAATTTAAGACGCATTTACATTCGTGTCAATGAATGAACAATTCATAGATAGCTGTTTTAATATATAAGTTAATACAAATTGCGGGAATCTACTAATTAAATAAGTTTCTTCTCGCTGTCTTTCCCCAGGTGGTCCCCGTTTCTATAAATTTAAATATTTGTTTTCATATAAAAAAATCTTGGATTAAGTAAAACATCCTTCTTTTTGTTGAAAACTAAGAACCTGGCTAAACTAGACCTACCATATGCTAGGGCTAGGGTTTAGTTTGAGACCAAATCAAACATAGATCCAGAATTAATAATTGAGCTCAAAGTTTACCTCGTTTAATTAAACAGGCCCCAAGCTAAACAAACAACTTAATCACTAACAAGTTGAATGAAATCAAACCTAAACTAAATTTCACTCGAGCTTAACTGAGCTTGACCATAATTATCTCCGACCGAACGAAGCCTAGGTGGTCCGACATAGCTCTGATATAGAAACACAGATGTGGACTAACGTGTTAGCTGTCGTAGGGTGGATGCATTCGTGTCAATTAGTAGAAAGGTGAGAATGTGATTCTCTCTCAAAACGGAACCCTCCCCCACCCCCCAAAACAGTGAAAGGCCGAGGGAACCCAAGGTTTTTAACAGTGACACGTGTTAATACCTTATTGGCTAGATAACTACAGTGGACCCCTACATGAACAGCTCTGTAACCCACCATCAAGTGGGTTGGGAGTTGGGAGGCAGAGGACCACACCCTCTCTTTTTTTCCTTTTTTTTTGGGCCCGTGTGTGTTTTGGTTTGGGTAAGTGCTCAGGACCGCTCCGTGATACCTTAAATAAGAGGCATTACTAGTCATAGAAACATCCCTGAGATTTCCATTTCCATCCATTTCTTAAGAGTTTCACCCCCAGAGAAACATCACTCAAAACAGAAAGAGCTTCTCTTCTTCTCACCCCCAGCTAGTCCCACCCCCCTCTAGCATACCTCAAACACGTAAGCTCTACATGCGTCTACCCCCCTGGCTGTGCTTCTGTTATGTCTTGTCATTTATACCAACATATACATACATCTATTTTTGGGTTATCTTGTTCTAATCCCAATTTTTGTTCTTTCATGTTCTTCTATTTTTAGGTGTAGCTAGCCCCTTTTCATCACTATGACATTTTTGTTGCTCGCAAATAAATGATGAGAAAAATCTTTTGTGTTTCATGCACTTCTAGAACAATCTTACGAGTAATCGTATTTTTCGATCTAGCAGAAACGCAGCAGGAGAAAGTCATCGGATAATCAAGGAGATCATGGGGAGAGGAAAGATTGTGATCAAAAGAATTGACAATTCAACGAGCAGGCAAGTCACTTTCTCCAAGAGAAGAAACGGGTTGCTCAAGAAGGCCAGGGAGCTTTCCATCCTTTGCGATGCAGAAGTTGGACTAATCATCTTCTCCAGCACCGGCAGGCTCTATGATTATGCAAGCACTAGGTTTGATGCTCTCTCTCTCTCTAATTCGCTCATGAACATCCAAAATAATGCCTAGTTTTTTATTGTTATATGATCTGCTGTTTTCCTCAGCTTTTAGCTGAACGATAAAGATTTCGGTGGATGAAAAAGGTTCGTATCGTAATAGGACATAAGATACATTCTGTATTGCACTATACTGATATATAATATTGTTGACTTATTATGGTGAAAAGAGAAAGAAAACAAAGAACAAATTAAACAAAAACAAAAGCTTTCCTCCTTGAATGATTTTTGTTGGGAAGCCTACAGTACTGGACTTCAGATCATATCTCTAGTTGTGCAGTAGGTCTGTAAAGCTTCATTCAGGAAGAACTTCATACATAAATCATTTGCGAAACGGGCTTATAAATCCTTCCACCGACCGGCCATTTGGAGCGGAGTTAGAAGTTCCCATTTGGGGCTATGATAAACAATTATATATGGGTGAAAATACATATATATAGGTCGATCTGAGAAGCCACAACAGGTATGCTAAATAATTTAGGGCCCCTTCCGAATGATATCCTAGATTTGACCTCATTTTCCATTAAGTCCAAAAAAGGAGCTTTGAAATTTTTGGGGCCACCAAAGCTTAACCTAGCTCCGGCCCTAGAAGAGTGTAACTAAAGTGCTCTGAGTCTCAGTGAGATTGATTTCTTTAAAAAGTTATTGATTTCTACAGAACAGACTGTCGGATAGGAAGGTTAAGTTAGAACTTGCATCTGCACCGGTGTTGGTAAGCATAAATTCACAACAGGCCGGTTAATTTCTTCCTTTTATTGAAGAAAGTCGTGGTTGCCTAGGCGAGTGATTTGAGAAGAGCCTAGCTTCCGCTTAACCATGGAAGTTCCTCGCCAAAAATTAATCTTTCTGAACTGTCAAATATTTTGATTAAAAGAAAAATATACCAAATAATTTAAATAATTTAAAAAAGAGGGCCCCCCGGGGTGGAAATGGAAGGGGTTTGGGGGTCCAATATGTATAGTATATAATATGACTTATATAGGGGTCTAATATCTATAATATATATATATATATATATATGAAGTAAACGTACAACATATATATAGTTATATCTATGCTGCTCTGACAAAAGTTGGTTCGTGCAGCCATGCATGCATGCGCATATGCGAACGTGCATGCTTATTATTTTTTACTTTGTTGCGTAGGTTATCCGTTACAGCGTCCATGGATTTCGACTCTTCAAAACCACTTTTACTTTCGCTTGTTTTACTGGCTTCACAATTTTTACCCAATTGATGAAAAAGAGCCAATCCCCATGAAACCCCGCCACCTAGACTTCTAGTCCCTTTGTAAGATGATCGTATCTTAGGTTTGAATTCTGTGTCTGTACACGTACCGGCTGGGTGTGATGCTTTTTGAACAGTCTTTGGAACAAGAAACCCATTCAGTGGTCGGATCAGATTCCAGCCCGGAGATTTCACAAATCCTCTTAAAAAACATATGTAGTACTAAGAATAACAATAAAAACATTAATAATAATTATTACAACCAAAAAGGTTATTTAATCAGAAGGTCTAAAATGACAAGATTGCAATGTACATACTGCATACACACAAACTTTTGCTAATACAGATCAGTTTGGCCTTTACTTTGCTACCTAGCTATGTCGATCTAGTGCAAGCATGTATGTCTTTCTCATTCGCACGTCAAGGCCATTTAGGACAATTAAGAAATAGTGTGATCTACCCAAAAATCTAATGAGGTCTTAGTGGTTGGTGGTCTTTCATAGTACATCAGATCATCAATATCTTGTCGTATTTGATACCAAAAGGAATGAGTAAAATAGAAAAAGAAAGGAAAAAGACGATGAGTTGAGATGCGATGCGTGTTACGAGTTTAAGGGATCTCAAAAGGTAGCATGGAAAATGTAGATTTCACACGATGCACTTCTTTCATTAATTTCTGTGTTTCGATATTATTAGATTACGTATTTGTTATTTGTGGAATTCATTACTAATTGTTTGTACACCAAGTTATTATATTGCGTACTCTTAATTAGGCGTAATCCTATTGATTTCAAGTTCTTAATTAACGAACAATAAAACAACTCATATGAACGCTTTGATTAAGGCCATTTCTTTTAATTACTGCGAATTTCAAAGTTACTGAAGATGAAGTACTAATGACTTTTTTCTGTTTCAGCATGAAATCTATTATTGATCGATACAACAAGCTAAAAGAGGAGCATCATCAGCTGCTGAATCCTGCTTCAGAGGTCAAGGTAAAAATTCTCGAACCGGTTCTTCTCCTTCAGTTGTCCTGCATCAGTAAAGACATGCATGCAGTGCTTCATGATTATAATGGGTATATTATTTCTGAGACTAGATACAAGGATGTCATAAATTTCCACCAGTAGGTACTACCATTCGGTGCCGAATGATCATATGATCTTTTGATGATCGCACCTAGTCCATTAATATATACCCAGTGGGTTGCACATTATCTGCTCCAAATTCCTGAACGGGTGAATATGATATGCGTAGTCCATAGCCATCCTACCCAGTCTAACTCTTTTGCTGTAAAATTTGTTGCATTCTAAGCGTCTCTAGAACCAACTATGAAATGCAGGGGTTTGAACCGGTGGCCAAGACTTCTAATTTGGCAACTTATCTGCTGTATCACGAGAGAAATAGTGCAATTCTGAGTTTTGACTAGACGTTGTTATATTAATATATATACTTTAATATATGGCTTAGTTTTCCCCTGCCCAATAATTCCAGATGTTCAAATATTTATGCTTTGCCCCTTGTCTATTTCACCTTGAGTACCCTTGGCTTCATCCTACCAAATCGCAAAGAGAATAGATGCAGTTAGTTCGTCTCTGCTTTTCGCTATTTATGCCTTGTCTTTTGGTCCCATATGTTCCTGGGGCCTTGTGCTTTATTTGCGTTTTGCTGGGTTTTGTGAACTCTGTTGCTAGGACTTGTTTCTAGCAACTTCTTTGTATTTTTATCTTTTTAATACACTTACCTCTTAACCAAAAAAAAAAAGGGGGTCACCGTGGGTCAGTCTTGCATAATTTTTTTAGGATTCCAAAACTTTAATCTAAATGTTTCATTTTGGGGTGTTAGTTTTGGCAAAGAGAGGCGGCAAGCTTGAGGCAACAACTACAGTACGTGCAAGAATGCAACAGGTAGTTTCATCTGGTACTTGTTAATGGATATCTTACATAAATATTATATGCATATTCTATCGGCCTGAGATTGGAAGTTAATTAATGAATCATGCACTTACAAGCCATTGATTCAATGATTCTACCGTTTTGTTTATAATTAGCAAGGTTTATTGTGTTGATATCTAGCTACTTATCTCAACCATGCACAGAAATTAGCCTGAAATCAATTGCTCTGAACTTTCTTGTGTATTCAATTTTAATGTCTGACCATTGAAAAAATAAGCACAACTATATATGGGTCTTCTCAAAATTTTAATGTCTGACCATTGCAAAAATAAGCACAACTATATATTGCTCTGAATCTGTGTTTGATTTGTAAAATTTTAGCCTCTCAAAATTTTAACATAATAAAATCTCACTCTCCATCAAATCATTACTTCTCACTCTAAAAAATATAAAAAAAAATTATTCAAATCATCTCTCTTTACTTTTTCACCAATTCTAATACCCTAAAATTGTAACCTCATAAAAATTTTAACACTCAAACAAAAAAAAAAAAGCTTGTAAGTGCATAACTACACCTGCACCAATCATGGGCCTGCTACGATGTTCAAGAAAGCATCTGTTTTTTTTCCTACAGAAAACAAGGCCCGATACCTAAACCTGAATCCCTCGAACTTCCATAACAAAAAATTATAGCTAGCACGAGACCCGGAGTAGTTTGGGTCGCCTAGAGAGGACTTCATTAACCTTGGAAACAATTGTGTAGTGTACAAGAGTAGAAGTGTCCTGATAGTTCTGCCCAGGACCCAAGAGTACTCCTTTAGCCTCATAATTAAGGCCAATGTTTTGCCTATCGCGCGCACATCGAAGTTTAAAGCAAACTTATCATACCCGCCATAACTTACCACAACTACATTGCGGTGTGATTTATGCAGGCAATTGATGGGCCAAGAACTTTCTGGTTTGAACGTCAAAGATCTACAAAATCTGGAAAACACACTAGAAATGAGCTTGAAGGGTATCCGTATGAAAAAGGTATGAACTCCTCCTTGTCCTGCTGTCTCCAGATAAAATTCAATAGATTTACGCTCAAGATCCCACCTGTAACCTGTATATTCATGACACCACATATATACTGACACGTTAACGTCTTTCTTTTTCCCTTGCAGGAACAAATTTTCACCGAGGAAATAAAAGAACTAAACCGGAAGGTTTGGAAAGACGATTGCCTTCATTTGTCCAGATTTTCGTTTGGGCTAATTCCATGCCCATCACCTAACTCATGTTACGCATCTCATTCCAGGGAAATCTTGTTCATCAAGAAAACATAGAACTGTTTAAGAAGGTAGACGTCTTCCGTGAAGAAAACACAGAGCTGCAAAAGAAGGTATTTCAAAGAAACCTATGCCTACATAACATGTTAGAAGAAAAGCTTCAATTGTAATTATCTCTCTTCCGCACATATAAGCACTTGGGCAACAATAAGTTCAGGAGAGTAATCTTAAAACTAGGGAAGGATAGAGGTTTTTCCTAGCCTATGGTTATGCCTGAACAGAAATTTTGGCTGTCAGGTCTACGGAGCAACAGAAGTAAATGAAACAAACAAAAGCTCTCATCCTTCACACAATATGGGCAACGGATACGACATCCATGCAGCCATCCATCTCCAGCTAAGCCAACCTCAACCTCAAAGCAATGACGCACAAGCGAAAGCAATGAAATTGGGGTAGCTCGTCAAACTGATGACATACTAGTACCACTGTATGAGAACTGATGCATCCCATTAGTACTAATCCCATTAATATCTCGTCGAACTTTGCAACAGATTACAACTGCAATAATGAATATGGTCGACAACGTCTGTGGGTGGCTATCCATGAAGTCTCATCAACCGGTTGCTGCAGTGGACATTTAAGCTTCTACCAGTGAGATCTCATACTTCAGCTACTAGTAAAACGCATTAAGCAGAATGACCATCTTATTTGGTATGAACTATCGATCGGAGAAAACTTTAGATTGATGTCTAATGTTCCTAGCTATCTATGTAAATTAATACAGGAAAGCACTGTTTGTGCCAACTGCTGTTCTACCTTTCTTGTACTGTTGCGATCAATTGAAATGAGTACTGTTAGTGGTACCCTTATAACCTTCATTTGTTTCAGGAGAATTAATCATCAGTATCTATAAGAAAAACAAATCTTCAGATCCTGCCCATAAAATCTACCTAGCGGCATATTCTTTACTGGTTTTCTGAAAAGCGCGAAAACTCAAAGGGAAAGAAAGAAGTAAATTAACCACAAAGAAACACAGAATGAGCAAAGACTAACACAACTTTAACATATCCCGAAAATCAAGATGCAGATCCAGCTTAATTTGTAAAGCTGGAAACTGACCGATGTGGTGTCACAATTGTTTGAGCACACAAGCATGCAAGGATTCTCATCAGAACAAAGGCATTTGCTCAGTGCAATTAAAAGATATTAATTATAAGCTACTTAAGTCATGTACCAAGAAAACTGTGTCAGAAATTAAATTAGTAACTTTACTTTTCTTTATCCATAATGTGTTTGGGAGTAAGTCTATCCTCATAACATGCCCTTTTTTAAAAAAAAAAAAAAAAAAAAGAGCTTGCCCTCTCACATACTCGATCAAATCTTGCTAAGGCCATGGCCCATATTCAACTACACCTTAGTTACCTACGAGTGAAAAACTATGAAACAGAGAACATAATATCTCCGTGTTATTAAAAAAAATAAAAAGAGCTTGTGAACAGCTTGTGAGCAGGCCGCAAGCATAGCGGCATGAGGTTGAAGGATATCAAAACTGAAGAGGCAGTGAATGACAAAAAATCGTAAAAACAGAAAGACCTGTTGAGATTCTCCGGTACTGACCAAAACAGATATAAACTCCTTCCTAGTGTTCAGCTTGGAAAAAAAAACAGTTCGAAACACTAGCCTTAGGATAATAAACTGTCAATAGAAGGAGATTTTGACTGAAAAAAGCACTAAAAATTTAAGATGACAGTAGAATCGGACCACAATCCGTACCCCTAGGCTTCAATAGAGGGCTCGGCTTGTTTCGGAGAAAGAATTAACTGATATATATGGAAAAGTCTTCTAAATCTTTTTTCCTGCATCCTGTATTAAATTTAACTAATTAATACAAATAAAAGTATTCAATTAGTTGTAGGGATGTTTTGATTGATAATGACGCGATGAGCATTCAATCTCTACTGTAGTTCCCACAAAGCGTATGCATCATTGTCCGCGTCATGAAACGATGCATGTACTTCCTAATCCATGGAACCTTTCCTTGACCAAAAAATTATGCTTCAACAGGCGTGCGTCGTGGAATGAGCATGTAATAAACGGCTCCCGTTATTATGTGAGTTCGGAATGGTGTGAGTTGACGGTGAGGATCGTTTCGGGCAGGATTGGACGGTGAACAGCTCGCCAGCGCATTAATGAGCGCCCCGAATCATGACCCGACCGCATTCCCCCTTCAACCCGGCTCTCCCGCAAAATGTTGAACGATCCCGCGCTCCCCCAAATTCGAGCTTTTCCCCCAAATTTCGAGCTTCTCCTCTAGCCCTAGCAGAGCCTTCAGCCTTTGACTCCTCCGGAAGACTCCACTTCGCTTCAGCCTTGGACTCCTCCGGAGATTGAAACCGCTGAGGTCGCTCCTATCGGTCGAAAAACGAGATTGAGAAGGTACAGGCTTTGTATGGGTCGGAGGTTGTGCTTTCTTATATGCGGGTAGATCTGCTTTGAATTTTTGATTTGGGGCTGCTTTTGAGTTCCGTTTTGTATTTTTCGGTGCCGGCTATTGAGTTCTTTTGTTTTCTCGACAAACAAACATTCAGCAATGATGTTTTCTAACTTGGAAAGCTTTATTTAAATTAATTTGCAGTCAGAAGCATCAGAGGAATTCTCGAGCCTACCTAGACTTCAGGAGGCCTGAAGATGTTTTCGAGTTTGCTGAGTTTTTTGATGGACATGTGTTTGTTAATGAAAAAGGTAATAAATGTTGAATGCCTAACTTTTACTTTGTCAAGTTTAGAACAGCTGCAGTTTTCTGAGGTTCAAGTGGATTGCTTCAGTCGCATTGCACATGTGCAAAAGAAGTTGTTAAATGAATTAATTAAAGGTTGAGTAAGGCCCAAAGTGAGGAAAAATATGAGCAAGATTTAGGTTCTTTGACTAGTTATGCTCTCAATCATTGTCTTTAAGAGTAAAATTATGCTGCTTTTTGTTCGCTTCAGCCTTCGGCGAGGTAATATGTTGGAAGTATACATACTTCTTTGATAAATATATATGGTTCTATATATATGGTTCCGGCTGGATAGTCTTCCTTCTTGTCATTTTAGAGGTAAGGTTGGGTAAACATGTACCCACAAATGTCATCTTAGGTCAATAGAAGTGCTTTTCGAACTGTGCTGGATAGTCTTCCTTCTTATTTGGCATTCTGCGGATGGCTCACATCAAGTCTCTGTGATAGAACTTTTAAGGTTTTGTAGATTTAGAACGTATTCCCACCTGTCAGAAGCAATTCCTGGTTCTTATAATGGTGTATGTCAGTGGTCAGTTTAAAATTAGTCATTGGAAATGCCAGTGGACTCCTTTTTTAGGGGTTACTTTACTGTGGAATATTCTGTTTTAGGTGCACTAGTAGCTATTTTATTGGTTTTAGTTTGCTGCTATCCTTCTTGAATTTTTGAAACGTCCTGCTTCAGTTTAATCCTTGTCTTCTCTCTGTATTTAGTTACATAAACAGACTGATCCTGGATTGGGCTGTTAATATTGCAGGGTGAGTTGTTCCCCTTTTCCAGTTATTTCTAAGCACAATAAAACTTGGTGGATCGTTTACTGGTTCTTGGACGGCATCTTGTACTTAATCAAATAGTCAAGTTTTCAAGGCAAAACAAAAGCATCCATAGGGTCTTTTGTTCTACTTGACAATCAAAATCGATCCTAAGCTGAAATGTCAACTAACAACTGTTTTAATCATTGGAGTCTGTCAACAAGTAGTTAAGGTTCAAACTATCTTCACAGTTGGGTAATCAAATGATTTGTGCTAGTATCAAGTGATGGATAACTTTTACACCAAAGAAACAAGAAATATTGGGGTCAATTGGATGAAGACATATATATTGTGATTATTTTACCCTGTAATAGCTTTTGGACCTGTTTAATCATATGATTATCAAATGTTCTATTTCAACATGTCTTCTGCACTAACATGGCACATTGGCAGGTAGTACGTCAAGGCAGCACAAAATTAGTGATGAAGCTTCTAGATACAATTTTTGATTCCTCCTCAATCCCAAAACATTATCACGGCCACCCAGAAGATTTTGGTCTTGGAGGTTATGTGCTTGGGCATTCATTGAGTGATGTTGTACGACTGAAGAAAATATTTATAAGCTTGGACTTCTGAGTGTTAAAAGTGTTGCAGCTTTTCATCTAGGGTACGGATAACGTCTCTTTGCTTTGATTCCGAGAATGTAAAATTAATGTCTTTGATTTAGTCTGGGGAAAATTGAGAGGCCTATTTGTTGATAACTATAGGATTCAAGGTGGATTGGAAAATATAGGGTAATTACAAACATGGCATACTTTGCAGCTGTGGCATACAAACATGGCATACTTCGAAGGAACATAGCAGCTGCAGCCAGCATCTTTTTAGAAACCGGACCAATGTGATTCATTGACCCCATTAAGCTCTAAATGACTAAATCCAGCAGGTAAATCAGGAATCAAATAGACTCAGCAGACTCGAAATTACCCAACATTCGATATAGAAACCAAACAACAGAAACCAACCTCACCAAACCAAAAACCCATATCACGAATCACAAGATCACTCCACATACTTGTTACCAATGCTATGAACCATGCATAACCTAATTACAGGGGGAGGGGGCATACAACTAAAGCAAATTCTGGTGACAATGCAAAAGAAGTTCAAATGATCACTCGGCAATTTTGGTCCTTTAAAGAATCATTCTATTCAATGACAAAGGTCCAGGTTCTGCAGTCTAACTTGGAAGTTCAACAATTACAAACTATTTAAGCACAGTTCTCATAAAGATGAATAGTCAGCTTGCTTGCTTGGTCTATGTAGCTGGGGAGCTACCAAGAACCCTTAGCACCCACTATTGGGTTATGGAAAGCAGAATATCCCCAGAATGTTTTCAATGAGTAGGGCTGAGAGATAGTTACACCTTCTTCTGTGATCTTCGCTATCTGCAAGTTCAAAATCTCATGATCATTAATGAAGTCACATAAGAAAGAAGTCAAATTAAATTTCACCCTGTTTTGATCCTACTCTTTTTGAATCATCAATTACATTCAAAACTTGTTACACCTATTATACATCATCCGAGTTATTGTAATACTCCAATACCTGTTTTAATCCTATTCTACAAATTTAAAAGATTTTTTTTGAACTGCACATCACCTGAGTCTGTCAAACATTAGCAATCATTTCCAATGTGTCAACCAATCAATGAAAAATATAGTTTTTCTCCGCGAATATTCCCTTCATTTAACGTTGAAACAAACACAGCCTTAGTTCTTCATTTGATCCCACAAATGCTTATAAGTCATTCGAAATTGACAACATATGTAAGCTTGTAGAAAAAAATTCTAAGAATTTCTACTTAACAAGAAAAAATTCAATTAGGATATCAGTTGCAGCACTGCAGACAAGTTATTTATCATCATCCAAATTAACAGAATTTGTCTACAATTTTTGGCCTATGTCAAGCATTGATGAAAAGTAACCTGTTCTGATCCAATACCTGTTTTGATCCTATTCTATTCTAGATAGAGATCGTTGGCGGTCAGGTCATGAGTCGAGGTGCCTCATTAATGTGCTGGCAACTTGTATACCGTCCAACGAAGCTAACTTCATCCTCATCGTCGACTCACACCACTCATACCCTTCCGAACTCACATAATAACCGGAGCCTGTAATAAACTATTTCTTTTTTCTTTAAGATCAAGATCTTCAATTATACTTTGATTTCTCTATAGCACTATACTCAAACAATTCTTCTTCTTTTCTTCTTTTTTTCTTCTTTCTTTGGTTCTTCTTTATGACGAGGGAAAAAGAACAAGTAAAAGCACGAACTTACCATTGTTTAGACATCTAAGAGAAGGAACCTACGGGGAAATAGAACAAAAGAGTGGGTAAAAACAAGTCACAAGACGTTTGCTTTAGAAGCCTCTGTAAGAGCACAAAGAATGGAAAGGGAAACAAGAAGGTATACTCATCAAATAAAATTACTTTGCTCAGGCAAAAAGAAACAATAAACGAAATCAATTACAATTATATTTTCATGCAATAAAGAAACCAGGAAGAGTACTACTTGATTGAAAAACATAAGGGTTGTTGAATTTGAACCAATATACATTACAGGAAGAGGTGAAAAATAACAGAGAAAAAGGCAAGAAAGTGCACCGAAGAGTTTCCAAGGTTTACCAGCCAGTGCAGATCAGTCATAGATGGCAACTTCAGTGCAATAACCTGCAAAATGGATGGTAGGTAGAACACAAAAAATTAAGTCCAAGTAAAAGGAGAGAGGGTCGTAGCCAAAACCACTACAAAAAAATGGCCTTTAGCAGCGGTCGGAAACCGCTGCTAAAGGTCAAAAAATCGTTGTTATAGCTTTAGCAGCGGTGATCTATAGCTGCGATTTGCGTGACCGCTGGTGAAGACTTCGGGTCCCACCGCTATAGACCCGAACGTAAATTTGCCCTTCTCGTAGCTTTTCGTGAAAACGCTGGCACAGACTTTTAGCGACAATCGAGACTGTCGCTAAAGGTATGTGCCAGTGTCTTTTTTGTTTTGGGTATGTGTCATCATTTTTAAAACACCACTAATTTTTTTCTTATATTTTCCTAATCGGTAACAAATTTATTTTAATAACCATAATTTATTGGATGTAAAAAATTAAAGAACAAGGAGAATAAAACAAAATATACTTCATCATTGATTAATAACATCTTACAACAAACACAAGAATCTCTAAAAGTAATCTAAAAAGTAAGAAATTTCTAATGAAAAATAACAATAAGCAAGGACCGACTAAAATATTCAAATACAACACAATAAGTAATGACCAATTAAAATCTTCCTCCTTTAACACATCAACATCCTCTATCTTGAATTCATGTAATAGAAAATAAATATCACATGAGAAATAGAAATAAACAAAATATATACTTGTATATAAGGCTAGATAAAAAGGGTCAAAAAATTTCCCAAACAAAAGGCTAAAAGGAAAAAAACAAAAACAAAGATAAGAGAAAGAGAATGGAAGAAAAGCCAAAGGGGAGATAGCAATAACAGGGAACTTTAGCATACACCTGAAGTGGTACCTCTGGAACAACACAGAAAATAGCCTATTCATAAACAAAGAGCAAACGACATTGTCGTATCCAGTATACACAACAAACTTCAAAACCATGTAACTCACACTTTTTATCAATTAAAACATGTGAAATGACCCATAAACTCATAAACTTAAAGTTCAATACCTAACCCATTAAAATTATTTGTGAAATGACCCCTTCAATAATTTTTGAAAAAAACAAAAAATCTGGATCGTGCAAGGCTGAGTGGCAACTTGACGTCTAAACTTTAACAATTCATAACTCACTCAATATATTTTCAAATCATTTGAAATTTGTGTAGAAATACTTGGCTTTGAAAGAGCTTTTCAGATAAAACTGATTTGGAAGTAAAACAATACAAGAATCACATAAAAAAATGGTCCCTAACTGAGACTATGTTATGCAAAACTTAATTTTTCTATAGAACAATCAGTTTCAAATTGATTTCTTAAATCTATATATACTAAATCACACATGCAACAATTTATGTCTAATATAAACAAGTTTCTAAACATTTTGATACACAAACACAATCAAAACAAACAAATCTCCATCTAGAATCCCTTCCTCCATCAGTTTCACAACCTATAACTATTTTACCTTAGTTTCTTTCGATTTTTCTAGTGTTATTCGCTTCTCCTTGACCCTGTGTACAAACTCAACCCTAGATCATTACATGCAACTCGAAAAACAAAGATTCTAATTTATTATATCAAAACTTACTCAATCACTAAAGAAATCCACGAATTCTTCTTCTTCGTTTCTTCTTTGTCTCCCCCTCTTTCACGCTGTTGACTCTTTCTTTATCTGTATCTCTCTCCATCTGTCTGACTGTCCGTCTCTCTAAGATGTTTTGTACTCATAATGAAAAATGAGATAGGAATGGTCGACGATGGAAAAGAATGAAAGAGAAGGGAGGGAAATTGACTTAATTGCCCCAAACCTTGTTTCTATCGCCTGTTTTCATTGGGTCTCATAGGCATCACATTTAAATCTTTTAAATTTTCTCTCCCTATTCTCTATTTATTTGAAATTCTAGCCGTCATTCTCCTTAATTAAACATTCGCAACCTAATTTTAATATAAGACTCATAAATTACATTTTAGGTACTTGGATTTTTTGTAAATTTATAATTCAACTGTAAAACTTCAAAATGTGACTTTAATCTCTAAAAGAATTTGAAATACACCCTATTATACAAAACAAAGATCTAAAATGAACATGCTTGTTTCAAGACTAGCACACAATATAAAATTTAGATATTAACAAAATAAACCAAAATAAATATAAAGTAAAATTTCACCTTGGACATAAATTTTAAATTAAACCACACATATCATTTAATTTATATTATTATTTTTTAAATAGTGTAACACTTAAAAGTTAACATGTAGAATCTTAATATCCAAACTAATATGGGAGGAACCTTAAACTAATCGATATTGCTAATCTTTAAGACAAAATATATGTGACAGTCTAGAAGGCAACGGTGAACTATGGAATCATTCGGAATAGTGATTTAGTGGTGTACGGGGTGTACTTAAGATTTAAGGTTTACTCTCAATCTTAAAACATGATAGTCCTTTTAAATTTTGGTGGTCTCTGCTCTATATAAAATTTTCGAATTTAAATAATTATAAGCTACGACCTGACTTCATGGCTCTGAAAGATGTCTTTTGTTTTTTTGTTTTTTTAAAACTGTGAACTGTGGCCGGTGGCCGGTGAGACGAGTATGCTGCAAGAGGAGATTTTATTTTATTTTATTTCGCTTTCCGGCATGATCCAGTTGTCCATGTTGCGAAGGCCCAAGGACAATAATGTTGAGCCCTTAATGCTTTGATGGGTGGGGTGGCTTCAAAGCTAGTACTGGGCAATATCGACGAGACGATGATCCTCGTGCTGCTCCGAAAATGGAGACCTGTCTCTGCGTTGGGGGCTGGAGCTCGGATCTTCCGATCAGACGCAGCATTGGAGGCCCTAGCCAAAGCTTCGGCGGAGAAAGTCCCCCGAATGGTGCTCGAGGTTGAACTGCATCATTAATCCATACATGTTTGAGCAGGTTTGGAAGTTCAGCTGTTTATGTCTATTTTCTCCTGACTTGATATTTCTTGATTATATTTTACACTCATGAGTTAATGTTAATTTCACGATTTGGTGCCTTCTGTAGCTGCTTGTTTGAATCTGGAGAAAATGTCAGTTTAAGAAAAAAGAATAAATCGCAAATGATGGACACCCTAGATAGGGGAACATACATGTGTGTTTGCACGTGTGTATACGTATTTCCTTTGAATGGGTGTGCATATAAGTTCAACTTGGCCTTATAACTTTATTTGCCCCATTGCAAATTCTTGACTAGGAGATATTAGAATCTTAAATTCTTATGAAATATCTTACAATAGCCTTTATGAATCAATAATTCCCACGAGAGATAAGTTCAAAGGTGCCACATTTCACATGTTAAATATTCTGACCTGATTGAGATCATAGCCTTGTAAATAGTCGAATGTACATCTTTTTCAAATTAATCTTGATCCATAATCTATAGATTCATTGTAGTAGTTATACACATTCCTATATTTCTTGTATGCTTTAGTTTTTGTCAGTATAGTCTCTTTTACTGTCATTTCTCTTTTTCTTTAATAAGATTAGCTTACTTATAAAAAAAATGATACATATTGATTTTAGTAAACATGGAGAACATGCTAAATTAATTGTTCGACCTTTACGAGACAAACTAGTTAAAATACATACATTGAAATTTAAAAATTGTTTGTTGTTTTGAAGTGATTCTCTCCAAATTTGGACTTCAGCTAGGGTGCGTTCGTCTCCCAAAATTTTAGGCCTTCTAACATTTTAACCTCATAAAATAATTACAATATAATCTCTCTTTCTCATTCAAATCATTACTTTTCACTATAATAAATATAAAAAAATTCATTCAAATCTTCTCTCTCTTCACTTTTTCACCAATTCCAATACCCTAAAATTTTAACACTCAAACACAACCTTAGCATATTTGCAAGTGTGTTTTGAAATTAGCCTCTATTCCTTTTTTGACCCTATATTTCCATTATTTATCTCTCTTTTTGCTTCCTTTAACCTGCTTTTAATTATTTCTGCTGCAGTTGCTGGAGTTAAATTCTGGAGATTTAATTACTGAGGGAGATTCTTATATTTCCTCTCTCCAGGCTGCTGCAAACAAATCACTTGATAACGTTTTCAGAGTTTGATTGGGCAGGGGGTTTTATGGGGAGTGTCTGGTAAGAATAACTTGGTGCATTTTAGAATCTCTCATTCTGTAATGTAAGTCCTCCTCTTATTCGTTCTGCTTTTCCTCTATTGTGGATGGCTGAATTTCTGATAGTTTCTTTCGCAACTTTCCCATCCATATTATTAGTTTACCTAACATGGAATCATTTTATGCATAACAAATACTTAAAATATGGCAGTACTGCTGTATCATATATGAGTAAACTTTATTTCCTCATTATGTTTTTAGGGAGTTAGAGTGGATCAAAATTCCAACTTAAGCAATGAAATTGGCAAGCAACTTGGTGTTAAAAGTGCTGCGGCTGGTCTAAGGTAATTTTTCTAAGACATGGTGTAACTTTTGTTGATTTGTATCTCAGATTATGAAATTATTTTTCGTTGTTGCATGTGGAAGCTTATCCATTCTGCTGTAACAAAATGGACCAGGGATTGTTCATGCCCTGAATTAAGTGCCTACAGGGCTGTGCTACCCAATCAAGTTTGGTGCCCCATATAATGTTTTCTATGAATTATGCCCTTTTAAAAAAATCCCAGTCTTCCATAAGATATTTCCAATTTAGTCAAGCGGTATGGACTTCAGTTTAATGTACAAGATTTTTGAAAGCTGAGATCCAAATGACTCATTCACACCCACCACAAGTGTTGGGGGTGGTGGGTGAGTTCTGGGTTCGTGTCCCTTTTAGTGCATGAAAAATTTTATCTTGCAAAAAAGACTTGTAAATTTTGAGAACAGGAGTTGAATAAAGAACAGTTGTGGAGCAGAACTTGCCACATCCATCTTGTAGTTGAACTGAGATTAAGGGGTTAGCTAACTGTAACAAATCTGAAATTTGGAACATAAGCAGCAAGTGGAAGATTGGAACTTGCAAGTTATTGAGGAAAATGTGTTATTTAGGAAAATTCGTAGCTGCCAATGGGAGTGCACAAGAAGGTATAGATAAGGACATGTTAAGTAGATTCTAATGAGAAATAAGTGCAAAATTTCATGCGTATTATGAGTTTTGAGCTATTCCAAGATTTGTTTGTTATAGTCTGTAATGACTTTAACCAAGGATGCACAATAAATTATACACTGCACAAATTTCTGTGTAGGGAAAATTTTAGCATCCTATAGGTTACCATGCTTAGCTCTATTTGGTTGGGTGGTCTGAGTTGCCTAGGTCTCAACTTTTTCGTGTACTCTGCCTCATGCCCTTCAGTTGCACAAGGTTCCTCTATGAATGTTTATGGTTATCTCATTGTACTTACTATTAGTTATGTCCTAATTCATTTCTAAACGACTTCTTCGGGTATTTATTATGTCAGGCCTATAGGAGCTGTTGTATATATGCAACGAAGGAATCTTAAAATGTGCTTAAGGACTACTGACGGTGCCACTGATACCTCTGAAGTTGCAAAGGTTGGCATCTCTGTTGAGATTTGAGAACCACATTTTTTTACTTTCTCACAATGGAATAAATTTTTTGGGCTGAATCATTCACTCCACTTCTTGGAACTTTGAAGGCATACGGTGGAGGAGGTTCCCCAAGTTCAAGCTCCTTCATTATAAGAATGGATGAGTATAACCAGTGGCTTTCAGTGAGATCATCATTAGTGTATAAAGGTGTGAAACACTATCTTCCAAAGGTTTTTTTCCCACTGGACTTTGTGAAATCACTGAACCATCTTCTTTCTTACAGGTTTCACTGTGACATAATAAGACTATAAATTTGTTTATAAGCTTTCTAACACTCTTGGATAATACATAAAAGATTGTGACTTCTAAAATCTAATGCTCGTGAAAAATCATCACCTCCAAAAGTTTGTAGGAAAAGTTGGTCCTCACAACAATGCTCTTACTTTCCAATATCCTTCTTGTATGAAGGATCATATATTTTCTACCAGTACACTAATACTCCAATGAAAGATTTTGCCATATATACTTACATTTGAAGGTAATTTGCATAAAACAGTGTGATCAATAATATAATGTCATCCCCACCACTTTTGTAGTCCCCACCACAGTAGTTGCTACTTATAGATGTGTAACGTTTCTAGTGAAATCTTGAATCGCAGAAGCCTACAAGTTAGTTCACTGGACAACCATCAACTGTTATGCCCTTGGCCGTTGGACATGTTGCTAATGGACAATGCTCACCATCAGTACCCCACCAAGTCAACCCTTTGTTCTCCATGCCCACTGAAAAGTACAATACCACTCCCATGAATGCCACCCCAGCATCCAGTGCTGCTGAAAGAATGTAATTGTACCTCTGCCACCACTGCTTTCGGTAACGGAAGACGAAAAAGTTGAAAATTGTTCCAACCATAATCCATGCATTGTAGTTCAATGGTGTTGCTGGTGGCATCATTGCTGTTGCTCCTAGAAGGACTGGAAGGTTAATTAGGGGAATCCAATTTTGGTTGGGGAATGACTTATGCAACAGCCAAACAATAACAGGCCCTATTGCTCCCCCAAGGAAGAACCAATTCAATGCCCCATAGTTTCCAAGTGTTCCAAATATTCGTTTAGGACCTACCAAACCCCAAATAACAGATGCATCAAAGAAGACTCGGTCTCCAGGGCATGTCCATGGACTGTTAGAGGGCAGGAGATCATCCTGGCAGATATTCTTGATAGAGTTCAGCAACCACCATGCCACAGCAAGGTTGATGGTTCCAGCCAGAATTGTTCCTATGGACTAGGAATAGACGTGCCCATGCAAAAGGGGAGAAAGATTTATCAGTAACTTTGCAGAAAATGTGCAAAATAGTCTACATATATTAGATAGTTAAGGGCATTTAAATTCAGTCTAAGGACTTGAAAATTTGGTGAAAACCATCCATTACACATCTAGTATCCTTGGCCCCTCCTTGGAAATTGTAATGATTGATTGTTGAGATGCATCACCAGGGTACTAGTTTCCCAAAAAGTATCATATTGGCACCTGTACTCTTATGCTTTTCTTTTCCTTTTTTCTTTTTTTTTTTTGGGGGGGGGGGGGTAAGGCAGTGATCTTGCTCTCTGATTTTATTAGGCTGTTTTGACTCTTGTTAGTACTGCTCTAGTGGCACATTAATAAAATGTTTGCGATTTCAGGAGGGCTTTGGGGTTGAAACAGAGATTTTTAGTTTTGGTACTTGAAATTTATTCCTGTATTAACATTTCATCTTTGATAACTCATTCCGAAGTCGGTTATATGCTTTTACCATTAAAGGTCAGATTAAATAATTAGTTCTACGAGTGCAGAAGAGATGAGTGTCTGATCATAGCAAACCTAAGGACGTTCCTTTGTTTTGCCTTGTTGGGAGTAGGAAAGATGTTTGTTTGTTTTGGCTTGCTGATAGTTGGGAAGAAAAAAGTACCTGAACTAAGAACATTGATCTTGGAGGAATCTTCATGTAGTGTCCTAGCTTAAAATCACTGAGGAAGGAGACAGCCTGAGCCATGCTCATATAACCATATGTTTTGAAGCACACATTAGCTATTGGTCTTCCTGGGTATATTAGACCCATAACATACTCCGTGATAATGTTCAGTCCTGGTGTCTGTATAGAAGATCAGATTGTTAACAGAAAGATAACAAATTGTATTTTTATGTGGAAAAGAAAAACATCTTTATAAAACTATGCCAAAAAAGAAGATAACAAATTGTATTTTTATGTGGAAAAGAAAAACATATTTATAAAACTATGCCAAAAAAAAAAGAACTTAACACTATAGAGTTTGAAGATGTGAGCCAGTAGTTCCAGCTAAGCAGAACCGGTTTCATATTAAATACAGGGGATGTTTGAAGCTATTTATAGTTGTGGAAGTATATCATTCAGCTTAGCATTGTTTTGGGAGTTATAACAGAGCTTGCATGACCAGTGCTCTTTTTGGTGCTGCATAAAAGATAATAATTTAAGATCTCTTGCTGCAAGATAAGAAAGAAAGGCAGAAAAGTAATAACCAAACGACCTGGTTTGTTGTGGCAGTTATGATGCTGATTGGAAGAGTGAAAATAAAAGCCATGGCTCCAGCAAAGAGGAGGCCCCACCAGGGCATCTGAACCTGATCATTTAAAAATATGCATAGTGCAAAGGAAACTGCAAGTGAAACACCAAGCAACATGTAGAACCACCAGGAAGGTATGTCCTTGTATCTCCTCATTAATTTGGTATGGATATCCTCCTTCCCCTCATAAGATGCGTGGTACCGCTCATAAATTTCCCTGCCCATGTCGTTGTACATTAAATTAATAAGAGAAGAGAAGAGTGATGTATCCCGTATATTTGAATATGTATGTTTATCAAATACACACACAAATAAACATATATAACACACTAAGGACAAGTCTACAAACCTAGTGCAAACAGGAATTGTTGAGAAGCTGTAAATATTGTTTTGACATCTTGTCTCAATTTTTGGAAGATCTTTTGGGCTCAAAATTTAAAGCAAACTTATATTTCGGTGGTACAGAACTTGGTGTGATGAGGAATAACTTTGGCACATTGAAGGCAAAACGTAGTGGTTGAGTATCTTAGAACGCTTACTTTGGGTAAAATAGGTTAATATGCTGTGTGGAATTATTTTGCTAACTAAACACAGCATTATTTCCTTATTTCATAGCAATCAAAGAACTGTAAACCTCAAACCACTGAGAATTAATTGGGAATATACCTGCCATAAAAAAGTGCTACATGGGTGAGGGTGGCCGCAATCGTAGCAAATCCGAAGCCATAAGTCAGAGCAAAAAACATGCTTAAGTGAATCCTGCCTAACACCTCATACGTCGCAAGATCTAGCTCAAACTTGTCATTTACAATAGAAGAGATGTTGTATATTTGACCTTGGGCTGTAAACAAATGAGAGGAGAAAATAGGAAATCTCCTTGCACCATAAAAGTCAAATGCCCAGTATGCTGTCGGGATTGCAATATAGACTATCAATATGTAGCCTGCTAAAATGTTGACGATGGAAAAGAAAGGGCTGATGAGGGGGCTGAACAAGAAAGATGCCACAGCAGACCAATCAAGTGTCAGGGCCCCAAGTCCAAGGCCTTTCATGCCAGAACCAATCTGCTGGGCTGTAACGGACTTGGAGAATATCCAGCAGACCCATGATATGCTTGTGAGTGTTGTAAAGAGATACCCTGGTACCAGGTACCATGAGAAGCTGCAAATTAGTGCGATGATGAAAAACTTTGCCCGAGACATCCTCTGGTTCTCATGTTCATGCAAAGCCCTGCAAATAGGTAAATCAGAGTTATATGTGAATTGAAGATAATATATCCAGAAGTAGAAGGCTCATCACTTTTTCTGTGGTTTTCACACTTTGCACCCAAAACTAATCGGTCGATGTCACATGCATGTAAGGTGGCCTTAATTATGTAGTTTGATGGAATCAAGGCGTGGTAAGGACAAGATAAAGAAGACCACGCTGTTTACTGATCTTCTCTATTACTACATCAATGCTAACAATAAGTCTTCTTATGGAGATTAGTTATCTTGTGATTTGTTACTAAAGTGCTGCTAGTTAAGTCATCCTCTAGGCAATTGAGGAAACTTGTTCTGGTACCAACTGTTGAACTTCAGCCTTCTACAGGCTATTGACAATATTTTCCTCCGTGGTTCTAGACAATATCATCTACTAACACGAGGTGCTTTGTAACTGGAGACTAAACATTCCTCATTACCAACTAAATATCCTACCATCAACTATAGTCTTAGATCTTTCACTGTCCATTTCATCACCGCACTGTGGATGAGACATTTGCTGACAGGAGTTATTGGGATCGCCAACTGTTAAGCTGTCGAGAATCTTGACAAAAAATGGTTGATTTTTCTCAGTGGATATGCTTTTATGCTGTGTGGTTTTCTAGACACTACTTATTAAATGCTTGATAGAAGTAACAATATACCTTATCAAGATTTATGAATGTTGTTTAATTATTGTTTATCTCTTGTAAATATAGATACAGTTGGACTTAGATTTGGTGTATTGTCCTGATCCAGAAAGGGAAGTGAAAGAAAGAGGATGGCAAAGTGTGAAAAGTAAAGTAAAGGAAAATCAGGCTGATCAGGGAGAAAAGTGGCCGGCCAAGTGCGAACAAAGCTTGTCAGAGGGTCATTAATATGATTGTGTGCTGCTGGTTCACGCCCATCAGACTTCATCCCAATTAGGTCCACAGTGTTACGTGGTCCAGCTGAATCCCTTAGAGCTGTGACATTTCCAACTGGCTCGCAACTTTTTTTAATCGTTTTTTCTGACTAGTGTATTTGAAAGACGTGGTACCAATCTAGATGAATTATTGCTTAGGACTTCCTAGTGGCTATATTAATATTGCTGCTCCTTGGCAGAGTTCTTCTCTCTCACGAAACTATGACGGTCGACAACTAGCTAGGTGGGCTTAAAGAAGTTGAATTCCAAAATCAATTGCATCCAGCTGGACTTTTCCACTCATATCTTATCTTATTTTGTCTAATTACACAATCCTAAGGTCCACATGAGTATATAAAACTAGGTTTGATTTGTCGTGGAATTTATATGGGTTTAATGGACCATCATAATGCCTCTATCAAGTTTGTCTAGCGTCTGGAATATTTCTGATGCTTTTACAATATACATCGATACTGTTTATGTGAATCATCCAGAACAAACTAGCATTATTTAGTACGGCCAGAAGAAAATAGGGGTTACTTCGTATTGAAAAGCCAACCACAAAGTGACACGTGGATTGAACAAGCTTAGTGGTTTTTGGAATCTTTTGGGGAGCATTGATGCTGAAAGTCAAAAACATAGTAAAAATTGGAAGAAAGGAAAATATGTAAAATCCGAGTTTGAACTTTGACGTACCGGAACAGTGAGACCTGAACGAGAGTGCCGGGCCACCACATATGTGCCGGCTCCACCACATACTTCCTCAAAAGCCCAGCCCAACCGTAGCCTAATACCTGCAAACAGCCATGGCACCGAGTAGCTGTCAACCTCCTCTCACATTGATGGGCAGTACATCTTTCAAACCTATCTATTCCAACGGCTCACAGAAAATGATTGGCATCCAATACTCTCGCTTGGGAGTGAAAAGCTTTCTCACGCTTCCTCTATTGCTTCTTTTATATATTTTTTTCCTAGACTTTCCTGCTTCTTTCAGATCATAAAGAGACAAAGCAACTTCTTAGGAGAAATTTAGGGAAAAAAACTTCTTAGGAGAAAAATAAACCAAAACGAGGAGAGAGAGAGATAATTTAAGCTACATTTTTTTGCTTCTGGAAAGCTAGAAAAGTGTTTCTCATATCGTAGCAGCAGAGATAGCAATAATCCAACCATTTAACAAATGCTGATACGTTGACATAATTAATACTCACAAGTTCCTAAATTACTTAAAAAATCTCTAGATATCTCAATCTTTTTTCAAACTATAATACTGCCAAGAAATTTGAGATCGCTTCTTATGAAGCATAGAACACCACCTTTTGTTTCCAAACAAGGGAAAAGAAAAACACTGCTTTTCAAGTTCGAGTACACAAATTCATAAAAGGATTCTGTTTATATTCACCTGCGTCGTGATAATAAGAAGCCAACCAGCAACAAACGAGATGTTGCGGCGATAGAAGGCTTTGATTATATTAACAATACCCACGGCATAGGGAGTACCAGATCCAAATGCACACCCAGCATTTGCAAAGATGGTAATGAGCACATGCTCCTTCATGTTGAAGGGACCCGGGTTGACCGAGAACGTCCTGGATCCAAAACCGGGTATCCGGAACTTGGTCTGGGGTAGGACAGATGCCATGAAGCGGCCGATGGGGAGGGTGGCCACTTGGACAGTGATCTGGGTTATAACCAGGGGTTCGGTCCTATAGGCGAAGAACTGGTTGAGGAAGGAGAGTAGGGCACATGACAGTATGCCCAAGAACCACATCCGGAAGGTCCATATGGGGAGAGTAGGATCGTCGGTGTTGGCCACGGTTAGCCGGACTTCCTCGATGGGAGAGAGCTCCTCCTCATCAACATCGCCATCGACGATGCGCATGTGCTTTTCTGGGTCCGTGAGTTTGGTGGCGGCGTTGGTGTTGTGGGATGGTGTTTGTATCTCCAGAGTACCCATTTGAGTGCGCCAACTAAAAGCCTTTAGGTGAAGGTGGGGGGTGGTGGTGGCCTGGTGGGTACTACCGGACTGTTGGCTTTAAATGGGATTGCATCCCGAGGAGAGATAAAGACATTTGTTTGTGTACGTTTTCAAAAATGTTTTTTTTTTTTGTGAAATGATTAAAATATTTTTAAAATTAATGTTTGACAAGAAAATATTTTTGAGTGAAATTTGTATGGGTTTTTGTAAAAATTAATAATAACTTTTTATTAATTTTTTTATAAAAAATAAGATCAATAATTAGATAAAGAAAATAATTAAAAATTGAAATGTTTTTTTGTTTAATAAAAATCATGTTTGGATTAAAAATATTTTTGAAATCAAATTTTTTTTCAAGAGATTGATCGTTTATTTTTCACTTGTTTCTTTGGATTTTTTTCACATGATGTAGCTCGTTCTATTTGGATAATTTTTCCTTTCTTATTAATATATTATTGCATCTATATTTAGATGTGATAAACAAAAGGAAAGTTTTTTTTATTTTCCTTTGTATCTAGTTAACAAAATATTTTATTTTTTACAGTTGTTAATTTGACGTACTGTATTTATTTTTTAATGAAAATTTAAAGATTTTATCAATTATGTAAGTTTTTAAAAAAATTAATTTGAAGCAAAAATTTTATTATACTTGACTGCTGCTATGGGTAAATCCTGGCTTCTTCCTCAATGTGACAGCGAGTAGAAAGTAGGGATGGCTGAAAGTGCTCGGCAGGTGAATATGAAGGTCTTATATTATAATTAAAAAAATTAATTATAAAGGTCATATATTATATAAAAATTAAAATTAAGAGGAAAAAAAGCCTAATTTTTTGAGATAAAACTTAGGAAAATTAAAAATTTAGTCACTGGGTTTTAGTACCGCTGACAAAATGGTCACTGAACTTATTTTTTTATTTTTTGGTCACTGAGAATATGTAGTGGTGACTTTTTACTCCATCCGTCAAACCTCCGTAATTTTTTTTAACGGAATTGAAAACGGTCGACCTCTTCATAAGTTGCCCTTGACGGATGAAGTGAACAGTAGCTGTCGACCGTTATTCCCGTTAAAAATTAACGGAGGTTTGACGGATAGAGTGAAAAGTCATTACTACGTATTCTCAGTGACAAAAAAAAATTAGTTACCATTTTATCAGCGGTACTAAAATCTAGTGATCAAATTGCAAAATTCCCTAAAACTTAATGAAATGCCTACAAAATATGATATTTAAAAATTAGTTTATAAAATTAAAATAAAAAATACATCCTAAAAACTAGCATTATCCAAGTATCTTTTCAAAATAATAGCATTATCAAAGTTAAATTCTTGGCTCCTAAAATCTAGAACTACAATTGTCTACTAAAATTTCACAATTACTTTATTGCTAGTTAAGTTCTCAAACATCTAAATTCTACTTTATTGATAATTAAACTTTCTTATTGATCTCAAAATATTTTCTTTTTTTTGCTAACAATATCTGCAATCTCGAAGAAGTGGGAGTTTGCTTTGAGGATTTTACAGGTCCTGTCTCTTATAATGAATTTAATAGGGAAAGGGATGGGCTCGTCTTAGGTTATGTTTGTGTTGTAAAATTTTTGGTATTGGGTTTAGTGAAAAAGTGAAGAGAGGTAATTTTTATATTTTTTGTAGTGAAAAGTTATGATTTAATGGGAGAGAGAGAGAGAGAGATTATATTGTAGTATTTTATTGTGAGTTGGTGAAAAATTTTGTAAAATTTTTCATGCAAACACAACCTTAGCGTATTCGAAAACCTTTTTTTTTCTTTCTTCACGTAAGACGAAGACCCAGGTCTCAACTTGCTTAAGAAGACCCAACTTGTGATTTTGTTGACTCAAAATAGGTAGTAATCATGGATTTGTTTATTTGTCTAAAATTTTGATCCAAAATTTCTAATAAAATAAACATATTTCAAAATTTTTAACTTTTCATAAACTCCAATAAACTTTAATATTTAAAATATTCTTAAAATTTAAGAATATTCTCAAAAATTTCGATAAACAAATATACCCATAGGTGGATCCAAAGGATCAAAAAAATGAACCGACGCTAGTGAGGAGCGATATTGACCTCATGGGCCAATGGTGTTTCTCTCTTTCTCCGCCTCTGGCCTTTCTTGCTCCCAATGTGCACGTGCGTGCGTGCGTGCGTGTTGGATCTACGTGGTTTTTTTTAGTGATTATCATTTGCTTGGAAAAAAATCCAAAAGAAACCAGAGATGATGACGTGACCACAGTTCGATGGTAGTCCTACAAATGTGCCTTACGACGGGGAACCCTAGGCCAACTCCAGTCAGGATAACTTAGGTCAACTGGCTAGGCAGAGAAGCCAAGCTACTCAACTGTCAGAATCCTGGCGGAAGATCAGGAATCTTGTTAAGGTTATGTTTGTGTTGTAAAATTTTTGGTATTAGGCTTGGTGTTGGTATTAGGTTTAGTGAAAAAGTGAAGAGAGATGTAATTTTTATATTTTTTGTAATTTTTTATATTTTTTTATGGGAGAGAGAGAAATTATATTGTAGTATTTTATTAAAAGTTGGTGAAATATTTTCTAAAATATTTTGTGCAAACGCACCCTAAGATATCTTGCGACTTTTAGATGGGCCAAGCCCAGCTGCAATTCACGTATAAAAATAAAATCACTTGTGCTACCACGAGGAAAAGAAAGGAAATCTTCAATATTTTGGGCAAATTGCTCTTATTCCAACTCTAGTTTAATGTTTTCCTAAGCGTCTATTTTGGCTGAATAGGTAAATGCATCACATGTGTTGCATGGGTGGGAACAGAGGCGGATCCCTGGGCGGCCGCCACCCATTGGACCGGCAAAAAAAAAAGTTTTAGATGTAAATTTTTTTATAAGTTGGTCTGGGCCTATGGGAGCCCGATCCCCATAGGCCCAGGCCAGGCCTGGTGTAAAGCCTGCAGGGCCTGGGCCTTTGGGAGCCCGACCCCCATTGGCCCAGGCCAACCAATGTTTCCCTTCAGTTATTTTTTAATAAGCAGAGGGTGAAACGACGCCATTTCACCCTCTACCTTAAAAAAAATTGAAAACGTGTTTATTTTCTCTCGACCTCTCTCTCTCTCTCGCCCACCGCTGCACCAACGTGCCCACTGCGCCGTTGTCCACCGCCCACCGCCACTGCAGGCTGCAACTTCCCTGCACCGCAGTCCGCATCACCAGCGTTCTGCCGTCCAGCCGCACCTCGGCACCTGGTACCAGCTGCTGCAGTTGCCCAGCCGTGAGCCGCCAGCGTCTGCCTTCCAGGCCGCCCAAGACTCCAACCTCCAGCCGTGAGCCGCTAGTGTCCGCCGTCGAGTCGCCAGATGGTGATCACCTCTCTCAATCTCTCTGACTCTCTCTCTCTCTATAAACGGAATTATAAATTTATAATTCCTTAGTAAATTAGTTTGTTGTTAAGTGTTAACTATAATCTATAAACCGTTTAATTTCTTTAGTTAATAGTTAGTTAGGAATTATAATGCATACATCATAGTTAATTTATTGAACAATTTGATTTAGGGCAATTTATTGAACAATTTGGGCAATTTATAGTTAACAACAAATTCTCCATACTATTATAGGAATTATAATGCGGAGTCAATTTATTGAACAATTTGGACATGAATTTCGGCCTTGGAGATTGGAAGTTGTTGATTTGGTTCTGTATTGCCTATTGGGTTATGTTGGAGATTGGAAGTTGTTGATTTGATTCTGTGTTGCTGATTTGTTTATCTTAATTGTGTTGTGTTACTGATTTGGTTGCTGACTAATGGACAATGGTATCTGATTTGGAGATTGTGCTGATTCGGTTTATTGGGTTGTGTTGTGTTGGAGATTGGAAGATGCTAATTTGTAGTTTTTTCAACTTCCTCTAGCCAATTAAAGGGTATCAATATGCTTTGTAACTTTTTTGCACATTGTCTTGTTCATTACATTTCAAAATGTTTTAGTAGAGAACATATATAGAAATCAGGGTCATGTTCGTTTTCACTCTTTTCTCAGGATTCTAAGTATATTCACAAATTTACTACCGAACATATTCAGAATTCAAACACAAACACCAATACATTTTACACAATCTCCAACAATTTTTAAATTTTTAATTCAACATAAATTTTCTCTCTCTATACTTTTTCACATAACTCTAATATTTTTTTATTAAACAATTACATCAAATCATTTCTCTCTCCACTTTTCACAAACACCAATAAAATACTACTCAACATAAAAATTCACAACTTCTCTAAAATCCTACATTTTTACTCAAAACGAACATAACCCAGGTGTTTTGGAAGTATTTTGAAGCTGGATTTGGAAGGATATATGGCATCAGATAACAAGTGTTGCTTTAACACGATTTCGGTGAGAGGAAGCTACTTTGAAGGTTTTGCAGCTGGAAAGTTTTTCGATTTGCAGTGCAGAGAGCTGCTCATATAGGCTGTAGTGTTTTGGATTGAAAGTAGCCTATGATTGCAGCTTTCCTAAAGGTTTTGTCACCTAAAAGTTTTAATAAGTTACAGAAAAAATTTGGTAGTGATCATTTTTTAAGTTTCTTCATTTTGTGTGTTTCGTAAGTGTTAGTGTCGAGGATGAAAGGCTGGTGTGTAACGTGTGTTTGTTGACAACTTAAAGTTTTGTAGACACTACTTACCCCTGAGCATTGAAGGAGGAATTGAGAGTATTCGTTTTCCTTGGAAAGGTGTCCATCATGCAATAAGTGTCATCATAGTGGCTCTTTCTTTCTGGACCAGGGAAGATCTTTCTTTTATTTATATTTCGTTTGTGATCCAATTGATTGATTGTATTCACTTTGTTTTATTTTATTTAGTTTTAGTCTTTAATTTTTGATATTGTAATTCTAAGACAATTTTTTGCATTACGAAAAAATTTTTTTTTTTTTGTTATTTCGCTTTTAAAATCCGACCCCAATAAATTTTTAACTTGAATCCGGTAAGTGGGAATATTGCAATGTCCATGTGAGTGAGTTTCCTCCAGTGAGACAAGAGTAATGACCCCCAGTGGCCGGTCAGTGCTTTTCCGGACATTATATCATATAATTTGTCGTTCTCAAAAGTTAAATCACCCTATGGAATATGCACTTCAACGTGAAATTCATAATAGTACTATGAAACATACTTTATCTTGTACACGTGTAGTTTAACTTCCAACCAAGATATCATGGACAGGGTAGCTAGCTTTCTGCTGTGCTGTCCATGGGATTCTGAAACCGGAATATTGGTGTACGACAGGAAACATCACAAGCTTTTTTTGGGTGAGTAAAATACTCAGGCATTACCTCACAGGACAACCATCAACCTCTATGCCCTTTGCTCTTGGACAAGATGCCAAGCCGCAGTGTTCACCGCCTGTACCCCACCAAGTTATACTTTTGCTCTCTAGACCCATCGTAAAGTAGAGGAGGACCGCCATGAAAGCCACCCCCGCATCCATTGCTCCTGAAAAAACGTAATTGTACCTCTGCCACCACTGCTTCCGGTACTTGAACAAAAAATAGTTAAAGATCGTCCCAACTAAAACCCAGGCATTGTAGTTCAGGGGAGTTGCCGGCGGCATCATTCCCGTTGATCCCAGCAGGACTGGAAGGTTAATCAGTGGGATCCAAGATTGCTTGGGGAATGCCCTGTGCAACAACCACACAAAAACTGGCCCTAGTGCACCTCCAAGGAAGAACCAATTCATGGCTTTATAGATTCCTTGAGATCCAAACATCCGTTTAGGTCCAGCCAGACCCCATATGACAGACGCGTCGAAGAAAACTCGATCGCTGGGGCATGTCCAAGGACTGTTTTCAGGAAGGAGCTCTGGCTGGCATATGTGCTCAATGGAAGTTAGCAACCACCACGCCACTCCAATGTTGATGGTTCCAGCAAGAATTGTTCCTATGAACTACACGCACATAAGCAAATCGAGAATATATTAGCTTTTATATATATATGTAACTTTATTTTTTGTGGGGGTGGGAGGTAATCAAGTAATCTTGTTCAAGAAGATTTTGCTTGTTCTAGGTATATGATGATCTCGAAATTAGTGCTTGTGTCCAGGGCCTAAAATTCTACTTGGAAGAAACAAAAACCAAACAAATGTTTTTTCTTCTCATGCAAATTGAAATTGTCGATAGTAGTAAAAGTGGTTACCTGAACTAAGAACATTGATCTTGGAGGAATCTTCATGTAATGTCCAAGCTTGAAATCATTGAGGAAGGACACTGCTTGAGCCATGCTCATATAGCCATAGACTTTGAAGCACACATTGGCAATGGGTCTTCCTGGATATATCAGACCCATCATGTACTCCGTTATTATGTTTAGCCCAGGTGTCTTCAGATAAAGCCAGCTACAGTTAGTGATATTGCAACTTCTAAGAGGTGAAATTCTTCAAGACTACTAAAATCAATCTTTTGCTGAAAATTAATGAGAGGAAATGAACCCATAAAAAAGCGCGCGCAAGCCAATTACCTGGTTTGTCGTGGCAGTTATGATACTGATTGGAAGGGTGAAAGTAAAGGCTACAACACAGGCAAACAAGAGCCCCCACCATGGCATCTGGACCTGATCTTTGACAGCGATGCAGAGTATAAGGGAAATTACAATTGTCACGACGAGCAACAAGTAAAACCACCAAGAAGGTATGTCCTTATATTTCCTCATCAATCTGGTATGAATATCCTCCTTGCCCTTGTGAGAAGCTCGATAACGGTCATAAATTTCTCTGTGGATTAGATTATTATAATTATATAGTCAACATTTTAGGTATAAATCATATTGAAAAACATAGTATTATTTATAATTACCTTCCATAGAACAAGGCCACGTGCGTAAGGGTTGCAGCAATGGTAGCAAAGCCAAAACCATAAGTGAGAGCGAAAAACATGCTCATTCGAATAGGTCCTTGCTCCTGATACTTTGATACATCCAACTCAAACTGGTCATTGACAATGCCCGTGATGTTATAAGGCTGACCTTGGGATGTAAACAAGTCTGATGAGAAGATAGGAAATCTTTTGGCATCGTACAAGTCAAACCCCCAGTATGCTATAGGGATTGCAAGGTAAACTATCAAAGTATAACCTGCAAAAACGTTCATAATGGAGAAGAAAGGGCTGATTAGGGGGCTGAACAAGAAGGATGACACGGCAGCCCAGTCGAGTGTCGCTGCTCCTAGCCCAAGGCCTTGCATGCCTGAACCAATCTGCTGAGCGGTGACAGACTTGGAGAATGCCCAGCAGATCCATGAGATGTTTGTCAGTGTTGGGAAGAGGTACCCTGGCACAGTGTACCACGTGAAACTGCAAACTAATACAATCACGAAGAACATTCCCCGTGTCATGCGTCGCTTCCCTTCTTTCTCGTGCAAAGCCCTGCAAAATTTTGAAAATGTCAAGAACTATAAACGGAAGTAGTAGTTCGAAATAGATCCTAGCTAGTAATTCCTCGTTGCAGTCGACTGGGAGGACAATCTCCGGCCTCCTCAAAGATTCTTTCAGACTACCAAACCTGTGGTTGTGGTCCTGTGGAGCAGCAATCGAAGCAAGAGTTACATACCGGAAAATTGAGACCTGAACAAGAGTGTTAGGCCACCACATATTCGCCGGGTCCACCACGTACTTCTTCAGCAGCCCAGCCCAACCATATCCTAACACCTGCGCCGAACCAACCAAAACCAATGGATATTAATTACTTCGTATGTCATGGACATGGACATGGACATGGACATGTTTGGGAATGCGGGCTTTTCTCGGGTTTCAGTTTATAACCTGATTTTGGACCTGGGTTTGATGAGAGTCCGTTTGGCTAGTGTTAGGTCTTAAGCAAAGATGGAATCATGGAAATTCGGCATAAATTTGGGTGGTGTTGAAAGTGTTAAAATTTTGAGCTAATTAAAAAAATTATAAAATAATTTCTAATTTTTTTAATTATAATATTCATTCAAATCTTCTCTATCTTCATTTTCTCACCAACTTCTATAAATTATATTCACTTTTTCACTAATTCTCATACTCCAAAATTTTAATCATCCAAAACAAAAAATGGTGACATTTCAAAAAACTTCCATTGATAGAAGTATTCGGAAGCTTCAATCTCAGTGCTATACTGCTATATATAGCCCACGTTTTATCAAAACTATACGTAATTTCTAATGTTCTATGAAACAATCTTCTGTTTTTAAAATTAAACAAAATAGCATTAGTGTAGACAATAATCAGGTTACTGAGAATAAAGGGATCAGGTAATTTTGTATCGTAAGATTGATAAGAGAAGACAATAATCATTAACAACTAGTTATGATCGCGTGTGTTAATTTAGCATGAACAAAGGGTTTGTCTCAATATAAATAATCTAAATGGAAGTAGAAAATTGCTAAAATGGTTAGTCTAGCTAGGGACCAAATTATCAATCTCATTATCTACCAATTATCTAGTAATAGTATTTATAAACATGCACAAGTCTTGTGCAATTTAAACTCTTTTATTACTAATTAGTATAAGAATATTATAGCTGATCATCTTGCTCCCAATGCCGAAAGCATGCGCAATCTCTAGCGCGCATTTGGAAGAAAGGAATCTGTTTCCGAAATCCCGGCAAAGGATTTTGATGCTAGGTAGAGATGATCGATATTAGAGAGAATAGCTAGAGTTACCTGAGTAGTGATAATGAGAAGCCAACCAACCGCAAAGGATATATTCCGGTGGTAAAAGGCTTTGATTATATCTACAATACCAACGGCATATGCCGGCCCATTTCCGAATGCAGTCCCTGCGTTGGCGAAGATGGTAATGAGTACGTGCTCCTTCATGTTAAACGGACCCGGGTTAAGGGAGAACAACCTGGAACCAAACCCGGGTATTCTGAACTGGTCTGTGGGGAGGGTGGCGGCCATGAATCGGCCGATGGGGAGGCTGGCAACTAAGACGGTGATTTGGGTGATGATGAGGGGCTCTGTCCGGTAGGAGAAGAACTGGTTAAGGAAGGAGAGAAGGGAGCAGGAGAGTATGCCCAAGGTCCACATTCGGAACGTCCACACGGGCAAAGTGGGGTCGTCGGTGTTGGCCACGGTTAGCCGCACTTCTTCGATAGGCGAGAGCTCATCTTCGTCCACATCATCACCGGCTTTGGTGATGTGTTTGTCCGAGTGGTTGGTGGCGGCGAAGGAATCAAAGTTTGTCGTTTCTATTTCGAGGGATGCCATGGCGTACGTAGAGCAGCCAAAGAGGAGAGAGACCGTGGGGTGGATGAAAGTGTAATTGGGTTTTTGCAGGAAAGCTCAGCTAGCTAGCCAGCTCCTTATAGCATGTAGTTGGGAGCTATAGTTGAGTGTCTTGACTTTTTTGTGCGGGTGGTACCTAGCTAGAAGGTCAAACCCCCACAGACAGCTTAAAAAAAAAGTGATAAATGCAAGGAGTTAATTATGATTTGGGGAGATATAATGTGAATTAGGAGTGTATAAGGAAAACTACATATCTACTAATGTCAGAAATATTTGCCAGCGAGCTGATACCTCGATTGGCACCCCTCCCCTTAGGGAATGATGGATCTCGAGGTTGACTCCCGCTAGATGCAGGGGACATAAGTTAATTTATTACTTTGATGATTGTGTTACGTATTTGATATATCTAGACTTATCAATTTTAGAACTTGTTTTAAAATTGGTATTGAATCATTAATTTTTAGATTTTACCTATTCACCCCCTCTGGGTGAAGTTATGGTCTAAACTTGGTTTTTCATATATCATGTTGCTTGTCTAGCCAGCCAGTATGTAGTGAATGTGTTCATTTCTTTGGAATATCATAAAAATAATAGATTCAGTAGAATCTGACAATGTAGCAGCACATACGTATACATTTAGTTCAGATTCCATTGCGTGTTGATATTGAGTATACATTAGTTTAGATTTTTTAAATTCCCTTCGATAATTTATAATTAAATATATTTGCTAATCATTCCATTGTAGATTAATGCTTCTCGCAAAGATGTTATCCCCCCCCCCAGTGGGAACTGAATCATTTTAGTAGATTATGGTATTTCCTGTGTTATTCTCCTGAATATTTGTGAAAGAAAACTAAATAATATAGTAATTTATTTTGGATCATCCTGATGCTTTCCTCTTTTTTCTTGAATCTCGATTGGTTTTTCTATAATTAATTTGTAATTAATAATTTAATGTTTCTGTCAATTCTGTTTAGAAAAAACTATGTATTTGCATTAGCTTGAGAATATAATTACCAAAAGAAAGAAGCTGGAGATCAATGGGATTTGCCTAATATATATTGAAGAAGAAAAAGAAAATTAGAAAAGGAAGTTGGAATATCAGTGAGGGCAGGGGGAAGGTATATATATATATATGCACAATTGCACGTTGATTGAAACTGTTCCAAAATTCATCACCAGATATGATCAGCTCGATCGGTGATCAGAACTAGCATTTGGCAAGGCCTTAAAAAGAATAATTTATTCTTTCATCGCCTACACGACAAAGGAATCTTGTACGAGTCAAGGACAAAGTTTATAGAATCTACACAAAAACATTCGTGTTGGTAGCCAGCTGGGAGAGACATTAAGGGAGAGAGACAATATTGATTTTGTCAATGAAGTAGAAAATATTTGAATTGGAAAATAATTTCGGGGTAGCAGTTATTAGAAATTTATTAAAAAGTAAAATCTTACAACTGTGATTCAGACAAGGATAATCTCTGGTTGCTTGACTCTGACTACCCCGATGTAATAATCTTAAATAATCTAACTTAAACCTGCTCCTTGTGGTGAAATTTCGACCCTCTCAAGCTCTTCTTATAAATTCTGACTTTGTTTTTCAACATCGAGAACTCTCGTTAATGTTTGTCAATTACAAAATAAAATGGACAATATAGGGGGCGTTTGTCTCTGGAAATTTACAACCCTCAAAATTTCCAAACAATCATAAAATAATCTCTCTCCTCATTAAATTATAAAATAACATTATACTATTCAATTAAATCTTCTCTCTCCCCACTTTTTCATAAAATATCTATACTTTTCCCAGACTCCAATACCCAAAATTTTCAAAACCCCAAAATTTCCACAAACAAACACCCCCTATGTACCCCTATATTATTATAAATAAATAAATAAATTTGTGACACGAGAGTTTTACTACATACGTTTACCAAGTATAAACGCAGAGACTTCAATTTTTCATATTACCCTATTTTATATATATATAGCCTTTTTGGGGCACGAGAGCCTTAAAAAATGGAACGAGGACCTGATAAGCGGCACGAGGGCCTGATTGTGGTGCGAGTGTCCAATAAGTGGCATGAGGGCCCCACAATTTTTTCTTTCTCGGGACAAGCTCCATAACATTTTTTCTTTCCCAGGCATTAGGGTCTCGTAACATTTTTTCTTTCTCAGGCATAAGGGTCGCACATTTTTTTAAGGCACGAGGGCTCACAAGCGTTTTTTTTCTAGGGCACGAGAACCTCAAATTGTCTTCTTTCCTGGGCACGAGGGTCCCATAATGTTTTTCTTTTCCCAGGCACGAGAACCTCAAATTGTCTATCTTACCTGGGCACAAGGGCCCCACACATTTTTTTCACTCCCGGGCATGAGGGCCCTACATTTTTTCTTCATAATCATTAAAGCATTATTTAAGAGTAATCATAAAGTTATCGATGGTACCTTTTAAGAGACTCCACCTTTCTGGGATAGAAAATAGTTCTTCAATGTATATCCTCAAAGTGAAACTCTACTTGTGAAACATTACTGAGGCTTTTTGTTGATGTCCATTTTTTGGATGCTGAATAGGCACTCTCATCCTGGATTTTCGGCGATGGTGTGTGCAGGTTAAGCCCCCCAAGCTTGTGACTCAGGTACATACCTGAATTGTGGCATAAGATGAGCTTAAAATCTGTTGCATTAAGCGAGATAAATTATAACTTACAACATTTCAAAGATTGGCTCATCCTGCAAAAGAGATCGTTTAACAATATAAGTTAAACTTGCAGAGGTCACACACACTCCCCTTTTGTTAGGTGGTATCCTTGTCTTCTTGGGCTATTTCAAGACTAAGTTACATTTGACCTAAATGGTCTGCTTGGATGGTCACCAACATCTTATGAAGTTCCGAATGAATCTATAATCCATAAAACAAAAGAAGCAGGTGTATGCTTTTCATTTTATCAAATGCAAGTAAAGGCTTCATTGGCCTGGAAGCAGAAATTTTAACATAAGCATTTAAAGGAGATATATTGATTACCTAGGCACTTGATATTTGAACTAATCAAGTGGAATATCATGATTTTTATAACTATTAAAATCCCTACAGTTAGAAAGGGACAGGAGCAAAGCTCTCTTCTCCTTTCTTCTTCTTTTTCTTTTTTTTTTCTTTGTATCTTTTTCCTCTTCTTTTTTTCTTTTTTTTTATTCGACTCTCTTCTTCTTCTTCTTTTAACTTGAGTCTTCAAATATCACTTTCAAGGTTGTAATTGCTTGCAAGTACAAAAAGCTTCGAAAATTACATACCTTGTTGCGTGAAGTAGTGGGCTATTTTACACACATTGGTTAAAAGAGGAGAAATGATAGGCGTTCGCCTTGCGTTCGCCTACCGAATATAATATTGATATTTCCGTTATTCTGGTGGGCCCGTTAAAATGCAAAGAACCGGTCTTTTTCACCCTCTCCGACAGACCGGTTCTTAATTTTTAAAACTCTCTCATACGGGTTGAATTTCTCAAAACCCACATTCTCTCTCCCCGATTCTCCCCCAAAACGAAATGCCCCAAACCCTAGATCTCTCGTCTCCCTCTCCAAACCCACGTCGTCTCCGTCTCCCTCTCTCTCTCCGCGTCTGCCCCCAAATCAGGCTCTCGTCTCCCTCTCCAAACCCTAGATCTCTCGTCTCCCTCTCCAAACCCACGTCGTCTCCGTCTCCCTCTCTGTCTCCGCGTCTGCCCCCAAATCAGGCTCTCGTCTCCCTCTCCAAACCCTAGATCTCTCGTCTCCCTCTCCAAACCCACGTCGTCTCCGTCTCCCTCTCTCTCTCCGCGTCTGCCCCCAAATCAGGTAGGGGATGGCTGGGTTTCGACTGGGTGAGCGCTACGCGTTCTCTCTCCCCGATTTTCCCCCAAAACGAAATGCCCCCCCAAACCCTAGATCTCCCCGTCTCCCTGTCTCTCTCCGCGTCTGCCCCCAAATCAGGCAGGGTTTGCCTGGGTTTCGACTGGGTGAGCGCTAGGTTTGGCTGGGTTTGGCTGGGTTTCGATTGGGTGAGCACTGGGTTTGGCTGGGTGAGCGCGAGGTTTGGCTGGGTTTGGCTGGGTTTCGATTGGGTGAGCGCTGGGTTTGGCTGGGTTTGGCTGGGTTTCGACTTGGTCTCCCTCTCTCTGTCTCTCACGCAGTCGCCTGTTCTTTCTTCGTCTTATTCTTCTGCTTGACTCGGTAGTGGTAGCTCTGCAGATCTCTGGCCTACACTTTGTGTATTGTTTTGTTGGCTTGCTTTTGGTAACTTCAAAATCTTCAATTTTACATGCTAAATTCTGTCATGTCATTTCATTTCATTATTCTTGTATCTCTTATACTTGAGTTGTACTAGAGATTTGCAGTTAGTAGTCATTCGCAATCTCTGGTTGAACTGGTTGATATGAATGTTTTTGAAATTTGAATTCTTCTTCTATTTTGCATATATTCTTGGTTTATTTTGCATATATTATTGGTTTTCCAGGTCATGAATGAGAACAATATAAACTGAGAAGCACTGTGTTACTTTGGATTTGAAGAAGCACTGTGTTATAAACTGTCGAAATGTATATTGGGTTTTCTAGGGTTACTGATAATTTTGGGCAGAGTGATTTATAAAACTGTGAACGACAATATTTTGTGAAGAGCAACTGCACGGGGGAATGCATATTGATCAAAGCTTTATCTGATGATCTCTTACCATAATGCTTTTGCTGTTTTCTCTTTTGTTGTATATCTTGTACAAAATGGTTATTGAAAAGTATGATTTTATTGAAAAAAGAAAAAAAAAGCTGATACTGTTGTGAAGAGCAACTGAACTAGAAGTGTTGCAAGGTCATATGCTAGCAATTGAAATATGTTGTTTGTTTTGCCTTGTCTCTGTGTATGTTTTGCTGGTATGAGGCAGTGATGATATTTTCAATGTTTAAATCAGATACTGGGAAAGTGGGCCGATTCTTGGCGGGGCGACTCCGAGCCTCCCGTGTAAAATGACTCCCATGTCTCTTTGCACGGGCAGCTCGCTGTTGCAGCCATGGTCAGCGTTGCCCTTTCTCCTCTGTTTGAGAAAAGGCGAAGCTGAGCCTCTTTCTTCTCTTGTTCGCCTCGCGTTCGCCTACCGAATATAATATTGTTATTTGCGTTCTTCTGGTGGGCCCTTTAAAATGCAAACAGACCGGTTGAGAAACATTTCTGTCCCTATCCATTTGCCCCCAAATCGAAAATTTATGTCCCCGCCGAGTTGCCCCCAAATCAAACATATCCCAATGCTGTCTGCCCCCAGATAAATAACTTGGATCTAACCTGTGTTTGTTAGTCAACCACTCCCAACGCTCTCTCTCTACCTCTCAACCATGCTGTCTATGTATGTTTCTGTAATCAAATTTATGAGGCGATGATGATATGGGGGCATCTTTAAATCAGATATCGGAAAGGGGTCCGATTGTTGGCGGGGCGACTCTGAGCCTCCCGTGTAAAATGACTTCCATGGCCTTTTGCACGGGCAGATCTCTGTTGCAGCCATGGTTGGTGTTGCCCTTTCTCCCTTTTCTGAGAAAAGACGAATCTGAGCCTCTCTCCACCAATTTTCAATTCTTTTCCGGATAACATCCTCAGCATTTTACGCCGTATGGCTACATTGATGCCGGAATCATAGTCCCACGAGCAGTAAGTTTTTCTCACTTTTGATGTGCAAGTTTTAAGCGTAGATATATATATATATATAGTTATGCTAATTCTTTTTCCTTTTTCTGTTTTCTCCTCTGTATCAACTACCATGGATTCCGGTGTGGTAGAAGTGGTACTACTGCCTATGCCCATATGCTTGGACTTTGTACGGATTGGTTGTTTCACAATTGGAGATATAAAGCACGATTGTCAGGGAGTGGTGGCAGTTGTGGTCGCTGGGTTTGCTGTTTAATTTGTATTTTCTGATTAAATTTGTATTTTCTGATAAAATTTGGGTAAATTAAGTTGTAAGTTTAGAAGAATGTCGGATGACAAGTTTAGGCCTTCCATATGCCTTGTTTTGAATTGGAATGCTATATATGTTCTTTAGTTATTTAAGGCCACTTAATTAATTTTGGTCCGTGACTTTCCATAGTGGATTGGTGTGTTACAGGTATATGGGATCACAAAGTAAATTGATTTTTCAGGCTGAATATACGGCTTGAACATACAAGCAAACATGGCTGAGTCATTATACAAATAATTATTCATAGTAAATACAGTCACAAGCATCTACCTGAGTCACTTTTAATCAACTCAAAGAAATCAAATGCATCGTAACAAATATCGTACTTCATCAGCAAAAGCATCTATTTGACAATAAGCAAGAAGGAGCCACGTTTAATGCACAAAAAAGAAAGAACTGAATTCCACCTCCATCAAAGCAAAGCAGACTTTCAGAACCTCACAACACAAGAATTCATAAACAAACGATTGCATGCACAGCGACAGGAACTTTAAGCAAAGAAAGTAATATAGAGATAGGAAAATAAAGCACCTAACAAATGTCGTAATGCACTTCTCACTTTGGCAAGCACGAAGCATCAAATATCAGTGGGAACAATAATAAAAGCACAAATACAATAATAAAAGTACAAAGAAAATATACTAGGACTATGTCATAAGTCAACTAAGAACCATGAGCATGGAATTAATGGCATGCAACAATAGATGAATACTTGACATCTCAGTAGTAATAATTGTTGGCATTATACAATGATTGTTGAGTATGGCATGAACTTGAAATAAGATAGGCCTAGCATGCATTGCAATTGCTGGATCAATTGGACTCATGGAGTTTGCCATGACCGTCATCCAAGCAAGTTTTTGTGGCGGGTTGTTTTTGATATCATAAGCCAACTGCCACAAGAGGTTAAGCAAGACGCCTTGGCTCAAAGGGGGAGGAACTGAAGACAATATCCACCGCAGATTAACCTTGAAAAATAGAAATATACTTAGGAATACAGCTTAAGTATCACCGAAAACTATTTCAATTGCATTCTTCATAGCTCTAGCCTGATCTGTTAAAATTGCACTTGGAGCTTTACCATTCATGCAACCCAACCAACTTTGAAACAACCAAACAAATGTTTCGGTATTCTCACTTGAGATTAGTGCTGCCCCAAACAATATTGACTGACCATGATGATTGACACCTACGAAAGGAGCAAATGGCATGTCATATCGATTGGTCAAGTACGTAGTGTCAAATGAAATAACATCGCCAAAGTATTCATATGCTACTCTACTTCGTGCATCAGCCCAAAAAATATTTCGCAACCTACAATCATCATCCATGTCCATCACATAATAAAAGCCAGGATTTTTCTGTTGCATTCTACTAAAATACTCACTAAGTGCTTGACCACCTCCTTTACCAAGCCGAAGCTCTCTCTCCTTGTTAATAAAATTCCGACAATCTCTCTCTACAAAGGAAATATTTTCATATCCCCTCATTTCAACAACAAGAGAGTTAAAATTCTTACTTGCACGTATTTCAGCTCTGTCATTTATGTCTAACCTTCTTTTCACGGAAGCATCTATTTTCCTATGACATCTCATCAACCTTGATTTGCCTGGACTTAGACTGTGGTTATGTTCAATCACAACCTTAGTCAACATCCACTTTTCATTCCCACATAACATTGCACAAATCCTGGCTGGACAATTCGTTTTAATTGTTGTTGGTACGACATCACTTTTGGTTGTTCTTTGTTTGCCTTGCCTAAAACAAGCATAAGTTACGTGCCTGACAACCCCCCCCCATTTTTTTATGCCTCTTTTTACCACAGCAAAACCATCTTGCTTCGCATACTGTACATAGTACCGTAAAACTTCATCTGCCGAATCAAATACCATTGATTGCTTAGGTTCTTCACATTTATCAGCCTCATCTATCACCTCATACAGCACATCATTTCCTTCTTTGTCACCCAACTCTAAAGTAAATAAAAAAAATAAATTAAGAAATGCAATTTTCAAAACCGCACCAAAAAAATAATTTGACGCTAAATGATCAAAATGACAAGTCTAACCAATTTTAGGGTCATCTTCGTCGGTTAAATCATTGTCGTTGTATTCAGATTCAACTTCTCCCTCATTCTCCAAGCGTGAACTTGAACACTCCATTTAGAGGAACAGAAGGTGGGCACAGTGAATAACTGCAAAAGCAAACAAACCTGATTATCTGCATTAGTTTCCAAATAGAAACATGTCCAAGCACTTTTCGCATAAATGATACATACAGAGAAATGAAGAAATAAGTAAGTGCCAAAGCATTTTGAGATAAGTCAGCTCTCTCTCTACAAATGGTATAACATTCTTGTAAAAGTAAATCAGCCTTTCTCACATGTATTGCTATAAATTCTCTAGTAACATAAAGAAATGAAATTGTAGAGATTGCAAATGACTAGTAACATAAAGAAAAAAAAGGAATGAAGTTGCAGAGATTGCAAATGACTAGTAACATAAAGAAAAAAATATATCATGAAATTAAATGACAGAATTTAGCATGTAAATTCTAAGAGACACAAGCATAATGAAATGAAATGAAGATTTTGAGACACAAGCACAAGAATATATTTTCACAGAATAAATTCTATAGCACAAGCACAAGAATATATTCAGACCCTATTTACATGCTATATTTTGACACAAGCACAAGAATAAATTCTAAGAGATCTGCAGAGCTACACAAAACAATACAGAGAGTAGGAGAAAAATGGCAAACCGCAAAGTAGAGATCTGCAGAGCTACCACTACCGAATGAAGCGGAAGAAGAAGACGAAGAAAGAACGGGCGACGAGCGTGAGAGACAGTGAGTTTCAAAATGGGGCTCAGGAGTGGGTTTCAAAATGGGGCTCAGAGTGGGTTTTGAGAGTTTTAATCGAGGAGAGGTTTTGAGGCGAAAGTAAACCGGTCTGAGCAATAAAATATTCGGCGAGAGTAAACCGGTCTCAGAAATTAAAGCGGTCTGTCGGAGGGTGAAATTCAAACTGGTTCTTTGCATTTTAACGGAGCCCACCAGAAGAAAGAAAATAGCAATATAATATTCGGTAGGCGAACGCGAGGCGAACGCCCAACATTTCTCTTAAAAGAGCTAGGAGGCTCATGAACCTTTTGTTTTGCAACTTTTGGATTGACTTCTCTTTCTTATTTGCATTAATCGCAGTACCTTTCGAGCTTTCCGCATTGGACCCCGGATAAGGCCTATCATTTCTCCTTCATCTAGCTAGCCCCCATTCTGCCAAACGAGGTCATAAGTTGGGAGAATGTTATCAGCCTATACAAAGCCTGGTCCGGACAATTATCTTCGAATAATCTTGCAAGCAACATTTCTTGAAATATGGTCAGATTAGCATCCCATAGTTTCTTATGCACATGGTAAGAAACCATTGAAGTCCATAACAAGAGGTTTCTATCGGCCATTATAGTAGATATGGTATCGCCCAAGGCTTTTTATTGAAAGCCTCTTCATTCGAAATCTTTTTGATTGGCAAATCAAGGAACAATATGAATCAATGTGGATTCTTTGCATGAAATAATTCCAATTGTCATTGACTTCCATATTATCTATAAAATTCTTCAAAAATGAATTCAAACGCATGGCGCCCATCTAGAAAGTGGAGAAAATGGTCATGAGCAGCAAATAGGTGTATATTATACTCATGAGATAAAGTCACTGCTCCTACAGCTGGAGCCGAAGCCCAAGTGGCATAACCATAGCGGCACTTGTGCGAAATTAATGAAGATCCTAAAATTTGCAGCACGATACTCAGCCAAAGGACATATTGATTGCAGCTTCCCAATACCTAGAAGCAACAATGGTCTGGCCAGATAGTGGAAGCCCCCATAATCAATTGGCAGTAGTGGCTACATATGTGGGTGATGAATTCCTTGCTTCATAAATAGCTCCATTTTGATTTCTTAGAACCATCTGAAAGGAGCAATGTCGGGGACAATCCACAGGCAAGTAATGATTCCTGAAATCGCAATATATCGAAAACTGAGCACAGTTGCTCCGTGGAAGCAGACTAGTCAATTTGTGGATAGATGTCTGAAGGCTAGTCAATTAGATCTTTACCCCCTTTTACCAGCTGCTCTTATATTTATGGAGTGGTTGGTGTGCATGCCTGCAGCAATTGCACATGTGTCTTTAGAATTCTCAAATCCTTGCAATCACAGAGATAGTTTTCAGGGTGGAGCTAAATCTCGTGCTTGCCACATCATTAATGCTGCAAATTTATCTAGCCATAAAAAAATGAGGAAGAGATCCTGAAGGCAAATCGAAGTAGCCCTGGTATGAGTGGTAAATGATTTTCATCATCTAGCACACCATTAAATGACCTTGGGCTAGTAATGTCTCTCCTTTCAGATGTGTCAGCTCTTCTAGCGAAGATGAATATAACGAATATATGCTTCCAAAATGACCATGGCGTCACTTTCCAAATTTCATAAAAATTGAGCTCAAGTATAACAGAGTAGCAGGCAGAAGCATTATAAAGTTTTCATCAGAAAGAGCAAGGTCAACGATTTCTTCCCTTATGCTGTCATCTTTGCCCAGAATATCCAAAAATATACAAATATAGGGGGTGTCCCAATAAGCAGACACAATAATTTAGCCTTCGTCTTGCTTGTCTTTTTGGATTGACTTGTTTCTTTCTTATTTGTGTAGCATCTTTTGGAACCCTTCCCTGAAGAATTTCATGCTTGATAATGTTCAGCTCGGGTAGCTTTGTCTCTTTCCTCTGCGGGAGTAGGAACAAATCTTTCGGGTCCATTTCTTGTTGAGAGCAAAAAGAATAGAGACCTCAAAAGTAAATTGTAAAAAGAATAAAGCCCTCAAACAAGTAATGGGCTCAAATTCGCACTTAAATAACCAAGCAAATATCTGAAAGATGTGAACGAATAAGTAACGTGCACATTACCTTGGCAGACCAAGCCTCCGAGGTTCAGCTCAGTATTATCTCTTTGTCATCGTTGGGAATATAAAGAAATGACTTTCATATTGCAAAATTCAAAAGTATTATGGGACAAATTGATGAATACGTCGTTAGTTAGTAATGCACGGGCAAATATAAGCTAAATATGGCACCAATTAAGTATATCCATATCGGTTTTTTTTCCAAGGAAACGACTCGCAGAGAATAAAAAATGTAGTTAAATTCGGTGGAACCTTTGGGTATAGGAGTATTAGAACTCATTTTCAACGACAAGACATTTGCTAATGGAAACTCACCTTTGGCAAAATTTGCTTCATGATTTCGGGCTTCAATTCAAATTGCCTCCCAATTAAATTCCCAAAGGTTTAATATGAAAAGGCCTTTGACCCAATAGAGGAGAGTGTCTTTTACTGACGTGATGCGAGAAAGCATCGGGACATCTCATTCAAGCGTGAAGTACAGAGCCGAAGCTGTCCCTATGAACTTGTTGGATTTTGGAAAATCACTCATTTCTCCACCTTGCTCTACAAGCCGTCCGTAAGTCGAACTTGGACATCTTCAGCTTATAGGTATTGTAACTGGTGGAGCCCGGGCGTCAAAGAAGATAGCTTCGGAGCAATATTTTCAGCTTTGCTGCCCAGATAGCTTGCCGCCCAAACAGGAAGAAAAATAAAATGGGAAAATAGAGGTTGCACCCTATATACGGACAATTTGCATTCCATTTTTTTATGGGAAAAGTCATATTTAGAGTCCTATATATTTGGGCAAAAATCAAACAAGTACTTTCTATTTCAAAAACTGCAATGTAAGACCCATAAGTTTAAAAAATCTTCAATCCTCGCCCCCGGTTGAAATTATCGTTAAAATAGGCGGAAGTTTCCCCCACTTGCCTTCCACGTGCTGTTTGCCCATAGGAAATTACCTATACGCCCTTGATAAGTGATGGTCGAATTACGTCGAATGCCCTCTTCAATCCTCAACCAATTTAGGGCATATTGATTAGCAATTTCTTCAAATTTGATTTGACAGACATTCAACTCCTTAGTACAGACGACGGAGGAAGAAAACAGCGTCCCCCAATGCGTTGGCCAAACTCCAGTAACCACCCATTTGTGTCCACGGCCACGATTTCGTTTAGGCGAGCCATAGAAGATTAGGTAAAAATTCGGACCTTCGAGTTTCGACTTTCATTTCCTCTGTCATGTGGGTTTTGTGGTGGTTTGGTCGAGTAGGCCTGAACTGATTTCATGGGTTGTTGGGGTTGGTATTTATATGTGTTAAGGTGGTCCAGCTGCGATAAGGAATTGCAACTTTGTAGTGTTGGCCAACAACATGTGGTCCCTTGCTAAATTTTTTGGGGAATATTTTTGTTTGGTAGTGTTAGCCGACAACATGTGGTCTCTGGTCTCATTTCTTTTGATTTTCTTACTGTGTTTTTTATGATCTGGTAGGAACCAGTGTCGCACTTAGTTTTCTTATTCGGGTTGGCTTGTTTGCTGATATTTCTATTTCTATTTAAACTATGTTTGTTGATATTTCTATGGAAACCATGTTGCATCTGAGTTTGTTTAAACAAAATGGATTTTAGTTTAACAATAGATGACATCTTTAGTTGCATATAAAACTGATTTTGGCAGTTAACAAGTGAGTTTAATATCATATGAAGCTGCTGACATTATGTTTTTTGTTAACTTAGGCTATGTTTGATTAAGTTCTCAAAAAGTTTTCAAAAACTTCTCACTCACCTTTTCATCAATTCTAATACGTTTTCACCAATCTCAATAATTTTTTCATCAATTTCAATACATTTTCACTAATCCCAATAACTTTTTACAAATTTCAACAAATTTTAACTAACTTTTCACCAATCCCAAGAGAATCTACACCACTTCTAAAAAAACAAAAAAACTGTTTTGAGAACTAAACCAAACATAGCCTTAGTTTCCATATATGTTCTCATTAAGTTAACAAGTTTTGTTGCAGGTTTATATTCACAATGTCGTCAACTTCTGTTGTATTTAAGGTCCATTATGAGGGGATGTTTGACAGATCAATTGGATGCGAATATGTTGGTGGGAAGGTGGTGGTACACAACGACCCTTACGACACTGACTGACTATCCTTCATAGAGGTTGAAGGTGTTTTGAAGGAGTACGGCTATAAATCCAACGACCTTGTTTTTTATTTAGAGCCAGAGAAGACCCTCCTCAACGGACTGCGAATTATATCTGGTGACCCCGATGTGCTGCAAATGGTGGCTGCATACGAGGGAAAGGATATCATATCCATTTACATAGTCGTTTTCAAGACTGTAGCACAAGTTAACCTGCTTGAGGAGATGGATGAAGAAACTAAGAGGCGTCGTCTTGGAATCGGCACAAAGTGGTGGGACAATGCATTGAGCTCCGAAGACGACCTCTATGAGGTAGATGTCAATGGCCATGATAAGGCTGGACTTCACGAAGAAGCTGCTGACATTGGTGGGCCTTTAGTTCAGAAGGAAGGTGAGATTCCTTTTGATGTCAGGGGTTCTTCTTTCAACCATGGTCGTTCATCATTTGAGGTTGGTGGGCCTTCATACGTTGCTGGTTCATCATTTTATCACGAAGGGCCTTCTGGTGATTCAGCTGTTGACATGGACCCGGATCATGATGATGCCGATGATGAAGCACCTCCAACATTCGATGTTGATAAAAGTAAAGACGGTGGTAAGTATTTACTGATACCCAACATTTACTTAGTGGTTAATGAAAAGTATTGCCGCTAATTATTACGTCAATGACGACCTGATTTTTTATTTTGTAGGTTATCTCTCTGATATTGTGCCCTCTAGTGAACTTCTCTCCCCTCCACATAGTAAAGACAATGATGGTATGACGTCACGATCTGCACCTGAATTTCATGAGCGTGACTTAGGCTTTGTATGCCTTGTCAAAGGGATGAAGTTCCCTACTGCTGCCCTGTTCAAAGAAGCCGTAAGAGAGGCTGATATAAAACTCGGGAAAGACATTCGATTCAAGAAAAATTCTGGAGATAAGGTGGTGATTAATTGTAGGATGGAGAAGTGCAAGTATAGAGTGTACGGTAGGAAGATCACGGGGGAAAGAAGCTTTGAGATTAGAGATATTCACCCAAAGCACAAGTGTCCTAGACGATATCGTCTGTCGCAAGTCAGCTTCCGTTGGATAGCAGACAAGATGTTGGAGCAGATTAAAAGCCAGCCCAATATTACGGTATCTGTTATATATGATGAGGTAAAGCGGAAGTGGCAGTGCGAGACAATGTGGCAAAAATGTTACCGGGCAAAGAAAAGGACCTTGGAGCAGATTTTTGGCTCTCATAGGGAGCAATATGGACGGGTGCGAGATTATTGTGCGACGGTGAGGGAAACTAATCGGGGTTCTTGCGTGATTGTTATGACAGACCGGATGTCACCGGATCTGCCACCGTTCTTCCAGCGGTTATACGTATCATTATACGCGATGAAGACAGATTTTAGGGATGGGTGCAGACCCCTGATTTGCTTAGACGGTTGTTTTCTAAAGGGTGAATTCAAGGGGCAGCTCCTAAGCGCAGTCGCAAGGGATGCAAACAATGACATGTATCCCGTGGCCTTCGCTGTGGTCGAAGCCGAGTTGAAGGACAATTGGGTGTGGTTTCTAGAGACGTTGTTGGGTGATCTCGGGGTTGGCCTAGATGGTGGTTAGACCTTCATGTCTAATCGACAAAAGGTTAGTTTCGTTATTTCCTTTCCTTATTATTTTGTACAATGTCTCATAAACTTTATTTATGTATACAGGGTCTTGTACCGGCCTTCGATCAAGTTATCCCAAGTGCTGACCACCGCTATTGTGTGCGACACTTGTATGCTAACTTCCGGGATGTTGGCCACCGTGGGATAGCATTAAAGGACAAACTATGGGGAGCAACGATTGCGTATACAGGAGCTGAATTCAACAAGAAAATGGAGGAGCTTAAAAGCTTGAGTGAACCTGCCCATGATTATCTACGGAAGATTGACCCAAGTGTGTGGTCTCGCACGTGGTTCCATAACCATAGCAAGAGTGACTTGGTGGTCAACAATTTGTGCGAGTGTTTCAACTCGTACGTGTTGCATGCTCGGGACAAGCCGGTATTGACCCTAGTTGAGATGATACGGAAGAAGTTGATGAAGAGATATCAACTTAAAAGAGAGGGAATAAAGAACCACACGGGTCGACTATGTCCACGGGTGGAAGTAAAACTGGAGCAGATCAGTGAGGAGGCAAGCCACTGCCTTCTACCTATGCAGGAGAAGGATTCTTTGAGGTGGAATGCCACTTGAAGCAGTTTGTGGTCAACCTTCACCGAAGGACTTGCTCGTGTTGTAGATGGGATATGACTGGGATCCTTTGCGCGCACAAAGTTGCAGCTATTATTTATGACGGAAGAAATCCGGAAGGTTACGTTCACTAGTTTTACACCACAACCGCATACTGGAAAGAATATGCATCTGTTATTTACCCTGTTCCGTCCGAGGAACAGTGGGTGCGAACACCTTATGAGGTTATGGATCTCCCTACTTCAAGGGCTCAACCTGGTAGGTCGGGAAAAGGTAGGAAACGGGAACCTGAAGAGTCAACCCCTAGTGGTCGGATTCGGAGGCGACAGTCGGGGGTTATATGTTCATAATGCAAAGTGATAGGTCACAGTAAAAGAACTTGTTTACGTCTGAATAAAAGAAAAGCAAAATGGAGCATGCAAAGTGTCGCAAGTGTACCTGCAGCACCGTTTGGGAGGGAACCTCTACCCTCACAGCCTCTACCAGAGACCCAGAGCGCTAAACATGTAACAGTACCAATTACATAATAACTATGATGTTGTTATCAGTTTAAATACATTATTGATGTTTCTCTGGTATTGCAGGCCACCCGGAGACGACAACTAAGTGATGATACACACTCCCAGACCTCTGCCGAGGCACACAGTATCCAGATACCTCATCTACGTGACGACACACCTTCGCAATCTGATGATTTCCCACCTCCACCGATTGTACCAGTAAGTTACTGGTCTTCTTTGTTATAATATATTCCATGTGGTCTAAAAAATTTGTAACATTTATTGGTCTGAAAAATTCCACGTGTATTGCAGCTTACAAGAAGTAGGCGACTATCAATGTTATTGGGGGACAACATTGGAGACAGTGAACTCGCATCCCTCCATGTAAGTATATGTGGACTACAAGTCCAACTTTCAGTACTTATAATTTTTAAGTACACAGAAAGTATATGTGGACTACATGTCCAATTTTCAATACTTAGCTATTTTTAAGTACAGTAACGTAATATTAAAATATTCTGATTTGTAGGTATCGACAAAGAAGACTGCACGAGCTTCAACTCTATACCGCGAACCCCCCTCTACAGCACCGATAGAGCCAACCACCTACCAGTAGCAGCTTGCATGTGACTGGGGTTGCTTCTCTTATACGGATGCGAAGATCAAGTCGGTTGCAAGTAGGTGCATCACAGCAGAGCAGTTCAAGTAGAGCGGTTCTAATCGACCTCACTGCTCCAGAAGTAGGACACAATGTTAGGTATTCTTGGGGGCCCCCTAGTCAGGGCGAAACTCAATTCAGGGTTTCGGACGTAGCACCTCCGGGCCTTGAAGCATCAGAGAAGGGTAAAGCTCCAGCTACAGGACAAGGGGAAAAAAACCAAATGGCAAATCTAGTTCTGTTCTGGATTACTTTAATGTATATGTTAGTTCTTGTGTATTGTTGGTTGCATCTAAATGTGTTGGTTGTGTAATGTAAAGTTTGTGGTTTTTGGATTTGTTGTTGGACAATTTGTTGGTGTGTTTTGATAGTGCCAGTGGTTGTATGTTAAGGTGACACTCTATTTTCAGCTTCTGTTATGTCAATAGAACCAAACTTGTAGTTCTTGCCTCGTGTAAAGAGATGCATATGGACTTGGTTAAACAGAAGCAGGTGTGGTAATGCCAAATGTTTACTTGATCAAGATGTTGTTTTGACAATAGCAGGTTTTTTTGTCTTTATATTGAATATGTCTCAAGCAGATGTGTATTTAAACTTTATATTTTTATGACAGATAATGATCATCAAATCCATTAGAAGCGACTAACATTTAACACAACTAACGTTCACAAGTTCCAATTACATTGAACATGATCAACAAAATATTACACAACAGAATTATTGCTCATGAAGCTAACATAAGCTTTGAAGGACTACACAATCCAGTGCTAAATAAGTGATCAACTAAAATTCCAACGACAAGACACTAACTGAAGACCAATGCAACCCTATAACCACTCATCTGAATATTTGATGCCTTTTTCACCGCCTCGGTCTGTAGACAATGATCTACGACCATATCATCAATATTATTTCCATTTTGCAATTTCAACTCCTCGATCGATGCTCGATGTTGTGCAGCCAAAACCTCAACTTCTAAACGATGTTGTGCAGTCATGTTTACCATATCTTCTCTATGTTTTTTTATCATTGTCATCATGAACTCATTCTGTCCTCGCATCCCTCTTTGAATTGGTTCCCAAGAAGATTGTTCTTCAAGCATCTGCCCATGCTTTGCTCGTAGTTGTCGAAGTACCCTTCATCCATACGGACACATCTTAGGATCCCTCCATGCAAAGTAATTACAATGACCTCCGTCTTACCATGCAATTATTCGTTATGTAACCTAAGTAAACTTACTAACTGTCAACTTAATTTAAATATACTCAACATGTATCAACTTAATTAAAATTAAAATTTACTCAACCTCATTAAAATATAGTACCCCGTCCACAATTAAATACGTACTTCAACCTCATTAACATATAATACCCCGTCCACAATTAAAATATACTCAACCTCATTGACCCTAGTAAATACAGTACCCATTCAACAACATATACAACAACTAACCTTGTACTTCACACAACCCCAAAAATGTTTGCCAAAATTTTCATCTGTAAAGGCAAAAGTGGATATTGCTCTCAGATTGCAAAAACACGTTGGAACCTCTGTAGACTCTCCACTTTGTTGACTTCCGGAGCTACCGTTGTGTGATTAAGACATTTCATGAGCTGAAAATATACTACACTTATGGAGAAAGAGAAGACAATAGAGAAGAAGGAGAAGACGACATCGGGGAAATATGAATTAAAGATTTAGGGGTGTATAGGTAATTTCCTATGGGCAAACAGCACGTGGGGGAAACTTTTGTCTGTTTTAACGATAATTTTAACCGGGGGCGAGGATTGAAGATTTTTGAAACTTAAGGGTGTTAAATCATCGTTTTTGAAATAGAGGGTACTTGTTTGTTTTTTGCTCAAACATACGGAGTTAACTATGATTTTTCCCCTTTTTTATTTTATGACATTAAGCCATCAACTTTAGAATTCGTGTATTTGCACCCATAAAACAAATTTGCCGTTAATTCTAACGAAAAATACACCATGTGTCGTCCACTTGATGCACTCCACTTGTAATGCCCATTTTACCCTTCGTGTTCAAAATGTCTATCATTATCTATTTGCTAAGCTTTGAGGGCTTTCAACGCTGAGTTCACCGTTTCCTGCCCTATCGGTCTTATAGTTTGTCGCAAGCCCCAGCCGATCAAATTTATTCTTTGTTTGTGGAAGTCCCTTACTTTGAAATATAATACCCCTCTGTTGTTCGGTTTCACAAAGAAGAAGACACTTAAAAAAAGGAAAAAAGAAGATTTGTGTGCGGGGAGTAGGGCTGTTCAGTGCCACCGGAATTTTCCGTTGGCACCGGCACCGGCACCGGGTTGCCGGTACCCGGCTTCATTGGTGCCGGTGCCGGTTTGAGGTTTTGTTAAAAACCCGGTGTTGTTCCCGGGTACCGGGACATCGGGTTTTGATTTTTTTTAAAATGCCAAAACGAATCGTTTTAAAATGTCAGTTTGCCCTAAGTCCTAACTAAGTCGACGCCTCAGTCCTCAGACTCCTCACTGCCGTCTGCCTCAATGCCTCACGAATCCCCCCACTCCCCGTCGAGTCCCCGACTCCGCTACTCCCAGTCGGCCGAAATCCCCCCATCTGCGCGAGTCCGTGACCCGTGACTGTGAGCCATCACCGATTCACCATCCCCCCAGCGGCCAGCCCTCTGTGCCTTGACTGCCTTCAGCCGTGCATTTTGCCCCTCTCGCCTGACGCCTTGTCGCGCCTCTCGTCGCCGACCACAGGTGAGAAGAGAACTAGTGCTACTGATTCGTCTATCTTTACTGATTCGATTAATGATCTTTACTTCTTTTTTCATGGTTTGATTGGATTAATCACATATATTCTGTATTGAGAAGAGAACTAGCTTGTATTCAGTAATGATCAATTAACAATGTTTTTTTCTCTTGTTCTCTTTCGTTAATAACAATGCTGTTTGATATTAAACCGGCCTACCAGGTGATATTCAGTAATGATCAATTGGGTGCTTTTTTCATTGATATTTCTTGTAGTTTCTTTCGAGTGATGCACATTGACAATTTGGGCAGGGTAATTCTTTGTTGTAGCTTCCAGTAAGCTAACTATTATTTTGGACTGATGGTCCTTGCAAGTATTCCATGCCAGTTTGATTGATGCTCAAAACATAGAAGGATATTATCAGGAACTGTCCTTGGGAATTGCCAGCAATTTCTATTTAGGTGTTTACGTCCAAATATGAGAATTTGACTGTTCACAGAATCTAGGCAATTTCAGTATTCTAAAATAAGTGAGTGCATAAAGTTATAAGAATTTCCCATAACTTTAGATGAACTTACTACCGTGTTTGAGTTATTAGCTTTGTGGGTTTCAGATGCAGACATTTTAAATTGAGGATCAGTTGTATCTCTTTTTCTATCTTTTCTTCCAAGGACTGTTGATTTAATGTTTCACTAATTATGCATCATTTTTTAACTTGTTAATGTAAAATCTTAAGCTGAGAGTTCAATTAATGACATACATTTCTCTCGAATGAGATTTTAGTTTTCCATTGATCTTAGGGAATGAAGCTTTTCCAAATAACTCATATAGAGTTTGATTGACTAATGCGGGTGTATAGGAAGTTCCACATATATGGTATGGATGTATAGTATTGACTAATGCGGCTGTAATGCACAATTGGAACTTATGTTTTCTAATTTTTTTTCCCTTCTAATTTACCTTCCCCCTTTATTATGGATTTTCGATTAGTGATGTATTACATAAATGTGTGTGCAGTTTGTCTCCCAACCTATTTTTAATGCAGACTCATCCTCCGGGCATCAAACATAATGGTGTGTGGTTGGTTGTAGGTTGGTAAAGGTTTTTCCAAGAATGAGAAAGCTCAGAAATTAGCTCTAAGCCACTGCCTTGAAGCTGTAAGTCCAATTCTGTATCCAGGTTTGATGAATTTGTGGACTGCTGGAATTTTTGAATGCATTTATATGTTTGTACGTTTGTGTAATTTGTGGCATAGTTGTTACCGGCCACTTATGGGATAAGATTTTATTAATATGTGATCAATATACCAAAGGAAAAATAAAAAAAAATACATTCGGCAAAGTGCATAAAATGCTAAAAAAAATGTCTAATATGAATGTAGGATAACCGGAACCGCCACCGCTAAAATCGGCATCGTTAAGGGCCGGTTTTTGCCCTTAACGGTGTAGGTGTAGGTGTCACATATTTGAAAACCGGCCTACCCGGTGTAGGTGCCGGTTTTGGCCAAAACCGGCACCTACACCGGGGTTGAACAGCCCTAGAGGGGAGTGAGATGGAGATGAGGCTGTGTCCGAGGAGGAAGTGGCTATAGTGTGGGGTTGTTGGATCCTTGTTTTGTTGGGTTTGTGGTGGATGATGGACTTGATTCGGTGCTTAATATAGCCAATTGGGTCTGTTTTTACTGAGACGTTCCATAGGCCATAATAGCATCCCATGGTCCATGCTCGTTAGAAGGACTTACACAAGGCTTTCCGAGAGAAAGCATCCATGGCTCAAATAAATAATAAAATGACAGAGATCATACGTCCATGAGTACCTAGGAAGAATGACCTCTAAAATTTGGATACACCCAAAAGCCATAACCACATAAAAAGAGAAAATGGATATACCGAAGAACTTCATACTTACAGATATAAGAATTATATTAATTAGTATTTTGTAATTTTTTTATTAATAATAGTTTGTAATTCGTCTTTGAAAGATTTTATTCCAATAACTGTCTTTCAGTTGTGATATCTCACGTGCCAGCTTTTTCTATTTTCTGAGCTCTCATGGGTCGGATTTTCGATTGCCTGTAGGCCGAATTTGATCTTCATAAGCCATGGAGTCCCAAGTAAGAGCATTCTTAGTAGGTTATCTATTCTAGCTTTTTAGCTAGAATAGATAACCAATACAACTAAATAGCTAAAAATATGGGTTTTACAGCTTATCTATTCTAGCAAAAGTTAGCAAAAAAATTTAACAAGTGAACAGTTGTTATCTATTTTTAGATAACAACTGTTCACTTCTTTATAATAAAATAACAATATATTTTATCTTCATCTTCTCTCTCTCCCACTCACGCTCTTTCTCTCCCTCGTCTCCCGACTCTCCCTCGTCTCCCTCTTTGGTCGACGCTCCATCTCTGGTCTCCATCAACCCAACATGTTTGTCCTCCCTTCAAGATTTATTGTCTCCATCAACCCTCTCGTCCTCCCTTCAAGATTTCCAAGTCGACTTCGGTGATTGCATGAGCTTTAAAGGTTAGTGTGATTTTCCCTAATTTTTGTAAATCTGCAATCAGTTTTGCATTATGGGGGAGTAGATGTTTGCAATCGGTCTGAGAGCATCTGCCATAATGTTTGCTCATTTAACCAATGAATTCCACATGAATGCTCAAAGGGTGGCCCTTTCTGGGGTCCTCTATAATTCTTGGCGATTCGCAGGTCCACCAGATTTGACCCCAACCCATCTAATTCGGGTGATGAGTCTGGGGAAATCGAGGCCTTCGGTGTTCGTGGATCTGATCGGGGAAATCTGGTGTGTTCTGATTGCCCTAATTCCTAATTTTGTTCTCTCTTTGATTATGGTTTGGTGTCTGTTTGGTTGCTGAGAAGGTCGAGGAAGTTGAGTTTAAAATTACTTCTGTTTTGTTTTCGATTAGTAAAAATTGAGATTTATGAGAAGAAAGTCGCTTTGAGTTGTTTGATTCATTTCAGAGTGGAATTTGGAACACAAAAATTGTTCCCTTTCGAACTCAATAAATGTCTCTACCTCTTCTCAGTGACCAAACAGGAGTGTATGTTTTAATTTTTCTACTTCGTAATAGATTTTGTTTCGTGTGAGCTTGTTAGAGTGACCGAGTCATTGTCTCATACATTATGTAAAGAACCTGTTTGCTCTAGACGAACATGAGTGAATTGCAAAAGAAGTTTCCCCTAGGCGTTTCAGTGGAGACTAATGGATTTCATGTGAATTTGTAAGAGCTGGTTACATGTTTTTATTTGTATTGCCTATCGTCGAACTTTGATTTTTTACTGTTGGGTTATTTGGTTGATATTTCCTTCTAGTTTGTGCACTTAATTTATCCTTTGAAATATTGTCAGGGAAATTGTGCGGAGCTTCTCTCATCTGATCGTGGATCTAGTATTCGTATGGAAGAGGGTGTAGGTAACAAAGGTAGAAATTCAAATTCATTGGGGGAGGACAAGAGCGAAGATGATTTGTTGACCAATTTGAAATCAGATAAGGTAGACAAAGAGTACCAATGTAGTCGTCTTGGTTCTAAGATTCGTGATGAGGTTGGCTTTCCAAGAAATTCAAGTGTTGAGTCTCAAGATGGATTAGTTTCTAGGGTTAGCTTAGAGGATCATGTCAACAGGCATAAAAGATGGTCTGTCCGAAGATGTTGTCTCAAGATGGATTAGTTTCTAGGGTTAGTTCAGATGTGTTGTCTTTAACTTTTGACAAGCCACAATATGGTGTTACGTCGTTCATTGAGCTTTTATTGGAAGCAAAGAACTACATGTTAAACATATAAACATAAAGTACTACAGAAGCTTGTTAAATAGAAAATAATGCATGTTAAAATTATTACAAATTGTGAATATTAAACTTATCATTCATCTGAAACTCCTATGATTGGCCATGTAATTGCCATAAGTGCTCGATCAGGTCCGATTGGAGTTGAGAATGAGTTTATTTGTCTCTAATATGTAGATGATTACGAATAAACGTATTCGAAGAGGATTTGCATTGCCTTGTTCATATTCGAAGTCTAACATGTCTTGTTCATCTCGTTCATCTTCAATGATCATGTTATGGAGAATTATGCATGCTTTCATAATGTCTTTGAGGACAGGGACTTTGAAAAATCGTGCAGGCTGACGCACAATTGCAAATCGTGCTTGCAACACTCCGAAAGCACGCTCTACATCCTTCCTTGTAGACTCTTGTGCTGCAGCAAAATGTTTCTTTTTCGCTCCTATTGGGGCTGAGATTGTTTTTACAAATGTCGACCATTGCGGATATATACCATCAGCAAGGTAATATCCCATCGTGTAGTCATGACCATTAATAGAGTAATTAACTTGAGGAGCACACCCTTGAGCAAGCTCAGTAAACAAAAAAGATTTTTCTAGTACATTGATGTCATTGTTAGACCCAGGTAACCCAAAAAATGCATGCCATATCCAAAGATCATATGAAGCAACTGCTTCCAAAATTATAGTTGCTTCACGTTTATAGCCAGAATACATACCTTTCCATGAGGTCGGACAGTTCTTCCACGTCCAGTGCATGCAGTCGATGCTCCCCAACATCCCAGAATACATACCTTTCCATGAGGTCGGACAGTTGTTCCAGCTGCATTTCTTTCTTGGGCAAAATATGGCTGATGTGCTTCAACCTCAGATACAATACGTCGAAAAAGAGGACACCTCATCCGAAACCTTCTCCGAAATAATCTGGGAGAGTATACTGGGTCTTCAGCAAAATAGTCAAGCATAAGCCTTTCGTGGCCTTCCAATCGATTTCGCATGATGTACCTACGACGTTGGGTACCACCACGGTGCGATGATGATCCTTCTTCCATAGCACTATTAATTACCTCTAAATCATCATCAGAGTCGTCATGAAGCATTTTGGGAAGAAAAGATCGACTCTTGAAGAAAAAACGAGCCATAAGAGAAAAAATAGAGGTAGGATGAAAATAAATCTTGGGTGAGGTGAATGACTATTGGAGAGCAAATGATCTTATTTATATTGAAAGCATGAAGACATTTTTTTAAAAATATGACCGTTGGGAAAATGACAAATTTCAAATAATATGACCGTTAGAATAAGACAAAGTTTTAAAAATATGACCGTTGGAATAAGACAAAATTTAAAAAATATGACCGTTAAAAAAAGACAAAATTTAAAAAATTCGATTTTTAGGCTAAGACAAATATTCAAAAATATGACCATTACGATAATACGAATATTCAAAAATATAAATGTTAAAGAAAGAATGGAGAAATCTTTGAAAAATAATATTTTAATAGAATAGTAAAAGTAGATGGTTAAAATAGATAAGCTGCTGGGGATGTTTTTAAAAAGTTAGTAGTTAAAATAGAGAAGTGTACTTTTTGGTTAAAGTAGAGATCCAAATATAGAGCAGCTGCTAATAATGCTCTAATATAAACACCTAGATTATCAATACTTAAAGGTGACGTTCGTTTAGAAGAAATTTGTAGGATTCTGATAGAATTGTGAATATTAAGATGATATTAAAGTTGTATTGGCATGCGTGCAGAAATTGTTAAAATGGATTGATGTTTGTAAAAAAAGTAATAAATTGTTGTATTAGAATACGTGTATTTTGTGATGTTTGACATGTAAATATAAAAGTATGATGCAAATCTTATAAAAAACACTCAACCGACACTATTAGTTTATTACAAAAACAACTTGTACCAAATTATTGAATGAAAAAATATATACTATATATTTCTTTTCCAAATAAGGCCGCCGCGATTAACAGAAATAAAATGGAGGAAACGAACATCTTAGTTTCATTGGACCGCTAAAAGAATATTGACTTATTGATATTTTATTATTTTATTACCCTTATAATTATCTTATCAGTGAGAATAAAAATTGTTATTTGATTACGAGAAAACATATCAGATCGGATTCGTTTTTCAAAAGGGGAAGAACTGGCATAAGCCACTCCAGTTATACTTATCGTGCGCTATAAAAAATTCAAAGGGAGAGAAGAAAAAAAATATGTTTTAAAAAAAGCCTGATTGGACCTTCACCGGATAACTCAAGACCCAGCTCCCCAGTAACTGGTGTATGTGCAACGTTGTACAGTTGTACTGCAGAACACTTCCCTTTCTTTTTTGGGTTAATGACCAAAATAGGCCCGAAGTTTTATGCCCTTTATCGATTTGATCCCTGTATTTCTAATTTGGTCACATAAATCCTTAGGTTATCCTCATTTATCAATTTAGTCCCAGAGTTTCCAATTTAGTCACATAAGTCCTTAGGTTATTCTCATTTATCGATTTGGTCCCTGAGTTTCCAATTTGGTCACATAAGTCCTTAGATTATCCTTATTTATCAATTTGGTCCTTCCGTCCAATTTCTACTTTGATGTCTCATCAAAATGAGTCACTACCCCAAATCAATCTACAAACAGAGAGCAACAAATAGAAAATCCACGACACGATTCAAATCTCAAAGATCACCAACGGCTTCAGATTGGATATCTCTTTGCTCCGTGAAAAATAGACGACCGGCATGATTGATTTTTGGTAAAACATGGATCTGGGCTCCATTCGTCGATCGAATGTGGGGTCTCCCCAGTTCGATTTTTTTTTTCTTTTTTACGAATATGTCAGGTGGACATGAGTTTTTTTTTTAAATAATAAAAAAAAGCATACACGTTTCGCGATGAATTGAATGAAAGGATCAAATCGATAAATGAGGATAATCTAAGGACTTATGTGACCAAATTGGAAATCCAGGTTCCAAATTGATAAATTAGGATAACCTAAGGACTTATGTGACCAAATTGGAAACTCAAGGACCAAATTGATAAATGGGGATAACCTAAGGACTTATGTGACCAAATTGAAAACTCAGGGACCAAATCGATAAAGGACATAAAATTCTGGGACTATTTTGATCATTAACCCTTCTTCTTTTTTCTGTCAGAACCCTTCCCTTTCTTTTCTTATTTTATTTTTATTTTTTGTTATGCGTAGAACTCTTCCCTTCCGGTCGGCAACATTTATATATGTTTCTCAGATAGATCGTGAACAGAAATACACAAACGATACGCAGTATTTTGCTCCGGTCAACCACATGACAGCCAGAGCGGGTAGATGCACGCTAAAAGCGGAACATCAAATTTAGATGAATCTTCTCAAGTTCCTTTAATTTTTAAATGCACTTAAAGATTGACGTGATTCGGATAAAATATTATGATATTTCACACAACAAATAGTCTTACATGAAAACAGAAGAATTGAAGGAAAATTTCTTCCTCTTTTTTTTTTTTTCTCTTTCTTTAGATCTCAATCACCCAATAAAAAAAACAGTAAATTTGATATTTTGGTTCTTGAGTTTATGTCCTTTAATAAATGGGTCATTCACTTTTAAATTTTAAATTTCTAGTCCTTAAATTTTCTTTATTTGACGAAATGGTCATTCCGTCAGTATGTAGTGATCGACCGCTACATGAAACGGTCGAGAGGTCGACCGGTACAATTTTATTGACGTATCAGAGAGCTCCATTAAGCATATAGACGATAGACGGAAGGAATGATCATTTCGTTAAATAAATAAAACTTAAGAACTAAAAATTTGAAATTTAATAGTGAATGACTCATTTATCAAAGGGACACTTGAGGACAAAAATGATCGATTTCCCAAAAAAAAAAATCAGCGGGAGAAGTACCGAAATAAATTGGAATTTTTTTATTAATATATTGTGAGATGTGGAACAATCTGACAAAAGTGCAAGCGGCGATGAACCTTGACTTGAATGGGAACTTTCGAGGAAACTGAGAACCCATGCAACACATCATCTCGCCGAACATGAACTGTCCAAGGGTGAGAATCCTCAGTTTTCTCACAAAACGAACATGCTCATAGTCCCATTTTTATATGGCATTAGGGCCAAAACTAGTATTTGTTTGAAATTTTCAGACACCGTGGTGCTTGCTCGACGACCCTCAATAAGGCGGAAGAGTCTTATTTGAGTTTTTATACGTATAGCTCTTTTGATTGGGATTGTTCATTCCTATCAGAGTTCTCATGTGTAGGCTATGGCATGCTCATTCTGTGGCCTTTGAACAAGGTACAACATCCTCTGATTAGTATTTATATGCGTAAATCTGTCTCCATTTCCGGTGGAATTTTCTGGGGTCATTTGCGACTTGAATGATTCGAAGTTTGATGCAATTCGCGCGGATTAGTGGGAGTTGAATTTGGAATGTTGGTGTATTTGTTGTGGGTCTTGTGGGTTGATAGCAAATTTGGTAATGACATTTGAGTTTGTTTTGGATCCAAATGTGGTCTCTACCTTTCTCTGAGGCAGTTAGGTTCGATGTGATTGTACTATCGTTTGGTAGATTACTGATTGGGTCCCGAAAGATCAATAACACTGTGCTTTAAGGTTGAAATCTCGCAATTTCCTGAGAAGTGCGAGGTTTTGAACGATCTGAATCTTCAATTAATCGGATTGCGACCTTGAATCTGGATTTCTGGAGTGGGTTGTTTTGGTGAACTTTATTGTTGTTCCTGAATTGGTGATCTGAAGATAAGCTGAACAAAAAAAATGATGGAACTAGTTCATGAAAAACCATCCGGTGGGGAGGGAGAGGAAATAGACAGGGAACTCTTGGGAGACTCAACTCTCACGGAGCCCCCTCTCTACTGGTCCCGTTTTCAAGGCATGGTGAGACAGAAAGCCTATATTTTTGACGGCCGTGGGAACTTCTATAATAAGGAATGGGATTTAGCAGAGGGTAGTGGCAATGAGTTTTGTTGGTACCATGTCGAGTTTCCAAAAGTAAATGAAAAATTATCACAATCTGCACAATACCTCATCGGTGCTCTTTGTCCACCTTTGAAACTCCAAGACATTCTCTCACTCGTCAGCAATGGACCCTTCTGTGGACATGTTGATGGGGCTCTTGTCTTCAGAGTCAATTCACCTGGTCCTCCTACTAGTGATTTTACATTTAGAATCGCCGCCAGAGTTACTGAGAATTCAGTGATTACAGTATCTTTGGGCCGTGTTCCTAGATTGGGCTTCTCACGTATGGCTCAGTCTCTTCTCTCAGAGATTCCCAGAGTGGAGAGTCCTGCTTATGTTAGGGATGAACAGAAGGAAGGGGCTGGGATTGTTATCAGGGAGCATGTCCTGGAGTTCTTGTTGACAATGAATCACTCTGAGGAGGCTGATAATCCTGTGCCAACATCTGTCTCTAATCTCGTCGTTCACATTCTTGATACACATGTGGATCACCTTCAAGATGTTTTGACTAAGCTCGAGATGGAACTGGATTCAGTGGAGCTTCAACTGGATAAAGGTAAAAATTTGAAATGATGTATAATTGTTCTTCCTTGCATATATTCCCCTCTTGTAAGGTTACTTATGTGTTTGCTCGTGGAAGAGACTTCTTATGCTTCTTTTATCCTTTACTGGATAGGTTATGTAGTAACATCAAATATTTATGGTTCATGCATCACTGTTCCTGATCCTGATGTTATCTCTGTAATTGTATCAATAAATAGGTGGCATTGATTTGGTTGACCTTTGAAATAAGGTGGCATCTACTTCATGCTTATTTGGTCAACCCCCGTATAGAAAAGAAACAAAAAATTATAAATGGTCTTGTAGCCATTAAACTGGTGACTGTACATGCAAGGGAGTGCCTCAAGCTGTAAAAACGGAAGAGTATAGTATGTGTACAATCAGTCCAATAAATCTACGATGCCAACTACTTGGGTTTGGCTTCAGAAAAGCAATGTTGTGATTGAACTCTAATTAGGTCATAATATGTAATTGACTATTTGCTATTGCCTTTTTCTCATCAGTTTATCTCGCATTCTATTGTGGTATTTATTTTGCTCGTATCTTCTACTTGAACTTAAATCTTGCTTACCAGTGAATGCATTTATTTGCCATTGTGGGACGTAACTGGACTCTACTAGATTCCCCTTTCTCATCATCGATGATGCCACTTCTAATTTCTCAACAATGGCTGGTATTCTAGGGATATGACTAGAGATACATTTCTCGACATTTTGTTCTCTAACCTGGTTGGCAATATTCTCATTAGTATCGAAGGTGTTATAGGTAATGAGAATACAAATTTGGTCATAAAGCAGTATTGCAATATTTTATCCAACATAAATGTAATTGTTTCCTTATTTCTGCACCAAGTATTACTGAATTTATGGTCTGTATGTCCATACTTCTATATGGCCTGATATGTCTGAATCAGAACCCAAATCTGAATCATGATTTATTTCTGCCAAATTATCTGTCCTATTCCTGTTGCATGGAAAATTGCTAAAAGTGACTGGAATACTACATCATAAAATCAGTTGATGAAGAGAATTTAATGAGGCAGTAAGAGTATGGCAGAACATCACTTCAAAGGACAAAATGGTGGTATCCAAGACTATTCAACAGGCTTCTTAAAGAAAATGTTTCAGTCTGTTTCTTTAGCTCATTGAGGACTGGGATATTGTACTCACTTTTTTCTCTTGTCCCTGATCCAAAAAGCTTTTATGCTCAAAATGGTTTGTAATGTTCCCAACGGTTCACCTGAATGTGCCAATTCATTTATCTGTTTCTGTAACAAAACTGTTGGTGAGGTCCAGTTGCATGATTTTCATCTGAAGAGATCTGTTCTTCATTGAGGATACAGTCTCTGGTTAAAAGAGATGCAGATATCAACTCTCCTGAAATTCCTCCATCACTTGCCTACTTCTTTTGTGCTTATGGAGCTCCCACCTAAGTTGTTTCTGTTTTCTGCTTGGTTTTTGCATGGTATATAAGGTTGAAATTAAGGCATGATTCTTCTATTTCATTGCAGGTGGTTTTGCTTTGAAGAAGCAAATGCTAGATGACAGAAGATTCCCCAAAATGCATCTTGATTTGCAGCGCCTTTTGCAGGTGCCAGACCCGTTTAGTTTCATTAATGGCCAAAACAGAAGGAAAGGGAGAAGAGGTTTTAGTAACCTTACATCCCTTGATAGTTGACCCATCAAACTGTGTTTGTGAAACGATTTGCAAAATTAAAGTGTGTGAAAAGAAGCATGCCCTTAAAAGAAATGTCCAGATATCAGACAGCTATGGAATTTGCTTTGAAAAATGGAGTTTGACCCTTGATGGGGTCTTTAGCTCCCTCAATTTGGAGCCAATTTCCAGAAATTAGAAAGTATCCATTGTGTTGTCAGCCATGAGGGTTGTGAGGCCAAGTAAAAGGCTTACTAATAAATATATTGACAATCTGGTCTATGTTATTGTCTTCTTATTCATACTCTCTTGATCTTCCATTGGAATGTCATTGGCTAGAATGACTACTACCATTCAATTGGAGTTTTGGTATCATGGGTCCAAGTCAAAAGTGCTGAATGGACTTTCTTTTGGGTGTTTCTTTCTTTTCATTGAACTCAGGTGATATCGCATGGGGAGCAAGTATTTCCACGAGTCAAAGAAAAATGTTCTTCAAAAAGTTGGTTTGCTAACGAAGACATCAACTCTCTTGAAGAGTTGATCGGAAGTTTAAGGAGGCTAAAAGACAATATGGGGTTTATAGCAAATCGTGTCACGGCAATCCAGGCTGGCCTTGATAGCTGGCAGGCTGAGCAAATAAACAAGAAGCTATATTACCTCTCATTCCTTTCTATAATATTCCTCCCTTTGTCGATCATCACTGGGGGTAAAGCATTTTCCTTTGTTGTAGGCTTACATTTAAAGGAACTCCCCCAATGCACTTCTTTTGTAATCTTTTTGAAAGTGATTAGGAGATGACAAATATTACTTTTAGCAGTGTTTGGCATGAACGTGGGAGGAGTTCCATGGACAGGGACAAGTTCAAAAGATGGTTTCCGGAATGTCATGTTCCTCTGCATCGCAATGCTACTTCTGGTTTTGCTGTGCTTCTGTTTCCCTGTTCTTTATGCCCATATAGCTGCTTGGCAGCGGAGGAGGGCTATGAGGAGAAGTTGGTCTCTCAACAGGAAGTCATTCCTCAAGAGAACCACAGCAACTGGAGAAGTTCAAGAAAGGAGGGGTTACCTCCGGATTTGAAGGGAAGAGAAGATATGTATATTGTCTTTGTGTACGTGTCCTTTTTAGTACTCCTCCTTTGCTTTCCAATTACATCCTTCTCTTCTTTTTTTCCTCTGTTTAAATATTTTATTCTGTACTCTCCCTATGTTCTTTTTCAGGAAGTCATCTAGCCACACTGATCAATTGGTTTACGCCAGTTCCTGCATGATTCATGCAAAGGGGAGGCATTATTATACACCGAAAATCAACTTTTCCAATTGCATCATTGACTCTGACCCAAACCCAAACCCAAAAGTAGGAATTTTTTTTTTTCTATTTGGCGCTTTTCTCTTATACTCTGGAGAGGAGCTGGAAGTTACTAGTTTGAGGTTCCTCTTTTTCTTGTATTTTTCAAATTTATTGATCTGTAATTGTTTTGTTTTGGGTTAGCTGTTTACATGTACAGCAGCTCTTTTGATTCTTCCCCCCTTTTTTTCAGCACACTTTGAGAGTGTATTCTGACAGAACATTTTGACATATAAGCTGATTTACTTGTAATTTTGTAAACACTTCCTCGCTGTTTTTCTAATGATACATTTCACCTGCTTAAATAATCCACGTGGACAAAATTATAACATTAGAAGATTAGCCTTAAGTAAATTTTTTCTCCTTACTGGATAGGGCTGTTCACCGGTACCGGCGGTAGGCCGGTTAACGGGCACCGCCACCGGTACCGGTACCGGTAACCGCTCCCCGCTTAGTAGCGGGGGCGGTGCCGGTGGCCATTTTCACCAAAAACCGGTGAAAATGGCGGTGGCGGTGAAACCGCCCACCGCTGGGCAGTTCACCGCCAGAACCGTTTTAATTTTTTTTTTTCATTTATTTTATACAAAACGACGACGTTTCTCTTTAAAGAGAAACGTCGTCGTTTTGAGGGGCCCCGAAACCCTAAAAGTTTCGAGGCCCCTCTCCCTTCCCATTTTCGAAGAAGCAGACGGCAGCCCCCTCCCCCCGCGTTTCACCCTGGCCTCCAGCCGCCTGCTCCTCTCAGACCCGCACCAAGACGCTTCAGCCTCCCCTCAGCCACCGTGGCTCCGCCGTCCTCTCGCTATTTGCCTCTCTTTTTCTTTATCTCCTTTTCTCTCTCTCTATAGTTTTGTTGCGATTTGGAATGTTTGCGATTTTTTTGGGTTTGTGGATTTGGTTGAGATTTGTGATGATTTGGTTGTGACGGTTACGATTTGGGTTGCGATTTGGGTTGAGATTTGCGATTTGGTTGTGATGGTTGCGATTTTGGTTGAGATTTGTGATGGTTTGGTTGAGATTTGTGATGATTTGGTTGTGATTTTTGCGATCTAGGTTGCGATTTGGGTTGAGATTTGCGATTTGGTTGTGATGGTTGCGATTTTGGTTGAGATTTGTGATGATTTGGTTGTGATTTTTGCGATCTGGGTGCAGGTGGCGGTAACCGCTACCTCCACCGTCGAAACCGCCACCGTTAGGGGCCTGTTTCGTCCCTTAACGGTGGCGGGGGCGGTGTCCATTTTTGGACAACCGTCCATAGCGGTGGCGGTGGAGGGCATAACCGCCACCGCCACCGCTTATACACAGCCCTATTACTGGATTGTCCCAATCTCCCAGATAACCTTTTTACCCATTAGAACTATGTCCTGTGAAATCCAGAAGGGGAACCCAACAGAAGCACAAAAACGGCGCCGTCAAAAGAACTCATACCCTCTCCATGCAGTCGCCTGTCGGGAATCCAAATGGAGCGGTTAGGAATTGGGTTTTATCACCTGAGGCTGAGCTGTACAGTAAGGAGATTCTAGAACCTTCGACCATCGCGTTTTCTTTTTCTTTAAGCGAACTTGGGGAAAGGGCAAGGGAAACACCATAAGTGACCATCGCGTTTTCGCTAGAACAATCTCCAACCCCCTGTAGCCCCAATTTTCATATCCGCCCTCATATAAGGCCCTTCCCCCCCCCCCACCGCGAAAGCTCCAAACCCTCAAACCTCCAAAACCCCCCCACTCTCTCTTGCTCTCAATCTTTTTCTCTCTGTTTTCCGCTTGTCGTTGCGTTCTGACGCTCCAAAGGCGATCCATCCATGGCCGCTGCCGCCGTCTTGCTCCGCTCCCTACGTCGACGCGACGTCGCGTCCTCGTCTTTCTCAGCCTACCGATCCGTACGTTCAGTTATTCATCGTCGTCAACTAAGCTCTCTGCGAGAATACTCTGCTTGTTGTTTTGTCTGAACCATTTATTCTTAGCCGTCCATCGCTTGTATACGATTGTGCTCTGATTGGTTTCTGACAAAGTTCGGAGACATTAATCAAATTTACGTGTTTTTCTCTCGGAACATTATATTTTGAGTGGTTGGGTTTGGTTGGTTGTGATCTGAAAATTATTTAAGTTGAGCATGATGAAGCTGTTAGCTTTCTTGAGGACGTGAGGTTTAGTCTCGCCAATTATATCGAAGAAAAATAACTCGGTCAACATCTGTTTCTGGTGTTCTTATACGGATTTTTATTCATTTCGTCTGGTTTTATGTAATTAACCCAGTTGTATTCATTTTAGTGCTCTGGCGAAACAGAATTTGAGAGGATATTTCACTTTCGTTTCGTTTTGGAAATGCTTCACCTCAGTTTTAAGTTCTTTTTTATGTTTGCTTACCGTTTCTATGATTGATTAGTGAGTATAATTATTAGCTGAAATTCTCGTGTTTGCTTGGAACCTTCTTTCGGCCAAATGTCGGGGCTTGCTCTCTTTCAGTATACTAATGTTGTTCCATCTCATTCCTTTGCTATGCTGTTTGTTGTTCCTTTTTTTAGTTTTTATTTTCTTTGAACTGCCTTTCCTTATTTCCTTTGTTTATGTACTAACGGAAGTAGGGGCTATACGTTCTAAATTCGTTTTCATGGAATTATTGTTTGCTGTAAAAGCTTACCATGAAGTCATGCATGAGTCCAGCTTCATAAATACGAGCAGTCATGGTTGAGAAAGTACTTAGTGGTGCTTTCTAATGCTTGTACAGTTAACCAGCTATGCTAAGCCTGCGTGGGCTCCCTCTCAACTGGGTCACAACTGGGCAAGTGTGACCAGAGCATTCAGGTATAACGATTCTAATTGTGTCTTGCTCGTATCTTGTTAGATTTTTTGTTTAAATTTTTTCCTTGTTATAATGTTTGCGTGGATTTTTCAAATCAGTTCTAAGCCTGCTGCAAGTGATGTTATCGGCATTGACTTGGGTACGACCAACTCCTGTGTTGCGGTTATGGAGGGAAAGGTATACATGTGAAACTTTGTCCTTGGTTTCATTATGAACGAGTCTTCCACATTTATGGAATAAATTTGTTAATTTATGGTTCGGTTTGGTTTATTTCTGACTGATTCTTATTCCTGGGAGAGTGTAGAATCCCAAAGTCATTGAGAATGCCGAAGGATCTCGGACCACACCATCAGTGGTTGCCTTCACCCCAAAAGGAGAACAACTTGTTGGTACCCCAGCAAAACGTCAGGCAGTAACAAATCCCACAAATACCATTTTCGGAACCAAACGTCTGATTGGCAGACGCTATGATGATCCCATCACCCAGAAAGATATGAAGATGGTTCCGTACAAGATAGTCAGGGGTCCCAATGGTGATGCATGGGTTGAAGCCAATGGTCAGCAGTATTCCCCAAGTCAAATTGGAGCATTTATCCTGATAAAGATGAAAGAAACTGCAGAGGCTTATCTGGGAAAGACAGTTACAAAGGCTGTGATAACTGTTCCGGCTTATTTTAATGACGCCCAGAGACAAGCGACAAAGGATGCTGGCAGAATTGCAGGACTTGATGTACAGAGAATTATCAATGAGCCCACTGCTGCCGCACTTTCCTATGGAATGAACAATAAGGAAGGTCTCATAGCAGTTTTTGATCTTGGAGGTGGAACGTTTGATGTTTCCATTTTAGAGATCTCTAATGGTGTTTTTGAGGTAGTCCTTTTTTTGCTATTAAAGCAGTTTTGTCTTTTCTTCTTTCGTACTTGGGTATATCCCGCGAACTTGTCTCTCGTGTAGGTTAAAGCGACAAATGGAGACACGTTCTTGGGAGGAGAGGATTTTGACAATGCCCTTTTGGAATACTTGGTGAACGAATTCAAGAGAACTGAGGGGATTGATCTTTCCAAAGACAAGCTTGCCTTGCAGAGACTTCGGGAAGCAGCTGAGAAAGCTAAGATAGAACTCTCATCTACCTCTCAAACTGAAATCAACCTGCCCTTCATCACTGCTGACGCGTCGGGTGCAAAGCATCTGAACATAACTCTAACCAGGTCGAAATTTGAAAGCTTGGTGAATCATTTGATTGAGAGGACTAGGGAACCGTGTAAGAACTGCTTGAAGGATGCTAGCATAACTGCCAAGGAGGTGGATGAGGTACTTCTGGTTGGAGGGATGACACGTGTTCCCAAAGTACAGGAGGTTGTTTCAGAGATCTTCGCAAAGCCCCCGAGCAAAGGAGTAAACCCTGATGAGGCAGTTGCTTTGGGAGCTGCTCTCCAGGGTGGTATTCTACGTGGTGATGTCAAAGAATTGCTTCTTTTGGATGTCACTCCTTTGTCGCTTGGTATTGAGACATTGGGTGGTATCTTCACCAGGCTGATTAACCGAAACACAACTATTCCAACAAAGAAGAGTCAGGTATGGACGTGAAGCTAAAATCCAATGATAATAGTAGTAGCTTGGTTTCCAGTTTTACTTATCATTACTTTTCTAATTCACGCGGAACTTCTATACACTGGATGATTTATTGGAATAATTGACAATTGTTTGAAGCAATGCTGTGATTATGCTGTGTAAGAAAAGATGTTGAATATCTTATTAATTTTCCAATGTTACTTTTCTTAAAAATCTTTGAATGTAAATCCATTTGTGTAAGCCTGCGTTATATTATTGCAGGTGTTCTCCACAGCAGCTGACAACCAAACTCAGGTGGGCATCAAGGTACTGCAAGGTGAGCGTGAGATGGCTTCGGACAACAAGCTCCTTGGAGAGTTCGAGCTTGTGGGCCTTCCACCAGCGCCCAGAGGAATGCCTCAGATTGAAGTCACATTTGACATTGATGCTAATGGGATTGTGACTGTTTCTGCCAAGGACAAGACCACTGGTAAAGAACAACAGATTACCATCCGTTCATCGGGAGGGCTCTCAGAAGATGAGATTGAGAAAATGGTAAAGGAAGCTGAGTTGCATGCTCAGAGGGATCAGGAAAGAAAAGCTCTGATTGATGTCAAAAACAGTGCGGAGACCACCATCTACAGTATTGAGAAAAGTTTGGGCGAGTACAAGGATAAGATTCCTGGTGAGGTTGTAAAAGAGATTGAGGATGCGATTGCGGATTTAAGGAAGGCAGCATCTGGGGACAACGTTGAAGAAATCAAGTCAAAGATGGATGCAGCAAACAAAGCCGTCTCAAAGATTGGGCAGCACATGCAAGGTGGTTCTGATGGTGGTTCTTCCCCCGGAGGGTCTCAGGGTGGTGACCAGGCTCCCGAGGCAGAATATGAAGAGGTGAAGAAGTGAGTGCGCAGACATTGTTATTTGTGATAGTTTCTTTTCAGTGGCTGTGTCACATACTAGGACGAACATTTTAACTTCCATTCGCGCTCGAGGACATAAAAGTTTCGTGCGGTTTTTGTATCTAAATGCGGGGAGGTTTGATATATTAGGGAAGCCATTACTCAATTTGAGCACAAGTCTATGCTCTTTTCAATACGTCGTTAGACGAATTTTTTGCGGCCGTATTCCTGTTTAGTACTTTAGTTATATAGTTATGGAACATTTGCTTGGGACTGACTGATATTGAAGCCAGACTTGATTCCTGAGCTTCGTGTCTTAAATAAATTTAATTGATGGTGCCGTTTCTTTTTGTATGTTGATTTGTTATCGTTGCATTAACTTCTGTTGCTACGAAATTCCTCAGACACGGTCCCCTTCTGGAATTTCCAGTGCTTCGAAATATCGAACCTAACCCATTTAGGTTCCGTTTATTTTGCTGTAAAACGCTTTTGTTTTTTTGTCAAGTAGATTTTAATGCACTAAATTGCAGTAAGTATTATACTTTCCGATTTTTAGTTATTACCTTAAATATATTTTTTAAAATATATTTTTCAATGTTTGGCTTAGGTTGGAAGTTAATACACATCTTGAGTTCACAAAAGAACAGATAAGTCGCTAATTATAGTAGCAGTTTGAAGTCAAATACAAATCTTGAGGTCACAAAACAACAGATAAATCGCCAATTATAGTAGCAGTTGCAAGTTAAATACACGTCTTGAGGTTAACTAAAGCCCAAACTTTGGCATCAACCCAGAAGCCCCGAGTCATCAAAATCCAATCAACAAATTATCCAACATAAGAATTGTTTCAACAAAAAAAAAAGAATCACTTCGAAGTCAAACTTCCTTGTTTGACATGTCAAAGACTCGTCTGACCTGCCAATCCAACAAAATATTACTAAAATCTTAACGCTGCAAACCCAATGCCTAGCAAACATATTGCTAGCGTCAGCTAGGGGATAAAATTCTCCGGTCAAATTCTTCTAAAGAAGATATCATTGCCGACAGGCTAATGAAATGAACTGGAACTTCTGAGGCATTTCTACAAACACTTTGCTTTCCAGCTAACACAAGAAGATAGAAACTAAGGCACGACCCATTTGTTATACCAAGGGTCAGGATCTAGACGACAATCTACTGTTTTTTTTTTTTTTGGAGAGAAACAGCTTAAATATTGATGTCTAATCTGGTATGTGCTTACACCTCAACATTTTGAGAGTTGGAACGGTTCAAAACAAAAAGAAACATAAATGAATTTCCTTTAGATGCACATAGAGAGTGAGATCGGGATAGGTTCGTAAGGAAAATGTTCAAGAGAGTGAGAGAAAAGGATTAGTCATGGTAGAGGATGCGAGAGTGAATAGTGGTCTTTTTTGTTTTGGGAGAACGGTCAAGTGAGAGATGGGGAGAGGCTGGGGAAAGAATATTCATTATTTTTTAAAAATAAGCCACTTTCCAAAAAGAAGGGTTATATTTTACATTTGACCAAATCCAGTTTCCATTGACTGCATTTTTATGAAGCATCCAAAGACTCGAAAGCAAGTAAATTGTTTTACATAAAGAAGAATACAACAACACAGACATAAAATTAGTTTATAACATCATTTCTATTTTCTGTTTTTGTAATTCCATCATTTTATTATTTTTTGGTTGCACTTTTCCTACAAAATCTATCAAGTAATAGAAAAAAGGAAAAAATTCAAATATAAGTTTTTTCTAGCAAAAAACAATTTTCATTTTCTGGCAAATATACGTACAATTTATCATTTTCACTCAATTACTCGTCACACTAAAATTGTTTGGTTTAAAATTATAGTTAAAATATATAGACATGGTAAGCCCAAACCAAATAATTCTATCAGAATTTTCTTATTTTGCTTGACATCCTCGTGTCCAGACCATACTAAGAGACAATTCTATTGTCAACATTTTTATTTATGTTTTGTTTTATTTGCATAGAAAGAAACTTGCTTCATAAAAAGCTTAAAACTGTTAGAAATTGGGATAGAAAAATCGATTCCGCAATTCAATTGTCGTTAGTCAATTAAGGGAGAAGTGTCCACCTGACCTAGAAAAGAGAATAATATAAAATTATCATATGCAACCTTCAAATTTAATTTTTATTTAAAAATATTACTTTTATTTATATACCATTTGTGTATTTTTAATAAAAATTAGGGAAATTAACAAATATCACACTAGGTTTTAACGCCTTTTTAAAAACCTCACTCGGTTTTAAAAAAATTTCAAACGCTCACTAGGTTTATTATTTCAGTATAAAAACTCACTGAACCCAACGCCGTTAGACATGTTTGACGGAAAATTCATCAGGTCCAATCATAATGTGACACGTGTCACGCCCCGTACCAGTACTTACCCCCTAGGCTCTCCTGTAGTAATTGAATGCACACAAGCGGGAATTAAGGCACGAACTCATCGTATAAGGTCCCGATAACTTGCTTTTCAAAGCTTAGCGGAAACGTTTGATTATTACTTATTAAAGGGATGGACTTATCATAAAATTTGAAATCAAATATAAAAGAGGCAAAAGGTAAAAGAAAATGGCGGCGTAAGGCGTAAGGAAGAAACAAAATAATTTCCACTAGAGCACTGTACAAAATCCTTCATGAGGATACAAAAGTGAAGCTGATAATATACAAAAACGGAAGCGGACTAAAGCTTTCCGTCCTACAACATCTGCAACCATTTAAAACAAACAGATAACTATCCCTATCGACTAGTCAACCTTCGACTCAGTGTCGGAGGTTAGGTCGATGATCTCATTTTCCTCGATACCTTCTACCGGCGGCACCGGCGAAGGAGGGTCAATGAGCAGGAGGGCCATATCAACATCAACTAACCCAAAATCCTCTACTAGGGGAACAGGGGATGTAGGTAGATCCTTGAGGTACCATTGGGGCTCGTATTCCACGTATACCTCAAATTTATTGGTAACAAAAGTCCATATTGTCATTACTAATATATATGGATCCACGTTTAGGATCTACTCGCTCGAAAATGTCAGCATCTACGACAGTACATACAAAAAATTTACCAAATAAAAAGGGTGAGTCCTACTGACTCAGTAAAGGGGGAATGGGCATGCCGTGCAAACAAATAAGTATGAACAATCATAGTAAATAACGATGCATGATTAATACAATGTAGAGATGATGCATCTGTTTCCCGGTCATTTCTCTTTCTTTCTTTCTTTCTTTCTTTTTTCAATTCTATAGATGTGTCCTTTTGTCTCTCTGTTTAACCCCTAGAGTCTGGGTTGTGCGTCTTTTCTCTCCTATAGGATTGTCCAGTGCCCCGGCACCAGGACCCTGTCAAGCGTATATTGTTAACGCCAGAGATACCAACCACTCCTCTCAGTGGTGGCTTGCACTATCCCACTAATCGGTATCGTCACTCTGTCATCGGACCACCTCTGGGTATGAGTTTAATTTCGACCATTTCAATTTTGTCAACGGTTTCCACACACCCATGAGATGTTGATGCAACATGTCATGTCATCATTCACATCACAGATATACAAGTCATAAATGTTAATGTAACATGACATGTCATCATATTCATAACAGATGTACAATTCATCAATGTCCAGTAAAAAACTGCAAGATTTAGCATAAAGCCATTAAACATGGAAATTAACCTTAAATGGTCAATATACCCTACATCTTTATATGAAGGCTTTTTGGGTCTTCTTAGACACTACTGGGTATATTCCTAAAGTTTTAAAATATTTTGGGCTTATTTAGGGTCAACGGGCCTAAAGTCCATTTAGGCCACTAAACGAGCTTTGTTATTTGAGCCCTTTTTCTACTCGGTTTGGACTCAAATTTGGATTTTCCCATCTATTTTTCATTCTTTACATAGTCATAAAGTTATTTTTCCTGTTTAGGCCTTTTTACTTTAATGTTTAGTGTGAAATGTTGAAACTGCCCTTAGAGACATCCAGGGGCATTTTCAACCTTTCCCGATGTCCGATTTCTTTGCAATTTTTACTGGGACCTACTATGATCATATACTACATGTCCACAAATTTTCAGGCCAAAAATCCAAATATTTCATGAAGAAGTTTTGGACAGCAAGAGTTTTTCACTAAAGAGTCCATTTCATGTGATGCTCATGTAATATAATTTGTCAACCTACCATTTACCTTAAGGACCTGTTGTTTAGTTGTTTGTTTTCTAAATCCCCTAAGGACCGGCTATCAGAAAATTCAATGATCTCAAGGCCCAGCTAAGTCAACCTCTTTTCCACGTTTTTCATATTCCCCCTATATGCATGTGACTATACAAAAGAAAACAAAACTTCTCGGGCTCATCATTCTCTTATAAACCGTGATGATATTCCTAGGATTAAAGCAACCCAAGAGGGGAGTGAATTGAGTTTCAATACTTTTTCGAAAATTACCCCAAAGAGTGTGTTTGCTAGCTACAAGAGAAAACTTTAAAGCAATAAACTAGTAGCACAAATAAAGAGATAAGAGAAGCAAACACAATATTTTAGGTGGTTCGGAAAGCCCACCTACGTCCACCCCTCAAGCTCCTTTACCGAGCCTTGAGGTTTCTTCACTATTCTCCCTTCAACCAAGGGAAAGGTTTCCTTACACTTAAGCTTGAGAAAACCCTCTTCAAGCCTCAAGAACGAGTTTGAGAACAAACCTCTTCAAACTCCTTTCGATGAACAACACTCACCGAAAGGATGCAAGAGAATCAATCTCTTAGGAATGTGTATGGTTGAACACAATTTCCCTCTAAAACTCCCTTGATGGAGTAGATATTACAATGAGAAATAACTAGCTCTTAGGCTTCACACAATAACAAGGATGTGAAAATGAAGATTATGTGTGAATGAAGTTTGAATGAGGATTGGAAGGTTTTTTTATCACTCTTAGCCTTTGTAAAATGATTATGGACGATTGAGTTATGTTTCAAAGGCGTGGGAATGGTTTTATATAGACCTCATGAGGAAATAGTCGTTTATAGCCGTTAGAGTGATCTGTTAAAACGAGCCGGTCGACCGCTTCAAGTTACCGTTGCACAACGGTCATTTTTTCAGAAGTCGTTCGCTTGGTGTAGCGGTCGTAGGTCCGGTCGACCGCTTCATTGAGCCGGTCGACCTCCTCAACTTAAGCTTGATCCGGTTGATTTAAAATCTTGATTTTGACTAACTTAGAATACCCAATTTTAAACTCTAACTTCTCATAAGTATGTAAAAAGGTTTGGGAGTATATTTGAGATATTTTGAAGCCATTAAAAAGGTTTTAATCTTTCAACAAACGTTAAAACGGTTTATGCAAGTTTTGAAGACTTATGCATGTGTGTGATTGAAATCCTTGTTAAAGATGAAGTCTTAGAGTTACAAAGATTACCCTAGCATCTTGAGTCTTCACTTTAAGAGCACTTCCATTGAAGGTGACGTTGCTTGATGACTCCGTGCTCATTTTGGATCCGCTTTGCTTCATATCTCAATTACTTCTATTGTTATCATCAAAACATGGATTGTGACCAAAACCCAACACGTGACCCCAAAGCATTTGTCTCATTCCCATGTAATGTAAAACTATCTCACCCTTACCTTAGTCGCGTTTGTTTGATTTCTTGGATGGTATTATCACCTAAACAACGAGACACTGAGTTAGAACAAGAAACACAAAAACTGAAAGGAAAGAAAAAGTGCAGGCCGAGACTACCTCGGGCTCTTCCCTTTATCCTTTGGTTTTTCCTTCTTTTTTTTCTTTGGTCAGCTGGTCTCTCTCACATCACTCTCCTTTCCTTTCTATGTAAATTAGGTGAAATTCTCTCGATCTCTTTTATGATCAAGTGCCAAGTCCACTTCACGTCTCTCTCTATCTCTTTCTGTTATATTCTTCTTGTTGACGACACAGGCAAGATGTAACAAACTAACGGTGAACTCCCCCTGGCCAGTCTACACGGTCTACTCTAGGTCTAGGTAAATCATTAGAGGATCAGTTTGTACCCAATCAGAAAAAGCCACCAAGTTACCTTATATCTTACGATATTTTATCTAGGAGTAATTTAATGGACGAACCAATGACCAAGCTCCATTCAGACGTCTAGATAAAACATGATAAAAACGCATTTAATGCACACCATAAGTTTAAAACACGTAGAAAAGGTAGCATGAAAAGTAAGGCCGGGTATATAGGGCTCAACACACTCGGACTCCAGGGCTCAGTACACTAGAGATGTTCCCAGCTATCCCAGGTGTGCAGCTCTTGGTCAGGCCGGGAGTGCAACACTCAGATACCCCGATCACTCACCACTCAGACAACCCGAGACTTGCACCTCAGCTACCCTGAGAATTCTTCCCAGTTACCCCGGGTTGCAATTAGACCAGACCCCCGAGTCTCCCATAATCCTAGACAAGCCCTGACATATATCTTACCGAATTTTCCCCAGACACTCTAGGGCCTATCTTAGCAGACTACCTAGCCTACCCAGTAATTACGGCTTGCCCTTGACAAACTTGGTACCCTCGGGAATGTAATGTAAAACACAAAAGGAACATATATATATATATAGCTATTATACATAACTAAAATCGGTATTAAATAGGTGGACCAATGAAACAAAAGGGGTGTTACAGGGAAACATACTGATTTTTGTCTATAGATATGGGGTGTAGTATACTCTTCCCCAAAAATAGTTTTTGGTGCACTAAACATTTGAGCTTAGTTTGAAAAATAATAGAGATTTAATTTGAATTTTTTTTTTACTTTGACCTCATTTTTATGTGCTTGCCGAATACCTGAAAACATGTAAGATAAATTACAATAAAAGAAACTGAGCCTAAGTGACACTTCAATTCAAAGTAGGTTACTTTTCGCAAGGTCATAATACTTTACAAAGTGTTGCAAGAAAAAGTATAAATATATACTGAATGATTTATTACATTCAATCAAATATCTTCTATTATTTGATAACCTTTTATCAATTTAACTAGACTTCTTGCCCTCACAGGAACATTCATGATTAATTATTATATGCGATAGTTTGATGAACAGTCTTTCAAAATCCAACACGAACCTCCTCATTACAAACAAATACAATTAACGTTTAACGTTTAGATTATTACTAGAAAATTATTCGAAAGCCCTCAATGGAGAGATACTGATTTGTAATTTTGTATAGCCCTATGAACTTTAGCCATATGCATTACATATATTAAAATGTATTTGAATGAGCTATGCTTGCCTAAAAAAAAGAATGAGCTATGCTTGCCTTAAAAAAAAAGAGTTATGCTTGAGGCGAGTCGTCGAGTCGGACGTTCTGACTTTCGAATCTCAATTAGATACTATTTTTCTTTCTTAAAATCAATTAGATACTTTCACTTAAGTGGTGTGGTACACACATCTTTGCAGGTGAATGTACTTAAGAGTAGACCCTAGCCTTTTTGTTCCTGCAAGTTAGATTTTATTACAGGGAACTTTAGAATTTAAGGTTATGTTTGGTTTAAATCTCGAAACGTTTTAAAAAAATTTTCACTTATTTTTTCATCAATTTCAATATATTTTCACCAATCACAATAATTTTTTCATCAATTTCAATACATTTTCACCAATCTCAATAACTTTTTACAAATTCCAACAACTTTTAATATATTTTTCACCAATCTCAAGAGAATCTACACTATTTCTAAAAAAATACAAACACAAAAATGTGTATGGAGATCTAAACCAAACTGCGAATTCCTTAGTACACTATTAGCTCGTTGAGCAGCCTCTATTTTATCTTCAAAGTTCCTGTTTTCTTCTTATAGTGCAAATTATTTATTATTTAGTACACTATGTAGCTCGTTGAGCCGCCTCTCCTTAAATGTGTATATGGGAACTGATACCCTTTACCCTGTTATCTTCTTTTATTTCAATGGGGATGATGACATGATTTACCAAAACAAAAGAACGCGTACTTGAGAGTTTAATCGTGCTTTTCTTGCTGGGTGCTTCACACCTGCTCCAAGTTGCGTCCTTACCAAAAAAAAAAGAAATAAAGAGAGAAAAAACTGCTACCAAATAGCATGTGTTGTTATGGGGCGAATTGATAATTCCCGTAAGCTGGTAGGTCGTACTGACTTGGAGGCTTTTCTTATAACTTCAGAAAACAGGGTCGTTTTCGCAATATTAGAGAGATATAAAATGTTTTCCACCGACGCCTCATTTCCCTTTCCTCCTGCCTCCATACCCTGATACCCTTGCTATTGGCGGCTAAGGTGGGCACAATCACTGGCAGAACAGAACAAAACGAACCGTTTCTTCCCATCGCCCCGCACCCCGAACCCTAGAACGTATAAGGTCCTCTTTCCTTCTCTCCTCAGGGTATGTTTGGTTGCCGGGAGAATATAGTAGAACCCGCTTAATATAACAAGTCATGAGGTCTCATTCCTCTGTTTTCTCACAGTCCAAACAGATAGTAGTAAAGTTACTGTTTTTCATTACCTTTAATGCAAGGAATATGATTCCTTATACTCGAAAGTTTGATTTTTTCCCCATTTTGATTTATTGCAAAAACTCATATGATATCTCTTGTTTCTGAACTAATAGACGTTATTGTAGGATAGATAAACGTAAACTTCTACTGATTATTGTGGTAATGAAGTGGAACGGTCTGTTGTAGTAGTTGTTATTGCTTTACTGGTTTTTTGTTGTTTCATTTTTTTTAGTTCCAGGATGAATTGAGTCCTTTTATGTCTTGCGTTATAAGAGTTTTCTGGTGCTCTATTTATGTAGAGAAACTTTTAACCAAATAAAGAGTTGCTCTAAATGGGTAGTAAGAAAAGAAGCTCCAGCTCTGTAGAGGAAGCAGAGGGTCAAAAAGATACAGTCGTTTCGAATCCTTTGGAGAAGAAGAAAATGAAGGAGGAGAAGAAGGTAGATGGAGCTTTGTCCATTAAACCAATGGAAAGAAGGAAGAAGAGGAAAGCATTGGACAAAGAGAGGCGGCAATCTGTTGTTCCTGAGAATGAAGAAGGACCAAAAAAGGCCAAAAGGATAGATGCAGAGTCTGTCGGGTGTGAAGATCATGCACCTGCGGTTCTCTCATCATATAGTGGTTTGCCGGAGTTTCACATTGGTGTGTTTAAGGACTTGGCATCAATGGATGTTAAAACAAGGGAATCCGCTGCAGAAGCAATGGTGAGAGAGTTACAGGAGGTTCAGGAGGCGTATGATAGGATTGAGAACAAGGATTTGGTTGAGGGTTGTTTGAAATTGGAAGCTGAGAAGGATGATGGCTTGAAAAATTGTGCGCCTTCGTTGAGATATGCCGTGCGCAGACTTATCCGTGGAGTTTCTTCATCGAGAGAGGTGCTTTCGGTGTAATTTTTTCAGTAATCAACGTTATAATGATTTTTGTGCTAAAACACATATATGGCTGCAGCACTTTTCTTCTTCTTTACCGCTAAATGCAAGAGTATCTTTATTTTCATTCAATGGCAAGAGCTGCTCAATGAGATGTTAATGTCTTAAAGATATTAGCATCATATGTACCATTTTTCCCTGGCATGTATAACTCTATAACTTCTCATCCTGACCATTGCTGAATGTAAGGTATTGCGAAGAATATGATTAGTTCAGCATCTCTATGTAGGGCTAGACGAGGAATCTAAAACATAGGGAGACATATACGTACAATTTTGTGTTGTCAAGGTCTCTTTGGAATTTCCCCAACTTCCTACTAAACAAGAAGTTCCTATAAAAGTATTAAGTTCTATCCTTGGGAGAGGTTTTTTCCCAGGAAGTTAAATTCTCTTATTGAGTTCAACATTGTTAGAATCTCACTCCGTTTGACCTTAAAGAAGGTAGTTAACTTTGCCACACAGTTCTTGGGTCCTAATGTTGAAGATCTTTGCTTTAGAATAATTCATATATGGCTGTTGGAACTGTTCTTAAGGGTCAGGAATTTTTAGAAAATTCAGTTGTTTCTTCAGGATTAGCTGATTTTCACGTATGAGTTGTCATTACCTTTTTTAATATGGGTATCCATGCTTTTATCAAAAAAAAAAATATGGGTATCCATGCTGCATATTTGGAGAAATACTGGTCCTTTTCCTTTCCTTTTTGCATTTACTACAAGTGGTCTGTTTTGTCAATACGTAACTGCAATTGATGATATCAAAATGTCATTTTTAGTGTTATTCTGAGTTTCACATTCCGTGAATCTCATAACTGGCTTATCAGTCTGCAGTAACCCAATAATGTGAAATGTCTTGACATATAAAGAGATTTTAGGTTTATTATCTTTTTTATGTCATAATAGAACATTAGAAGTATGTTATTCCTAATTTCTCCTGAAATTAAACTTCTAGATGCATTATTTCTTTCACAGTATCCTTTATCCACATAATTTTACTGAAACCATTGATAATGCTCTGGAATTGCTTTTGCAGTGTGCAAGACAAGGATTCGCCTTAGGTTTGACTGTTCTAATTGGTACAATACATAGCATACAACTGGATTCATTGCTGAAACTAATAGATGATTTGTTAGAGGTCTCATCATCGATGAAGGGTCAGGTAGGCTTCAGTGTACTTTGTTCTTTTAGATTGTTTTGATCAGGTTACTGCCCTCTCCATGTAAATTCCCCATGTTGATTCCTGATGGCATTGCAGGAAGCAAAGGACTGTCTTTTGGGTCGCTTGTTTGCTTATGGTGCCCTTGCACGATCAGGAAGGCTAATGGAAGAGTTAATTTCTGATAGAAGCACTCCCTACATCAAGCAATTCACCAGTATTATTATCTCCCTTGCGATGAAGAAGCGATACTTGCAAGAACCTGCAGTTTCAGTTCTTTTAGAATTAATTGAAAAGGTATTACTACTGAGAAATTAGTAAGGGTCCTGCTGTTGAGAATTGCAGCATGTTAACGACCTCTCCATCTCCTTGTGACTCTGAATGGTTACTTCAAACCATACTGAGTACATCCTTGGAGTGATACATCTGTTATGTATGAGGGGAGAAGACTTCCATCTGCCACGAACTTGAAGCGGAGAGCTAAAATGTCATTGGAGTGGATAATGTAAAGATAAATAGATTCTTAATAAAATACTCAAAACAAGTTTTGAAACCATAAATCTTTAACTGGACTTCTTGAATGTTTTTTAATGGTAAAAGTACTACTTCGCTGGATTAAGGACCATTTATTTCCATATGTAGGATTGAAGGATATGTTCGTTTGTTCTCTTTACATGTGATGAACTACATTGGAAATGAAGATTAGCACAAAAGTCTTTTTTTTTTTTAGAAAAATAATAATAATAAAGAAGGAGAGGAGAGAGAAATGCTACTTTCAGCTTGTATGGCTCTTCTTTGATGTCAATATACATAGTTTGTCTTTCTTTGTAATTGGGTGCCTAGCTGTAGGAGTCTTAGATTCTTATTTTTTTATAAGTCTTAGATTCTTATTTTTTTTATAAGTCTTAGATTCTTATTTATAAGAGGATTTTCTGTATTTAGGTCTGCATAAGTACAGGTGGTGCATGAGAGCTTGCCAGTTCTGATCCCATAGGGTGCATGACTTGAAGATCAAACCAAAAGAAAGTGTTTCTATAGTCGTGTTTTGCATGATAGTTCTACTATGGAATTCACGTCAGGCTTTTGTTTATAATTTTTAGGAGCAAATTCCCCCCCCCCCCCCCCCACTTCCCCACACACACACACACAAGTGGCGTACCTTGACTGCAGGCCATGCCTGGAGGCAATCTGTGTTTCTATATTGGTGCAGTTTTGCTTATTTATTTTGTGGTAATCCTTTTAGTGACCTGTGTTGTTATGGTTTTGCAGCTTCCGACAGAAACGTTACTGGATCATGTTCTTGAAGCTCCGGGACTGCAGGAGTGGTTTGAAGGATCTTCTGAAGTCGGAAATCCAGATGCATTACTTCTAGCTCTGAAACTTCGAGAAAAGATTTCTGTTGACAGGCCAATATTTGGCAAGCTTTTGCCAGATTCATATAGCCCAAGCAAACTTTTTTCTGCCAACCATCTTCCCTCTCTTGCTAATTGCTTGAAGGTAATATTTTTTTATACCTATTTTTTAGCTGCAACACAGTAATCGAAAGTAAACATATTTGTGTTGTGTGTAATATGGCAGGAATCAACATTTTGTCAGCCTCGAGTTCATAGCTTGTGGCCTGTCCTTGTAAATGTTATGTTACCTGAGATGGTTTTGCAAGCCGAAGATGCAGTGACAGTTTCAAATTCATTGAAGAAACACAAGAAGAGTCGCAAGTGTAGCTCTTCTGAAGAGGAAATTACTAAGAACTTTCAGTGTTTCAATGAAGTTATTATTGAAGGATCCCTTCTCACATCCTCTCATGACCGTAAACACTTGGCATTTGATATTCTGCTTCTTTTTTTCCCAAGGATGCCTGCTTCTTTTGTCCCGACTATTCTGTCATACAAACTTGTCCAGTGTCTCATGGATGTACTTTCCACAAAGGACTCTTGGCTTTATAAAGTTGCACAGCATTTTCTTAAAGAGTTATCGGATTGGGTTAGAGATGATGATATCAGAAGAGTTGCTGTCATAATTGGGCTTCAGAAACACAGCAACGGAAAGTTTGATTGCATCACACGGACAAAAATAGTTAAAGATTTGATGGCTGGGTTCAAAACAGAATCTGGTTGCATGCTGTTTATTCAGAGTCTAACGAACTTGTTTGTGGATGAAGGTAATGCTTCAGAGGAACCCTCAGATCAGAGTCAAACGACAGATGACAATTCAGAGATAGGTTCAATCGAGGATAAGGATTTGGTTGGAACAGGAGGAAATTCTGATTTTCTGAAGACTTGGGTTGTAGAATGTCTCCCTATTATTTTGAAATATTTGAAGTTGGATCTTGAAGCAAAACTACGGGTACAGAAAGAAATTTTGAAATTCCTAGCTGTTCAGGGTTTGTTCACTGCATCTCTTGGAAATGAAGTGACTTCTTTTGAATTACAAGAGAAGTTTAGATGGCCAAAAGCAGCAACATCGAGTGCTCTTTGCACGATGTGTATTGAGCAGCTCCAATTATTGTTGGCAACTGCTCAAAAGGGAGAGGGGCCACGTACTTCCGCCAATGGCCTTGAGCCAAACGATCTTGGCTCTTACTTCATGCGGTTCCTTAGCACATTGCGAAACATTCCTTCAGTTTCCCTTTTTCGAAATTTGAGTGATGGTGACAAAAACACCTTTGAAAAGTTGGAGGAAATGGAAAATAGGCTTTACATTGAGGTAAATTTTTTCTTTCTCACCTTAAATATTCATTGTTGAAGATTTGGTCCTTTTATCCACTTGTGTTTATATTGTTGCAAAGAAGGGGAAGCGATATCCAAATACTTGATATGGTTAATATTACTAATGTTGGAATTAGGGGTGCTCATCATCGGTCCTGTTGGATGTTTTGGAGGTCCAACCACCAGACTAGCCCCTACTGGTTTGGAAAATGACTGGCCAAACTGCATCACCGGAGGTTGACTAACCAATTGTTGGCACAATGAGTTGGTTGGTTTTCTTGGTTTTGGACTATTTGTCGCTGAGGTGATGATTGACCTGAACAAAACAAGTGGGGTTAGCCTGAGAAGATCTTCAATTTTGAGAGGCAACAATTGGGTTTATGATCAGCACAGACTTAGTTGGAGACTAAAATTGGACTTCGGGGTTTACAGGGGAAGGTTGAATGGGAACTTTGATTAGGTTTGGTAATAGTACGAAATGTTTGGATAACTTATGGCTGATCCAGGATATGCCTTGAAATCTACCTGAATTCACCCTGGCCCTAAACCAATTGGCTAAACCTCCACCTGGTTCTTCCTTGACAAATAGATGCATATTACTATTTTCTTAGTAGTTTTCTGGGAATCCTTGCTGTTTGGATTTGGGTCTAAGATGCAAGCTTTTGTTTCACTTCTATCAGTTACTTCATATCTTGTTTGTTTAAACCGGATACGTGATATGCAGCTTTATTATTTGATGATCTCAGGAAAGGAATTGTGGGCTTAGTGCTGATGCCAACAAATTGCATGCACTGAGGCACTTGCTCATCCAGTTGCTTCTGCAAGTGCTCCTTCGTCCAGGGGAGTTCTCGGAAGCTGCTTCTGAACTAATTATCTGTTGTAAAAAAGCTTTCGCTACTTCTGATCTTCTTCAATCCTCGGAAGAGGACGAGATGGATGGTGATGCATCACCTGAGTTAATGGATGTTCTTGTGGATACATTGCTTTCTTTGCTACCACAGTCCTCGACTTCTATGCGGACTGCTATTGAGCAGGTGTGTGTACTGTTATTTCTTTTCGTTTTCCCCAAACACATACTGTATGTGTGAAGTGGCTAGCATGGAAACTGCTGTCGCTTTTTCCTCACACTTCCCATTATGTACTCTCCACAATTAACAAAGCAAACACTGGAACAATAGAATCTAGAAATTTGCTTTTCATTTCTTTCATCTAGCAATGAAACAAACATAGTGTGGGTGATGGGATTTCGAGCAGAAAATCCTTGTGATTATTTGGTATCTATTTCTTTCTGTAGGTTTTTAGATACTTCTGTGACGATATCACGAATGATGCACTGCTGCGGATGTTGCGGGTTATCAAGAAAACTTTCAAACCTGCTAGACATCAGGATGCTGGAAGTGATAGTGATGATAGTGGTGAGGAAAACCTTCTTGATATCGAAGAAGATGAAGAAATTGATGAAGCGAATACAGGTAAAGCAGTTGAGAGTGAAGAGCAGACAGATGATTCTGAGGCTGTGGTTGGGGAAGTTGGGAAGAGAGTTTCTGAAGCTCCCAGTGATTCTGATATAGAAAGTGATTCTGATGGAACTTCTGATGATTCGAATGGAGGAACGGATGAGAATGCTGGCTCTGTGGACGCTGGCAAAGAAGCTCCAGAAGCTTCTGATGACTCTGATGGAGGAATGGATGATGATGCAATGTTTCGCATGGATACTTATCTGGCCCAAATTTTTAAAGAGAGGAAGAATCAAGCTGAGAGTGAGAATGCTCATTCCCAGCTTGTCCTGTTCAAACTTCGTGTCCTTTCATTGCTTGAAATCTACGTGCATGAGAATTCAGGCAAGTTTGAGTTGCATATACCAATGTTTACTACAATTTTATGTCAAGAATCCAAATTGTTATAATTTAATGTAGGCCAAAATTTGGCTGTCTTTTTTGTCAGTAGGGAAGAAGGATTTGGCAATGGGTAGTATAGAAGCTGTGGTCGATTGTGTCTTATGGGAACTAAAATTGCATGTAAAGCTAGGATTCAGTAGGCTTCCTTTGCCTGAGCGTTGGAGAGAGTACTGTAGATGGGGTTCTGCAGATCTTGAGTTCATGGATTCTCTTTCGTCACATGCTCAGTGCTCGAAAAAATAATTGATGCTGTTGATATAATATATAATTTGATCTGTCTTGCTTCCTGATTTGTGGTTGTGGTTTTCTTTATTTCACAGGTAAGCCCCAGGTGCTAACAGTGTTTTCAAACCTGGCTCAAGCATTTGTAAACCCACATATTACAGAAGGTTCTGAACAGCTTGGACAGCGTATGTTGGGAATTCTGCAAAAGAAGATACTCAAAGCAAAAGACTATCCAAAAGGCGAAACTTTGCAGCTATCTACACTTGAATCTTTGTTAGAGAGGAACTTGAAGTTGGCTTCAAAACCGTTCAAGAGGAAGAAATCTGCTGTTAACCCATCCAAGAAGAAGCAATCAGCCTCCTGGAACAGACACAAAATGGTTATTTCGCTTGCTCAAAATTCAACTTTCTGGATTCTGAAGATTATTGACGCAGGAAAGTTTTCAGAGTCCGAACTACAGATGGTTTTAGATGTTTTTCAGGGTGTTTTAGAGGGATACTTTGATAGTAAAAAGTCTCAGATCAAATCTGAATTCTTGAAAGAAATATTCCGAAGAAGGCCATGGATTGGGCATCATCTCTTCGGCTTCCTCTTGGAGAAATGCGGAAGCAGTAAGTCAGAGTTTCGGCGCGTGGAAGCACTAGATCTGTTAACTGAGATATTGAAATCTCTGGTTTCGATTGATGAATCCAGTCAAGATGCATCAAAGAAAATTGTGAGAAACCATCTGCATAAAATCTGTCATCTGGTGAAGGAGTTAGTAACAAAAATGCCGGAGAAGCAGGCAAGACGGGCTGAAGTGCGAAAGTTTTGCGGGAGGGTCTTTCAGATTATGTCCACCCTTAACTTTGCCAGGTCCTTTCTCAAGTATTTGGAACCAGATGCTCATGCCGCCTGTGAATCTCAACTTGGGGAGAGTTTTGTTGATTTGAAGAAATTGGAAAAGTAGGTACTAGAAGAAAAGATATAATGAAGAGGCTTGATTACTAGATTTGTTTTTTTCTCAACAGATATAGGTTGGAAAGATTCAAGTTGAGCAGAAATCTCGTTGCAGTACTCTTATGATCACTCCGAGTCGAGCTCCTCTTCACACAAACTTCGGCCTTTGTAATGGAATCTTTGGCACATAGCGCATCACTTTTTTGTTTAATTGTCAACTCCCTTATTTCTTTCCGAGATATTGACACCTGCTTATGTATATCATTATTCCATTTCTTTGTGTTGAATCTTTTTCTGAAGAATAATTAGTTATTCAACAAAATGCAAACAGGTGGTCTGCAAGTTGAGAAGAGGCTTATAAAATGTTTGTACATCTCTTTGTGCTAACTGAATATGTTACAACCTGTGTAAACCATGTGCGAGACATGAAAATGTTGAATTCGATTAAAAGTTGACAGAAACTTGAACATCGAATTCGTTATTTATTTCCCGAGGTTTTCTTCTGTTGGTGCTTTTGGACTCAAAAATTAAAGTGCAGAATCTCACATAAGCACGAAGAATTGGGTAATCTAACAAATATCATGGAAGAGTAACGTCAACGCCAGTGCCGGGTATTCTGACGTTTTTCCAAGGAGTAAAAGGAATACATTTTTTTTGGGGTAATATTACTAATATGATCTCAGTCAGTGTCTTCCCCACCGATGACTAATGGCAGCAGCAAGTGGTCAATCCCACTTCCTTGCGTCGACTACATAAATATAGAGAGAGACGGGGAATGTGCTATATGAGAAACCCTCCTGTGAAAGCAACATCCCATCACCATCGAGGCGTACAAAATCCCAAGATACCTACGACATATTCTCTGTCGAAGGAACGCTTATCTGAGGTCACGCACTTACAAATCCTTTCCGTACACAGCTGGAGCAGATCGAGAAAAAGGGACTCCCTGGAAAAAAAAAGGAAAGAAAGGTCATTGGCAAAAGGTGACTCCAAGGTTACGTTCGATTTGACAAATTTTGTAGGATTTTAAGTGTTTTTGTAAATTTTTAGGTAGGGTTAGAGTTGTATTGATGATTGTGTAAAAATTAATGATGTGTAAAAAAATTAATGATGATATTTAAAGTTTTTTTTCTTCTAATTTATTATTAAAATAATAATACTTTTAAGATTATTTAAAAAATACGAAAAGCACAAAAACACGAGAATTAGTTAAGAATGACAGGCCGGATGCATCATTCGAGGGACGAATTTGACGTCTTCAAGGAGACATGGCAGGCCGGACGTAGGGGTGAAAAAAATTCCAACTTTACCCTTTATTTTTTCTAGTTTTTATGTTGTGCTGAGGGATTTTAAATCATTCAACAATTTTTTCAGGACAAAAAATAAAAAGTTTATGCTGAATCCTAACTTGAAGCTGAGAGTCGCCGAACATGATAAAACTTGAATTCAAATCCTACAAAAAAATTACAAAACGAACATACCCAAGTCTCCAACCCACGGACCCACGTTCACGTAGCTTTTTGAGCAACTTCCCCCACTGGGAAGCACATGGGTTGAGAATTGAACTTATTCCTTTTTTGGAATCCAAAGTCTGGCGACAACTGGGGTATGTTCGTTTTGTAATTTTTTTTGTAGGATTTAAATTTAAGTTTTATCGTGTTCGGCGCCTCTCAGCTTCAAGTTAGGATTCAGCATAAACTTTTCTTTTTTTGCCCTGAAAAAATTGATGTTAAATGACTTAAAAACCTCTCAGGCACAACTTCAAAACTAGAAAAAATAAATGGTAAAGTTAAAATTTTTTTTCACCCCTGCATCCGGCCTGCCATATCGCCTGACATGTCTCCTTGTAGACATCGAATTCGTCCCTCGAATGATGCATACGGCCTGCCATTCTTAACTAATTCTCGTACTTTTGTGCTTTTTTTTCTTCTTTTTTTAAATAATCTTAAGTCTTATTATTTTAATAAAAAATAATAAATTCAAAAAAAAAAAACATTATCGTTACTTTTTTTTTTACATTTCATCAATCTATGCACAAACAGTACAACTCTAACATCTTTTCTCCAATAATGCATGTGCACCATAAATATTCAAACTTCCGTGATAGGCATATGATTCACAGATGGAATGAAACCGTGGGATTCTCTTATCTTTATCTACCCAGGGAAGGAATAACTCCTGGAAGTCTTATGGATACTCGAAGCACGAAACTTTCTGAGAAAATCATGTATAAAATGCGGTTAATGTGTACAATGGTTCTCTAAATCACACTAAACCTATCGATCTACTCTCTTCTACTAATCCCTAACCTTTTTTTTCACTGAATTTCTCTACTATCTATCCTAAATTTTCCTTTCTGCCCCCACTCAAGGGTGTTCACACTGCTACATTTCCACCCCGCCACGGCCAAAAAGCCCTTCCCATCACCATGACTACTCCCAAGAGCTTGAATGAACCATCCATTCAGTCCACAAAAAACGAAACTTCCGAGTTCAACATCCCCTGTACCAAAGGACCTTCACTAATTCAGCGCAAAACACAAACTACAGAGAGATTAAGTAGTGGCGCAATTATAAGCACGGGTATACCTGTCTAGCACAAACATCACATATCCCAGGATGGAAAGGCATTCGAAGAAAGCATTTCTGATCCAGCTCTCCAGTTGAGTCTACTCTTGGAAAGCCCTTTCAATTCAATGCCTTAGGACCGCGCATTATCGGCACCCGACTCACTCCCAGAAGAACTCCCTGAATCCGAATCTGCAACAAATCTCACTATCAACCATCTCTGAAAACAAAAATTACCAAACTTTCTTCCTATAAACCCTAACAGCAATAAATGTGTCATGGGTTATACCACTAGAGGAGGAGGAATCACTGTCTGAACTGCTGGAGCTGCTATAACAACTACTACTCGCATGACCCCCCACATCTTTCTCAATCTCCACGGGTGGAAAATCGCTCATCGGCATATCGTCTCCAATATCCACATCTTCATCCCCAGCCTCCCCTCCTTTCTTTGGTTTCTTCGACTCGCTTGCCACACCTTCAATCTTCTCACTGTTCACAGGTAACTCCTAAACACAACAATCATCACAAGCGAGCAAAATTAGTGAAAGATGCCCAAAACATTGGATCAATATTTGACAAATGCCGACATCTTCGTAATCTATTGAATTCACTTACCCCATTGTTTTTGGCGTAATTGCCCATGAGAGCTTGGCGCTTGATCTTGCTGACCAACTTCTTCCAATTGGTGACAAGTCGGTCGAGCTCCCAAAGTGTCTCGGTGTCGACGGCCTCTATATCAAGCTCTATTTCATCCCCATCCTGCTTCAAATGCCCGTTTCTCTTTCTTATTATCTGCACTACCTGCTCCATCTTCTCTGGAGGTAGGCTCTGCAACCCAATCCCTAGCTTGTGCTTCTCCTCCAGACTCATCTCCCTCTTGTTCGGGTCCTTGGCCTTTGGCTTCGGCTGCTTCACCGGCTTCGCCGGTGGTGCTTTCACCGGAGACTGCACCGGTGGTAAATTCGTCGAGCTCGCGTGGACAACCTGCAGTGGCTCCGAATGTTCCGAAATCTTGTCTATGGCGTCGATCCGTTCTGATTTCTCCTCAATTTGCTTCGAATTAATGTTATTGTCATCGCTTGCTTGCAATCCTTCGTCCCCCGCATCGAAAACCCCTTTTGTGCCCTCTTCTTCCTCAGGCCGCTCAATTCTGTCGCCCAAAGGGCGAAACAACTCCTCGAACCTGGCGAGTAGCTGCTCGGCCATGGCGTGAACGGTGTGGCCTTTGGGATTGTAGGTCAAGGCGTTGGTGAAGGTCAGCTTCACATCGGCGGCGAAATCGGGGGCAGACTGGTAGAGATTTCCGGCGAGCTTCGATTTGACGGTACCCAAATCCATGGGAGTCTTGATTATATCGTAGTAATCGTGGAGCCCCATGCCCACTACATCCACCGGTTCGTTAAACCACCCGTTCTTGTGCTTTCGCAGCTTCGTCAGTATATCCTTGCACGCTTTCATCAACATCGGGCCCATGTCCTTGCTCAAGTTGTTCACATTTGCAGAACTCGGATTACGGTTCAGATTTTGGTTCTTCTGATTAAGGTTGTCCGGCAAGGGCCTCTTTTTGCCCGATAATTTCTTCGATTTCTTCGAAGCCGGCGGCGCGTAGTTATGATTGGTCGTTGACTGGGATTCGAGTTGGTGTCTGAGTTGGCGAATCTGATCTAGCTCCGCGCCGAGGCGGGCTTTGAGCTCGCCGAGCTGTTTCTTCGAAAAGGCTGCAACGTTGAAGCTCACGTATTGGCGGTTGTTGAATTCGGTACTGGTGTGGGTGTGTCTTCGGTGGTTGATCGAAGACGCATCGTCGGAGGCAGCCGACTGAGTAATGGCCGGGGATTCGTCTACGACGATTTTCCCACCGATTGGATGGAAATGATGTTGTTGATGTCGTTTTTTCCTGGTAAAATTAGGGTTACGGTTAGAGTTTGAGAAAGGGACTTTGCCCATGAATCCTCCTCCTCTTGCGTTGGTCGTTGTGCTGGTTGTTCTGGCTAGGATGGCGGACGCCATGGGCGTACGGAATTAGATATTCCCAATGCCGGTGAAATGCGAACCATGAATCGGGTGGGGCGTGACCGTAATACGCGTCTCGGACCGCCTCACACGCCGATAGAGAGGCCCCAAACTCTCGAAAAGGGGGTAGATCAGAACATAAAATAATTGCAGAGAAAGATAACGTGAGGTGTAGGGTTTGGGATTTTGAACCCTAAATCTGAGCGATGAAGATATGGGGCTAGGGCCGGTTCTTAAAGGCAACGAGATCTGACCGGGAAAGTATAGGGCAGGTTTTGGACACTCGATTTGGTTTGATTTATCATCCAAGGGTTGATAGGAGTTCCGTTCCTGCCCGTAGGACTGACCGCGTGACCTGGCGTGGAGGGTGAGGATGTGAGGGGTGGTGCACGTGGCGGATTTAGGAGGCCTTGGTCTGAGGGGCGAGATCGCAGGTGAGGTTGTGATTTGGGCGGCATTTGGATTGAATTTGTCGTGCATCTAGGGTTTTAATTGGCAGTTGGGGCCCAGTTGCATTGACGTGGAGGTAAGCCAACTGGGTGGTCGCGGCGTGAGCGAGAAGGAACGCGCAATTGGGGGGAACGGGGATGGCGAAGGCGAAAGCGAAAGCGCGTGCAAATCACTTCTTTGAGTCCAAGGGTAGTTTAGTAAATATGCAGGAAACACACGGGTATTGAGTAGGGCTGCACAACCGGAATGCGGTCCGGACCGCATTGCGGTCCTTAAATATTATAGGACCGGTCCGGTCCGGTTTCACTAAATACGGTCCGGTCCGGACACTTAAGTGGTCCGGACCGAATTTTTTTAAATTTTTTAAAATTTTTAAAATTTTTTCAAAATTTTTTTTAGGTTAATTTCAAATGGGAAGTGTATATAAAAATGTTAAGTTTTAGTTTAGTTAAAAATTAAACGTTTTATGTTTATAATTTGTATTAAAAATATAAAAAAATATATATTTTTTATTTTTTTAATAAATGCGGTCCTGTCCGGTCCGGACCGCATTTATTATTAAAGAGGACCGGACCGGATAACTGGATTTATCCGGTCCGGTCCGGACCGGACCGGAAATCCGGTCCGATTTTCCGGTCCGGTCCGGTCTGCGGTCCGGTTCTGTTCACCCCTAGTATTGAGGACTTGTTATTCCGTTTTGCTTTTGGCCTGTGAGTGCATGGACCCGATCTTTGTATGCCTGAATTACGATATTACCCACTTTCGGAGGTCCAATTGATGAAATGATTTCATCTTCTATTCTTCTGGCACCTTCCCGCTCGGTTGATTTCATCTTCTGATTGGGCTTGTTTAGCCCATTGGACACCTGTGACCGGCGTACAATAAAACCTTAATAGTTCGGCCCAAAAACCTACGAATAAGACGCACTCCACAACGGCCCCTAGCTGGTCGCAATTATTTATCCTTTTTCCTTTCCTCTCGATTTCTTCTTCCTCCTCCTTTTGGCCGGAGGAGGAAGGCAGACCCAGAGGCGGAGGGGGGGGGAAGGGTATCAGCCGATACCCATCAGGCTCAGGCCCAGGCCAATTACAACCATATTTTCTACAAATATGGTTGTAATTCCTTTGATGACGAGAACCACATTTTTTACCCACTCTGCAACCATTGTTTTATTCCTTATTGTCCTCTATGTCGAGCTGGGCTTATTTGGCCTTTGATGATTTTGGATTATTATAGATCAGGTTTTTGTGCTTGGCGATTTGCTCAAGTGGGCCCTTCTTTTAAGGGTTGCAACAAGGCTTGGCTTCGGCTTGACCATGTGGGATCCACATTGAAACCATGGGTGAGGCCCAAAATTTTTGTGCAAGTATGAACATTTCACTTTTATCAGCCCAAATATTCCTCTTCCTCTCTTTCTCGTCAAATATATGTTGCTGGATCTCTTCCTTCCCCTCCACTCCATCGCCATCACCCCGACAGTTCTACTTTTTTTTTTTGTTTCTAAGCACAGTTCTACTTTCAACTATAAAGTCTATGCCTCGTTTTGCCCAAGGGACAGCGCAAAACGCCAACGTACCCAATTCGATAGAGTGCTACAATCCCTCTAACAACACGTGGAGTAACACTTTAATCTCAATCACGGGACAAACTTGACAACCGTGTCTTGAAGGGCTTTGCAATGGTTTTCTCTAGGGCACTCTATTTACATAAATGGTATAAGGCTGTTACACTGTTCACACAGAGATCTCATCCCGGTGCTCAGGATCTAGACGACTTAGCGGTGGTACTGTTGTCTGGAGTCTAGAGGTTGAGTTCCTACTCTCAGTCTTATGATGTCACAATATTCTCTTCTACTGTGTAATTTAAAAAAAAAATAGACACAACAAGTGAACCATATGTCATTTAATATTGAAGCATTTAAAGTTTCGAATTACATAAACCTTATAATAAAATTTACTTATTATATCACACAGAAAATTAGAGAGAAGCTTGTATTTATGTTGGAATATTAATGGTCCAACCAATAATCCCAATTTGGGACCACTAGGCATACCAAGTTATGATTTTTTCATGCTCCGTTTGTGAAAATAAGTTCTATGTGGCAGTGGGGTACTAATTCACCCTGACTAGTGCAAGGGGTCTTTCTTTGGCTGAGGTGTATGTGTACTCAACATTTGGATCCTGTAGCCTAACACGAGGTACAAGTGCGTAGGGGTGACATGGCAGGGTAAATTCCACTTGGTCAGGGGCTTCCTGGAGAGAGAGGACTCGAGGTTCAGGGGCCTATTAAACCCAATTCAAGTCATTTTTTTCAATTGGGACATTGAGCCTGCCGTTACTAGTCCTAGAAACAGGGGAGATAACAACAAGGGAAACTGAGTAATTTAGCTTGTAGTAATGTGGTGGGATCAATGCGTTACAAACACAAAATACAGGAAACTTGCGTAATTGCGATTCAAAATCAGAAAAGGTGGGTAGGTTGGGACAAGGGGAGAGCTTAAAAAACAAGCACGAAAAGTAATTGAACAGGTTCGTGAATAGCAAGACAAGTAGAGATTGCCCAATTAATTAGAACAGAGAGTGCCATTATTGACGATAGGATAATAGTATCATAATAAGGCTAGCCATTAGCCATAATGCTATGAGTTTGGTTGGAGTTGTGAATGAACAGTTGCAAGAAATGAGAGATATAGAATGAGATGGATTCTTGGAAGAAGTCAAAACTTTTTGTGTGGATAAATCTGTTAGTGTGCCGAATATGGAAGACATTATACTAACTCGTAGTCGTTCGAGGCGTGGATGGAAAAGTATTACTTATTTCCATCATTTTCGTGTGGAAGTATATTGTCAAGTTATTGATTTGATCATTCAGAAGATGAATAGTTGGTTCACAGTAGCAAATACAGAGTTACTTCTTTGCATAGCATGCCTTGATCCAAAAAATTCATTCTCAGCGTTTGATCATGCTAAGTTACGTCATCTTGCTGAGCTTTATCTAGAAGATATCACAACAGATGATCATTTGATACTTAGAAATCAGCTTAATACCTATATTAGAGATGTCAAAAGAAATGTTGTTTTTTCTAGACTTGAAGATATTGGAGGTCTTGCTATGAAGATGGTTGAGACCAAAAAGAATACTCTATTTCCATTAGTTTATCGACTCATTGAGTTGACATTGGTCTTGCCAGTTGCAACTGCGACCGTTGAAAGAGTATTTTCTGCAATGAATATCATCAAGAGTGATTTGCGTAACAGGATGGGGGATGACTGGATGAATGATTGCATGGTAGTATACATCGAGCAAGAAGTTTTTAAAAATATTGAGAATGAAGCTATTTTGCAACATTTCCAAAAGATGCAAAAACGTAGGATGTAATTGTCATCTCTCATTCGTACTACATAGTACGGTACGTGTATTCTATTATTTTTAATGCTTTTAGTATTTAATTTTCGATATTGTAACTTTAAAATTGTTTGCATTACTAAGAAAAAAAATCTTCTTATTTTGCATGTAAAGTTCGACCCCCATGAAAATCGATCCTGGATCCGCCACTGGGCAGACCTACTAGTATCCGATTGCTTGTCAATCTTGGATCAGGTTTAGCACTTCCATTTTCAACCAAACAGTTCATACGATTCCTTATACAACGTTGAATTGTGTCATTGTAAAGTTGCATCTATAATTTATTTGACAGAAGTGGGAAACCTTTGCGACTTCCAATGAATTCCCTGGGGAATAGGTACTTCTGTGGAGTCATTCTCATGTTCAAATTTGTTGGGACCGCCTTTACATCATGTCAAAGAATTCTCTCTGAATGCCTCTGTTTTCTTTCTTGGGTAAGTCCCCCCAGCTTCTGTTTGAGTTTCGTTGAGACCACATTTGGATGGATGGGATGTGTCGGTGCTAAAACGGGAGCCATATCCATGTTTGATCACAACCATCCGTGCATCTTTTAACCTAGCTAATTTGCCACTAGTTAAAAAACAGAGTACAAGCCAAAGCCTCCTCAAAGTCAGGGCACCTGTTGGGTTTGGCTAATAATCAGTTCACTAATATTTGTTCAAATATTCTATAAAAGAAAGTTGAAGGTAATTGAGGTTTCTTTTAGAGTACGGAAGGACCTCTTCGTTGTGCCAATCTGAGTTGAGAAGACAGAGCATTGGTCCATGGAGTTTATAGGACTAGGGACGTATGATCTCTTTGGATGAGATTCTTTGCCTAAATCCTTTCCCACTCAATAAACTATTGGGCTTCTTTAAAGTAGTAGCTGTATATTTTTATTCTGCATAATGCATCCCACTCTGTCATTTATGCACAAAAAAGGTCGGCAGCTTGAAATCATTGGTGCTTTTTTCTATAAACCGAAAGGGATTAATTCCATCACGGATGACCAGCAAAAATAGATTAATACAAGTAGGACGGAACTCAACTAGAAGGATTTTGTAAGAGGACAATAAAGTTATTGCACACAAAACTCCATATGTCACAGAGAAATCCTCATTTCACCTGCAGCATAGACATTAGGTAACAAACATAATCGAGGGGTCGCAGCAGCACTCGTCTAAGAGGCAACAGCAACATAAAGCTGCAAGGCTGCATAATCACCAAAAAAAAAACCAAAGAAACAAATATTAGAAATCTGCAAGATTAGAATGTCCTATAACCAGCACAGAACACTTGCTGAATACTGCGTAACTAAGACGCAATTGCTGAGATACAGAGCTGTATTCCTTATAGGACATACCATCCCTCGAGGAAACCTGGTTCTCGCCTAGGTGGTGGTGGAGCAGCATACAGAGGAGGCGCCATCACTGGAGGAGGTCCCTGATAAACACCTGCGCCAAATTATATTGCATGAGAAGGATATTTTTATCTTGGACTAGCTATTTTCGTGACAGTTTTTCTGTGTCTACTATAATATAGCATCCTTCTCTAGAATTACATAACAATATGCAGAACTGACGTATCCAAAGATTCAGCAAAGATTGCCAATACTATGACAGAGCTCACGCATCTTCTTCAAGACATACCAGCAGGAAGATACGAAAAAATAGAAAAGAAAAGATCATATCTTTAAAAGCCGCGTTAAGAGTGTATTTCCATTGACAAGTACATAATAAAAAAGAGAAAGCAGAAGACTGAGAAGAGGAGCTAGTTGCCACAACAAATAGGATGAAGGTACCTTGGGCAGGATACGGATATGCATATTTGGGTCCACTCATTTCTCAAATGCAGAACAGACAAACCAACTCCCCAGTGTTGGATAGAGTTTGCCGGAAAGCTAGAACTTGTCCAGTTCTTCTGAGGGGTTGGGCATTTAATATACTTAAGACGAGAAGGTGGGAGAGAATATATGCGGAGGGAAATAGAAAGCTCCAGAAGCACAGATCAAACTAGAATATGGACTTTGTAATGTAATGATGGCATTTTCGGCTGCCTTTTGGGACCGTTCTAATATACCCACCAGGCCTGTCTAGCAAAGTAATGGATTCCTTGAACCCAAACTGTTTTAAAGAAAAATTTTCCCTAATTAAAGTAATGGGTAAATACCATTTACAAAATAGAAAATCATATGAAAAGTTTATAGTGCATCCTCTTTCGTCACGTGGCAGGATGGCAAAGAGGATACTTTTCTGCTAAACTTTGATTTGTTTCATAAATAAAGGTTGCATGTTGCAACACCTGGATCCATGTGAGTCCGAAGCTTTTGAGTATCGAGCTCGGATTGTTTCTTATCTGGTCATGTAGAGATTGTTACTGATCTGGCAATTTGGTTTTACTCGGCGCCTCCTCCAAAAACCCCACATATTCCTTACATACTATAAGCACATCTCGATCTTCTAGGATTCAAGTATATTTGTTTATAAAAACAAAAAACAAAAACAAAAACAAAAACTTCGCAGAAACTCTTACCACCACCGATTTCCTCCGTGAGACGGCAGAAGATTCCAGAAGATTAGTGAGGCCAACTCGTCCAGCGTCTTCTAGTTCTAGTTGCGTAAAGGTATATCCATTCTTCAATAATTTTTTTTTCTTTTGTATTCGACCTTTTCCTTGATTACAGACATAGCTGCATATTGAAGTGACAGTTTACCTTGTTTTTATTTTACGAGATCATCTTAAAACTTCACGACAACTGGGTTCGTTTGTGTACCAAAATTTTACCCCCTCTAAAATTTTAACACAATTAAATATTACAATATAATCTTTTTCCCCCATCAAATCATTACTATTTATTACAAAAAATATAAAAAATTACATATCTCTTCACTTTTTCACTAAACCCAATACCTAACATTTTAACAACACTAAAATTTAACAACACAAACTCAATTGAGCGATGGAAATCATTCTACCTCTATGTACGTATGCTTAGGTGTCTTTGAGATGTAAAATTTTGGGAAGTTAAAATTTTAGGGTATTGGATTTGGTGAAAAAAGTGAAGAGAAAGATAATTTTTTATATTTATTATAATGAAAAGTAATGATTTGATAGAGAAAGATATTATATTTAAATTTTTATTGTATTAAAATTTTTACCTTTAAAAAAATTTGTTGCAAACGCAAACTAAGTGATTGTCCTGATTATGCTTTCATCCTTTTCGAGTAAATTCCAATATACCTTTTGCCTTTTTCGTAGCCACGTTGTTCTTTATATATATTCTAAATTCATCCGGATCCTATTCACTTATTCGAGTACATACTCCTAGTTAATGCTTATCTTCCAAAGAACATACACTATCAGTGACGGAACCAATAATGAATATGAAGTGGTCAACTCCTAAGAAAAAATAACAAAAAATGACTACTTAATGCAAAAAAATGTCTAAAGTTAAAATATTAAAAATTAAAAATTAAAAACATTAAAAATATTCGTTTTAGAAGTAACAACCACATTAGGAGTATTAGACGACCTCTTTGATTTTTTTTTATCAAAAACTTATGTAATATCTAAACAAAACAAAATAAAATTCATCAATAATTTCACAATTCACCGTCTAAGGTCCTAATCACAATTTCAAAACCTAATTATAATCACAATTTCAATATAATTTCAAAATATAATCACAATTTCACAATTCAATACAATGCACGTATGTGATGCATTTACTTGTATTGACTTTACTATTCACCTGTAACCCATCAACAACATATCAACAATATACTTGATCAATTACAAATTACGTATCCCAAATTCAAATCCTAAAATCTATTCGGTATTACAACTAGCTATTTTAATGGGATACAGGAAGCTGACAAACTTTGAAAATGCCTAGAATTCGCCTATCATGATGGCTATATGTGGACAGGAAACTCTTCACCAGAAAATGACCAAGCATATGATATACAGGGTGCATCACAACAATGTTGTCATCAGCTTAACAAGAGTCTTGAGATTTGTACATTTACTAAATCGGTTCAATACCTAAAACCTTCCAGAAGAAGGAAATGACCAAGGCCAGAGCCACAAACATATAACTAAATTCTCACGATCCGAGATATCAAGAAGAAGATTGTAACAGAGATTTTCTATACACATATTTATGTTTAAAAGGGACATATTAGTTTTACAAAAAAAAAGTGATCAAGACGTTTTACATGGCCCCTCCATCCTCCACTGCTTGTTGTACATTGGATCCGGAAAGATATTCTTAAGATTCCTTATAATTGTGAGGAAGATGTGTGAAACGATTAAAGCTTTGTCTCCCAAATCCTAAAGAGAAGTCTTTTATGTTTCACACCCAAAATGCTTCATTTGTCCTATGTTCTGTTCAAGATAAACACTCAGCTGTCACGATCCAGTGCTTGTTCTTTAGGTAGTAACACTAAACAACAGCGTATCGTTTTCCCAGTTCCCAATACACCTACGTTCTAAAACTGAAGGATTACTAGTAAAAGCGGGCATTGCCGACAACTCGGCAACATGAAGAGCGAGATTCGTGCGAGACTCCTCCAAACCTTTTTTCTCAGTGGCAAAGGAGTCAGCAGTCTCACACATAGCACGACGAAGATTCACTACTTCAGCCTACAATGACTCTTATCTCTGTGACGAAAATGCACGAAAATCACTCAAACGTTACAAAAGCTTCGCTTTCTCCCGAGACAAGTGCAGTTCAGAGTCTACCCGCCCTTGTTCAAGTAAGTTGACAACACGCCTTAACTCAGCGATGTTAGCTTCTCTAAAGACGATGTCGCGCTCCAAATCCACCACCCAGGTCTCGAATATTTGAAATTGAGAGTGGGCACCTCGAGCTACGGTCCGCAATTCCTCAACCAATTTTCTTTGGGACTCTAATTCGCTTTCAAACCTCCCCAACCTCGAACAAGCAGTCTCCAGTTCCTCATTATGTTTCAACTCCGTTGCGTCAAAAGCGGCAATCAGCGATACACAATGAGATAGACTACGCGTGATCCTATCAACCTTCACATGTCAGGGGGTTAGCAGGGCCTCTTCCATCATCTTCTTATTGAGGAGAGGTTGAACATAGTGTCTCGAGCGCCATGCAGGCGGTACTGAAGACTCAGAATTAGACTCCCCAACATCGTCTGAAGAAGAAGGACCAGTAATCTTTTTCGTACCCTTAACCAAAGGGACAGGAAGATCTAAGGGATTGCATGTGACGTTGGCTGCCGATGTTCTAGGCTCACCAACCAATACAGGAGCAGGAGTGCTAGTACCGTCAATAGCAGCTGCTCTACGCTCTATAGGTTGCTCTTGAAGAAGCTCTGTCACAGATAGAGTAACAGAAGATAGGATCTATGATGAGATCTCGCTAGATTGCACTTTAGGGCCACTGCCAATTTCTGAAAAATCCAATCAACCAGAAAGAACGGAGTCAGATAATAAGATTGTATGCTAAAAGGTCCAAAGTAGCTACAAGTCTATCCCCTTCATTGGTTTCTAAACGATCCGCTGTCAAAATCCCCGACAAGTCAGGTGTAGACGTAGCAATTGGATTAGACGCCCCAGGAGACGAAAGAGGCTCACCACGAGCGGAAGGAACTGCCAATTAAATACTGAAAGAAAGAGTCCCGATCTCACGAATTTCCTTCACCAAAGGAACCAATATCTCCGTACGAATTCTGGAAGTAGGGTCGAATGTATGAAGAGTGTCCTCAGAACCTACAAATTATCAAACAACAATAGAGTCACAAACCAACGAATAACTAGCGAATAAATGACATAAAGATCCTGAAAGGAGAATACACACCACTGCTTGCCTGCATTTAGAAAACGTATGAGCTAAAGAAGCCTCATCCTCGAAGGCCACCGGGGGAGATTTTCTTCTTCTCCTCGATGAAGATCTGTGGGAGGAACCTCGGCCTCTCGAGAATATTTTCGTTTGGTAGACACACTCCCAGAAGGAAGCTGAAAAGACTCTTTTCTCAAATCTTCACGCGAAAGGCATTCATGAGAACTCCTTTCAGGACGAGGAAAAGGGTTCACCCTAGAAGAAGACTCAGACATGGTATACCATAACCAACCCTCATTCTCTCTACAAATCAGAGCGTTCCAGTCTATGGATCTGGCTTCCAAAATAGCGTCCACATGAGCCTGTTCTGTCGGGGTAAGACTCGTAATATCCCTCATATAATACTCTGGAACAGACCCAAAAATCCAACACATGTAAGACTCACTCCGACGGTCCTCACCAAGAAAACGCTCTCATCCAATACCAGACATGAAGAAATAACGGTCATGTCAACCCTTATTAGTATCCGGGTAAGAAGTAATTAGGGAAACCCCTTGATTACGACGACAAAAATACCCAAATTTGTCAACTAGGGTAGAACAAATGGGTGTATAGAACCACAAAAATTCCTTTAAAGTAAGTTGACACTCAAGCCCAAAATACATCGGCCACATAACAGCACAACCCATTAAAACCCTCCAAGCATTGGGAACTATCTAAGTCGGACACAAACGTAAAGACCTCAAAATTTTTCTAACACAATGGGGAAGAGAAAATCTTACCCTAGATTTCAAATGAGCCTCGAAAAAACACATTTCTCGCTTAGCCTCATTGGTATAAGGCGTCTCGTTAACATTCAGAAGGCAAAAACGAGTTTCTTTAGAAAAACGATATTCAGTGTAAAACACTTCGAAGTCAGCCTCCACCATCTGGCTAGGACCCCAATGACCCTTGCACCATCTGGAATTCTTGAAGAACCTCCAACGTTCGCCATTGTGTAAAGGCAGGAAACAAGCAAATGACAGCGCCCAAAGGATGGAAAATGAAGAATCCAGAAGAATTTGATAAATGACTAAGACAAGAGAGAGCGGCCCTGAAATAAGAAAAGGTACAATGACCAAGACGCTCCACAACTAAAAACACACAGTTTCGAAAAAAAATTCCCTGAGAAATTCCAGAACAACGTTAGAAGCCAAACATGCATGAGGAATGACAGTTAATTGAAGAATGAAATGATATCCGGATATGAGAAGCAGCGTATCAGAAGATTTTCTGTAACTCCCACCAAACCACTATCAACTAACTCGTAGACGCTAAATTACCAAATTGACCGTCATCGTGAAAGATAGGCAAATCATTCCTCGGGGACAAATTACAGACACCGAAATAATTTAGTACGTAAGACCACGATGGTACCCTGCATGCACCCATAAAACCACGATCAAGCAAATGGATCAGCCACAACGTCTATAAAAGGGCTAACAAAAACTCCTGAGAGGAAAGGAGAATAAACATCCTGAAGATAACAACAAATGATAAAAAAACAATTTTAGTGCAAATGACATTGAATAATCGACTCCCATGCCTTCCCTTTGACGTTGTCATCATCATTACCAGCTATGTGGCAAAACACAACATCGACGATTGGAAACAATTCAGATGGTTTCGCAGGAATTCCACCAAGCAGCCTCGAACGAATTGTCCTTCAAAAGGATGAACCTAGAGGACTATTCCACCCCTAGTTGCCAACCCTCACTTGGCATAAGGTCAAACGATACTTCCATGAAGCAAGAAACCCTCACGAGGTATTTGTAAAGTGGCCCGGCACCTTCGAGACGAAAGAATAAATTTCGAGGCCATTGACAAGTTGAGGGCATCAGCTTCAGAAGGACACAAGTCAGCACGTTTCTTCTTAGTCATCCTATACCATGCTGCAAAAGAAGAAGCCTTCCGAACGCAAGCCCAAAATATGATCTGGACTTTGTGGATGCAACTCGGGAGGAAAGGAATGCAGATACTAACAAACGACATGCGATGAGGGCTAACACACCACATCGGGTATGGTGGCTTGATTTTTCGCGTCGACAATTATATCCTCTGCTCGGACGGTTATAATCCTCCTTTTATGGCAGATCACAGGAGAAAAGGTCAGAAGAAAGACCTCTGCTAAACGTGCTATGTAAATTGAGTGTTCAAACGCCTTCATGAGTACATGTCGGGGCAATGGCCTGGTCCCAATGTTTTGTTCTCTTTCCATAATTAATAAAATCAACTTTTATTTCATGAAAGTTCTTCTTATTCTTTGTGATTGTGACGTGGGACAATATATTCCAATACAAACCAAATCAATTAGAATCAACATTGCCAAAGAGATAATATTGGCAAAAATGAGCCAAGATCGCTATAGCGTGCATCGATCAAGAACAAGAGCCATATTTGGCCCTGCCATTCTAAGCAAAAGCTGGCCTAATGTATATAGTCTCATGCGTTGGACACCATAAAGCTGTCATCATAAATACGGGTCATTCCAAAGCATGGTGAAATGATGCACATCAACTCGGCTAATCGTCAGAGGGCCACACGTCACATAAGCAACTCGGGGTGGCAAATGTTAAAAGCTGCAACATTTAAAACGACACACTGCTGAGACACGGTAAAACAACACAAGGCCATGCCTGAGCTCGTAGACGTATCAATAGAGGTCACGTGTTATTATGGACGACCATCAACCGAAGTGTCGAGTATAAACGATCGTATTTAATGCTGTGTTACTCAAGACACGCAAAGAGATAGCTATCCACGATCATGAGTGAATATTTGAATGGCCACGTGTCAACAACTGGTGGGAGACGATTGAAACATAAAAGGCCAAACGCGCAAAATTAAAGGGACCTACAATTTGAAAGAAGAAGAAGCGCGTCAAAAATTGAACAGTCTTTCTCGATAATCTCCTCAAAAGGATAATCATCTAGTGTATACAGATATAAAAGGAGAGATTATCACAATCAAAAGAAGAAAAAACAAAAAGGAAAAATTACAAAAGACATTGAAGAAAATAAGGATGTGATCGTTGCAGCGAAGCCCTCGAACCCTACCTGAAGAATTATGGTCCAAAGTCATAAGCAGAGTTATCCGTGACAATCCAAAGGAATGAAAAAGTCTCTGTCTAGTATCCAGGCAGTTCTATCGAGCAGCTCATGGACCGGTGGTGTATAAAAGATTGAGGAACAAAGATATACCACCGTCATACACTTTGACCGAAGAATGGAGAATCCTCCGTAACAAATTTTACGCGAACAAAAACCTGCATGAACTTTTCATCCGAGGCAACGAGAAAATGTGTTGGACCGCAACAGTTGAAGAAGGAATAAGGGTAGTCCACGCCTCGGTAAAGGGATGAAATCCGAAAGCCAAATATCTACTCCCCTTGGCCTATCACCACCAAGGAGGGAATGTGAGATAAACTGTCGTTGATATAATGAAGGTTGTACGAAGGGCTATCCTAGACTGGGTAATGACCAGATGGGGTCGTGCTGATGAACACCAGTATAGATTGAAAGATAAATTGGAGTGCTCGAAAGAAGAATCTTGTTACATTCCAGAAATAGCTGAAATCCCAACATCATTCCCAGAATGGTAGATCACCTATCGTCAGTATTTTTGCAACACTTGTTATACGAACAAAGAATTTCGATATTGTGATATATATTTAGGTTCCACTGGAGATGTAATTGAATGTGTAATTCCTCCGTGGACCGAGATGTAATCATTAATAAAGATTCAGTTTTGTTACGCATTAGCTTCCTTATCCTCATACCTCGCCATTCAAAGCATGACAAATATTCTCAACTCGATTCCTAAATGAATCCGCTTGAGAATGAGGGGACTCTGATGCTACCAATACTGAATCATATCTGGGCCTGAACCTCTATAAGACCCAATGGGTATGCCAAGCCCACATCTCATTCTATCCAGAATGAGAAACTGCTTACGTTCATAAGCGGTTATCTAGCAGCCTGCGATAAATCATAACTCCACGATCTTTCTATCCTCATAGTGGGACGAAGGACTGTTGCGAAGACATGAGGAGAGTGTCACAAAGCACGACCTTACGAGACGAAATTCCCGTCAAAAGAAAAGAGAGGAATGTGGGAGAAATGTTATAAAAGGAGAAACTAACTATGGAAGAGGTAAGTTTTTGCTAAGCAACCAAATTGTGAAATGCATATAAGAAAAAGCTGATTTACACATCGGATGTACTTTACCTTGGTGTTCGGGTTATCTCTATTGTTTTTCAGAAAGAAGATTCGTGAAGAATTGAAACGCATTTACTCAGACGTGCTGACCGTAAACTAATTGATTCATCGGTGCTCTTTTTGTCAACTTTATAGCGCGGGCCCTATGGAAACTGCAATCTTGTTTGTGGTAACAAAACGATTCCAACTGGGCCTAAAACCCAAAATTTACGAGATTAGGACCACCGAAGGAAGATGTGTGCTTTCAGTGCTTTCCAAGTCATCACTGGTCCACTTATATAGGTGGCTATTTCGGCGCCTGGCAGGGTCTCAACTCCAAGTCGGGTTCAACCGTGGAGAGATATACGAAACCCTGAGGAATTTGATATCTGAGCGAAAAGACATAACTAGGGGTCATGGGGCCGGCCATGTGAAATGGCTGTCGGTAAGCACCTTCTGGTGGCATTCTTGTAGTCATGGAGACCAAGACTTCTGGTTTAAGGGGTTTCAGGAGCTCCCAATATGGGTCAATAGTCTTCTATGGAACTTTGCCCGTTTATTTTAGGAGGATAAATACAATATTTTTATATGTGGTTTACTTTAAAATTAAATAAATACTTAAATTTTAAAACACATAAAATTAGTCCATAAAATTTAACATACTTTAATCCTCTGGAACTCTTCAAAAAGTATGAATGATTTTAAATTTTAGAGATTAATTTTATGTGTTTTAAAATTTAAAGACTTATTTAATTTTGGAGTAAACTGTATTTATCTCTATTTTTAACTTAAACAAACTACAGTTAGAAGGTTCCTTAGATGTTCTTTAACCCTGATTAGTTAAAAGTTACAGTCATTGAAAGTGAGTGCAGGTGCTTGATTATGGGTGGGCCAGAGGCATTGATGCTGTTAATGTAGTAAAAACATTGCATGCCCCTTTTTTTCATGCGTAGAAGATGAGGCATGTAGTCGTAGATAGCTAGCTTGACCCCCTTGCTGAAGACTTCTCGCAAGTAAACCACCACGAATTGAAAGGGCATCTATGCACATTCTTCTCTTTCACAGCAGTGGGTTCGGACCCCCTATCCTCTGCCCCTAGAAAGTCATGGGTTAGTGACCTTTTGGCCAACGACTCTATACAATTTCAATTGCCTTTTAACAGGGGTGGAACATTTATTTCCTAAAGAGTTATACTCAATGGATTACGATGTTTCTACAATTTAATGCGGATTTAATATTTTATTTGCCTTTTTTTTTAATTAGAAATTGTAAAAGATCTAATGCACGTCCCGCCTATCTGTCATTGACCAAGTGGTCAAGTGGGCGTTCAAACAGTAAATATCCACCGGATCAATTATGTTGAAGCTTATACCTAATAATTTGAGCTTTAATCGTATTTAATAAACATAACATAGGATCAGATTGTCCCAGTCAAAAACTAACAACACTTATTGCGCATAATTGGCGCCACGCCATCTTAAAATATTGAAGTTGACAACTCCCATAGGACCCACTCCCCTCTCTCAATCTCACTCCTATTGCACTTTGCAGAGGATCCCCTTCCCAAAATAGAGACCCATCCTTGTACTTCAATTCAAAGGAATTAGTTCCGAGAGCATTGCTGCTGCTTGATTCCTGAGGGAAAAAAAAGGCGCCACCTGTCTGCAAATTCCAGCTGTTATCATCGTCCCTTTCAAATTTCAACTTTGTGCCCCATCTGGATGGATCAGTAGCTAACTAATCCTTCACTCGTTGTCCGATCGAGGGGGTGGGGAACCTGGGATATGTTTCAGAACTCTAGAAAATATCTTATTTTGACGTTTTTCATCCTTGTATATCCTTTTCCAAGACTAAATAATTCGATCTCGTTCTTATGAAGTCTAGTAAATTTCAAAGGATGCTGCGGCCACTGTTTCCAATAAACTTTCGTCACACAATTTGATCTCAGTCCTATGGAATCTAGAAAATTTCAAATGATGCTACGGCCCACTGTTTCCAATAAACTTTCGTCACACAATTCGATCTCAACCCTATGGAATCTAGAAAATTTCAAATGATGCTACGGCTCACTGTTTCCAATAAACTTTCGTCACACAATTCGATCTCGGCCCTATGGAGTCTAGAAAATTTCAAAGGATGCTACGGCTCACTATTTCCAATAAAAAAATTTCACAGTAGTATGTAACCAATGGAACACTACCCGGACCCAAAAGTCAAGCACCAGCGTATAAGCTCAGTAACTGCACGTGACCACTCATTTAGGAAAGTTCTGTGTACGCACCTTTGTTATCCCTTCCCCGACGGCTTTCTCATAGAGAATGTCGGTGAACTGAAACTCCTTGCCGAACTCATCGCATGCAATATTCCAGACGACTTCGTGTGTCGGAATTGCACCGTGTATCCGATTATAACTATCGTCCAACAAGACGTTATGTAACCCGATGGAGCCGCAATCTTGAGGCAAATGAACCGGAGTGAGGTGTTTGGCTATAGACGCCACTTTTCTTCTCACAGTGTCCAAGTCCTCTGCAATTTGTGTCATTGAAGGAGCTCTTAGGTGACTGTGCTTTTAGACATTTAGTTGAGGTTTAGCTCAAAGCGTATTCGTTGAAACAGATTGGGGTGATAGTTTTTTTCTATGCGAGAGGTTCTATGGATATTTTTCAGTTGGTGGCTGATAAGAAAGATGAATGCAAAATCTCTTGTGTGCCGCAAAGTACCTAATCATATCTGTTAAAGGCTATTATGTTTACTAGGTCGTTTCCATATATGTTCTTGTGTTTTATGTTAAACTCTCTTATTGATCCAGTTTTTGCTCTCGTTGGAACTGCCAGCGCACAAGACTCGCGCTTGAGTTTTTATCAATGGAGTTAAAACTTGTTGTGTTTTCAACTTTGTGATCACAATACAGTGCATGAGATCCCCATCTACGCAAATGAATTTTTGACAATAAATAAAATAAATTAGGAGTACATAATTATTGGCTAGACAATTACATAATTGTGTGATCTAGAGAGAAAAAAACATGCAACGTCGAAGGGCGACAAGGCTGCAATAGGACGCTGGAATTTCCAGCGCCTCGCTCGTGTCGGCTTGCGCACGGGACTCGCGCAACAAGGCGCTAGACTGAGACGTTGTAATTTCCAGACACCTGGGCGCGCGGGACTCGAGCATTGATGAAAAAGCATAGACACATTTGAGAAATGTTGTGTTATTCTTGATTACTTTTTTGTTAGTAACAATAGTGGAGTTCCTAATTTAAGTTGTCCAGCTCTCTTTTGTAATTTTATAGTCTTTTTTTCAAACATTTTTGTAGTGCATAATGTATGTGTGGAGTTCCTAATTTAAGTACCTCATCTTTTTTTTTTTTGCATTGTTTTATCAAAAGCATAGACACATTGCTGAAAATAATAAATATGGACACTGATGCAAAACGAACACTAGGCCTGACCAAAATCGGACCGTAGACCGGATCGGACCTTAAAATCGGACCGGATTTGCGGTCTGGTCCGGTCTTGTATATTTAAATCCGGTCTAAACTAAAACTCTATGTTTTTTTATATTTGTTTAATACAAATTACAAACTCAAAATGTTTAGTTTTAACCTAAACTAAAACTCTACATTTTTATGTCTTTTCCCCTTCAAAATTAACCTAAAAAATTTAAAACATTTAAGAAATTTTTTAAAAAAAATGAAAAAACAGGTTTGGACAGCATTAGACTGGATCGGACCACTTATAAGTGGTCTTGTCCGGTCTTCCATATAAGCACGACCGGATTTTAGGTCTGAAAACAGAACCAGATTTTTGGTTGTGCAACCTTAACGAACACTGTAGATCATGTATTTAATGAATAAGTAAAAGTAATCGTTTCGGTCACGAACGTGTCCGTCTATAAAATATATTATTAAATACATTCTAAACATAACTACGTTATGAGCTATGACACTGCGATGTGATTAGTCGTGTAGGAAATATAACTGAAACGTGGCGCGAGTGTTTACATGTATATATGATATATATAGGTGAAAAAGGAAAATAAATTAAATATATAGTTATATTATATAGTTATCATAATAATTAATTATGTACTCCAAAACAGTTCATTTTAATTTTTTCACATAAACAATTTTTTAAACTAGTTTTTTCACGAACTTCAATAAATAAATAGATAATGTAAAACATTTTTCAAACTAATTTCAAGCCTATAGATCTATTTGTACGAATTCTAATAAAAATCAAGTTCAAACATGTTTTAGTTTGTTTTTATATGTGCTTTCCAAGATTTTTTTAATAAACTTGATATTTCCAAAGGAGATTCAAGATAGGCGTTATCAACGTAGAATCCTAAATGAATTCTGCCTAATCATATTGGAAACCCCTCGTTACCAACTACCTAAGATTATCCATTTTCAAAAGCATAAGGTGTTCTGATAGTTTCCCAAAAGGAGTGATACAAATATATATATATATATATATAGTAATTTTTATTATTTTCAAATGAGAATGGGGTTATTAATGATTTATTATCATCCAGATGGAGAGAAAGAAAAGGAGGTTGATATTAGATATACTATTAAGCACAAAATCATTTTCAACTCCATATAAGGTCCGTACAATACAAAGAAAAACCTTCTAGACCATATCATATAAATTATCACCTACGAAATAAACACAAAACCAGTACAAACATTCAAAATTATTATAATATCGGGGTATCTATGTGACTGAATTATGATGATCAGGGTATCAGACAGAAGCTTGTGAAACCTTGTTCACCACCACCTTGTTCTCCTGGCTCAAACCCCCGCCCGGCCTCGTATCGGTGCTTACTGCAGCAGAAACGCCGTGATACGGCGCTGTCGCAGCCGCATAGTACACCTGTCTCCCTACCCCTCCATCGTATGCCATCGGCGCGTAAGCAGCCGTGTCCGCCACCCCCACTTCGCCACTGCCACTTGGCCCCACCATCCCGTACCCCTCCGCGTACGCCGACATCTTTGTCGGCTGCGACGGCATAACCGGAGGGGGTGTCGTCGTCATCGGTGGTGGTGCGAGGACATTGTAAACCGGCTGGTCCCGGTAAACTTCCGAAGAGACGCGCTGCATGGTGTAGTATCCTTGTGTGGTTGGGGCGGTCATAGGTCGAACCATTGGTGCTCCATGGTAGACTGCACCTGGAGCTGGGATCATGTAAACCCGTTGTGCATTTGCCGGGAAACCCCCGGTGGAGAATTGATTTTCTGGCCAAAAACCGGTAGCAACAGGTAGGGTAGCCGTCGGAGCCTTTTCTGGCACCTTAGGGACATAGTAATAATCTCCAGAGTAAGCTCCGACGGGATTGTCGTCACTCTTTCTCGAGAACATCGTAGGTGGTTCGTGCTCGGCAATCTGCAATCTCTGCAATTGCCTCTGGATCTCGACCGGGTGTACAACCGGCTCCGATCCGACAACCCGATCCCCATGATTCAGTACCCTGGCAGAGAACTCTGGAGGTGGTGGCGCCACGGGTTCAGGGACAGAATCCTGGAGCTTCACAGCCGTTTGTGGTGGTGGGGCAACTTTGTCCATGCCGAAGAGGAAATCAACGTCATTCGGCGTCGGAGCTTTAGGCGCTTCAGTCGGTGCCGAATTCAAGGCCTCCACGAACATGTCTCGCTGCGGCCCGACGCCCACAGACCCGAAACTCGAGGAAGACTGCATGGATGGCGCCTGGAACAGGAACAACCTCATCCTGACAGGCTTAGCGGAGGCGCCGTAGAGGCGGTCGAACTCGTGCATCATGTGCTCGAGGTCGTCGTCGCTGGTGACGGAGATCAAGGCGTCGAGGTCCTCTCCGGGGAGCTGGTACTTGAAGGAAACGTCAGCGTCGCCGCAGAGAGCGGAAAGCTTGGAGATCATGGAATCAAACTTGATGTTACGGTCGACGGCGAGGATCTTGGTCTCCCCGCCGTGGTAGGCGAGCTGGTTGTCGTGAGGTCGGGGGAGGATCTTGCCTCCATAGCTGCACATGAACTTGGCCTTGCAGTTCTGAGGTTGTTGCTGGGATTGATCGTCCCAGGGCGGAGGGTTCTCGAACTCTATCTCTCGGGAACGTGGGGAGGAGTCACCGGAATCCGGATAAGAGGTAAAGGAATAGTTTTCCATCTTTAGAGGTTGACGGATGGCTGGCTGGCTGATGGCTCTACTGATACCGCCAGTACAAATGAAGGGACCCTTTGTTTTGGCTCGAGAGCGGGGCCGAGAGAACTCAGAGAAGTGGGCGTCTGGGAGATCTTTTTAAGTATTTTGTTTTGGTGGGGGGAAGAGAGGAGATTTGGGGGTCGTGACGGAGGGTTATGTGGGATTTGTGTGCTATCGGGGGATTTTGGGACAGGTGGGTGTCGTGGCGAGGGAGGGTGATTCGGGGGAGCGACTTCTATGGGGGAGAGGGAGGAGGGTGGGGGCCACTGATGGTGAAACTAGAGAGTGAAAGAAAGAGATAAGAGAGTGATGTGTTAACTGCGATTGGACTAGGAGCAGTCAATCTCACAGGCTGCACATACCAAGTAGAAAAGTCATTGGGGAGGGCTGCAAATTGCAATGGCGAATTTTATCCTTGGTTTAGGATTGGGACGTAGCTAAATCGGTGGTGAGGGTAGAGGAGGTGGTAAAGTTGGAGCCAAGAGCGACGAATAATAAAGTGCCTTTACAGGTGGAAAACAAAGGAAAGTTCTTGTACGCGTCTGGCCCGCGTTGCGCGAGTGAAAAGCTCAAAAAAATGGGGTAACACAGACTGCTGCAAAACTAACTGCTCTGCAGAATAGTATGATCCTGATTTGGCATCCAAAGTCAACACTAATTATGGCTTAAATTGCAATTCACAATAATTATGTTTTAAATCGAACATTCTGTACTGTAGGGAACGTACTTTTTAAATCTTATTCTCATTCCAATGAATATCGATATTTGTTTCACTAGTTGCTCTCTCCCTAGCCTTGCACATGCTTAAGCGCGCAGTCCCATTTCAAGAACTCTATCAAAAGAATACATAATTATGCATGCCGCTACTGAGCTTCGCTTGGTTGCGTTTGACCTCTCCCGATTGTATACTGGAACTGATCCCTTTAGAAGAATTTTGTTTTGGTTTTGCTTTAGAATAAGATGAGTTTTTGATAATAATAAAAAACTCTACCAAAAGAGTACATAATTAACATGCCTGCAACTCACAAGCTATTAAATAGTCCAATGAGGCAGTCCAAGATTTTTATATATAAGGTGTAAAACCAAATAGCTGTGTCATCCATGAGAAGCATATAGCGACTAGCGAGTGCTGGCCACTAGTCTACTGGCTGGTTTAAGAACTTTACTAGAACTCAAAAGTCGAATCTTAATTAACTATTTTATCCCTCCCCTTTTCAAATACCCGTCACCGTCAGTCCAGCTTCCCGTTGATCCCAGATATTAGTGGTTTTGAAAGTGTTTCATTCATGATCAGGCGGCATAGGAAGTGCTAGCTGAGGTATGAATCGGCCTAGTTGCTACGGATACAAAACCCTTTAAACTCTACTAGTCTTCTCACCTGATAGGTGCATCAAATTTTTTGATTCAAAAACAAATCATTGTCCATCTTCTTGATTAGCCAGACCTCACGCTTCCTTTATGCGAATATAAACTTCAGGGGTATCACCAGACATAGGAATGTAAGTACGCGAAGCCTGAGCTTCAAGAAATACTTTTACAACATCATGGAACTCAATGCCCCAGTTGGCCCTACCTAAATCCAGAATCTGGCCCATCTTTCTCCAGTTTCTTCTCGTCTGCAACATCACTAGGGAGATCTGGTCCAGGAGGAATCTTTCCGGGATAATTCGTTGTTGAATCATCTGAACCTGTCATACTGGCAATAAAATAAATAGTTAAGAATCTTGTACAGGAGATGGCACATTGCAGCTATGAAGAGTGGGCAAGCTAACCTTCTGTCAACAATGACCATAGAACGAAGCTCACAATTTGTAAAGCTGCAAGTACATGTCACAAAACCTCAAAACAAGAAAAGAAAAGTGCACGTCGAAAAGTTGTCACATCCACGAACGAGTTCATAAAGTGAAACAATCATGTGTCAATCAAATTCTGGATCAAGTGCCTATCATTTTCTCTCTGAAGTGATTTACTCACAATTAATCCTCAACCCATGCAAGCATCTATGCTAGAACATAGAGAGTGAGAAAATGTTTCAAACAACATATGTTCCTCATTTCTAGTCTTAAAGTTCAAACCTACAAAGGGGCACAACAACTCGTGAGTACTTTTATGGCAAAGCTTGTATCCTATGTACCAATCCTATGAACCAAAGAGGAGGAGGATGGCATTCTAAAAGGAGCATCCATATCCACTAAGCTAATGTTGGTGTTTCAAGGGTCTGAGTCGATTTTTTCCTAAATAAATAAAAGGCATAAGAAATAACTTACTGTTTGGATATTTCCATTTTCACCATAGGGTGGCAGTCATTCCCAAATGAACTTAGCGTGTGAAACAAGAATCCACTGTGTGTAACAATTGCTATCTCCTTCTCTTTCCGTGTCAACAGCCTGAGAAGAGATATTAAAGAACCCAAATAAAATTGTGCCAAATTCTTTTTTTGATGAGTAAGTTAAACTTTATAAAAGAAAAAAAGAGTTGATAATACAAGAGATTATACTGACAACAACTAGAGCATACAAGCTAAAACTTACAAAACCTGGAAAACCCCCAAAAGGGCACCCTAAGCTGAATTAGCCCAGACAAAAAGAGAATGCAACATAGATCCCCCCAAACTAGCCAAAGACAAAGCCCTATCCTCAAAACACCTCTCATTCCTTTCCCTCCACAGACTCCACCATATGCAAGCAGGTATCATCTTTCATATGGCCAAAGCGATTGGATCCTCAAACTTCCTTCTCCAACAATACAAAACATTCACCGCCTTCCTAGACATAACCCAATCATAGTTAAGAATGCCCCGCACATGCGCCCATGATCCTCTAGCCACCGAGCAATGAATAAGGATATAATCAACCGTTTCTCCATCACACTTACACAAATGACATCACTCAATTAAGCAAACACCCCTCCTCCTTAAGTTGTCAATGGTCAAAATTTTCCCGTGAGTGGCCTCCCAAACAAAGAAAGCTACACTAGGGGGAACCAAGTTCCTCCAACGTTGGCGCCAAGGAAAATCCTCACTGGAGCCCTCCAAAAGCAAAAAGCATACATCGATTTAACAGAGAAGACACCTCTCTTAGAACCCACCCATAGCAATTTATCCTCACCCCCTCTCCTCCTACTCATCGATTTAATATATACTTACTGTATACATCCATCATGAGAATAACCGGGTGAAACAGTGCAGATAATCAAGAATACTTATATTGAGAAAATCAATCCAAATTCTGTATCTTTACATGGTTCTTGTGACCCAATGGCTCTTTCGATTCATAACCCATAGGAGTTATGAGAAACATCAAAAGCTCTCAAAGATATCTCCTTATGAAAAAACTAGATCATGAAAGGGTTGATAAGTCCTAAGTTTAAAGTCTGTAAAAGAAAATAAGATTAAAAGCTAGCCATACCAATAAAGCATGAGATGAATTAGATGTGAATTCAGTGCTTCAAAAGGTTACAAGTTTAACTCGATGATGCTAGCACATTACAACAATCAATTGCAGTTTCCATGCAAAGTTTCCATACAATAAGTTGTTGCAATTTTAGCGAGGAACTCATGAGCATAAGTTACATGACATTTGGCAACTTAAAATTTTACTTCTATCGAGCACACTTCAAAATTTTACTGTTACTTATATCACTCATTCACCAATTCCAATACCACCTTGTTTTTAACACCAACACAAAATTTTAACAAAATTTTGATAAAATTTTAAAAACAAACGCGCCACTAGGGTCTAAATGGACTAATACAAATCCAAAGTTCTGCTAGTAATCAGAGGTCCTCACCAGTTCATAAACTTCAATCCCCTGGCTGCAACTTCTTCCTTTGTCTCTCTAACATCGGCCTTCCATAATGAATCCTCATCATCTTCTATCTGCATAGAAAATTATTCATCAGAAACCAAGGGGAAAACTAACGTTTAACAAAAATAGTACTGATACGAGATGAAAGCCATCCTAAATAAAATTACAGACACTAGTGTTTTCATGTTTATTTTAGATATCTAAGCACTTGCCAGTGAAAAATCAATTGCGGGGAAAAGGAACTGATAGTCACTGATGTTTCTTCTTTTATCACAAGGGTGAACTCCCTGCGACCACATACAAAACAATAACAGCTTTAGACGTCAGTGTAAAACTAAGTACCTGATCTTATTTCATTCAGAGTCATACTGAAAAAGAAAGAGAAGCTTCCCGTATCACCCAACAAGGCATGTGTAATGTTATAGTTTATTTGGTTGATAAAACTCAAATTCATCCAAAAGAGAAAAGAAAGATGAGAATACAGTAACAACTAAAAAGCACCAAGGTCCGTAGGGTTTCAGAACATTTAGCTATTACCAATCTGAAGCACTCTCTTCTGATGAAAAGGCAAGACTAATTGCAAGATAGGAAAATACCTACTTTTTATAAGACATACCAAATGTTCTCGACAAAGTTCTACTGCTACGATTGGTGGGCAATTAAGACTGGAGATTGCAGCACGGTGACTGTTTCCTGCATTTGCTACCATTACTGGCAGTACATCCATCCCATCTGTGTAGCCCTCACCACCAAATACTCCAGCAGCAGTTTGTAGAGTCCTATAATCAAGTAAACACAGTAAAATATTCAATTTTGCAATATCAGAGTTGAAGCTTGTCTTTTCAGGGAAATAACCCATACCAAATGATACCCTCTCCCACTATAGACAAACTCCTCCAGACTACTCAAGTAGTACCCACACACTTATTGATCTTGCCATAAACTAAGAGAGCTAAATAAGTCCAACACAATTTATTTGAAACATAGTTTTAAATACGCAATAAATCAACAAACAATAACCATCTCAAGAGAAGACACAAAAAGTTAGACAAGCTTCTAAACAATAATCTCCATATAGCACGTCATGTTGTGGCCACAATATATTAACATCAATACCTTATCAAGGGAGATGTAATGACTAAATCAATCCTCTTGGAAAGCCCAGAGGCATGAACATGCTTTCGCAAATTATCAACCTGCAATAACAACAAAAAGTACTCCTAAAATCTTGCCCCATAGGGGTAGTACGTTATTCCTATCAAGGGGAAATACTTTTACAACTATTTTAGCTAGTACTTGGAGAAATTTTGATTACCTGCTGCCAGCCAAGTGGAGTAAGGTGCGCGTCAAAGAATTCAGGAGACATGTATGCTTTGTAATTCTTATCCCCATCTACATTGTGGATTCCTTGCGCATGCCTGACCTGGATGTATGGTTTTAAAAGACCACAATGGCTTGAGTTGCGAGAAAAAGCCAAGAAAGATGGTAATCTTGAATGTCCTTCAGACAAAATATTTAGCAACTTCGAGTCCACCATGGAAATCGTATATAATTTGAAAATAGGTTTGGATACCAACCAGGTGAAGAGTTTTGCATCTGTGCAATGGAAACAAACTTAGACCTGCAACACCATCCATATCTGCAATGGAATGAATTAGCTTTCAAGTAAGTTGGACATACACTACCATCCAGAGACATCGGTCGTTTCTTTCTCTGTCTTTTTTTTTTTTCTCTCGTCACATGTAATCAACAAGTTAGATTTAAAAATATTACCTAAATGAACATAAATATATATATACAAGACAAGTAAAGAACTTTGCAGGCTTATAGTCAGTAAAGACTTGAGAAGTCCGAGACGAAATGTAGTAGAGTGAGTAATTAGGGAAGGGATAGTGTACCGGGAGAGAGGATAAGCAGAGGGCAAAGAGACGGGAACGAAGAGGGGATGGGTGAGATTGAGACAGAGTCGGAGATCTCGTGGAAATGCAAGTGGAGGGCGAGAGATATATTAGGGGAATACCACTGCTAACCATGTCTGATGGGGAATATAATAATACTGGTCATCTCATGGTGCTCGGCTGTTTTTGGTTTTTTTGTCTTAGCGTTTTCCCTTTGGAGTGTTCGGGACTATATGCCTCCTCTCTCCTAGGGGTCTGGACCTCCCCAGTCCCCCTCACTCTTTTGTCTGTACTACCCCTCCTGGGTAAACGGTCTTGGACTGCTGTTGGATTGCAAGTTGCTATGGTATTTTGGCCTTATTGAGAAACTTTAAGGGTCCTTTTCGTAATTAGGTCACATGAGTGGGTCGTCAATCATTGTCCCGATGAAGAAAATACGCCGGAGTTGAAGGCTTTGTTAGACTCCATAAACTATAATAAGTGGATGAAACGGCAAAAATAAAATCGCAGAATAAAACGAAAAAAAAAACTATAACAACCAATTAACATGTGTCACGTATGTGAACATCTAATGTGACTGGAGCAATTCGGTGAGAGAGAGAGAGAGAGAGAGAGAGAGAGAGAGAGAGAGTTGTGGGTCCCGCCCAAGACCCACACCTGCTCGGGCCCCCTGCAATTGCAGGGGATCCCGGTCCGATATAGTATACCTTCTCCTAAGTTTATAAATACAAGATATCCCCACATTTATTGGGTGCATATATATGTAAAATAGTTAACATTATAAAGGAAAAAATTGTTTGTGCAGGGCATTTTTACATTCCATAAATTTTCAGAGAAAGAGTCTGGCTAAGAAGATCAAGAAAACTGTGTGCTCAAATATTCAATAGAAAGAATAGCCATAGACAAGCTGAGACAGATCTCAGTTGTCCTAGCTTCCTCCAGAAAACAATTAACACAAGCTCCAGATGTCAACTGGGCAACCAAGATCCACTAAGCAAACTACTAGTGTTGTGAAGTAAAATGGAATCACCAGTCCATTCCTAAGAAAATAAAATCAAAAGTTTTAGCTGCCATTCATAGAACTGAAAGAACTAAAGCTCACTCAATTGGTGCTGTCCTTGAAACCTATTCAATCTGTAAAGGAAATCATCTGCGTCTTCCACTTTCTCTACAGTCATATATTATAAAGAACGTGATTCAGATTCTAAATGTTAGCCTGAGGCCCAAAACCAAGTGTAAACATATTCGTCAAGACATTTCTCCATTCTTCAAGTTCTGAAACCTGGTGAGATGGAGAACCTAAAGCAATCCACACATTGCCACCCACACTTCTTTTCACCAACAACACAATACCAGACACAAACAACAAAACAATCCTGCTGACTTCAAAATGCAGACGAAAATTCCACAACATCTGACCTCAATTTCGATAATGCAACATATTTACCTTGCTTATAAAATAAACACCACAAACACACATCGACATTACGGCTAATCTTTGAAATCTCTACCTTCTCTCTAGCCTCTACCGATGGTAATATGATCACTTGGTAAGGATGGAACTAATATCAACTCGAAATTTAAGCCTTTTCGATATCACAATAATAGTAACCTATGACTCAAAGCAATTCATAGTTAAACTTGCCCTCCACAACCCTGACTAAACACAGTCTCTATTTGGTTACCCAAAAAAACCTAGGAAAAGAAAGGGAATAAAAGAACTTTGGCTTGGTGGCATTTAAGTAGCTAAACTACAGAAAATGTAATTGCATTTCACAAATTTTACACCTCAGTGTTTGATTATCTTCCTCTGTTGTCTGTGCAACAGAACGGACATTACAACCTTGAAAATGAAGCGACCATAAATGTTCAAATACTTGAACTAAACTAAAGGAATTGGAAGACGATCGAAAATTGAGGAGAAAAGAGATCTTACGCACAAAGCTCCAAGTAGCGGGGAGAGGGAGAGAGTGGTTAGAGAGCAAGCGTGCGAGTGTGGGAGAGAAATCCAGTTAGGCGACGACTGACGAGCACAGGTGTAGATATAGAGGAGAGCCAGATAGTTCCTTCATAATTGCTTTTTTTTTGTAAATGTCCTTCAGAATTGCTTAATGCCTATTGTATCCTGCACTGCTTACGCACGCAATCACAAGATTCGACGTGTCGTTGAAGTAGTCAGACACAATGAACAGAAGAGATAGAGAGGTATACGGTAGTAGTGGCCAGTGGGCTGACCGCCGAAGCCGCGGGGGTAAATAATAAAAGTAAAAAAAAAAACGAATAAACTATGGAGGAATTGACATATTACATCACAAATTATTATATTTAAGACATTATATCCTCAAACTATTAATGTTAGACACTTACTTTAAAAAAAACGATGTTAGACATTTTGTACTCTAAACTACCTACTTTGACATATTACACCTTCCAACTACTAATATTAAACATTTTGCACCATTCATTTGACAATAATATTTTTGATAAATTAATGAATTGACAACAATATTTTCAATATATGCAAAATGGGTCAAGAACATTATCATCATTTTAGTCTAAAAATTTGACAAATGGTGCAAAGTATAAAAAATTGATAATTAAATGGTGCAATGTGACAAAATTGATAGTTTATGATATAAAATGCAAAATTTATGATAATTGTGAAAAATGTATTTTTGCCATAATAATAATAATAATAATAATGATAGAAGACTTAAAACTTTCGTCTGTTCGGAGTGCATGACCCCAAGAAAAATGTTTCTCCAAAACCCCAAGAAAACTAAGAACTTGTCTTACGATAGAAATGCAATTCAATAAAAAAAAATTATTTTAAATCTTTTTTCAAGAGTTATCTTGGGATGAACCTGGGAAACACTATATTAACAAGGGACACATCTTTGCCTTCAAAAGGTTACGGCAAACGTGCTTACCTTTTAGGTAAAGAAACGGTATCAACTTCCACTTGATTCATCATTTAAGAATATAGAGAGAGACAAATTAAAAGACATGAATGCTTGACATTTCAAAACTTGAAATAATCAGTGAATTAATTACAAAGAACTCATGGTAGTCAGCAATCAGGACAACATATCTGATAACCAGATCAAACTCATCAACATTTCGAAGTTGTTTTCCTAGGATGCCGGATATCTATGACTATGAAGCACAGATAAAAAAATCCCCAGAGTGAGGTGCAGAATCAATAACCAAATAGCCTTCAGTATGACTGCCTTCTGCCTACATCGATCTGAATGTACAACACCAACATGAAGAGTAAATTGCCTCTGATTCCTCCAAAATGGTTTAGTTTGAGAATGATAAAACTCTATTAAGCGCCTACTTACGGTTCTGTTCCATTTTGGCTTGGAACTTCTGTTCCAGAATAGACTTGTCTGTCTCAAGGTCAAACATTCTATTAAGAGCACGCATGTTCACGAGTATTTCATTCAGAGTATGAGCCTCATCACATCTCAGATTCTCCATTGGACCATGAAGAATCTTTTTTACTATAGCTACACTTAGGTCGTAAATGGCTTTTTTTGACTTGTCAGGGATATCGTCACCTATCTTTGATAAACACTTGTTAAACTCAGCATCCCTGATCCGTTCGAAATGGCCTCTCAACCTCTTGATAGTAGGCACAGTCTCCAGGGAATCTTTCCAAGCTTCAAATTTGTTCAATTCCTCCAGTATAATTGCCTGAGCCTCCATTGCCTTTCGGAGTCTATCCTCCTTGTTAGCTGCCACAACTTCCTGGAGGTAATCCACATTCAAGACAACCGCAGTCCCAAGATCTAAGACAGATGGCTCCACATTCCTAGGAACAGAGATATCAACAAAAAGCCGCCTTCCTATTTCTGATCGCACAGAAGGGAGCATCTCTACATGCTCTTTCAAGAATAATGGGCTTTCTGATGCAGTGCAGGTGAGGAAGATGGAATACAAGAGCCGTGAAGATTTCAGGCATGATGTGTGGCAGATAACGTATAATGCCCACAGATATAACGACGGCCGCAATCCGGGGATTCCTCCCCTAGTAGATCAGCTTTTGGAGCTTTGTGATTATCTATTAATTGAGAATGATGAAAGTATGACTGAAGCTGAAAAACTACCTCAGCTTCAGAAGCACAAGCTAACATTTCTGAGAAGGGTTTGTAGATAATTTCAACACCCTTGAGCTCTTCACGGACTGCAGCAACTCTCTCTTCAGTTCTGTTCATAACAACCATGTTTCTGCACCCTTTTGCAGATAAATGTTTGATCACAAGTTTCCCCATCTTCCCTGCTCCAATAACCAGCACTCTGGCTGTAGCATAAGAAGAATCTGGAAGCTTCATTAAGGCAAGTTCCACTGCAGCAGAACTGACAAAAACTGACCCTGAGGCAATATTTGTCTCACTTCGAACCCGCTTCCCAACAGTGATTGCATGTTTGAATAGCCCACTCATATTCCTACCAAAGCCAGCCACTCCTTGTCCAACTTTAACTACTTGTTTTACCTGAGCAAGAATCTGACCTTCCCGTAGAACAAGAGAATTTAGCCCAGCAGCTACTTCAAACAGGTGCTGGGTGGCGTCTTTGTTATACAATACAAATTGGTGCTTACAAAGCTCTGTAACAGGAATCGCACTCATCTGCAGTCAACAAAAGATGATATTTGTTATTTACAAATTGCCGACTATGCACAGTAGGAATTTGGAGCTCTCTTTTCATAGATGTAGTGAAGGATAGATGTTAATGGGTAGTCTGATATTTTTCTCATAGTTACTGAAGAAACCATACATAAAGGTAAACAAAGAATGGTCTAATGGCATCAAATCGAAGCTAGTATGTTACTTGGACATCCATTCAATAACTTCTTTAACCCCACGAAGCTGAGACAGAGCCACAACATATATTTCCATCCGGTTACAAGTACTAAGAACAGCAGCTTCTTCAATATGGTTCATAGCACAGAGCTCACTAATACCTTGAGGCCACTGTGCTTCTGGGATGGCTAGTTTTTCTCGTATCTCAACTGGTGCAGTGTGACAATTAAGCCCAATGACCTCAATGCTGCTCCTTTCCTTTGTATACCCTATCAGAAAAAACGAGAATAGTTTGAGAGATTAGCTCCCTGATTAAGTTACAAGAAGGTTTTGTTCAGATGCATAGCAATGTCATGGAAGTTTACGGAGGATTGTTGAAAAGTAGTATGGGTAGATCTTCTCTAACTCCAAAGTAATCCATCTCTTGTTCATCTACTATAACAAGAAAACGCTTCACAATAATGAAACCATTAGACCCTTAGCAATATAGAAAATCTGCCTATAGATTTTAAAACCTGTTAGGACCAAGGAACTCAGAAAATTCCACCTCTCTAATATGAGATTTTCCTGCGATGTATCATTCAAAATCTTCACAAACTTCACAAACTTACCCGGCATTATAGTGAAGGGATATATATTTTGGTCAGAATCACCTATGTTTGAGAAGTAAAATTTTAAGGTTGTTAAAATTTTAGGGGTTGTTAAAATTTTAGGTATTGGGGTTGATGAAAAAGTGAAGAGAGAGGTAATTTTTTTATATTTTTTGTAGTGAAAAATAATGATTTGATGGGGAAAGAGATTATATTGTAATTTTTTATTGTGTTAAAATTTTAAGAAAGGTAAAATTTTAAGTGTCAAACGGACCGTTTAATCGACTATTGAAAAATCTACAGGGTTCTTTCGTTCAAAAACACACGGCGAGGACTTGCGAAATAGAGGTTTAACAAGTTCTCATATTCAAGATCCCCAATCCATTTGGGGCACCACACCCAACGTTGGATCCGTATAGTGTAAAAGTTCTCAAGGCACCATCCTCGAGATCGAACACATTGAAATACTGTGATTAGTGGAACTAACAAATCACGCAGGTCAAGAGTTGGCTGCAAATGTGACTTTCACATTAGAAACAGTAAAATACTCAAGGTTGAATATTGACTCTAAAAAACCAATTGCAAGGTGTTCTGTTCAGAAAACTAAAGTCAACTAAACCAAGAGTTCAGTTATGGTGCTGAGAAATATTGTGCTGATGGCTGCTGGTGGACGACCCAGATTCAAACTGCATGATCCAACCGCTAATATCGCGACACCTCATTTAAATTTTATTTGACCCGGACCCGGACCCGTTTCCCACATCTGACCCGTTTTCCATATAGCACATCTCCAGACCCGTTTTTACGACATGTTCAAATTCGATTTCCCAATACCAGCTCCACCTCCACCTCCGTCGCTCCCAGCTCCACATCCGTCGCGACCAGCTCCACCTCCGTCGCTCCCAGACCAGATCCGTCGCTCCCAGGCCAGATCCGTCGCTCCCAGCCCAGCTCCGTCGTCCCAGGCCAGATCCGTCGCTCCCAGCCCTTCCCACTCCAGGTATTTATCTCAACCCACCTTCTTTGCACTTGATAGCTTGCTGCCCCCAACCTCTGTAAGTTTGATTTCTTTAAGTTCGTTTTAATATTATGGAACAGAGACATGGCGTTCACGGTAAAGTCGTGTTAATTCCACAGCTAGGTTTGCTATCCATCATTGCTCATTTAAGTTAAATTAAAAATACAATTTTTCACCTGGTCTCATGTGGTTGATGAGGCACAGTGAGCTATAGCGGTGGTGAGCAAGGAAAATGAAAATCAGTAAAGAAATTAAACTAGCTGATTTTCATTTTGATTTTAGCTTAGTTTAGAGCAATTAAACTAGTTGTGTGGTGAGCAAGGAAAATGAAAATCAGTAAAGAAGAGATGTAGTTTGTAAAAATGGTCGGCCTATAGCTTAGTTTTGAGAAGTGTTTGTGGTGTTCCGTGTAGAAAGTGCAATGCTTTTGAAAACACTAGCAGTGGTTATTTTTCTTGTAGTTGCTGTAAATTCGTTGTTCTTGTAGTTGCTGTGTAGGTGATTTGCTGATTTTGATTTGTGTGGTTGCTTGTAAATTTGTTTACAATCAGAAGCTTGGAGGCTGTTAAGTTGAGTTTTCAGTTTGAAAGAATTTTGTTGCAAGGTTCTTGGGACTTCCCAGTGTGTGAGGTCCAAGAATTTTGTTGACTTATATGCTAACAAGAATGTTGTATGTAAGGTCCAATTATTGGCACCACTACCATTGCATTTTTAGCTTGAAATTGGAGCTGACTTTGGGTTCAGAGGTTGTACATATATAGCAACTAGTGAGGTCTCTGCCTTTTTTCATTTCAGTTTTCCACCTGTAAAGAATGCATTTTTCAGGTAGATGTCATCCCACCACCAAATTCCCACTATGAAAATGTTAAACTTGACCCTGTTGAAACCATGTAAAGAATGCATTTTTGCAGGTAGATGTCTTCGGTATTGTCTTATGGTAGTAGCAGCATTGATGCAAACGTTCCACGCCTTTCACCTACTGAATGCAAGTGTGGCCTTCCAGATCAAATAAAGACTAGCAAGACGCCGCAAAGTAAAGGACGTCATTTCTATGGTTGTCCCCATTTTGGAAAACAGGTAGTATGTCTCATGTTCGTAATAGTACTTTTTGGACATATTGTTGTTAACTCTCTCATTTAAATTTCTAAATTCAATTTTGCAGAACGAAACCGCTTGCAACTTTTTTAAGTGGTATAACCAATCTGATTCAGAGCTCGAAGATGTACACATTCGCGATCTTATTGAGGAAAATAAGAAAATGGATCACCGACTGAACACCATGGAAGATCTCCTAGCACGAATGGAGGATTTACTAAAAAGAATGGAAGAGAAGATGCGAGTGATAGAAGCGCAGCTTCAATTAAGAGAAGAACTGCGTGTGAAAGAGACTGAACGTTCTAAAATGCTGAGGATGATGTTGATTTGTTTGTGTGCGGGTTTTTTTTTTGGGCTATCTTGGTTTAGTTTAATTATGTAAGGATGATGACATACTCAATTAGTTATGTACTCAATTAGTTATGTAAGGAACTGTTTGTACTAATTTGTTGGTTTGAGGTAATGCAGATCTAGGATTGCTTGTATGCAGCAGAGGGTATTGTTAATTTTATTGTCTGTGGTTCATGCATTTTGTCTGTGGTTCATGGTTTGAAGATGAACCTAAAAACTCCAATGAATCCAATATCTTTCACCTAAAGGAACAGGCCAGAATGGAAAATAGAAAATCAGAGGAATCTAATATGGTAAAGCACAAAAACTTGGAAAGAGTTGTTTTATATGTCATAAGACCTCTGCTTGGGTCAATATTGATATGCTCAGACTATATCTTGAATCAATGCTCAAAACTAAGTATCTAAAATTCATACTTCATTTCCAAATGTCATTACAAGTCAGTTGCTGCAGTGCAGGATCTATTGTAGTATTGTAGATCATGCTGCGGAAGGAAAAAAAATCAACATTTTCCAATCCTGTTTGAAATTATGGATCTATTAGTATATACCCTTTTTATCTGCATCTGAACATTCGATAATTATGCAAAAAACCTTGGATTGTTGTTCTGTGCAGTGCTTTGCCTTTTTATGCTCTATAAATGGTAACAAAGGTTTCTAATCAGAAGGTCGAATACATGACCTATTTCTAGTAAATTGGACACTAGTTGAAGCACATTTGAACAAATTACATAGACCATAAACATTTACAATCAAAAGACTGTACAGTACAAGTGAAAAACAAAATACCTAAACCATAAACATTTACAATCAAAAGACTGAAACATCATCAAACATCTATAACTCGTCAAGGCTTCTAAATCGTCCACTTAGCGATTCGTCCTCGTCCTCCTCGTCCTCCTCCTCCTACAAAAGTGGAATACAAAAATAGTGAAATGTTACACAGTAATAAATTTAAATTTCAACTCTAAGCATCAAATTAAAGAACATACCTCCAATTCATCAAATAGTTGCAAACGACGAGACACTGGTTGTCACGAAGCACGACCAACCCCACTGCCACGACCACGACCACGTGAACTCCTTCGTTCAAGTCCATTATTTAATCGTTTATTCCTTTTATGCTTTGGCTCCCGCGTTTTAAAATCTTTTGCAACAATCCCCGTATCGACGTCCACTCCAGAACCTGCGCTAACAAGGGCAGAAGGATCTTCATCATCATCATCCGACAACTGAGCAAGGAGATTTTCCAGTCCAACAAGATGACTCTCAAAGATTGGTCAAGATTTTTTCCTATCCCCATAACGCTGAATAGTGGAAGCGTACTGATTTATATATCTCCTGCGTTTTATCACTTTTACCAACATTGGATCAGCTGTAGCATGTGACTTGGGGATTGGTGCAACTAACTGTCTAACATCTTTTCTCCACCTGGCCAAAATATATCCATCAGGAATACACAACTCTCCCTTTTGTTTCAACACCCAAATAATGTGACTGCAGATGACACCCAAAAAGTTGAATTGTTTGCAACTATGAAACCCATTTTCTGTCTTGATCACATAACGCTTCGCTATTGAACAATCATGAGTGGCATCCCGACTGCATATGTGCATCTCAACCTCTTCAGTCTCAATACTTTGCCTCCGACAATCAAACTTAAGATAACCAACTTTCTGTGCTTGCTCCAGAAAAATAGTCAACATAGTGGGCGTGTAGACTTCTGCTGCATGATCACACAAAAAATCCCCAAATGGTTTAGTATATATTGTATCGAGCATCTGAAAATTTGCTCGTGACTCGTTGTATCGCAACTCATCAACTGCTCGTTGAAAATTTTGTAGGAACCAATCCATATTCATAGTTGTTTTCAAGTACCTACGCAATGTCGCATTGAAACTTTCACTTAACTGGGTTGTCTTATTCCCAGCACAAAAGACATTGCGTACGTACTTTGGCGCCCACTTCTCCCGTTTTTCATATATCTTCTGCAACCACTCAATGCATTGGAGTTCATGCTCCTCAATCATTTTACTCCAACACTGTTCAAAGTCATCTACCTCATGGTCGAATAGAAGCCTCGACCAGTCTCTTTTGAAGCCTTTGTTGCCAAACAGTGGTCCCAAATTCTTCAATGCATTCTGAGATATATGTCATGCACACAAAAAATGGTGTGTATCTGGTAGGGCAGAGGGGATTGCAGCCAGCATACCTGTATCTTGATCCGTGAACAGAGATTCGGGAGCCTTCCCATTCATACACTCAACAAATGTTTGAAATAACCAACTGAATGTTTGTGCCGTCTCATCAAACAATAAGCATGCCCCAAACACGACCGATTTTCTGTGATGATTCACCCCTAAGAATGCTCCCAATGGCCTAATCATGTATAACATAATAATGTAAAACCTAATAAAAAAAATTCTAACTACTAATCTATCAAAGATAAGGATCATGACTAAATAAATATAAAAGAATTACATTAAATGTGGGCATTACCTGTGCTCGTTGTTCATCCTGTATGTGGTGTCAAATGACACGAAGTCCCCGAATATGGCATAGTCATTTTGCATGGAATGGTCTGACCAGAAGATATTAGTAATGTGCTCATCTTGATCCATCATGATCCGAAAAAAGAACTCAGAATCTTTCTTCAGCTCATCACCAAACCAATTAACAAGAACACCAGCTACACCAACCTCCATTGTCTTAATTCTTATACCGTTCAGATAATTTTTGTAATCCTGATGAGTGAAGCCCAAATGTTGTCTACCCCCAGCTTGGGCCGCCATTAAGTCGTGGGCCAATTTAGGGCGAATGCCTGCTCTATCTGAAGCTACTGCATCCGCACACTGCAACTCGGTCATGTGTCTTTGAGAACGGAGCATGTGAACTTTCGAAGGTGTCGCCAACTCATGATTATGTTGCGAACACCAATCGAAGATGCAATACTTCCCACTAGGCTGCCGCTGAACAGTTAAGGGTGAGCAAATCATCCGGTTTTCACCGGAACCTATTTTATGGAAATTTCGGAACCGGAACCGGAATTTCCGGCGGAAATACCGGAATTTTCCGGTTCCGATATTTTTAAAAAAATTAATAATTTTTTAGTATAGTTTAGTTTATTTGAGACAAAATGTAGTGATGTATTTTATTTTTCCCTTTGATGTCTTGATGATCATGATATGTTTAAAAACCATATTATGAAATTGATGCAACATGAGAAAAAATAAAAAATAAAAAAGCCCAATTTCGGCCCAAAATGCTTAAAAAAGTATTTTGGGCCAAAGTAAAACTGGGTCTTTTAGGCCCAGTTATGGAACCGGAATTTCCGGTTCCGTTTCCGGAAAATTCCGGTTCCGTTCCGGTTCCATTCCGGTAAATTCCGGAATGGAACTGGAATAGAAATTTCTATTCCGGTGAGTACCGGAACCAGAACCGAAATGGCCCATTCTGGTTCCATCCGTTCCGGTACTCACCCCTATGAACAGTACAGCTTGCGAGACACCCACATCTCGTATTTCGTCGAACTCTCTTCACCGGCACAAGTAAATCTTTTTTTTTCATCCCTTATTTACTACAAACAAAAACTTTGCCTGTCCAATACCCATGCTCTTTGTGCTTGAAGCCGGTATGTATACGAATGCTGAAACCTTTGACTGTTGCGTATCGATTATACCAATCGTACGCATGCTCGACGTCCTTCCACTCTAGGCTCCAAACATCTACTATCTTTTCGTTGTCAGCTTGTAGCATGTCACCTGGACGTACGAGTCAAAGATAAGGATTAAACAAGTTTTAATACCATTTAAACCGCTCAGATAAACGACAACCAACTCACCCTCTGAGTTAGAAGTACTAGCAGACCCTCGTCTAGTGATATTGGGATTGATCTCTTCCATTTCAGCCATATTGTCTCCTTATAATCTAAATATAAATAAAATCAACAACTAAAATTGAGTTTTGCAAGCACCAACATTAAATAAAGCAACATTAAATAAAGCAACATACATGAAAATTCAAGAATATTATATAGCATTGTCTCAGAGGTAATTGAGACATGAATTAGCCCGTCAAAAATTTCAAAGATTTGTTTTTTCGTGTTTATTTTGTGAACGAATAAGCCACTCGCAAGCTAATTCCCTCTCTAAATGTACAAATATTGGTAAGATGATCGCTCATAGTTTATAAAATTGGTTCGATCAACGAATAACAAATTCGGCCTACAGAATATGCTCTATATTCAAACCAAGCTGATGTTGGGGAAGTAAAATAAGAACTCAGTTCGTGACACGTACGTCCCTTTAATAACATTAAAGCTCCATTAAATCAATTAGGAAAATCATTCACTACAGGAAAAAGAAAAAATAGATACATCATAAAAGGTGAACCCCATGTCTCAGGTTACATAAAAATAAAAATAAAACATTACAACCCCAATGAGCTACAGCTCGAATTCAAAGGGTAGATTAATACTAAAAGGACTTATGAGAGCTAAACATTATACAACAAGTTGTCCAAAGATTGTTATCTGCCAAAGGCGTCTTCAAATTAGACACTTGTTTTGATACCTTTGTTTCAACTGTTAAATGCCTTTTCGAACAAAAAGCACCCTTTGTTGCAGGGACCTGCAGCTTCAATGTAATAACAAAAGATGATCGAGTGAGAAGGGTTCAACAAATATTATATCATATTACTAACTAAATAAATTGAAAAAATGGGTACTAAGAACATAACAAGTTGATACTAGATATTTATATATACCGTGAAAAGTCAGTTTTCCGTAGAAGAAATTATTTGAAGGGAAATTGGTAAGAAGTAACAAAAGGAAAAAAAAAAGTATATTTGTGTGCATACCAGCAACGTTTTGTGGAACAGACGCCTGTGCACACTCTAGCTTTTTAAGGAAGTCAGAGCATTCAACCCTAGATTTGAGAAGATCACACAACTGCACATGTAGAGGATATGGTGTTACAAAAGAGAAGTAAGCAAACTATTCCTTCTCACCGACTCAAAAGACAACTGCTACTTCACTATAGAGTTAATATTGCAGCTTAGTGCAACATCCACCAACATCTATTTAATTTCAAAATCGCAAACAAAACTTAAATAATGGAATATGCAAATGACCTACCGTGAACCCCATGTCTCTGTTCCATAATATTCAAACAAACTTAAAGATGCATCAAGTACATCTAATCATCTTGTCACATAAATGCTTCGGTTGATTTGGTAGTTGAAGATAATAAGGGAACAAGGCCAGCTCCTAATTAAGGCTGCGATCCAACCAGTAAATGAGACTTTAACTGGTTTAGGGGACACTAGATTTCCCATACAGGACACAAGTAAATGAGACTTTAACAGGTTTAATATTCACAGCAGTGTCTGTAAAAACCTCCTCAAAGAACAAATATTCATTTATAAATGAAAAAAAATTGCCTCAATAAATTGAACCTTGATTACAGGGGCCTCAATAATGAGAACAAGGGGGGCAGCAAGCCTTTTCATTAGATGAATCGACCTTGCGTGTAGTCCCCTGCACGGTGTTTAGATTGGAAAAACGTCTAATAATTATGTTTCCACAGCAGTTACAAAATTAGAAGAGCGTCAGATAATACGTATTCTATTCTTTCTCATCAAAATTTGTAGCATACGGGCAATTCATCCTGTATCGGAACGGGAAAGACGTTACAACAAAAATGTTAACTTGAAACCAAATGGAGATTTGACTATAGCAATAATTTAGAACTGGGATGCTAACTCCTTTCATCAAATAAAACGCAATGAAGAAAGAAACAAAATGCACAAGGACATTCTCAATAAGGGAGTTTTAACGATAAGGCGAAGGGCGAACAAGGAACAAGGGGGCAGCAAGCTATCAAGTGAAAAGGTGGGTTGAGATAAACACCTGGAGTGGGAAGGCTCCGGGCTCAGATTTTGAGTACCAGGTTGCCGAGAAGCCGGCCGGGTCCCCTTCAACTGCAAGCGACAGACTGGCCTGGTGGGAGCGACGGAAATGGGCTGGGAGAAACGGAGCTGGCCTGGGAGCGACGGAGGTGGAGCTGGTCGCGACGACGACGACGATGGCGGCACGACGGAGGTGGAGTTGGTCACGACGGATGTGGAGCTGGGAGCGACGGAGGTGAAGGTGGAGCTGGTATTGGGAAATCGAATTTGAACATGTCGTTAAAACGGGTCTAGAGATGTGCTATATGGAAAACGGGTCCGGGTTCGGGTCAAATAAAATTTAAATGAGGTGTCGCGATATTAGCGGTTGGATCATGCAGTTTGAATCTGGGCCGTCCACCAGCAGCCATCAGCATAATATTTCTCAGCACCATAACTGAACTCACTAAACCAATGAGCCAGAAAAAAAGCACATCTTCAGCAGAAAACAAAGGATCTTAAATGGGGCTCTTAGCAGGGGAGGACTTGAGCAGCTCGAGGGGCGAAGCAGAAGCACTGGGCGTTCTCGAATTTATCTCGTCTGGGAACACGATCTGGCACCTGGGATTCAGACAGCGTTTTCTCTCCAAAACAAGGGACCTGCTGCTCTGAAAGGGCTTCAACAAGATTGGAACTTGATCAGAACGAGAGGCCGCCAAAGAAAATGTTGTTTCCGTGATGCGGTTTGTAGTTATAGAATGAAGGATATATGTCGCGGAGCCATTCACAGCGACTGCCATTGGAAACTGAGAGAGGCCCGAGATACAGTAATTGTGAGAGCAGCCGATTATACTTTACATGCGTCTTTCGTGTAGAAATACGAACATATGTAAGTTGTTTGTCCAGAGAGAGCGTCTTTTTTTTTTGCTAAGTGCCCAGAGAGAGAGAGTCAGTCAGTCAGAGAGGGAAAATTCCAACTTTGGGTTAGGAATTGGCGTTTGGGGCGAAAGATTTGACCAAGGCAAAGCGTGAACTTGGGGCTTAAGAAAAAAAAATTTGGGGCCATCTCTAAGTTGCACCAGTTTTTATTGATTTCGTTAGATTAATACTTTAAAGTACCATTTTACGTTAATTTCCACTATCCAGCTCAAATTGCCGTTACTTCTCACGGGAATCTAAGGATGTGTCGTCCATGTGACCACTTAAACATCAAACCTCCTATTTTGCCCTTCATTTAATGAATTATAGACGCTGAGCATCCATTCCCACCGGCACTCTCTCCGGTAGGCGGTGAAACCTTCTTCCCTAAACCATCACCAGCCTCCCCACGAGACTTTTTTGCGACAATTCTGGTTCTCGTCTCCTCCAAAGCCTGCTTCATCTCTCTATTTTCCATCTACAAAGCCTTCAAATCCCTTCTCATCCAAAAACACATTCCCTTCAAGAGTTCCAAATCACCCACATTACGCTTACCATTGTTCTTCTCCACCTCCTTCTTCTAAACCCTCTACACAAATCTTATTCATCGTCAAGTAGTGCAATTTCTTCCTCAAATCAGTTGGAAAATTCACGCCCCACCTCATATTTACCATAAGACTTTTGGTCACTGGCAGAACAGTCCTCCTGATAGGCCACGAAGGGAACATCATCCCAATCCAAAATATTTTGGAGAACAACTAGTAACAGCCCAGAAGAAATGGCAAGCAGTTCGTGGGTAGTTATTCAAGAAGAAATGGCCAAGCAGTTACCAAGGAGAAGTAGTACGTGGGTAGTTATCCAAGAAGAAAGGGCACAGGCTAGTGGGAAGTGGCACCTTAAGATTCTGAGCATGATCAGCTATTGGAGGAGTTATTTTAGCAAGTTATCTGTTTAGTTATTTTAGCAAGTTATTTAAGTTGTACGTAGTGTTTGTGGTAGGAGTAGAGAAAGTATTGTATTGTGGACTTTCCTCCTCCCTAATTGGAGCTAATCTAACCATTTCGTTATTTCCTTCTATCGGGACCTATCACCTCCCCATAACAACAACTCCGAAAGAAAAACCCATCTTTCCCATTTTTCTTCCAAACCAATTACCTCCCTAGGACAAACCCAATTCCACCATTTGAAGGACACCCATAATTCTACATGGAATCAGGTTTTGGAACTCCATCTTTGCCACTGCATGGCTCCAATTTCAGCTCCTGCCATGTAGATTATCCATCTATGGCACACCCTCTTCCGTACTCACCATCCGAAACCAAATTGACCGACCCAGAAAGTTGATTTTTTTAGGGGAAGGTTGCCGAATTGGGGGCTTGAAGTGGAGAGAGAAGGTAGGGATGGGAGTATTTGTGGGATAGTAGGATAACTCGAGAGATGGGCCAAAGTGGAATTTGGTGCGGAGGGCGAAAGAGAGGTCTGAGGGTGAGGTGTTGGTGGCTATGGTGCCAGTGGTGGTGGAGATGAATGGTTGGCGGAATATGATTAGAGGTATTTTGGCTTTGACGATTTGGATTTGGTTCTGGTGAGGGTTGTTGGATCGTCTTGAAACCTGAGGGAGAGCTTCATATCTCCTGGTTCGATTTTGCTTAAGGGATCATGGGATGGATGAAAGTCAATATTTGGGTTGGAATTTTGGCGATAACATGGGAGCGGGGACATTTGAGTTGAAAAGTAATAATTATACTAAGAGAAAATTCATTAAAGGAAGGGCAAAATGGGAAGTCTGATGTTTAAGTGGTCACTTGGACGACACGTCCTTGGTTTGCCGTGAGAAGTAACGACACTTTGAGCTGGAGGGTGGAAATTAACATAAAGTGGTACTTTGAGGTATTAATCTAACGAAATCAATAAAAGTGGGTGCAAATTAGAAATGACCTCAAAATTCAGGGGTGAAAAATAATTTTTTTCAAAAAAAAAAGCGCGAACTGGGGTCGCGTCGTGTCCACACGCCCCACCGGCCTGGAGGTAGGACAGTCGACTTCGTCTTCTTTTTTGTCTGCCACGCCCTTTTCTTTTACCCCTCACGAGTGTACCGTAATCTCGGACGTTACCGTTCTTTATCTATTTTAAGGCTTAATTGCACCGTAGGTCCTTGTGGTATAACTTTTTTTACAAAATCGTCTATATGGTATCACTTTGTACAAATAGGTCCCTGTGGTCACCCTTCTAGATAAAAGTTAGTCTCTCCGTCTATTAGGCGTTAACACACTAACGACGAGTCGGTCGACCGCTACATTAATCGGTTGACCGATACATGAACCAGTCGACCGCTGCAAGATGCCTCTTTGTAGCGGTCGATCGGCTTTCATTCTGTTAGTGTTAACGCTTGATGGACGGAGATACTAACTTTTATCTAGAAGGGTGACCACAAGGACTTGTTTGTACATAGTGATACAACAGATATGAATTTATAAAAAAGTTATACCACAGGGACCTATAATGTAATTAAGCATTATTTTAATATGTTACCGTATTAGATTAACTTCTACATGAAGAGGTCGATCGCTTCTACATGAAGAGGTCGACCGCTACATGTAGAGGTCGACCGCTTCATATTCCGTTAAAATTTAATGGAGGTTTGACGGATGGAGTGAAAAGTCACCACTACGTATTCTTAGTGACCAAAAAGTAAAAAAAATAAGTTCAGTGACAATTTTGTCACCGGTACTAAAACCCAGTGACTAAATTGCAAAAATCCCTTATATTTTTTAATATTCATTTTATCGTAACAGTCATTTTTTTGAATATTTGTCTTATCTTAAAAAGATCGATTTTAAAATTTTTTTATTTTACTAACTGTTGAATTTTTAAATTTTAAGATGGTGAAGTGAACAGTAATTTTCTAAAAAGAAAAAAGAAAAAAAATACATATTAATATTTTAAGATAGTGAGGTGAATAGTGGCTCTCTAAAAATAGAGAGTCATTGTTCACTTCTTCAAATTTTTTGTTAAAATTTGTTTAATTAGAGAGGCTGTTAAAGAGTGTTTTTTGGCTTTTTGGTTAAATTGGCTCTCTATTCTAACCAAAATGTTAGAATTTTTGGTTAGAAAAGAGAGCATGCTAGGAATGCTCTAAGGGAAATTATTCTTAAAATTCTAAAAAATAAAATAAAAATGACTTTATTTGCTAAGTAATTTTAAATAAAATAAATAGGAATAATGTTCGTTATTATAATTCCCTGGAAGTAGTCACCATCGGTTATCCCAACCACCTCTTCTAATCGTTAAGAGATCTGAACCGTTGGTGAACATGAGTCGCACATAATTGTAGGGTCCAGATTTGTACAATCCTCCTAGGGAAAGAAAAATGCACATTACCTATTATTCTCCCAACTGAAGTGGAACACGAAAGTTGCTATTCGTCCTAAAAATGCACACTACCTGTTATTCTCCCAACTGAAGTGAATTACCTGGAACGCTTTGTTGTTATGGACTCGCTGGTTGGGGAAGCTTATGTGCTCGCAAAGGCACTTGAGTTCGCTCATCGGAAGGGGTGGACCAAAGTGGAGTTTGAGAGTGACTCTCTGGTGCTTTGCTGGGAGGTGTTGGCTGGAGGACATCATAGTTAGGCTATTGAGACTTTGGTGGAGCGAATTCGGAGCGGGATGGATGCTATGAAGGATTGGAGGATTGCGTGGGTGCCGTGTCGATGTAATTTTCTTACTCACAAGCTTGCTGCGTGGGCTGGTTTTTTTGGCTTAATATTTTTTTTCTTAACAATAGAAGGACATTTTATTGCTACTCAATCAACCATTGTCAAAGTACGGATAGCTCTCAGAAAAGAGGCCAAATTGATACATCCACAATGCCTATTGGTTGCACACCAATTAGCAACAAAATGTGCCATACAATTCCCTTCACGTGGAGTCCACAAAAACTTCTATTTCGGGTGATTATCGAGCATATTTATAATGGTTACAATTGCACCTTCCATAAGCCAATTTGTAGAGGTCGATCTGTCATTCACTTGCTGCCAAACCACCAGGGAGTTGCCTTCTATAAAAATCGCAACGTCCCCTTGATTCTCCTTAATTTGGCAAGCGAGTAAAGTCGCACAAATTTCCCCTAGAAGCGAGCCATTGCCTTTGTGACAGTAGCCTTGAGCTTCTCGAAGACCTCCAATATGATTTCTACAAACAGCCACAAAACACATAATATCCTATTTGAAAGAAACATCATAATTAATTTTCAGTTGGCCAACAAGGGGGGTTGCCAGGAAATGAAACATTTCTTTTGAATCAAGGAAGCCCCATGTTCTGCATATCTGCGAGCAACCTCTTGAACCATGGCAGATACATTAGGTTCCATGTTCTCATGTGTGAATCTATCACTCATCCTAAAAGCTTAAGCTGATAGGAAGAAGAATATTTTATTATTTGAATTATATTTTTTAACACTCCCAATCACGTATAGGCCAGACTCTTATTTAATTGGGAGGCCCAATACGTGCAATATTTAATTGAAATTGTGGTGAAATGCAAAGTCAGGTCTCAAATTCAGGATCTTAGCTCTGTTACCATGTGAATCTACTACTCATCCCAAAAGCTTAAGCTGATAGGAAGATGAATATTTTATTATTTGAATTATATTTTCTAACATCATGGACCACCTTGTTTCTAGTGAACCACAAAGAGGCAAGAACAATGACAATATATAACATTAACTCATCCCATTTTCCACTAACACCCGCTAGCAAGTTGTGGGGTTAAGGATAAATTTAAACCAATTGACAAGAGATTCTTGAGAAAAGGCGGCAGGATTAAAAGCCCAATGGCCTTCACGCCATAGAAATCTGCTAAAATGACGAACTAGGAATAGGTGATGTGCAGTCTCCTCTACTTGGCGACAAAGAGGACACACCATGGCTTCCTCTCCAATATTAGGAATAAAACGCAAAACCTTAAAGCGAAGAGGGAGTGCACCTGTCGCTACTTTCCACTGCATTAATTTCAGGCGATGTTGGATTTTTAACGCCCATATTTTCCTCCATTCAGCAGGTGACATAGGATTGATTATATTCATCCTACTAGCTTGGTCTTGAATATAGGTAGATCGGACTGAGTACGTGCCTTTTGGGTCTGGAGCCCATATAATCTCATCATCCTCTGTCGTTGAATGCGCAGGATGGCTTCTGCTGAAGTGGGCTCAAACCACACATGGATGTCTTGTTCCCTCCATTGTCCAGTGTCATCACAAAGATCTACTACATAAGAAATGGGGTTAGGCAAAATGACCTCTGCTTTGAGTTTCGGAATAGAGCCTTCCACATTGGGGACCCACGGGTGTTTCCAGATGAGAGTATGTCTCCCATTCTTGACTTTCCAGTGAAGATTACGAATTACGAGCTCCCTAGTTTTTTCCACCCCTTGCCAAATCCATGACACATCCGCTTCCTTTGATACTCCATGACAAGTTTGGGGTTGTTGTTCTCCTCAAGTATGCATGTATAATGTATTGTTAAAAGCCAACACAAGACAATTGTGAGATTGTGGGTGACAGTTTCTCATGACATGTATTGCCCACACCTCAGGCGAATTGTGAAATCAATGTTCAGATTTGTACATCGCGTGACACTGCATTGGAACCTGTTAGGTCCACGTCCATATAAGGTAGACTTGGAATAAAAGTAGATTTAGAAAGGAAATTTACTTCCTCCTGACTCCAAGTTTAGAGTTTTCTCTTAGTATCTTTTCCTATAAATAGAGGCTTATGTTATAGGAGAATGAACACATGAGCATTGGGCAGGGAGAGAAAAAGAGAGAGAATGTGGTGTGGCTATTTTATTGGGCGGGTAGAGTGGTTTTCTTAAGCTTTCTTAAAAAAATTGTTCTAGATGGATGTAGTCCAAATTGGGGCCGAACCACGTAAATTCTCGGTGTTCTTTTTCTTTGAATTTTCGTGCCGCTTTCCCCAATAGAACCTTACCCGTTAAAACTGAGAGCTTTAGAGAAGATAGGACTCTGGCTATCTCTTGTAAGAGTGTAATTGAGGTGTAGCTTATTACTTCCTATTAAAGGAACTTTTTTGGATATTGGGCTACGAGAATGGTAAGTTATGGTGCAGGAGCAAAGAACATATATAGATGGTCATTTCAAAACTAAATGAAGAAGCGAGAGAAGAATAGATGTATGGAGGTATTCCATATGCTTTGGATTGGAAAAGATATTAGCATCATTAGCTGATTAGTTTTTCCAAGAAACAAACCTGAGTTCTGTTGTTTCCAAATACTTGTATATAACTCTTGACAGGTTGACCTTGTTGGGTGCTACACAGGTATCCGAGCACAGGAGAATATGAAAAGTTCTTCAGCGAGGGTGTTTATAGCTGTGCCGGATGCAGAACCCCTCTCTACAAGTCCACAACCAAATTCAACTCTGGTTGTGGTTGGCCAACTTTCTATGAAGGTCTCCCTGGAGCCATAAATCGCAATGTAGCATCCATCCTCTTCTTTTATACTATTTCCTCAAAATCATCATTATCCTCACTCTATTAACAAGGTCTTAATGTAATCAAGCGGACCCGGATGAAATTAGGATCATGTGCAACCTGTGGTGGGCATCTAGGTCACGTATTTAAAGGTGAAGGAATTCGTACACCCACAGATGAACGCCTTTGTGTCAACAATATTTCACTCAAATTTGTTCCAGCAAATTCTGATCCATTTCAATGAAGTCTACTACTATTATCTCCATTTCCCTAGTAGAAAGCCAAATTTATCATCAAATGCCTCTATACTAAGAAAAGGTTGATGCCATTCACCTTCGAGTTATATCGTTGTGGTTCAAGTGCCTTGTAATGTATTCCAGCATAGTATGGAGATCTGTTGTTCATGTTTTCACCTTCTCAACAGCCTGTAACACAAACCATTCCCCCCGGGGGCGTGTCAAGGGTAGCTCCAACCACTTAAACTCGGAATTTTACTTGTCATGAGGAACATCGAGTCAGATTGAAGCTCCTAACCAAAGTTCAGCACCACTAAGCCATTATCTCTATCAGAAAGATATTTGAGGAAAATGTCTATGCAACATGAACTTCCTTGCTTGCCTGTCCGAGGAAAATGGACTTTTTAGGTCGATATTTTCGTTTAATAAGATGATTTGTTCAAGAAAGACATTTGAGATTGAGCCTTTTCTCTTGCGGGTTTCCAATTATGGGCTTGATCAATAATTCCTGATTTTTTTTTTCAATAACGCCGTTAGGCTTGCATTTCAAGAGTTCGAATCATACAAGGAAAATCCTACATAAGACCTAACAATCACTAGGCTGTAAAAAAAACTAGTAGAATCCCAAAAGAGATCAGTAAAATCACTATATCCCAAACGAGTGGCCGATAACAGTAGATTTAGCTACCGAAACCTAGACGGGTTAGTAATAAAAGTACAAACAACCTAGGTACCGCAAAACCCCTACGAAGGGTCGAAAAAGATCCCTAAGGGACCGAAACAGCTAGCTGAGGAGCCGAAAACCACAATACAATAAACAAGCTAAGGCCAACAAAGGCCAAAACAAATAGAAACACAACAAAAAAACAAAAAGCTGAGTCGAAATCAAAGAACCACCGAGAAGGCGTGGAAGAGCACAAAAACACCGGCGGCGTGTGGAGAAAACGCGCAGCACGTGGGGCCATGCACTATCGGAAAAGCGGCAACTTGGTGGCGCCGGGTACGCATTCATTTATACTACTGAGGGTTGTTTGTTTACCAAAATTTTGAGAATCTTTTGAATGTTGAAGTTTATTGGGGTTTGTAAAAAGTTTGAAATGTATGTTTAAAAGTTAGAAATTTTAAAATATATTTATTTGGTTGGAATTTTTAAGGCCCCAAAAATTTGGTAAAACAAACATAAGTATGATCTTACTGGAAAGCATTCGTTTATTAACACAGATTACGACCTTGGGCTTTTTGGTAAATGAAAATTTCCACCAATCGCCACGTTGTAAATTAAAATAATTCGTTTTTCAGATTATCACATGGTCCTATTAACAAATAGCCACGTGGACATTACGTTAGCTTCAGAGTTTTAAAAATCAGCTGGACGCCAAGAGCCAATTCTTTCTCCGAACGTTTGCTTTTCCTCCACAAATGTACACTACTAAAAAAAATCCTTTCTTTTTCTTTTCGGTATGTAAAATCCTTCCAGTTCCAAATTCGCAGGGGCTGAACGTGTGCACTTGTCGTCCTCAATTTTCAGCCTTCTTGGTCTGTATCGTTTTGGTGGCTTTCGCGCTTTTGGAGCGACCAAATGCACTGTAACTTCGTCTGGTTGGGAGTCCTTGCTTCATGAGCCTGAGCAATATGTTGGAGTCGATTGCTTGTTGCCAAAGCTCTAAGGTACTATCCTCCACCACGGTTTCAAGCTATTGTTTTTCTATGCATCTTTATTTCAATGCAACGATGGGGCTTTTCTTTTGAGGTTCGTTGTTTCATGGAGGTTATATTGAGTTTCGAATGTTGACTTTGTGCACTTAAAAAAGAAAGGGGGGGAAAAAGAGCAAAGAAAAGAAACAAATTGTTGACCTCCATGTTTGGTTACTGAATCTAGTTTTCTGAATGAGATGCTATCTGAGCATATTGTGATTACTACTGGATACGGAAGTATTGTTCATGGTGTGTCCATTGGTTGACCAAAAGACATTTTGGCGTTTATGACTTTTCAACGGCCTAACAAGCACCTATAGTTTTGAACTTAATTGGAACCCCGTACTACTTTTAACAAGTAGATGTTGGATGTCCAGAAGCACTGAAGTGTTGGACAGACTGGTTAGACTATTTAAGATCCTTTAATGCTTCAAGCTATGTCATTGTGGATTCCTTTGGGTAAACTTTGTCAAATTCCTCTAACTTTCAACTGAATCTTTGGTTCAGCAACATGGTCACAGGTTAAAAGTTGTTGGCTGGAATTGTTTTGCATAGATATTAATTTGTCATCCTATTTTGTATGCACGTTGGTATTGAACTGAATATTATAGATTGTCATATTCAATTTGTTTGAGAAGTTAGCTAGTCTACATCATCGTTGAAATCAATAAGCTTCTTGACATGCTCATGCATTCTACCTTGTCTTTAGGAGTTTTATGGAGCAATTTGCCAGTCAATGACATCATGCTATTCAGTCTCTTAATTTTGGTTTCTAATTAACTCTGTAAGTATGTCTGGTCTGAGTTTAGAAGATGCAGTTGGGCATACTTGGGCCTTATACATATAGTTTTCATATGTATGCATGTTGACTTCCATGTGAAACATTCCTAAAGGTAAAGCATTGCTGTTAATACTGATTTATTTGAATTGTTTGTCATCTTGCAGGGATATGACCTAATCAAACATAAGAGCACACTTGGGGCCTACACCCATACAATTTCACGAGTTGGTGGACAATTTACCCACATGTCTTATTCCCATAACCAACAACTGTGTCTGCCATCATCTGCCAGGAATTATAGGATAAGAAGTGGTTCATTTTTCTCGGGATATTTTTCTGAGGGCACACTTTCGTTTTTTCCATCAGTATCTAATTGGGGAGGATTCTGTTTTTCTAAACATAGGCTGGCCTCTTGGGAAAGATCACGTGAATTTGCAGCACTTGATGTCGCCAATGCTGTTGAGGTCATTAATGATTTAGGCTCGGATACTTTGATGTTTTTAGCTGTGACAGTCTTGGTTATTCCAGCCTTCAAGATCATTCGAGCTAGCCCTGTGAGTAGAAAATCGTACTTCAATCCTTTGTTTTGAAGTTTTACTCTCTCTCTCTCTCTCTCATGCGCCCACAAACACAAACTCATACGTGCATATATATTGTTTCAGATTGGGTACTTTGTTGTATGACAAGATCTATAGGGTCAATGATTTTATTTATGAGAGTCGGCAAGATATCTAACATCATTTTGAATAAGGATAATCTACCCTAGTAGTGGTAAATATATGTGCTTAGTATGTCCGTGAAAATTTCAAAGAGCATTCATTACACTGTATAGGTATGTGTGGGTGTATCTACCTGAGTATGTATGCATCCATTTAAGTATGTAGTTGTATTTCTGTTCATATTCCAATTTTTAGGTAAGCAGTAATGCACAGATGTCAGAATGCCTCGCTGTAAACAAAACGTAAATATTAGCTGCTATAACCGCACATGCATACTTCCTACAAATCATCGGTAATTACTTGACATAGAGCCAGATTTGAATAGAGTGCGGTAGAGGTAGACAAGTGCAATAGTTAGTCTCCGTTTATAATTTCATCTCCTATTGATAATTCTTTGTGCTATTCATTTGCAGATACTAGGTTTCTTCTTTGGGGGGATTGTCCTCAACCAGTTTGGCTTGTTCAGAAATCTTACTGATGTCAAAGTTCTGTCTGAATGGGGTATCCTATTTTTGGTAAGCTTAATCAGTTAGCTCCTCGGTGCCACTTTTGCTGCAGAACTGATTATCATTGTCGATGCTACATTCCTATTTCTAATTCTGTTTTTTGCATGATAAAATAATATTATCATCATTATACTTACCATTTTCATACAATAAACGTTCATTGCTATTGGAAAGTACTTGCATTGAAGCATGTTGTAGTGCCAACTAGTGAAACCAATGGTCTGCCGTTGATCTCCATACATATCTCCTGCCAGTGCGTTTATGGCGAAATGCTTATTGGTATATAGCCCTTTCCCTATTATGATGAAGTGTGTTTAGGTTAACACTTTATCTGGGACCTGAATCTGCTACTTGTGTTATGTCAAGGCGGGGAATGGACCATTTATCCTTCTCCTAAAGGAGATCCCAACAGTTCTCATGGTGAATTTGACATTGTTCCTCTCATCTACTATTTTTAGACGCTGAACTGCAAATATACCAAGCCTAAAGTATGTTTTGTCTGTAGATTATTGCTTGCACCAACACATAAAAGTTAGTCATTGAATATCAGGAGCATGTCTGGGAATGTTTTTAGGATAAACATTGCCTCCATTGCATAATTTGGTGTATATCTAGTTCTTGCTTCAGAGATTTGACTATGAAGAAATAAAGGATATAGTTTGATCGACAATCACATTGCCCAATTGAGTGATATTGGTGCTGTCTACCTTGGACAGATAATTTCTTTTGTTTTGGACTAATATATGTAATGTTTCAGCTGTTTGAGATGGGTTTAGAGCTTTCATTTGCACGTCTAAAAGCTCTTGCAAAATTTGCCTTCGGCATGGGATTGACACAGGTAGGATGTTTTCAGAAGCCACAAAGATCTTATTGTTGAAGGGGTTGAATATTCTATTAAATCAGATGGTACATATATTGCTGCAGTTATTGAGATGATTGTTTATAAAAAAAATTTGAGACATTTTTGAAGTTTTTAATGATGGCTATCATCTGATTTTGCCATCTTCTTGAAGTTTTATTTGGTTGGTCTCACAAAAACTTAGATTTGAGTTTCCATTTGTGAATCGGATGGCTTGTCCAAAAACTGCTGTCCATGCTTGAATATTTTTTAAGAGAGAAATATGTATTTTTGGTGAGGGCTAGACTTGGAATTCACTTTTCTCTTTCTTAGGGTAAAAAGAACTCGCTTTAGGATCTTGGTTTTGGTTGCAGAATATGAACATTTTGGTGTTTTAGCCGTGTCCATTCCTTAAATGCTCAAGATCCAGCTCTGAACAGGTGAATATTTTCTATATTAGTTGGCTTGGTCAGATAAGCCACTTGTAGAGAATAATATAGAAGGGTACTTACCCAATCAGTTAGCCTGGTAGTTTGTGACCCTTATAACTGGATTTCACATTTACCGTTTTTCATTTTAATTTTTGCTTTTGAAGGTTGTGTTATCTACTCTTGCTTTCACGGCATTTGAACTTCCTCCAAATGGGGCCATTGGAACAAGAATTTTGGAATTTCTTTTTCACTCGAGGCCTGATTTGGTAAGAATCCTTTCTTCTCTAGGCATCTAAAGTTATTTGCATGTAATCGCCTTTTTTTTGTACCATAATCATTCTCCTATTTTCATTTGCATCTGGATCCAATTAGATGGACTATTTCTTATGGACTTATAATGGTGTGACTGACTTAGCTTTTTGGTACCTGCATTTGCATGCTTATAGGATGAAAAGTAATGTTTCTTTTAGGGTTAATTATACCACAGGTCCCTGTGGTATTGAATTGTGCCATTTTAGTCCTAGAGGTATCAAATTCAACAAATTAATCCTTGAGGTTCCTTTTTTCAAAAAACTTGGTCCCACTGTTCGTTTGGCACTAATGGGAAAAACTGAGTTGGCCAATCTGTGTAGTACCCAATCAAATAATGACATGTGTCAAATTTGGCACGTCAGAGGATCCACTGGTCACTCTTTGCCATGCCATTTTATACATGTCAAAAAAAAAATTCCCAAGCCCAAAACTCGGCAGCTCTCCCCAATGTGTTCCCCATAAATGGAAAAATCCCTAAATTCTTATGCTTTGAGAAACCATAGGGTTAATTTCTAATATACTTCAAGCCCACAAAGAAAACCTCAAACCCAAGGCATCCAAATACAAAAGACTGAAATTTTCAATGAAATTCCGTTCGGTCGATCAAAACAAACATAATCTCATTCTCAAGACATCTACAATTCCAAGAAAAAACCAGTTTTGACCAAAACTCCTGCTAGTTTGAAAAAAAAAACGTAAAACATGCTGCATTCAGATATGATACAGTGGTGATGCAGCCAAGCGTTAAGATTGTAGGGAATGTTTGCAAATTTGAAGACTCTTGTTCTTCTTGTTTGTGTTGCTGCCTTTGGTTTTGCATTGACGTGGGTGATTGGAGCAAATCGTGGTGGTCCTTGCTTTCTGAACCCATATATGCCATGACACCCGAGCTGGAAGACCCAGAACCAGAGGCAGAATATCCTCCTTTCTCCTCCGAGCTAGAACCATGAAAAGAGATCTTGACAGAGAGTCAAATGGAGAGTCTGGTACAAAAGCTAAGGTTTCTCAAAGCATTTGAATTTGGGGATTTCTTCATTTTTGGAGAATGCATTGTGAGAGGGTTGCCGAGTTTTAGGTGTGAGAATTTTTTGGCTGACATGTTAAAAAAAAAATTTAACATGGCAAAGAGTGTCCAACGTGGATCCTCTTATGTGCCAAATTTTATATGTGTCACATTTGATTGGGTATTATGTGCCATAGATTAACCAAGTCAGCTTTTCCATTAGTCTATTAACGTCATCTTAATGGGGGGACTAATTTTTTTGAAAAAGAGGACCTCAGAGACCAATTTGTCGAATTTGATACCCTTGGGAATAAAATGCCACAGTTCAATACCATGGGGATCTGTGGTGTAATTAGGTCTTTCTTTTATCCTAGGCCTATGGTCTGCCACTCCAGATAAAATTTGTTTCCATTCTGTACAAGTGCATGAAGTGTTTCCAGTTGATCAAAGACGAACATGAAACCTACTTGCAATAGATACTCTCAAGTTTTTTAAATGGTATTTTGGCTCGATTCCATGAGGTTTTGTATCGTTTGTATTTTAGCTTGAACCCATGAGATTTGGTAGTGTTGTGATGAGATACTCAAATTTGGATGGAGATATTTTGTTATTCCACATATTATGTAATAAAGTGTCAATACCTTTCATGTGATCCAAGCCCATAGATCTATGTTTATAGAGTATGCATACATATGAGGTTACTAACTGTACATCTCAACTCTACCTTCTCTTGAGAACCATCTTCTATTTGTTCTGAAAGACCCATAGCAAAGTGTTGTTTCATTAGAATCTAGTTTAACTCTGTTGTTACAGGTCAACATCAGAAGCATTGATGAGGCTGTAGTAATTGGTGCTGCTCTCTCTCTGTCTTCTTCAGCTTTTGTTCTGGAGGTATTTTTATTTTAGCTGTAGATTGCTATACATAAAGTTTATTGCCATTAGCCTTTATTTGCTCTCTAAATGCAATTGTGTAATTATTGCATGTGATAAATTCTAATACTCAAGCTCAAGTTCCCCTTATGGTTTTGTTTTGATTGAAATTGATATTGTTTTGCTGCGGATATTCACCGTTTGAGCAAGTAAAACATCTCTTTAGTTTTCATAAGAAACATTGAGTGCCCATTGGAGTAAGTATGTAAATTGCCTCTTATGATATTATGACTTGACCGTGAGCTGGATCACTCACCAATACTTTTGGCATTATCAAATTCTTAGGAACATGCACGTGGAATTGTTTCGTGCTTAGTATTTTTAGCCAAACTCATGTCTTGAGACATAGGGTGAGGGTTGTGAAATAATCTGGTTCTATTTTGTGGGAGGTGATTCCCAGTTTTATTTTGTGTTTCTTCGTAAATACTAATTTAAGATGTGGATTTGAATCATAATGGTCTTGCCAAGTTCAAAATGTTGACTAACCAGGTAGCCTCAAAAGATGGGCTGTTCAAGAATTGTCATGCTATGCTTGTATTCACCCCAATGAAGCACCAACTGGCCTGGGCATTTTCTTATCTTTTAACCTAGTATAGTACTATGTTACAAGCTTTGCCAGAGAGGCTTCAGCTTGTGAGTGTATGTTGACATATTTCTTGCAACCTGAAAGGTGCATGCCAACATACAGCCACAAAGAAGAAAGACAACAGTTCTGTCCTTTATTTGGTCGAGTGTCCACATGCCAATGTATTGTCCATTTATTGGATATGCTAGGTAGCAAATGATATTGGATACGACACTTCGGATCTTACATAGTATAGCATGTAGCTTCTTGCAGAAAAAGGTGAGCTTCCAACACGATTTGGGTCAGCAACTCTTGGAATACTTTAATTACAGGTAGCTCCTTGAGACTCATGCTTGGGTTTATGTTCCTCTATATCATTCACGTATGATTAATGCTTCTATTATAGTTCCTTTTACTTTCCCTTCTGGATTTTTCTAGGGTCATCTTTGAAAAGTAGGCGTCACATATGATGTCAATAACTTTTTGGACTCCAACCTGGTTGATATTTGCAGGACATAGCAGTTGTCCCACTCTTAGTCATACTTCCAGTACTAGAGAGCCAGGTACAAAAGAAGCTCACTGTATAACTTCTGTATCATTTCTTTTAGTTTCAAAAATTCTGATTTCTTCAATGTTTGCTGCTGGGAGAATGTCCTGTTTGAGATGGATGCAGCATATCTTCTACTTTATTAATTAGCTAGTTGTCAGTAATGCAAATATAATGTATTTATGGGACGATTCTTGTTCAGATGGTCGGGCTTTTGTGACCTTGTTCTATATACACACTGATGTCTTCCTGCAAAATAATAGTAATAACACCATGAGGTGTGAAGGAAAGTTAATCCCTAAATACACCTTCAAAAGCCAACTGTGAGACTTTAACTTTAGTAGCCATGCTTTTTTATCCTATGTGTTTCAGAATTGTCGTCTCCATGAACAAAACCATTGCTGGCGAATATAACACCCTGTTTGGAGAGATTTGGTTTTTGTTTTCTTCTTTTTTCTCTAGTTGTATGACTAGAAGAGGGTTATATAGCCTCAAACGTGAATGAAAAGCGGACATTGAAGATAATCTAGATGTATCCATTTTTTATGAATTTTAAAAAAATGGGTATTTTGAGTTTTCAGGTAACATGTACGTCAAGTCAGCACACTTGTTACACTGACTTTATTCTGCTCGTGCGCTAAGAGAGAGAAGGGGGGGGGTATTTGTCTTGCCTCCATATCATAAGCTTGAATCTCCAGCTTTTCATGCAACCTGACCAACTGTATAACTTTTACTCAGTACTGACACTTTTCACATGTTTCTCATCCAAATTTTCCATGTGCTTAATTTCAGCATCTGTAAACAAGCACTCTTTATGTGCACCTTGCCATTGTCTCTGCAAAAAGACGTTGCGACTTGCGTTGGTATTTGTGGAAATAATCCCGAGTATATTCGGGAATCAAGGAAAGAAATAAAATCCCGGATGTTATGGGATAATCAGGGATAGAAAATATTTGGAGATATTCGGTAGTTTTATTTCCAAGATTATTTCCGTATGTATAGATCTCTCTATAGCACTATAAATAGAGAAGATGCATGTATATCGAATTCAATCAATCAAAGAAGAATTTCTTCATGGTATCAAAGCTAGGTTCTTCATTCGTGGGTCTCAATGTCTGAATCCACGGTCGACAGTGAAGGACCGGGACTCATTCCCAGATCTGCTCCGGCAACACCATCACTCACCACCATGGGCTCAGCTGGACTTGAACATTCGTCCTTCCAACTCACGGTGGAAAAACTCAACGGAAAAAACTTCCGTGAGTGGGCTCAATCCCTCAAACTTGTCATTGAAGGCAAGGGAAAAATGGGATATCTTACCGGAGAAACGAAACAGCCACCTTCAACTCAACCTACCGACCTCCAAAAGTGGCGGTCAGAAAATTCAATGGTAATCGCATGGCTGGTGAACTCCATGCAACCATCAATCGGGAAGACATACATGTTCTTACCCACTGCCCAAGATGTATGGGAAGCTGTTCGGGAGACGTATTCCGATGCCGGAGACTCATCTCAAATCTTTGAGATCAAAACCCGCTTATGGCAAATGAAGCAGGGAGAACGGGATGTTACGGATTTCTTCATGGAGATGCAGGCTCTCTGGCAGGAACTCGATCTCAGCTACGATGAGGAGTGGACATGTGCTGCCGACAGTACTCGGTACCGGAAAATGCTGGAAACCGAAAGGGTATTCGAGTTTCTCGCTGGCCTTACACGCGAACTCGATGATGTTCGTAGCAGAATCCTTGGCCGACGTCCTCTCCCTTCCATTCGAGAGACTTTTGCTGAAGTTCGGCGTGAGGAACACAGACGACAAGTGATGTTGCCGAAGGGTCCACAGTCGCTTGGGTCAAATGCTACGGAAGTCTCGGCCTTGGCTTCTAAAGGCTGGCGGATTGGGCCTGGCCCAAAACAAAACAAAAAGCCTTGGTGTGACCATTGTCGAAAATCTGGTCACACCAAGGAGACTTGCTGGGAGATTCACGGTAAACCTCCAGATTGGAAGCCCCGGCAAAGCAACCGTACCCAGGGATATCAGACTACTCTCACACACCCACCAGCAGCCCCTCAGGTCAGCTCTGATGGTCCTTCCAATAGCTTCTCGGCTGAACAACTACAACAATTGCAACAGTTATTCTCCACGTTTCATGCCTCTGGTCAGTCTCCCCAAAACCCTGCTTCCGCATCCTTAGCCCACACAGGTAATTTTTCTCATGCCCTGAGCAGCTCTAGATCCAAACATCCTTGGATCATTGACTCAGGAGCATCCGATCATATGACTGGATCTTACCATCTGTTTTCATCTTATTCACCATGTGCCGGAAATCTTAAGGTTAAAATTGCCGATGTCACTCTTTCGTCAGTAGCAGGAAAAGGACGTATTCAACTCTCTGATTCTATCATCCTAGAGTCTGTTCTTCATGTGCCTAATCTATCATGCAATTTATTGTCCATTAGCCAATTAACCAAATCCTCTAATTGCTCTGCTAAATTCCTTCCCTCTCTTTGTGTTTTTCAGGATCTATTATCGGGGAAGATGATTGGCAGTGCTAAAGAATATGAGGGGCTCTACTACTTTGACGACGCTTGTGTGAGTGACCACGCGAACACTGTCATTTGTAACTCTGCATCTGTTTCTAGGGATAGTGATCTTTTATTGTGGCATTTTCGCATGGGTCATCCCAATTTTCAATATTTGAGACGATTATTTCCTTCTATTATGTCCAATAAAAATTCGTCTGATTTTCAGTGTGAAATATGTGAACTTGCGAAACACCACCGTACCTCATTCCCGACATCTCCATATAAACCTTCTCAGCCATTCACCATGATCCATAGTGATGTATGGGGCCCATCTCGTATATTCACTCGCACTCACTCAAAATGGTTTGTCACCTTTATTGATGATCATACTCGGTTATGTTGGGTTTATCTGTTAAAAGAAAAATCTGATGTGCGCTCTGTATTTATAAATTTCCATTCAATGATCCAAACTCAATTCCAAACTCCTATTAAAATTTTGCGCACTGATAATGGCACCGAATATTTCAATTCTATGTTGGGAGATTATCTTCTCCAACACGGAATCATTCATCAAAGTTCTTGTGTCGACACTCCCCAACAGAATGGAGTTGCCGAACGAAAAAATAGGCACCTTCTTGAAGTTGCACGTACCTTGTTATTTACTATGAATATGCCTACTATGTTCTGGGGGGATGCCATTTTAACATCTACATATCTCATCAATCGTATGCCTAGTCGGATTCTCTCTTTTGCCACTCCTCTCCAAAAATTTCAGGCACATTACTCCACCTCCCGTCTTGACTCAAGTCTTCCTCTCCGAGTTTTTGGTTGCACCGCATTTGTTCACGTTCATGCTCATCATCGTAGCAAATTTGATCCCCGAGCTATCAAATGTGTCTTCATCGGATACGCTCCTACACAGAAAGGATACAAATGTTATGATCCTTCCACTAAAAAGGTCTTTGTCAGTCTTGACGTTACCTTCTTTGAAACTACATCCTACTTCCAAAAGCCTTCTCTTCAGGGGGAGCCATTACGTGATGAAGCTCAGTTTTTGGATCTTGATCTCCCTCATCTTCAGCCAGTTCTTACCACTGATCATGCCAGCCACACTGAACCTGTCAAAATCATCACACACTTGAACTCAGGGGGAGATGCAGCCAAACAAAATGACAGTAGTAAACTACTAGTTTATTCACGCAAGCCGAAATCAACAGAAGTGGAGAGCCTCATACCTGCAGCATCAAAAGAATCTGAACCGGTAACAGATCCGACTACCTCTCCATCTGCTTCCTCTGATATTGATTTACCTATTGCTCTTAGGAAGCAATCTCGGTCATGTACTCTCCACCCTATCTCAAAATTTATGTCCTATAATGCTCTATCTACATCATTTCGTGCTTTTACTGCTAACCTTGACTGTACAGAAATTCCACAAAATATTCATGAGGCCTTGAACATACCCCAATGGAGAGAGGCAGTACTGGAGGAAATGAGAGCCTTGGAAAAAAACGAAACTTGGGAGGTGATGAACTTACCAAAAGGAAAGAAACCAGTTGGTTGCAAATGGGTATTCACCTTGAAGTATAAAGCAGATGGGACGATAGAAAGATACAAAGCCCACCTGGTTGCCAAGGGATATACACAGACTCAGGGCATTGACTTCACAGAAACATTCGCACCAGTGGCAAAGTTGAACACAATCCGAGTTCTCCTGTCTGTTGCAGTCAACTCAAATTGGCCACTTCAACAGTTAGATATAAAGAATGCTTTCCTCAATGGAGAATTAGAAGAAGAAGTCTTCATGACAATGCCCTCAGGATTCTGCAGAACTGGAGAAGAAGATCGAGTATGCAAGCTTAAGAAGTCTCTATACGGCCTTAAGCAGTCACCAAGAGCATGGTTCGATAGATTTGCCAAAGTGGTGAGAAATCAAGGATATCAGCAAGGCCAGTCAGATCACACGATGTTCTTCCGGCAATCTGAAGACGGAAAGAAAACCATTCTGATTGTGTATGTTGATGACATCATCCTCACTGGAGATAATATAGAAGAAATGGAGAGACTGAAGAAAGTACTAGCCACTGAATTTGAAGTCAAAGACCTAGGCCAAATGCGATATTTTCTGGGGATGGAAATTGCTAGATCAAAAAAGGGCATTAGTGTGTCTCAACGGAAGTACATACTCGATCTCCTCAATGAAACTGGGATGCTCGGATGTAGACCAAGTGATACTCCAATAGAAGCAGGAAAAAGAACAGAGGATGCTGGAAAACCAATTGAGAAAGAAAGATATCAAAGACTAGTTGGAAAACTAATCTACTTGTCACATACCAGGCCTGACATTGCTTTTGCCGTGAGTGTCGCAAGTCAACACATGCATTCACCAAAAGAATCTCATCTAGAAGCTGTATACAAGATTCTCAGATATCTCAAAGGATCCCTAGGGAGAGGATTGTTTTTCAAAAAGGAGGAAAACAGAGGGATAGAGATATTCACAGATGCTGATTGGGCAGGCTCTGCAGAAGATAGACGATCTACCACGGGATATTGCACATTCGTATGGGGTAACCTGGTCACTTGGAGAAGCAAGAAGCAGAATGTGGTGGCGAGAAGTAGTGCAGAAGCTGAGTTCAGAGCAATTGCACAGGGAATGTGTGAAGGGTTATGGCTAAAGAAACTCCTAGAAGAACTACACGTTGGGATAGAGTTACCGATTAAACTCTATTGTGATAACAAAGCAGCCATCAACATTTCCCTCAACCCAGTTCAGCATGATCGGACAAAACATATAGAAGTTGATAGACATTTCATCAAAGAAAAAGTTGAAGGTGGGATTTTTTGTATGACATATGTCCCTACAAAGGAACAAACAGCTGATGTCTTCACAAAAGGATTGTCTCGGCAAAATTTTGATGACTTTATCGGCAAGTTGGAAATGATTAACATTTACGATCCAACTTGAGGGGGAGTGTGGAAATAATCCCGAGTATATTCGGGAATCAAGGAAAGAAATAAAATCCCGGATGTTATGGGATAATCAGGGATAGAAAATATTTGGAGATATTCGGTAGTTTTATTTCCAAGATTATTTCCGTATGTATAGATCTCTCTATAGCACTATAAATAGAGAAGATGCATGTATATCGAATTCAATCAATCAAAGAAGAATTTCTTCAGTATTGACCAAGGACAATATTAAATTATTGCAAAAAGAATTCATTGTTTCTTTCTCCAGGTTGTATTGACTAAGAATTTGCATTGGTAATCGTTTTTCTTTCTTTGTCTCCTTTTCTTCTAAGTCACGCAACGCTGAGGCTGTTTCATTTGTGCAATGTGATTTCAGTTTTAACTAGGTGATAGTTGGTGACTTAGCATCATAATTAGATGATATGATGCTAGATTGCTGTCTTCTCAAGCTCACCTGGGGAATAGTCTTTTTTTTTCTTACTTATAAAATAATAATAATAATAATCTTTTTTTGCCTCGTCTACAATAACATTAGTTTGTTTTCTTTGGCCAACTTAGGATTGGAAATTGGTAGTTGCAGCTCAACTTTGTTAACAATGATTCCAGGCATTTGGTGCAATCTCTCTGCTATACTTGACCTATAGGGCTTTTGTTGTTTTGTCCTTTAGTTGTGCAGCTTTGATTTTTCTCTAGGTGTCTTCTTCTTTTAAGGAGGTTAAAATTTTGTTCAACCATATCTGCAGTCAGTTGATTCTCTTACCTTGAATGCTGGTGCTTTTCTCCATTTTTTTCTTTCGCAGAATATGGTAGGGGAAAGTATTTGGCCAATGCTTGCCCAAGAAAGTTTGAAGGCTTTAGGTGGACTGGGTCTGCTTTCCCTTGCAGGAAAGTACATTCTTAGGCAAGTTTTTGAGGTGCGCATTCTGTTTATTTTGTGGGGATGAAAAGATGCCTTGCATTTTGTAGGCAATAATTTAATGTGTCGAATTAGGTTGTCGCAGAAGCCAGAAGCTCAGAGGCGTTTGTTGCTCTCTGCCTACTGACAGTTGCTGGGACTTCTCTTCTCACTCAGAAGTTGGGCTTCAGTGACACGGTTTGATATCTTTTCTCAAGCATGGAGGACAGTTCGTGTTGATACTTCTAATATTTATCCAATAATGAAGCTTGATCAAATTGCAGCTTGGAGCATTTTTAGGTGGGGCACTGTTAGCAGAAACAAACTTCTGGACGCAGATTGAAGCTGATATAAGGCCATTTAGAGGCTTGCTTCTCGGGTTGTTTTTTGTCACTACAGGGACATCCGTTGATATCCAGGTATCATAATTAGTTAATATCATGAATTGTCCATTAGAGAGATCATATGAATTTCTTGGTTATTCTTTCTGGTGGGCAAATTAGTATGATAATGAAATGATAAGAAAATATGCATAAGGTTTTTGTCACACATGATGTGAGGTTCTCGTATGGTAATAATCGGACTTTTCTATATATCTCTCATTTAGACCCAAATGTCACGTTTTTCAATATTTAACAAGATTTGTGGCATGTTTGAGACCCCAAATATTTGGGGTCTCAACAAATCGGACAAACCAAACAAACTCCAAAATTTTTAACTTTTACACCTACACACTTCACCTTTCACAAACCCCAATAAATTTCAATAAAGTAAAGATTCCCAAAATTTTGGGAATATTCCTCAATATTTTGGCAAACAAACATCCCATTGGTTTCATAATGGATTAATTTTAGGAAATGTGCATAAAAGCTTGAGGAGCCTTTTATCTTCTTCTTTAAACGGTAGTTCTAGTACTTACTTAAAATTGACAATGATGGATCATGGTTCACTTTGACCTGTGACAAGGAAAAGTATATCTTTGCCTTTGGCTCTAACATAAGTAGTGCATTAATAGATCCAGATTTGCAAAATAATAACATTATAAAGTACGATTCTATATTCTGTATGGATTGAGTGAGCAGTTCCTGTGATTAACCCTGCGTGACATCCTCTCACATTTCTTCTCATTTTTCACCGGTCTTTTTTCCTAATTCTTTTGAAGTGTTATTAATAACTACTATGTTTTGCAGCCTGTCCCATCACAATAAGTCTCTGTGTCTATATTATTTAGCTATTAATATCGATTCAGGGAGAAACATGATAATATGAGGATAAAAGACTTCGAGAGACTCTAACTCTCTCTCTCTCTCTCTCTCTCTCATAGTCCTTTTTATGTTGGTTTCAAAAATTTGAAATCTAATAAGGGCCATGCACTGCCCTGGTTCATTTTGGTTTAATACCTGTGATTTTCTTTTATACACATCATTTTTCTTTTCTTTGCAGCTCCTTTTCCGAGAGTGGCCAAATGTACTTTCACTCTTGGCAGGTCTGATTGCCATAAAGACACTGATCATTACAGCAATAGGTCCTCGTGTTGGGCTAACTTTACAGGAAAGTGTGAGAATAGGATTACTGCTATCTCAAGGAGGCGAGTTTGGATTTGTAGTTTTTTCTCTTGCAAACAGGTGAGTCATAAGTTCAACGTACAGCCAGTCTGAGATGAAGCATACCTGGTTTCTTTTCGCCTATATAATTTTACGAATTTCTGGAAGGAGGCTTGGTGTGCTACCACTTGAACTTAACAAGCTACTCATAATTGTTGTGGTATTGTCAATGGCATTAACCCCATTTCTCAATGAAGCTGGAAGAAGAGCTGCTAAATATATTGAGAACAACTTTGATGCTGATGATCTATGTTCTCCCTTAAGGTTTTATGTCATCAAAGGGATATAACAATGACTAGGGCATCTACGGTTGGCACTGATATAGTTGTATTTAAGTGTTCATAGGACAACGACAAAATAGAATGTTACTTGGATGCAATACATCTACGTGATCTAGTTATATTAGGTTCCGCACTTTTTACATTCTTGCATTTTCTTGAACCGGCTTTTCATTTTCACACTATCACCTGAGAAAAGGGTAGAACAACTAGCAAAACATGTAAAAAGCAGCTGAGTTGTTTGATAAATAAATTCATTTGGCAAGTAAATATGAGTGAGCCTGACCTTATTTAAAAATTGTAACATTCCATATAACATGCCACTTCTGCTGAGGTACTAACTTCCAGAATTAGTAGATTCCCATTTCTTTATTAACACTTTAGTGCTTCAATTGAAATATGATACTTTCGTAGGAAGCTGCTGAGATGGGAAGCTTTGATGCTAGTGAACCTGTGGTCATCCTTGGGTTTGGACAAATGGGTCAGGTAAAGTATCAATTATCCTACAAGAAGAACTACATTCTGACTGAGTGAGCCTAGTTAATAGTCCTAGTGTTGATGATTTGATCTCTCTTTAAAATAATTTATATGCAGGTTCTTGCCAATTTCTTGTCCACCCCATTGGCTTCAGGATTAGATGGTGATTCTGTGGGACTGCGTTATGTTGCTTTTGATCTTGATCCTTCTATAGTGAAGGTCAGTGTGATTGTTAGGTTTAAAAGACTGCTCTATTTAGTTTGAATGACTGATTTTTGTAATCCAAAAGGAAAATTCTTGTAATGTAGATGGGATGATATATGCTCTCTGTACTATCTGATTGATTTTATAATTAGTGTTTGTATTGATGGAGATGAAGTGATACACATTTACAGACATTTCTGTGGCCACTTAAAGAACCAGCTCTTTTAGTCAATGCATTCAGAACTGCTGGATGGAATGTCTCTTTGTTTTAGTAATTGCATGTTGTTACTTATGCTACAATTTCGCAACATCAACAATATGTACTTTTGGCAATCTCTTCCTTCTGTGATGTCTGATGAGATTGGCTGAGTTTTCTTATCCACCATTGTGAATCAACAGGCATCTAGAAAACTTGGGTTTCCAGTTCTTTATGGGGATGGGTCACGTCCAGCGGTTTTACAGTCTGCTGGTATCACTTCTCCAAAAGCTGTCATGGTTATGTATACAGGAAGGGAGAGGACAATCAAAGCTGTTCAAAGGCTTCGACTCGCTTTCCCAACGGTAATGCTTTGATTCTCCCTCCATATCTCTCATCTGCGTTTGTGTGATACGGTGCAGTACTGTGCCTTTGTGATAAAACCATTACAAACATGATCAGAGTCAGGCAAACAAAGAAAGCAGAAAGACCCAAAAAACAAAAAGGGATACGGTTGACTGGGGGCCAAGCTACTATTATGTTTCTGGTCCCATTCTTTGCCAATTTGGTTGTTAATCTCCTGACAATTGTATCCATTAGGTCCCAATTTACGCCAGAGCTCAGGACCTCATGCATCTGTTGGATCTGAAGAAAGCAGGTGCAGCGGATGCTATTTTGGAAAATGCAGAGGTAATAGCAGATGGAGTCTTATTTCCTCTTTTGTTCGTTTTTTACTCATAACCCTAAAGTTCTCCCATATTTTGGCTTGGACATACTATGGGAGGATATAGCTGATTATTTCCTCTTTTGTTCGTTTCTGACTTATAACCCTAAATATATCACTTTATTCACACAGACAAGTTTACAGCTGGGGTCTAAACTTCTACAAGGGCTTGGTGTCATGTCTGATGATGTAAGCTTTCTCAGTCAACTTGTTCGTGACTCCATGGAGCTACGAGCTCAAGAGGCACTCAGCAAAACTGATGGTCGTGAATTCAATATGATGAAGCCATTACAGGTACCTATACATGAGGTCAAATGCAACAATCTGGTCCCTTTAAACACTGAAGAGATCAGCCTGCTCCAGTCCCGGAACTGATATGCACTGAATTTACATCTCTTTGTTCTCATCTTTGAGATTCAAGTGGGATTGGAATATTATTGCCCCTGTTTGCTCAAAATTTCCCCCCTTAATCCATTTCTCTCTTTCTAAATGGTCTGATCTTTACATTATATATTTGGTTATCAAGTGGATATGAGCATCTAGAATTGGTTATCATTTGTCGGGAAAGAGGTCCGCATATTGTGCAAAAGTTGAGTTTCACTCGGTCCATAAAAGTTACTTTGCTGACAGATCTTCAGGGTGAAATTCATGGTTTTCTAAGGGTGGGATTCCTAGACTATTAAAAGCAATCTTCCTAAACAGTTGTCCCCTCGGTCGTACTATTGTATCACTTAGAATTATCATTGGTTACAAGTTGGATGAACTAAAATTTGTTATAATATGTAGCTTTTCCTTGCTTATTAAACTACAGAAATTACTGTGTTGCTATAGAGTTTTTTTATGCTAATCTAATTGATATTAATGGTTGTGATTGTTAAGGTGAGAGTTGCTGATCTAATTGGCGACCAAGTACCCATTTCTTCAACGACACCAGGAGATCAAATATCAGGGGTTCTCATGAGGGATGCAACTCATAGCTTAAGGATTCAACAGGAAGTAGATGAAGCAAGGCGTAACACTGACCTCCAACATTCTGAAGATTCAGGCAAAGGCGTTTTTTATTGTGAACTAGAAACGAAGAACAGTTTTCCTGTGAAAACTGAAGATGCCGAGGGGGAGAAAAATACGGTGGATCCATCGATTCCTTGCGTAACAACTAAGGACGAACCTTAAAGAATTGCAGGCTTAAAAAAGGTAGTCGTCTTGATAATTTCAGCTCCTCCCTCAGAGGTGTTGCAAATCCACGAATTTTTTCCAGTCTAAAATGCAGATGATAGTGACAAGCTAAACATTTGTTAAAGGGGGTGACAGAAGATTTATTAGGAAGAAAGAGTAGTTGCTCCTGTTAATAGCAGAAAGAGACTTATTTCAATTCTTTTCAAACCACACCTTGTATATTGTCTAACTTGAATATAATTGAGCAATAAAAAGCATTGTCTTTTTGACCGCTTGACTTGTATCTTCATGCTTGCAGATGAGGTTTTTCTCCCTTTTGTGGTTTGGATGAAACAGACATTGCATGATCAACAGTACCAAATGTTCACTCGGTTGGGAAGGTCCAAGGGGTTTAAGCGGCATATTTTCAACCCATTGAAGAAGAAGAAGAATAGAAAGTCTACTTATTGAAGTTGAAGAAGAAGAAGAAGAAGAAGAAGAAGAGGAGGAGGAGGAGAGACAGGAGGGGTTAAGAAGAAAGCAAAGAAACAGAAGTCCGGATAGCTTGAAGCGGGGAAGTGTGTCTCGGCATCTTTATATTGTTCTCCCTCACCCCCAAAAAATCAACATATTGAAGCCACTCAGCTTGAAGTTTTCGTATATTCCTCGTCTCTGTAGATTGTCACGGAAATCACCGGGGAAAAAACCTATTCATTAGTCTTCTGCATTTCTTCCTCATGCCAAGAGGGGGATCATCCATCTTTCAATTGGCTGAGAGGCAAACAACTCTCAAATTTGAGGAAGCGGCCCAATAAGCTAAATCATGTGTAAGAGAATTCGCAATACGAGGGGTTAAAGACATTAAAGATTTTTGAAGAGCTATCCCAAGTGAGGAGTTATTTGGGGTGATATCATAAATCAAATTGATTCACTAGCAACTAAGATTCATCTTAATGCAAAGTTTAAGGCACGCATTCTTGTAAAGTCAGTCGTCTCAATTATCCATGATGTTGGCGTTCTCACAATAAGAAAAAAATTTACACTTTACACCTCCAAGTTTGGGGTTACTAACACTTTACACATCCTTATTTTCTATTTTAGTGACATTAAGACTGAAATTTTTGATTCCCAAAGATTTACACTCAATCGAAATTAGTAGTTAAAATGGACAAAAAATTAGATGGAAGGTTCAAATCGACGATGAGCATCACGTGCATGAGAGATATCAATGTCGCGAAAAATAAAAGATAAAAGAGTGTAAAGTATATTTTTCCCTCACAATAACTATAAGTCCACTTAATTATCTTTTTACACATTCATTTTACCGTATTTGTTTAAGGGAAATATCAGATTATATTTTATGCTTTTCAGCTGAATCTAAAGCAGAAAGTCTCTAAAATTAAAATAGAAAAAAATATATCTGTTTGAGCCTCGCAGGGTTTCAATGCGGCCCAGCCCAAACCTCGAATGATCTTCGAAGTTGAAAAGAAACGGGTTGGGCCTGGAAAAATGTCTTCTCGTCACCTTAGGTTGCCAGGCCCGGCCCCGGGGACGAAATATGGCATGTGTTTTGGTCATGATTTTTATCCTCCATCCAAATAAATTTTAAATGTATATTAAAAAAAACATTTTTTTTAACCTTTTTCAAGGATAAAATGGTATACACGTCTTTGTAGAGGAGTAAGTTACGCGCAACCTCTTTTTTCTCTAAATACTAGAATCTGTTTTTTGGAATATTTTTAAGATATGACCGAAATGTGGAAAAATTAATAAATTTTTTTTTGTTTGGAAAATATTTGCAGGTGAGATGAATCGGGGGTGTTTGTTTCCACAAAATTTTGGGGTTCGAAATTTTCAACAAAACAAACACACTCCAAAATTTTTAACTTTTACATACATACTCTACTTTTCACAAACCCCAATAAATCTCAATAAAGTAAAGATTCCCAAAATTTCGGGAATATTCCTCGAAATTTCCACAAACAAACACCCATATGTTGTCTCCCCATCTCCTAGGCGTTATATTTGACTACCGGGATTGAATTTAATCAATTTATTGCTATAAAATGTCACAGACCTAACCAATCACAGTCATTGCTAAATATCTCTTTTTTTTCTTTATCCATTTATTGGCAGATATTGCTGAATTGAACTCAATGGATAATAGCGAAGAAAAACAAAAATAACTCGATGGACGTGTTTCAGATGTCTCGCTTCCTAAATGTCTAAAATTTTGAGAATTTGAAAGTGTTTTGAGATTTTTAGGTGATGTTAAATTTTTATTGATATGCGTTCAGAATGTGTACTTAAATGATGTTAAAAAATATGTTCGATTTTAGAATTCTAAAATTATAAAGAATCATAAAATTCTAAATTAGCCGAACATGTCATCCCGGGTCCCAAGTCCCAACCACCTCGTCTGTTACTTGGTAAATATTCATCGCATATGGAAACTCAAAACAAGAGACTATTTCTTTCAATAGAAGGGGGTTACTCGCTTATCAATTCTCATTCCTTAATTATAGGAGTACTTCTGCTGCAGAATATCCTATTAGAGTTACAATGACTGTTTAATAGGCGAGTTCGTCACTACAATCTATCCACTAGATCTAATATACGAAGCTTTATTTTTTTAAGTGATTTCAACTTATATTTAGAATCTAACCCTTAAACCTTAAAATTAATGAAAATGTGGATGGTACGAGTGTCCTACAACCTGCTGTTAAAATAAAGAGACTCTGTTTCGGAATCCCGGTGATGTTTATGGATATATGAAATGACAACTTTGGTTTATCATAACCTTTATGGGAGATTCGATTCGATTCAAATACAAACACGTGTCCAGAGAGAGACAGAGAGGGGGAGGAGAGCAATGGGGGGGGGGGGGGGCATCAGCCGGTGGGTCCAGTCATATTCTCTGTTCTGTTGGTTGGGAATTTCAACCCCTCAATCGAACACTTTAGAGACTTATCAAAATAAAAAGTGAACCAAAAGCAACCGCGGAATTTCAAAGAATGCTTCCAACTCGTTTTCCTCTTCGGTTCCACCAAACATGTTTGCTTTTAATGACCCTGAACGAAATGAAAAGGCATCAGATTTCTCTTGTTTTTAAAACCAGTTCATTCGTGTAGAGCCGTTGATTAGGAACATATTCTCCCATTATTAGAGACAGTTGGCTAGAAACAGCCTTGCGATTTAGCCCAAACAAACAAGAAACTTTTACTGTTTTTTTTAATTAGGGAAATGATATTTATTTACCACAAAGAAAGAGAAAATTATTTATAAAGCGAGTAAGTAGCTTGTGGAGCAAGAATTAATGAACGATTCATCAAAACGATTTTTTTTAATAATACAGACAGACCTAAGCGTTTGGTCCATTTCTATTTTATTTTGTAGGTCGTATTGTTGAACGTTGGCCATATAAAGATATTTATAGGTAATGTTTGTATCCCTAATAATTCGGAGCATAAAAATTTTCAACAAAATAAATACATTTTAATATTTTTAACTTTTACACATACGCACTTTACTTTTTACAAAGTTCAATAAATTTCAGTAAAATATTATCCAAAATTTTAACAAACAAACATATCCAAAATTTTTGAATTATGTGTAATCGCTTGTTTCACACAAACTAATTAATTACCGGACGACGGAAGAAAAGATCTCTCGAGATGAACCACAGCATAACATGGATACTCAAGGTTTTATTGACTACAAAAGACAATGTATTTAGGTTGTGTTTGCTAACAAAATTTCACAAAATTTTTCACCAACTCACAGTAAAATACTACAATATAATCTCTCTCTATCTCGTCAAATCATAACTTTTCACTATAAAAAATATAAAAATTACATCTCTCTTCACATTTTCACTAAACCCAATACTAAAAAATTTACAACACAAACATACCCTTAATATATTATAATTTTTCGACAATATTAAAAAAAGTAGGCACCTCGAATAATATCAACAATATTAATTTTAGTCTGATACCATATGACATCAATCATTCGTTCACCAGATGTCTAAAAAAAACATAATAAAAAAAGGGGGTTGCGTTGGCGGTTGGCCGTGTGGTAGAGTGAGGTGCCAGGGAGCTGTACATGGGTTGAGTATGTCCCCAAAAAGCCAAATCGTCTGCAAATTACTCATGAAGGAAAGGCCAACCAAAAACAATTTGTCGGTTGGATGCCTTTCTCAAATCAACAAATTTATTAACTCTAAAAAAGGAGTTGTTAGACAACTATAGGTATCTACTCGAATTGAAACACTTTTACCGGCCTTACATGGGTTCAAAAGCTTGTGTTATATATATATATATATATAAGGATTTTTTTAAATAATATTCATAAGCTGACATATATAAACAAGTGTCCTCAATGTATAAAGAAGTCAAACTAAATAAACGAAAAGAAAAGACAATTAGATAAATATTAATTAAAAATAAAAAAAACTAGCTAAATCTAAAAAGACACAAAATAAAATAAAATAAAAACTACAAGATTAAGAAACAATAATATTTTAAAACCCATAAGAAAAAAAAAACAAAATAGAATAACTAAAAAGAACAAAAACAAAATTAGAGATTCAAATTAAGGAAAACAAAATTATCTGGCAGGGACTGAGTAGTGACTCTTATCCTCCCAAGTGAAAAAAAAAAAAAAAGGAAAGGGAACTCAAACGCCGACTAATGCGCGCTGGCAGCAACTTGCACCCTAGGGCGGACTGGAGAGGGGCATCTCCCCCGTCTCTTCATTTTTTTTTTGACTTGGGAGGAAACCCCTCCATTGGGCACTATATCCACTATCCAGGAGACGTCGTGGGGATTTTGTTATACATAATTACATCTGTGGTCCTGTAATGTTTTTTTTCTTGGCGTGGTCCTGTAATGTTGAAAGTTAAAAAAATAGTCCCCAAACTAGGATAAGAAAAGATACAATTAAGGTCAATTTTTTTTAGATTGCGAGATAAATGGAGGTACACATTCACGTGTACAGAGTTTAGACGGACCTAACTCAGTATTCACACGAGTTGGATTCAATGTCGCAATATATTTCGGATTGTGTAGCTTCCTAAACCACACATATCAGGTAAGTCCAACTTTATTGTGGGGATGACTTCAATAAATTGTTTGCACATAAAATAATTCAAACATGAGACTTCAAAATGAGCACACTCCTAAGCCTTAAGTCTTGACCACCCAGACAAAGCCCTTAAAATTTACTATTAAAGTCATTGATGTCACGTTTTCCTCAAAATTTAGCCCCTCCATTTATTCGCGTTTCTCAAACTATTGCACGAACTACCGATTCCAGTAGGTATTTTGTAAGTCAATAGGCTTAGAGGTTATTAGACCGGACCATACTGTTGGTCGCCCAGCTCTACTCATTTAATGTTTGAATTTTGCAATGCACTAGATGGATCTAGAGTGGTTGTTGGGGACTGTCATGCCCTTCGATACAATGTGGTTAATATATAAAAACCTCTTTTGCTTGCCTTATACACACAAAAAAGATATTTTAATGAAATTAAAAAAAAAAAACAACGGCTGGCTGAGAATACAAGTTGAGAATGATGAATAGATTTGGTGGTAGGTCTATACGACGTAGCAATTAAGTGGCTGCCAAATCGCTTTAGTAATATAGTTATCGAGAGTTTATAGGCCTTATTGTCATGGATAAAAATTGTATAAATGACCAATAAAAAGTAAGTAGTTAATGACTCCTTCAATAAGACGATTTTATAAGTATTTTTTTGAAAAATAAAATAAAAAAGTTAATTAAACCTTCACTTATATCCATAGCATTTAAGTTAAAATTTTGTGTATTTTGATAATATTAGATATTTTTTTAAAAATGTAGCCTATTAAGGAAAATAAAAAATTTGAAGATCTTTCTATTTTGGGGGCCTATAGTGTAAGCCGCCTCTGATCTAAAATGAGAAAGGATTTTGAGGAAAGATGGAACATATGTCAATTGGTTCAAATTTTTTCTTAATCATTGTAAAAAAAAATATTTTTAAAACACAACGAAACATAGTAGGATTCAAGATTTTTGAGATTGTGTTTGAGTATTAAAATTTTAGGATATGAAAGTTGGAGAAAAAAAATGAATATTGTTTATAGGAATTGATAAAAAGTGAAGAGAAAAAAGATTCAAATAAATATTATAATGAAAAGAATAATTCGATATGAACAAAGAGAGATTATTTTGTAATGTTTTAATTAGAGGACAAAATTTTGAGTGACATCAAAGCTTGGTTTTGTAAACAAATAAACGAAATATATCTGATAAACAAAGCCTATTTTGTAATAACATGCATCAAATATTATAAAATATTCTTTTAAAATATATTTAATAGGTTGTGTTTGAGTGATAAAATTTTGGGAATGTTTATTTTAGGGTATTGGATTTGGTGAAAAAGTGAAGAGAGAGATGATTTTTAATATTTATTATAGTGAAAATTAATGATGTCATAGGGAGAAAGAGATTATATTATAATTTTTTATTGTGTTAAAATGTTAGAATGTGTAAAATTTTATTTGACCAACGTAGATATATAATAAAAATTAAAATGTCTGACTACATTTAAAACAAACGTAGGGGCATGCGTTCCTAGTAATGATATTGGTTGGTCGACCAGACTTATTGGAAGCCTTAATTACAGGACAACTTTGGCCGGTGGATTTGATGGTTTTCGCTTTGATTGTGATACGCTACATGCCTTTTGAGTTTTGACCAAATCTGGGACTACGCTTGGCTTGGCAACTTGTACGTAGCGTGTACCAACTTTTTATGCAATTTCAATTAATTAAGAAAAGTGATCTTAATTCAAGTAAGTATATGTTTGTTTCTCAAAAATTTTGAGAAATATTTCTGAAATATTTAGAATATTTTATTTTATTGGAATTTATTAAGATTTGTAAAAATTAAAGTGTGTATGTTTAAAAGTTAAAAATATTAGAGTATGTTTGTTTTGCTGGAAATTTCTATACGCTAAAATGTTGGGAAAATAAACATCACCTAAAATTTCAGAGGCCATAATGGATTATGGAATCCGTAGTCTCTTTACCCTATCAATTTACACAATTTGCATTATTTGTTGCCAAATGTAATCTAAATTTGAGGGCGCCATATATATGAGAAAGAAGATGTTTCCTAACCTCTACAATCAACTGATGAAGCATAAGCTAACCGCAAGAAAATTTTATAGAACTTAACATGAAAGATCTCATATCTTACCAAACAGTTTAAAATATGAAAATAAAATATAAATCACATACATTAGCACATGTTATTTTAATATCGAATTTCATGCTTTTTAAATTTTTGATCGACTCCATTCCTTTTACTGTCTATATAGAGACAAAATTTTTATATGTGGCACATTTTAAAACACATCAGATGTATGCATGGCTGATTTTAAAAAAATAATAATTTAGGCTATTTTTACGTGGATAAACGAAAAACAAAATAATACTAGAAGAATGTAAAATTAAAAATGAATTAAATTCTAATCTTTATTTTTTTTTTTTAAATTCCCTTAGGCGAGGTGGGGGTCGATCGACCACCTGTACATGGTTGGGAACAAATCGCCCCCAACTGTCTCTGTGTGTCGTTGGAGGCTATAATGAAGGGATGATTAACGGTAGTGTAGGTGACGATTTGGTAAAAACCATCACTGTCACCGCAATTGACGGAATCACATAATTGACACTGCCACCGCACCGTTAATGCACGATAACCGCTTTTGCCGGTGACGGTATTAACGATAATGGTTATACGGTAACAGCTTAAACCGTATAACTGTTGTGTCATAACATAAAAAATCGTCAAACATAATATCATAATCATTAATAATCATAAAAAATATAATAAGTTGTCCAAAAGTCCAACATAATATCATATTCAAATATAAAAACTAAAGTTTCATAAAAGTGTCCAACAATGTGACATAAACCAACTAACATATTCCAACAAAAGCTCAATAAAAGTATGTCATATAATCAATAATCATCTTAATGTCTCAACTATGGGTGGTTAACGGTAGTGTAGGTGACGGTTTGGCAAAAACCGTCATTGTCACCACAATTGACAGAATCACATAATTGATATCGCCACCGCACCGCTATGGCACAATAACCGCCCTTACCGATTACTGTAGCGATAGCGGTGACGATTTTAGCGGTTAAAACAGTCACCGCCGGTACAAATGAACACCCCTAGGCTAATCTGCCACTCTGAAGAATAAGTCATAGGGAAATTCGGTCATAGTCTATAAATTAACCAAATTAATTTAAAAATATTAGGGAAAATTAAATCAAGTGAATTGTGTAAGTTAAACACATATACATCAAATAAAAAATAGTGATATTAATTCAAATATTAAAAATTAACGAAACAATTCCTACAAACAAATAATTAAATTATAAATACTAATAAAAAACACTAAAAGCATGAATTTTGAAGATAAAACAAATAACAAAGCACAATTACCAATTTAGAGGAAAAAGCTTGACATAAAGTTCTGAAAAGAGGTTCAAAAGGTGAGGGTTATCACAAAGTGTCTGAAATTAATATATATACCATGCACATAAATAATAATTTAAGATGTAATGTGTAAAAATCTAATAAATTTAGAATCTAAATGGTGAAGATCTAATAAAACAAGGTCAATAGTGCAAGTTTCTCCCTAAAAAGTGTTGATAGATTTCACATTCTTGCATGGCTTTCGGTGTAGTGACTGCAAATATGTTGTTGGCAACCATGCAACTTCAAATTTGTCATATCTAAACTGTTTTTTTTTTTGGTTGAAGCATGGCAACCTACTCGATCGTGACTATGATTGCCGGCCTGAAGATCTCCCAAAACAAGATTAATTATTACTGGTGTCTCGAATTATTGCAGTCGAGTCCATTTCTATGGATTTCAAATAATTAAATAATCATCTGAGATATATTTGGATTTTGCTCTGAAATATAACGAGTTTTAAAAAGCGAGAAATCAAACAGAGTTGCATGCCAAACCTGGATTTTAAGTCGTTAATAGCTGCAGGTGTGAAGTCTATATAACGTGTTTCTAATTCTGCGTAGAAAAGAAGAAGAAGAAGATAACGTGTTCCTCTTTTTCTTGATTAGGGGAGGCCATGCCGACAAGGGGAGGTGCTATTTATTCTTTTTAGTTTTTGTAAGTAAATGCTAGAGCAAGACTTACCTGCAAAAGAGAGGGGATTCGACCCCTAAACTTAATACTTCCAAACCTAACACTCGTCAAAGAGAGGACGTGCCAGCTGAGCTTAAGCTAATTGGCAAAAGTCTAGTGCTATTATATGGCTTATCAGTATGGCAAAAAGACACCATGATTCGTGCATCCAAGGAGATGCTGATGCGCCGAATCAAAGCATTAACTGAGGGGGAGGACAGCAGAAAAAAAAAAATCCCAGAAAAGCTCAAATGGTTAGGTCCCCGAGAATAGGGTGCAAACCCAAACTGGTTAGGGTTAAATTTTGATCATCCACATGAGTTTAGGACCGTTTGAAAGGGATGTACTGACTTAAAAGCTCCAGCTTTTGCTCAGTTCCGCAGAACACTATCCCCCATTCATGTCATAATAATAAAAGGTATGTAGTACAAGTAAATTAACGTTATGGCACGTAGAAAAAAAATAACGTTATGGTGACGTTTGATGGTAAAATTGTGGGTGTTAAAATTGTTGAAAAAATAAAGGGATAATTTAAATGAGTTTTTTATATTTAAGAAAATTGATAATTTAGTCATTAAGTTTATAGTACGCTGACGATTTAGTCACTATATTTCATTTTTTTACTATATGGTCACTGAAAATATATAGCTGTGACGATCTAGTCTTTCTTTCAAATCTCCGTTAATTTTTAACGGAATAGAATGCGGTCGACCGCTACAAGTTACTTTTGCTGCAACGGTAAACAAATCGGTCGACCGCTATTTCGGTTAAAAATTTAACGGAAAGACCAGATCGTCACAATTATATATTCTCAGTGACCTGATAATAAAAAAGTGAAACCTAGGGTATGTTCGTTTTCACCATTTTTTCAGGATTCTAAGTATATTCACAATTCTACCACCGAACATATTCAGAATTCAAACACAAAAACCAATACATTTTACACAATCTCCAACAACTTTTTAATTTTTTATTCAACATAAATTTTCTCTCTATACTTTTTCACATAACTCTAATAATTTTTTATTAAACAATTACATCAAATCATTTCTCTCTCTACTTTACACAAATACCAATAAAACACTATTCAACATAAAAATTTACAACTTCTCTAAAATCTTACATTTTTTTTCAAAACGAACATCACCCTAGTTACTAAATCGTCAGCCCTTACATTTTTTTTCAAAACGAACATCACCCTAGTTACGACTTCTCAAACTGCCCCTAGTAAGTCCCTTGCGGATCACCCACCTGCAGTCCTATGTGTAAAGTAAAATATACTAACGTCAATCTTCATTTTGATGGTGATTCACAGCTGGAGCTTCTACTACCTGTGTTTATCCTGCAACCAGGTACGCTTATTTGTTCTTCCTGTATTGAATCCTTTTTTTTTTTTTCTGTTGAGTGTGTTGAAAGATTTCGTCATTGAAGGAGAAATTTTCTGCTATTTTCTTCAAATTTAAAAACTTTCAATTATTAGGGGCCTCTTCCCCATGTCCAAAAGAAGAGTCTTTTCTCCATTTTATATTGGGTGTGGATTCTTTGTAGTGAAAAATTCTAAGTCCGTGATCTCTGTTCTGTGATTTGTCTTTAGGGTTTAGGGTAGGTAGGGAGTCACTTTCCTCACTTGTTTTCTCGGCTAACCAGCAATGCCAACATCTTTAATGGTGGTTCTGAACTGGGTTTTGCTTGCTTGCACAGGCAAGTGCTGCTAGTATTGAGCTGAGAAACTTCTTCATAGTGGGTTAATAATTTTCTGGACAGTGATTCAGAAAACTAGGATCTTGCGGCTCAAAGTTTCATATCTTAAATTGATTTCTTTACAAGTCAGGGCCTGCCTGCACCTCACTCGCAGGTTTGAGCTGTCATGACGTTGATATTTCACATGTTCCGTTGTCCTCTCTCTCTCCCTCAGATCTCAGCTTCAAATCTGTCGTTTATGCTCGGAGCTTGTAATATTTATGTGAGATAGATAGCACAAGTTCCATTTCTATTCTTTTCGGGTTGGTGCCAATATGCTCTGATTATATGGGTATAACTTTAGGTTTATTGGTTTTTATTTCTGATAGTTGGTATAAGATTTCAAGGTTAGTACTTTATTGTTTCCTCCCCTTTCTCTTCAGCCAAACAGGAACAAGCACGACTCCCTCAACATCTCCCTCAACCACAACTCCCTCGACCACAACTCCCTCAAGTACAACTCCGAGCACGAGCACGAGCACAAGCACGGGCACGACGCCTACAACCACACCCACAAGTTTAACTCCAACGACAACCACAGGCACCACTCCCTCGGTGTTCGGCACAGGGCCAACAAGCAGTGGCACCACCGGCATCAACGACAGTGGAAGTTTGGCTCTCATGAAAGCCACTAACCTTTTCTTAGTCCCTGTTTCTCTGACCTTCTTGTCAGTGCTGGTGTGGGGCTGAAAGGGGGAGGGGGTAAAATGAGTCACATGAGGTATAATTCGTTTGGGTTGATGTCACCCCGGCAGAAGGGGGTAGGCTTGTAATTTGGACCTAGGGGTATTGGCAAAAACCCCACTTGAGATTATTATTATTATTTTATTCTCTTTCGTTGTCTTGTGAAAAAAGCTGGGGAATTTGATTCCTCTTTGAGTGGCGATATGACTGGCCGCTATTGGGGGTATAACCTGATCTCTTCTACTTTTTAGAAATTTTCTTTTTGTATATCTAGAGGGAGGTAGTAATTTTTTTTTCTAGTTTAATCGAACTCTACTACCCCATCTACCTGAGTAAAATTTCTTTTAGCCTTTTTTATGTCAAGCTCTTCGGCCAATATTTTTTCTTCTTGTGGGTGGATTCTGACTCCTGAGCATTTTCCTTATATAATTTAGATCATACTATTTGTACACGTTTCTTTATTCAGGTTCTTTACATTTGTATATGTTTAGGTGGCTATCGGAAAGAAGGCAAACATAATACTAGGCAACCTTTTGAAACGGGACCAAACGGTGAGTAAAAAGAGGTCGTCTAAAGATGTGCGCTGCACGACGTTGATGTTTATGTCGCTTTTGGTTAACCACGAGGCTGGAATACCAGATGAGCCGCTCATTCACCTGAATGCGGTGGTTGGATGAGTGTGAAAAGGGCACACAATGATTGAGTTTTGACGTGCATGGCCATCTATAATCTAATAAAAAAGCGACCGTTATGTGCTGACGCCTGCTTTACATTGTTGGAACTTGACAGACTTGTGAACAACCCACCAGCCACATGGTTTAGAGGCTCAAAAAAATTGTTATAATCTATAGCTTCCTCAGTTTGATAGTGCCGAGTGGAACCTAACGATTTGTGCTGCTTTCTCCTTTTGAAGGTAAAATCCTCGACCCCAGAGCAAGAACAGAACTAATTTTAGCAAGTTCCATATGGCTTGCTTAAAAAAAGAAGAAGAAGAAGAGAGGAGAAAAATAAAAGTTAGCCCATTATTTATAGAGAAAAATTAATTTCGTATCCGCTATTAGGAATTTTCAAGAACCGGCAGAACCAGATCGAAACCGGACCGATTTCTGGCCAAACTTATGGGAAATAATTTACCAGAATGACCGGTTCAGTGAAATCGGTACACTTCGGTCTGGTCTCGATTTCACACATTAAAAAATTGGTACCAGAGTGGAGTATACTGCTCCAGAATGGATGCTTGGGTATATATAGAATTTTGGTGTGTAGTAGGATGTTTGGTTGCTTAGGAAAAGGAAAAGGACTACGAAATCTGATTTGTCTCCTTCGACAGATATTTATAGAAGTAATGAACTAATGATATTGGGCAACGGTATTTCAAAGTTGTCATTTTCTATGATGACATTAATTTTTCTTCTTCAAAATTTTGAGAGAAAAACAGAGGATAATGTATTGGAGCAGATATTTGTGTCCCGAGCCCTACCCGAATTAGAACTTTTGAGGTTTATTCGGTCTCGCAATATTCAACTCTTTCAGTTTGGAATTCACTCCATTATGCTTCAGTTAGAAAGGATATTTCTTGTACTGTGCGCAAATTTGTCTGTTCATGAATGTTTGCAGTTCTTGTAATACTTCTATTTTATGTCACATAAGGTAACACTTGTAGCATTATCGGGTACTTTTCTGAAGCGTGTCTATCGTATTATCTCATGCTGACAATTAATTTCTTTCATTGCATTTATCTTCAAGCAAAACCTTTTAAGGGCGTTCTGTCGGGGACCTAGTTTGGGCTACGTTCAAAATTCAAATGGCCTTCAACTTTACAGATTATTGTGTTTGGCTATTTTATATAAGAAAAGAGTCAAAATAAAGTTCCTGGGCCTTTTTTTTTTGGGGGTCTATGGTTAGATGAGTAAGTTAATTCTATTCCAGTTATGTATTATGAAATTACTCCAAAACAAAGTACAAGATCCGAAAAAAATGAAAATGAAAATAACAAAGATAAATGGAACTAGAATTCTTTTCCCCCCTTCTCTGGTCTGAGACAAATAATGCATTTGTGTACTAATGCTTCATGGGTGAAATCGAATCAACGATTCAAACAATGATCAAGAAACAAAGTCCAAGCTTCATATGCAACGAAGATTGGATTTCACGTACCCAAAAAAAAAATATTTATACACAAGGGCAACAATAACCTAAATAGATTTATGATAAGCTATTTTCCTTAACATCCTATGCTCTTCATCTTTCTATTATCCTCTGCACTCCCATGGCTGTAAAGAGAGATGCAACGTAGGTTTAGAAGAAGAGTGCTTGTTTTTTTTTTTTAACATATTCAATAATTGCAAAATATTCTTACGTGATTTGGCATTTCATTCATTCTTGAGATTTGAGAAGCATGTTTATTCATTCTTATTTCATGATGTTGTGCAATTAGGAGTTGTTACTATTGATTTGACATAAATAAATGTGATTTAGCAGCCTATTGATTGTGCTTGAGAAATTGTGATTTGACATAATTTTGATTTGATTTGTGAGTGGTGAATAATATTGACTATTATATGATTGTTTGTTCACATTTGCTAAATGAATAATCAATCTGAACCAACCGTAGAGAGTTAGGGAGCACCGTCTATGTCTTCTATAATTGATTTAGAGTCTGACCAAGATGTATCTAGTCCTACCCCTACCAACCAAAGTTGTCCGCCTTGCAAACGTAAAACAGCCATGGTATGAGAACAAATAACAAAGAAGATAGATTGTGATCCCTCATATCCCATGTGTTTTTTTAACTATTGTCGAAAGGAGTATCTTTGTGATAGTAACAAAATTGGTACCTCAACCCTTAAGATTCATGTATTGAAGATTGAGAAAAATCCTATGAATAGGATAAAAGGTCAAACGAATAAATATCAAACACACTTGACTGGTAATGTGACCACTAAGTGAGAGAGTGACAATATTGGATATAGTTTAATAGCCCATAGGTATAATCCAGTGGTATCAAGGCAAAAGCTTGTAGAGATGTGTATTATTGATGAAATATCATTCAAGGTAGTAGACAGTTAAGGTTTTCAGGCCTTTGTTAAGTCAATTGTACCTAGTTTTTAGATACCTTTTCGCTAAACTGTGCAAAGAAAAGTTCTAAAAATTTATCAAGATGAGAAGGAGAAAGTGAAGGGACTTTTTAATTCATGTGCATGTAGAATTAGTTTGACTACTGATACATGGACCTCAGTGCAGAACTTAAATTACATGACTCTCACGGCGCACTTTGTCGATAATAATTGGAAGTTGCGTAAAAGATTATAAACTTCTGTCAAGTTCTTAATCACAAGGGGGAAACAATTGTGAAGTATGTGGAGGCTTGCTTACTTGATTGGGGTATTGAGAGAATTTTTCCGTGACAGTTGACAATGTTTCTTCTAATGATAGTGCTATTTGGTTTCTAAGAAGGTTTTTGAAGAGAAATTTATTACAGGGTGAGTATCTTCATATGAGATGTGCGCACATTTTTAACCTTGTTGTTTATGAGGGGTTAAAGGATTGTGATGAGTCTTTTGTGAAGGTAAGGAATGCAGTAAGGTATGTGAGGTCCTCTCCATCAAGGTTGGAGAAGTTTAACCTTTGTGTTGAGAAGATGAAGATTGATACAAAGAAATTGGTATCTCTTGATGTTTAAACTAGATTGAATTCAACATATCTCATGTTGGAGACTACAGAAAGGTTTCAAGTAGCCTACTGATGATTCTAGGTTTATTCATGCATGTAGTGTGAGAGATGAACTTGGACCTCCCACGATAGCGGATTGAGAGAAGATAAAGATTTTTGTTATGTTCTTGAAGGTTTTCTTTCTTTAATGATATTGTTAAACTTTCTGGCTCTTTGTATGTCACATCAAATATATTCTTCCCTGGACTTTGTCAAATTCAGTCACATTTTATTAGAATGTCTAAAAATGACAATGCAGTAGTGCACAACATGACAATAGATATGAAAACCAAGTATGATAAGTATTGAGGCAATGTGGAGAAATTGAACATGATGATATTCATTACAAGTGTGCTTGATCCTAGAGGCAAATTGGGTGTGATAGAGTATTGGTTGGAGAAAATATATACACTGGAGTTGACATGTACTTTGATATCATCTACAAAGTGTTTGTTAGAGGATTTGTTTGATGAGTATAACATAGTCTATAGAGATTCACGCATGACACATCCACAAGTATATTATTTGAATCGTATTTGATTTGTATGCTCTAATAATATAGGGTTTTGAGCCTCCTCCATCTGCTCGTTTTGATTATACTATAGATGATACCTCTGACTTTAGTGACGTAGTATACGTCCCTTATTTTGAGATGTATGAGCAAGATCATAAAGTTAACCATGTGAAGTCTGAAATTGTTGCATATCTAACAGATATGTGTGAGTCACGTAATATCTCATCCTTTGATATTTTGACTTAATGGAGGAATAATAAATCCAAATATCTCATACTTGCGAGGGTGGCAAGGGATGTGCCGGCTATGTATGTTTTCACAGTTGCTAGTGAGTCAGCATTTAGCACGGGAGGTCGTGTGCTTAATCCTTTCCGGGATTCTTTGTCTTCGGTAATAGTTGAAGCTATTGCGTGCTTCAAAATTGGTTGAATGATCCAATTAAATTAGATATTCGGGAGTCAATGGAAGAAGTTGAGGCCTATGAAGCGTTAGAATCAGGTAATCCTATTGTAAAGTGTCTCCATGTTGGTTAGTTTTTTAATTGTGTAAGTTCTAGTTATCTATGAAAATTTAAACATGTTTTTGTCCTAAATTATTAGGAATAACTTTTAACCTATGAGTGACTCGGATTGAGATCAATGATGACTAATTAGATTGATTTCATGGTAAGGTTTTCTTTTTTATAATAATGCCCATTATTGTTTCTTAGTTTATTATCTCACATGTATATTTATTTTTTTTACAGCTGATGGGAGATGGACAATTGGAAACATTGATGATGGATTTCTTTGGATGAACACAGTCTTTTTCGTTGGAATGTATTTTGTAATTAAATACAATTTATTAACTTTATTTTATTTTCTACTATTTTGTAGGCATGTATTAATTATACTTTTAGTTTTTTTATTTGACTATTTTTTTGTTTGTTATGACTTGTAATAGAGTAGTGGCAATTAGTAATTACTAATTAGTTCCAGTAGCATTTCTATTTGATTGTTTTATTTTGAACTTTCTTTAAATGTATGCTTTAAGATCTTAATTAATAGCTTACATTTTGTTTTTTGATTTAGAATTCTTTATATGTATGCTTTAAGATGTATGATTTATTATTCTTAAAAAAATATGATTTAGACTTCTTTAATTAGTAGCCTAGTATTCTTTAAATGTATGATTCATAATTCTATATAGTTTGTTGTAGAAAAAATGTCACAATTGTGGCATAATTTGGTTGAGATCATAGCCCAAAACTTGATGCAAAACAAATGTAAATAAGCTCAAAAATGGTCCAAAAAAGCCAAAAAAAGAATAAAAAACGTAGCCTAAAACAATGCCCAAATCCATACTCGATCTTAAGGCCCAAATTGGACCGTATGACTCGGTCCTTTGCTAGTCCAGTTTCATTAGCATGATCGGTCCGGTCCGGTTGACATACTCTCAGAATGTTCGGTCCGGTAGGCCAAACCTGACCAGACCGGTGTTTGGACACTCCAACCCGAAATAATCAAAATGACGATTTGAGCTATTTATCTTTTGAAAATTATCAATGTTCATCATCCGTTCAATTAGATGTCAAGTATGATGGAAAAGTATGCAAAATGACCGAAAATGCCCATTCAAGATATATTTTTGGGAAATTGACAGATTACGCTAGGTTTTTACGTCTTTTTAAAAAAACTCATTGGGTTTTAAAAAATTTCAAAAATCTCACTGGGTTTATCATTTTGGAATCAAAACTCACTAAACCCAACGCTGTTAGACTTGTTTAACGAAAAATTCACCTTGTCCAATTAAAAACGAAAAGAATTTTTTTTAGTATTTTTAGTAATTTTATCTTGAAGGAGAGCATTTTGGTCCTTTTACTTTATTTTCGGTCTGATTTAAACATGATGCAAATATTGATGATTTTTAAAAGATAAAAAAATTTAGACGATTTGCAAAAAATAAAAGGCTCAAATCGACTTCGATTTGATAATAAAGGATAAGAAATTGATTTTGCATTAGGGGCTAACCATCACTTTTTCCAAAAAAAAAATGATCTCAAATTAGTATTCACGGTTCTGAAGTAGCCGAAATTTACTTCACGTTCTCACAATAGATATTTACCATAATAACCCTACCAAACCATGAAGTTGCTGAACCAGCTTTACATCGTTTAAGCAGAGATAGAGAATGGACCTTCAATATATTTACCCTCTTTACGACAATCATCCCGAACATATTCCAGAATCAATTTGGCGACTGCATCTGGTTTTTCCACATGAGGAATGTGGCCACAATCTGCTATTTGGCATATAATTGCATTTGGTAGTTCACAGTGCAGTCTCTGCATGGTCAGACAAAGAACCAAGCAAGCCAATCATTCCAACTGAATCGAGAGATGGTCGCAAGGTGAAATACTCGATCAGTGGAAGGTTTGTTAGATGCATCCAAGAAGAAAAAAAACCTTTGCACAGTAAGGGGTGTCGGAAAGCCTTCAAACAAAACTTTGTTTGAGCATATTTTCGAAGTTATAATAATAGTTACTTCCCTTTCTACTACTGTGTTAGAAATAAAATTTTTTTACTTTAGATAAATGAGACACCCAATTGTGGAAAATCCAATTGAATTTATCACACCTCATTTATGAAAATAAAGGTTACAAGGGGTGGCTTATTTATAAGCCAAAAACTTACAACTCTCCACATTGCTAAGCAATGTGGGACTACCACATTTCAACATACTGCATTCTATACTTGATAAACAAAGCCCGCTAAGTACTAACCACTGCAAGTTTGTTGCTTACGATCTGATAATCCTCACCCCATATGATCAATGTCTTCTGCATTACCTTTCAAAGGAAATTGAAAAATAGATTTTTCGGAGACAATAGGACTTTTCTGCCGCCACTTGAAATACTGACCAGAGGAAAAACTGAAAAGAGAAGGAAGCAGTAAAAGCTAGAACATCACACACAGGTATATAGTAATGGATCTTCATTTGGGATTTGCAGAAACTTCATTCCAGCACAATACTAAAGGATAGGGTAAAGAGTTAACCTTATGGTGTACTAAGATTTTTCTCTCATTCCTTTTTAATAAATAATTAGTTCTGCCTGTTCAGTGCATTCAGAACGATACAGCGAGCTTACTCAGAAGAGTTGAAAAAAATAGCTCTTACCACACATTCGGCATTAAATACTGCAGAATGGATTAAAGATATATGAACTCTAAAATGAAATGTCCTCCATGAGCATGCCGACATGCACCAAAGATATCTGTTAACATGCAAATAGATGGGTTTCCCCTTTCTAGGCATTCCTCCTCCTCATCCATCCATAATAAGGGCTTTTCTCTGTCTTATATGGAGAACTGAAAAAATTCCAACACTTTTTAAGTGGCAAAACAATTTTGCATATACCTGTTCTATCTGTGTACTAACATTGTAACCCCCACTAATAATGAAAGCCACATTTGCGTCTGCCCACCAAGGCAAAAGACAATGCAAACGGCCTACCTAGAAAAGATACACAAGAAAAGAACGTTGTTAGAATCCAGGTTCGGCACTGCAGTATTCCATACATTTCAGAAAATATGACAGCAAAAGATTGTCACAGAACTATCGCCTTTTCCTCTAACAATGAAAAACTAGCACACATTTCGAGATAAAATACTCACATTGACCCAATCTAAGCTGGTACTAAATGAAATGTCAGTGAAGGCAAAAAAGTTTGCATATAAGCGCAGCGGGATACTCTTCAATAAAGATACCTGGTCCAAAAAAAAAAAACCCATGGTAAAAACAGAACAAAAAAAGAGAACACCAAGAAGAAAGTGATGCATAAGACAAAAAAGGCTTCTTCTCATTGGTTTTTGGTACTTGAATAGTAAGCGGTCACTCAATAAAAGTGGGGAAACAGGTCTTGCGGAAAGCGGGATGCCGAAATCTCTTCCATTTTTCTTCCTCTTCACGAGGAAAATTGAATCACAAGTCCTGCTTCCAGGAGAAAAGGGATTTTTGTTCTTTTCCTTTGGGGAGTGGGGGTAGGGTTTCTGGGTTTCTATCGCACCATATTAGATCCATTATTGCATACTACTTGGCATCATAACAGGTGTTGTGCAAGATGTTGCCATGAAATCTCCATATAATCATAAACAGGAAATGTAGCAAAACAAGTAGTTATTTTTTTTTTATAAGTAAGCCAATATTATTAAAAAAAAGAAAAACAAAGAACACGCAACAACGGAGTCAACAGTATAAGAGAATATACTGAAGAAACCAAACACAAGCAAACTAGACAACTAAGAAAAACGTGAAACCAGAACAGGGAACACAAAGGTTCACCTACCCTCAACCCACCCCAGCAGCCAACAAGACTCTCCCAAGAAACAAAAACACCCTCAACCCACTAGCCAACCAGACTCTCCCGAGTATTATCAAAGTATTTTCATTGTTATTGTGCACAATAAAAGGACATCAAAATAAAACTTGATCAAAGTAAGAATATATCATCTGCGATAATTGATCTTCACTATCTAAATATAAAATACTCAATTCTGACATATTTTTGCAAGTAAGCAAAATGTAGAACTACAGACTGTAAGCATTGATCCATCAATAGAGATCCAAAATGTTAAGTGCTGAGGAAACCAAAGGGTTTCTTTTCCTCTCATTTGTGCACGTAGGTCTGGAAAGCATGAAGGGACAGTTGTACATGTGGTTGGGGAATGTATAGAAGATCCAAATTTGGAACATAAAAATTCTCTACCTATATTGTCCAGTATGAATTCTAACCCAATGAACCTTACAAACTGTAAGATCTAACTTTTAAGAACAAGTTAATTCTCAGTCAAGTCAATAAAAATAGAAGCATATGAAGCAAAACTTATGTCTGGTTAAATTTTTTTGAGGGTTTTGTTATCCTGTTTCAGCCTGTCATAGGAAAACCCAAAGCATTACAGCTCTATCAACATTTATTAAATTTTTCAATCTAGTGTATACGTTCATACGTAATTTTAGTAGCCAAACAATGCATGAAGATGGTCTTTAATTAAAAGGTCAAGGCAGAGTAGGCACTCAACCAGAGGATGTTAGAGTGATGGTGGTAGTTCATTGAGGTGGTTAGGCCATGGACGTCAAAGACCTCATGCTGTGTACGAAGACACCTCTGATATGAAGGTAAATACTAGATTAAACAATGCAACGGAAATAAGGACTCAAATTCATCAACTGGTGGCACTAAATAAATTTGGACAGTGCAAACTAACTTACTATTGCGAGTAGTCTGGATTAAAGTTTTATACATAAGACTCACCCTGGCATAAGCTGCAATCCTGGGTAAATTTGCCAGATTTCCTGTATGTTCTGCATATACACTTGCATCGATTAAGATCAGCTTCTCAACCTGGAGCAAAGATGAAATAGAAAGAAGAATAATGTTCTGTAGAATGTAAAGAGGCACCAACTATACCAAAATTTCACATGATTTGTATATTTCTCAAAAGGAATTGATGGTGCACAATCAATGTTTACTTATTAACGTACTTACTGCATCTGGATGGTTGACTGCAAAGTCAATTGCAACTGCAGCACCAAGGCTTGGTCCGACCAATATTATTGGCCTTTTGATGTATGAGTTCCAAAGCTGTTATGAAGATGGGATAAATCCAACATGAGAGATGAGAATAGGGTACTACCATTAATAAGTGGATGTAGGCGTTTTTTTTTTTGGGGGGGGGGGGGGGTAAATGGCAAGTGTAAGAGATAGGCTCTTTTCCACCAATAGCTACATGATATGCCCACAAAATTCAGACAATCAGTTTTTTTTTCTTAATTCAGACACTCAGTTGATTGTTCCTTTTGTTTTATATTGTTCAATGGAGGAGAAATCAGAGCTTGATAACGGGCTATAAAAACTTCTCATCACGTGCTTATAAGACATGTAAATGAGCTGTCAAAGTGTTATCTAATGTTTTTTTTTCCTGTGATTTCTCTTGATAACAAGCTATAAAAACTGGAAGTGGATTCAGTCCAGACCGTACGGGTCCAGACTTGTCCAGACCCACGGTCTGGATTGAATCCCGACCACATCGGACGGCTCTCCCGGCGAGTTTAATTTTAGTGGTCGGAACATAGTGGTCGGACCACTAAATGTATTGGTCCGACCACTAAAACTAAAAGAACGCGCGTGAGCCGTCTGATGTGGTCGGGATTCAATCCAGACTGTGGGTCTGGACAGGTCTGGACCCGCACGGGTCTGGACTGAATCCCGACCCAAACTGGAAGTGGATTCAGTCCAGACCGTACGTGCTTAGAAGACATGGAAATAAGCTGCCAAAAAGTGTTTTATAATGCTTTTTTTCCCCTCTCCTATTTGTAGTCAGAAAATATAGCATTAGAGATCCATTTGTATGTACAAACCAAGGACAAAAGGCATCCATGAACATATACCTGATAGAAGTGTTCGCGTTTAGATGCCCCATCACATGGTCATGGTGGAAGCCTTTCTGACATGCATGCAAAAGAAGAATCAGAAGAAGAAAGAAAGCGATGGGAAGCATCGACACAAGAAAGAGAGGGAATCAAAAGAAGATAAACAAACCTAAGTCAGAGAAACCCCAACCAAGGATGTCCACAGCCCAAGCCTCCAAACCAGCCTCCTCGAGTAACGGATGCGAGTACCTCCATTCTAAACATGAACTGAACGAAAACATGTGGCAGTGAACTCCAAGGCCAAATGAAGCAATAACTTTTTGGACTCCAACCTGGTTGATATTTGCAGGACATAGCAGTTGTCCCACTCTTAGTCATACTTCCAGTACTAGAGAGCCAGGTACAAAAGAAGCTCACTGTATAACTTCTGTATCATTTCTTTTAGTTTCAAAAATTCTGATTTCTTCAATGTTTGCTGCTGGGAGAATGTCCTGTTTGAGATGGATGCAGCATATCTTCTACTTTATTAATTAGCTAGTTGTCAGTAATGCAAATATAATGTATTTATGGGACGATTCTTGTTCAGATGGTCGGGCTTTTGTGACCTTGTTCTATATACACACTGATGTCTTCCTGCAAAATAATAGTAATAACACCATGAGGTGTGAAGGAAAGTTAATCCCTAAATACACCTTCAAAAGCCAACTGTGAGACTTTAACTTTAGTAGCCATGCTTTTTTATCCTATGTGTTTCAGAATTGTCGTCTCCATGAACAAAACCATTGCTGGCGAATATAACACCCTGTTTGGAGAGATTTGGTTTTTGTTTTCTTCTTTTTTCTCTAGTTGTATGACTAGAAGAGGGTTATATAGCCTCAAACGTGAATGAAAAGCGGACATTGAAGATAATCTAGATGTATCCATTTTTTATGAATTTTAAAAAAATGGGTATTTTGAGTTTTCAGGTAACATGTACGTCAAGTCAGCACACTTGTTACACTGACTTTATTCTGCTCGTGCGCTAAGAGAGAGAAGGGGGGGGTATTTGTCTTGCCTCCATATCATAAGCTTGAATCTCCAGCTTTTCATGCAACCTGACCAACTGTATAACTTTTACTCAGTACTGACACTTTTCACATGTTTCTCATCCAAATTTTCCATGTGCTTAATTTCAGCATCTGTAAACAAGCACTCTTTATGTGCACCTTGCCATTGTCTCTGCAAAAAGACGTTGCGACTTGCGTTGGTATTGACCAAGGACAATATTAAATTATTGCAAAAAGAATTCATTGTTTCTTTCTCCAGGTTGTATTGACTAAGAATTTGCATTGGTAATCGTTTTTCTTTCTTTGTCTCCTTTTCTTCTAAGTCACTCAACGCTGAGGCTGTTTCATTTGTGCAATGTGATTTCAGTTTTAACTAGGTGATAGTTGGTGACTTAGCATCATAATTAGATGATATGATGCTAGATTGCTGTCTTCTCAAGCTCACCTGGGGAATAGTCTTTTTTTTCTTACTTATAAAATAATAATAATAATAATCTTTTTTTGCCTCGTCTACAATAACATTAGTTTGTTTTCTTTGGCCAACTTAGGATTGGAAATTGGTAGTTGCAGCTCAACTTTGTTAACAATGATTCCAGGCATTTGGTGCAATCTCTCTGCTATACTTGACCTATAGGGTTTTTGTTGTTTTGTCCTTTAGTTGTGCAGCTTTGATTTTTCTCTAGGTGTCTTCTTCTTTTAAGGAGGTTAAAATTTTGTTCAACCATATCTGCAGTCAGTTGATTCTCTTACCTTGAATGCTGGTGCTTTTCTCCATTTTTTTCTTTCGCAGAATATGGTAGGGGAAAGTATTTGGCCAATGCTTGCCCAAGAAAGTTTGAAGGCTTTAGGTGGACTGGGTCTGCTTTCCCTTGCAGGAAAGTACATTCTTAGGCAAGTTTTTGAGGTGCGCATTCTGTTTATTTTGTGGGGATGAAAAGATGCCTTGCATTTTGTAGGCAATAATTTAATGTGTCGAATTAGGTTGTCGCAGAAGCCAGAAGCTCAGAGGCGTTTGTTGCTCTCTGCCTACTGACAGTTGCTGGGACTTCTCTTCTCACTCAGAAGTTGGGCTTCAGTGACACGGTTTGATATCTTTTCTCAAGCATGGAGGACAGTTCGTGTTGATACTTCTAATATTTATCCAATAATGAAGCTTGATCAAATTGCAGCTTGGAGCATTTTTAGGTGGGGCACTGTTAGCAGAAACAAACTTCTGGACGCAGATTGAAGCTGATATAAGGCCATTTAGAGGCTTGCTTCTCGGGTTGTTTTTTGTCACTACAGGGACATCCGTTGATATCCAGGTATCATAATTAGTTAATATCATGAATTGTCCATTAGAGAGATCATATGAATTTCTTGGTTATTCTTTCTGGTGGGCAAATTAGTATGATAATGAAATGATAAGAAAATATGCATAAGGTTTTTGTCACACATGATGTGAGGTTCTCATATGGTAATAATCGGACTTTTCTATATATCTCTCATTTAGACCCAAATGTCACGTTTTTCAATATTTAACAAGATTTGGTTTCATAATGGATTAATTTTAGGAAATGTGCATAAAAGCTTGAGGAGCCTTTTATCTTCTTCTTTAAACGGTAGTTCTAGTACTTACTTAAAATTGACAATGATGGATCATGGTTCACTTTGACCTGTGACAAGGAAAGGTATATCTTTGCCTTTGGCTCTAACATAAGTAGTGCATTAATAGATCCAGATTTGCAAAATAATAACATTATAAAGTACGATTCTATATTCTGTATGGATTGAGTGAGCAGTTCCTGTGATTAACCCTGCGTGACATCCTCTCACATTTCTTCTCATTTTTCACCGGTCTTTTTTCCTAATTCTTTTGAAGTGTTATTAATAACTACTATGTTTTGCAGCCTGTCCCATCACAATAAGTCTCTGTGTCTATATTATTTAGCTATTAATATCGATTCAGGGAGAAACATGATAATATGAGGATAAAAGACTTCGAGAGACTCTAACTCTCTCTCTCTCTCTCTCTCTCTCTCTCATAGTCCTTTTTATGTTGGTTTCAAAAATTTGAAATCTAATAAGGGCCATGCACTGCCCTGGTTCATTTTGGTTTAATACCTGTGATTTTCTTTTATACACATCATTTTTCTTTTCTTTGCAGCTCCTTTTCCGAGAGTGGCCAAATGTACTTTCACTCTTGGCAGGTCTGATTGCCATAAAGACACTGATCATTACAGCAATAGGTCCTCGTGTTGGACTAACTTTACAGGAAAGTGTGAGAATAGGATTACTGCTATCTCAAGGAGGCGAGTTTGGATTTGTAGTTTTTTCTCTTGCAAACAGGTGAGTCATAAGTTCAACGTACAGCCAGTCTGAGATGAAGCATACCTGGTTTCTTTTCGCCTATATAATTTTACGAATTTCTGGAAGCAGGCTTGGTGTGCTACCACTTGAACTTAACAAGCTACTCATAATTGTTGTGGTATTGTCAATGGCATTAACCCCATTTCTCAATGAAGCTGGAAGAAGAGCTGCTAAATATATTGAGAACAACTTTGATGCTGATGATCTATGTTCTCCCTTAAGGTTTTATGTCATCAAAGGGATATAACAATGACTAGGGCATCTACGGTTGGCACTGATATAGTTGTATTTAAGTGTTCATAGGACAACGACAAAATAGAATGTTACTTGGATGCAATACATCTACGTGATCTAGTTATATTAGGTTCCGCACTTTTTACATTCTTGCATTTTCTTGAACCGGCTTTTCATTTTCACACTATCACCTGAGAAAAGGGTAGAACAACTAGCAAAACATGTAAAAAGCAGCTGAGTTGTTTGATAAATAAATTCATTTGGCAAGTAAATATGAGTGAGCCTGACCTTATTTAAAAATTGTAACATTCCATATAACATGCCACTTCTGCTGAGGTACTAACTTCCAGAATTAGTAGATTCCCATTTCTTTATTAACACTTTAGTGCTTCAATTGAAATATGATACTTTCGTAGGAAGCTGCTGAGATGGGAAGCTTTGATGCTAGTGAACCTGTGGTCATCCTTGGGTTTGGACAAATGGGTCAGGTAAAGTATCAATTATCCTACAAGAAGAACTACATTCTGACTGAGTGAGCCTAGTTAATAGTCCTAGTGTTGATGATTTGATCTCTCTTTAAAATAATTTATATGCAGGTTCTTGCCAATTTCTTGTCCACCCCATTGGCTTCAGGATTAGATGGTGATTCTGTGGGACTGCGTTATGTTGCTTTTGATCTTGATCCTTCTATAGTGAAGGTCAGTGTGATTGTTAGGTTTAAAAGACTGCTCTATTTAGTTTGAATGACTGATTTTTGTAATCCAAAAGGAAAATTCTTGTAATGTAGATGGGATGATATATGCTCTCTGTACTATCTGATTGATTTTATAATTAGTGTTTGTATTGATGGAGATGAAGTGATACACATTTACAGACATTTCTGTGGCCACTTAAAGAACCAGCTCTTTTAGTCAATGCATTCAGAACTGCTGGATGGAATGTCTCTTTGTTTTAGTAATTGCATGTTGTTACTTATGCTACAATTTCGCAACATCAACAATATGTACTTTTGGCAATCTCTTCCTTCTGTGATGTCTGATGAGATTGGCTGAGTTTTCTTATCCACCATTGTGAATCAACAGGCATCTAGAAAACTTGGGTTTCCAGTTCTTTATGGGGATGGGTCACGTCCAGCGGTTTTACAGTCTGCTGGTATCACTTCTCCAAAAGCTGTCATGGTTATGTATACAGGAAGGGAGAGGACAATCAAAGCTGTTCAAAGGCTTCGACTCGCTTTCCCAACGGTAATGCTTTGATTCTCCCTCCATATCTCTCATCTGCGTTTGTGTGATACGGTGCAGTACTGTGCCTTTGTGATAAAACCATTACAAACATGATCAGAGTCAGGCAAACAAAGAAAGCAGAAAGACCCAAAAAACAAAAAGGGATACGGTTGACTGGGGGCCAAGCTACTATTATGTTTCTGGTCCCATTCTTTGCCAATTTGGTTGTTAATCTCCTGACAATTGTATCCATTAGGTCCCAATTTACGCCAGAGCTCAGGACCTCATGCATCTGTTGGATCTGAAGAAAGCAGGTGCAGCGGATGCTATTTTGGAAAATGCAGAGGTAATAGCAGATGGAGTCTTATTTCCTCTTTTGTTCGTTTTTTACTCATAACCCTAAAGTTCTCCCATATTTTGGCTTGGACATACTATGGGAGGATATAGCTGATTATTTCCTCTTTTGTTCGTTTCTGACTTATAACCCTAAATATATCACTTTATTCACACAGACAAGTTTACAGCTGGGGTCTAAACTTCTACAAGGGCTTGGTGTCATGTCTGATGATGTAAGCTTTCTCAGTCAACTTGTTCGTGACTCCATGGAGCTACGAGCTCAAGAGGCACTCAGCAAAACTGATGGTCGTGAATTCAATATGATGAAGCCATTACAGGTACCTATACATGAGGTCAAATGCAACAATCTGGTCCCTTTAAACACTGAAGAGATCAGCCTGCTCCAGTCCCGGAACTGATATGCACTGAATTTACATCTCTTTGTTCTCATCTTTGAGATTCAAGTGGGATTGGAATATTATTGCCCCTGTTTGCTCAAAATTTCCCCCCTTAATCCATTTCTCTCTTTCTAAATGGTCTGATCTTTACATTATATATTTGGTTATCAAGTGGATATGAGCATCTAGAATTGGTTATCATTTGTCGGGAAAGAGGTCCGCATATTGTGCAAAAGTTGAGTTTCACTCGGTCCATAAAAGTTACTTTGCTGACAGATCTTCAGGGTGAAATTCATGGTTTTCTAAGGGTGGGATTCCTAGACTATTAAAAGCAATCTTCCTAAACAGTTGTCCCCTCGGTCGTACTATTGTATCACTTAGAATTATCATTGGTTACAAGTTGGATGAACTAAAATTTGTTATAATATGTAGCTTTTCCTTGCTTATTAAACTACAGAAATTACTGTGTTGCTATAGAGTTTTTTTATGCTAATCTAATTGATATTAATGGTTGTGATTGTTAAGGTGAGAGTTGCTGATCTAATTGGCGACCAAGCACCCATTTCTTCAACGACACCAGGAGATCAAATATCAGGGGTTCTCATGAGGGATGCAACTCATAGCTTAAGGATTCAACAGGAAGTAGATGAAGCAAGGCGTAACACTGACCTCCAACATTCTGAAGATTCAGGCAAAGGCGTTTTTTATTGTGAACTAGAAACGAAGAACAGTTTTCCTGTGAAAACTGAAGATGCCGAGGGGGAGAAAAATACGGTGGATCCATCGATTCCTTGCGTAACAACTAAGGACGAACCTTAAAGAATTGCAGGCTTAAAAAAGGTAGTCGTCTTGATAATTTCAGCTCCTCCCTCAGAGGTGTTGCAAATCCACGAATTTTTTCCAGTCTAAAATGCAGATGATAGTGACAAGCTAAACATTTGTTAAAGGGGGTGACAGAAGATTTATTAGGAAGAAAGAGTAGTTGCTCCTGTTAATAGCAGAAAGAGACTTATTTCAATTCTTTTCAAACCACACCTTGTATATTGTCTAACTTGAATATAATTGAGCAATAAAAAGCATTGTCTTTTTGGCCGCTTGACTTGTATCTTCATGCTTGCAGATGAGGTTTTTCTCCCTTTTGTGGTTTGGATGAAACAGACATTGCATGATCAACAGTACCAAATGTTCACTCGGTTGGGAAGATCCAAGGGGTTTAAGCAGAATTTAAGCGGCATATTTTCAACCCATTGAAGAAGAAGAAGAAGAATAGAAAGTCTACTTATTGAAGAAGAAGAAGAAGAAGAAGAGGAGGAGAGACAGGAGGGGTTAAGAAGAAAGCAAAGAAACAGAAGTCCGGATAGCTTGAAGCGGGGAAGTGTGTCTCGGCATCTTTATATTGTTCTCCCTCACCCCCAAAAAATCAACATATTGAAGCCACTCAGCTTGAAGTTTTCGTATATTCCTCGTCTCTGTAGATTGTCACGGAAATCACCGGGGAAAAAACCTATTCATTAGTCTTCTGCATTTCTTCCTCATGCCAAGAGGGGGATCATCCATCTTTCAATTGGCTGAGAGGCAAACAACTCTCAAATTTGAGGAAGCGGCCCAATAAGCTAAATCACGTGTAAGAGAATTCGCAATACTAGGGGTTAAAGACATTAAAGATTTTTGAAGAGCTATCCCAAGTGAGGAGTTATTTGGGGTGATATCATAAATCAAATTGATTCACTAGCAACTAAGATTCATCCTAATGCAAAGTTTAAAGCACACATTCTTGTAAAGTCAGTCGTCTCAATTATCCATGATGTTGGCGTTCTCACAATAAGAAAAAATTTACACTTTACACTTCCAAGTTTGGGGTTACTAACACTTTACACATCCTTATTTTCTATTTTAGTGACATTAAGCCTCTGAAATTTTTGATTCCCAAAGATTTACACTAAATCGAAATTAGTAGTTAAAATGGACAAAAAATTAGATGGAAGGTGCAAATCCACGATGAGCATCACGTGCATGAGAGATATCAATGTCGCGAAAAATAAAAGATAAAAAAGAGTGTAAAGCGGGAGCAACTCAAAACTTTAACTATAAGTCCACTTAATTATCTTTTTACACATTTATTTTACCGTATTTGTTTAAGGGAAATATGAGATTATATTTTATGCTTTTCAGCTGAATCTAAAGCAGAAAGTCTCTAAAATTAAAATAGAAAAAAAAATATATATGTTTGAGTCTAGCAGGATTTCAATGCGGCCCAGCCCAAATCTCGAATGACCTTCGAAGTTGAAAAAAAACGGGTTGGGCCTGGAAAATGTCTTCTCGTCACTTTAGGTTGCCAGGCCCGGCCCCGGGGACGAAATATGGCATGTGTTTTGGTCATGATTTTTATCGTAATTTTTTTTCTTATTTTAGACTAATTTCTCCATCCAAATAATTTTAAAATGTATATAAAAAAAGGGTTAAATGCACCCCATGCCCCTGGAGTATGCCGAAAGAGCAAATATGCCCCTGAGGTATGCAAAGTCATTTTCATACCCCTGAGGTATACTTTCAGGAGCAAATATGCCCCTCCGTTATCTGTCGTTTGAAGCTCTAACGGTAAATGCTATACACGTCTTTGTAGAGGAGTAAGTTACGCGCAACCTCTTTTTTCTCTAAATACTAGAATCTGTTTTTTGGAATATTTTTAAGATGTGACCGAAATGTGGAAAAATTAATAATTTTTTTTTGTTTGGAAAATATTTGCAGGTGAGATGATATGTTGTCTCCCCATCTCCTAGGCGTTATATTTGACTACCGTGATTGAATTTAATCAATTTATTGCTATAAAATGTCACAGACCTAACCAATCACAGTAATTGCTAAATATCTCTTTTTTTCTTTTTTCCATTTATTGGCAGATATTGCTGAATTGAACTCAATGGATAATAGCGAAGAAAAACAAAATAACTCGATGGATAAAATGTGACACAATGACCAACTTTTACACGATTGATCCACATGGCTAGATGATGGGGCCGTGTTTCAGATGTCTCGCTTCCCAAATGTCTAAAATTTTGAGAATTTGAAAGTATTTTGAGATTTTTAGGTGATGTTAAATTTTTATTAATATGCGTTCAGAATGTGTTTTTAAATGATGTTTAAAAATATGTTCGGTTTTAGAATTCTAAAATTATAAAGAATCATAAAATTCTAAATTAGCCGAACATGTCATCCTGGGTCCCAAGTCCCAACCACCTCGTCTGTTACTTGGTAATATTCATAGCATATGGAAACTCAAAACAAGAGACTTATCTCTTTCAATAGGAGGGGGGTTACTCTTTTTTTTTTTGCTGAATAATGCCGAAAGGCTTACCATTGCATTGAATCAAGATTACAAGATACACAAGACATCTAGAACCAAAGATCCAAGCACAACACAACTAGGTTGCAAAAAAGAGGCTAGCGGGATCCCTAAAGGATCGGGAAACCACAAATGCTCCATGCGGGGCAGAGAGAGCGGGTGGCCGGAAACGGCAGACGGCACTACCGGAACCATAAACATAAACTAGCACAAAAGCTAAGACTATGCAGCACAGGCAACCTAGACAAAAAAACCAACAAACCCACAAAAGGGCAGAAAGGCCACAAAAAGGCCAGCAAAGCTCCACAGGAGCAGCAACAACACAACCAACAACAACCGAAACAAAAACAACAAAAGCCAAAACAGCTGCTGGATCACCACGACAGAGGACACGGCGGCGCGTGACTCTCACGCGTGACTGAGGGGCACGGGACCGACCAGATCTGGGCGGCCGAGGGCTTCTGACACGGTCCAAGGGTCGCGGCCGTCGAACACTGCCGAAAACAGCCCCCAAAAGCTCAAAATAGAATCGGCGCGTGGGGCGCGTGTGGGCGCGTGCGGCGGCTCCGGACGGCAGATCGGCGACGTAAAGGAGCTGAGAGGATCGGTCGGAGGAGCTGAGGTAGATGATCTATGGCGTGGCCTCCCAAAGTGTAACAAAAAGCCGGGATCTAGCAACACAACATCAAGAGGACAAAGAGGGAAGGGGGGTGTCCCGAAAAGAAAAAGAGCGAAGTTCTAGAGAGAGAATGGGGGGTTTACTCGCTTATCAATTCTCATGCCCTAATTATAAGAGTACTTCTACTGCAGAATATCCTATTAGAGTTACAATGACTGTTTAATAGGCGAGTTCGTCACTACAAGCTATCCACTAGATCTAATATATCAAGCTTTATTTTTGTAAGTGATTTCAACTTAGGTTTAGAATCTAACCCTTAACCTTAAAATTAATGAATATGTGGATGCTATGAGTGTCCTACAACCTGCCGTTAAAATAAAGAGACTCTGTTTCGGAATCCTGGTGATGTTTATGGATATATGAAATGACAACTTTGGTTTATCATAACCTTTATGGTAGATTCGATTCGATTCAAATACAAACACACGTGTCCAGAGAGAGAGAGAGAGGGGGAGGAGGGCAATGGGGGCATCAGCCGGTGGGTCCAGTCATATTCTCTGTTCTGTTGGTTGGGAATTTCAACCCCTCAATCGAACACTTTAGAGACTTATCAAAATAAAAAGTGAACCAAAAGCAACCGCGGAATTTCAAAGAATGCTTCCAACTCGTTTTCCTCTTCGGTTCCACCAAACATGTTTGCTTTTAATGACCCTGAACGAAATGAAAAGGCATCAGATTTCTCTTGTTTTTAAAACCAGTTCATTCGTGTAGAGCCGTTGATTAGGAACATATTCTCCCATTATTAGAGACAGTTGGCTAGAAACAGCCTTGCGATTTAGCCCAAACAAACAAGAAACTTTTACTGTTTTTTTTAATTAGGGAAATGATATTTATTTACCACAAAGAAAGAGAAAATTATTTATAAAGCGAGTAAGTAGCTTGTGGAGCAAGAATTAATGAACGATTCATCAAAACGATTTTTTTTAATAATACAGACAGACCTAAGCGTTTGGTCCATTTCTATTTTATTTTGTAGGTCGTATTGTTGAACGGTTGGCCATATAAAGATATATATAGGTAATGTTTGTATCCCTAATAATTCGGAGCATAAAAATTTTCAACAAAATAAATACATTTTAATATTTTTAACTTTTACACATACGCACTTTACTTTTTACAAACTTCAATAAATTTCAGTAAAATATTATCCAAAATTTTAACAAACAAACATATCCAAAATTTTTGAATTATGTGTAATCGCTTGTTTCACACAAACTAATTAATTACCGGACGACGGAAGAAAAGATCTCTCGAGATGAACCACAGCATAACATGGATACTCAAGGTTTTATTGACTACAAAAGACAATGTATTTAGGTTGTGTTTGCTAACAAAATTTCACAAAATTTTTCACCAACTCACAGTAAAATACTACAATATAATCTCTCTCTATCTCGTCAAATCATAACTTTTCACTATAAAAAATATAAAAATTACATCTCTCTTCACATTTTCACTAAACCCAATACTAAAAAATTTACAACACAAACATACCCTTAATATATTATAATTTTTCGACAATATTAAAAAAAGTAGACACCTTGAATAATATCAACAATATTAATTTTAGTCTGATACCATATGACATCAATCATTCGTTCACCATATGTCTAAAAAAAACATAATAAAAAAAAGGGTGGTTACGTTGGCGGTTGGCCGTGTGGTAGAGTGAGGTGCCAGGGAGCTGTACATGGGTTGAGTATGTCCCCAAAAAGCCAAATCGTCTGCAAATTACTCATGAAGGAAAGGCCAACCAAAAACAATTTGTCGGTTGGATGCCTTTCTCAAATCAACAAATTTATTAACTCTAAAAAAGGAGTTGTTAGACAACTATAGGTATCTACTCGAATTGAAACACTTTTACCGGCCTTACATGGGTTCAAAAGCTTGTGTTATATATATATATATATATATATATATATATATATATATATATAAGGATTTTTTTAAATAATATTCATAAGCTGACATATATAAACAAGTGTCCTCAATGTATAAAGAAGTCAAACTAAATAAACGAAAAGAAAAGACAATTAGATAAATATTAATTAAAAATAAAAAAACTAGCTAAATCTAAAAAGAACAAAATAAAATAAAATAAAAACTACAAGATTAAGAAACAATAATATTTTAAAACCCATAAGAAAAAAAAACAAAATAGAATAACTAAAAAGAACAAAAAAAAAATTAGAGATTCATATTAAGGAAAACAAAATTATCTGGCAGGGACTGAGTAGTGACTCTTATCCTCCCAAGTGAAAAAAAAAAAAAAAAGGAAAGGGAACTCAAACGCCGACTAATGCGCGCTGGCAGCAACTTGCACCCTAGGGCGGACTGGAGAGGGGCATCTCCCCCGTCTCTTCATTTTTTTTTTGACTTGGGAGGAAACCCCTCCATTGGGCACTATATCCACTATCCAGGAGACGTCGTGGGGATTTTGTTATACATAATTACATCTGTGGTCCTGTAATGTTTTTTTTTCTTGGCGTGGTCCTGTAATGTTGAAAGTTAAAAAAATAGTCCCCAAACTAGGGTAAGAAAAGATACAATTAAGGTCAATTTTTTTTAGATTGCCAGATAAATGGAGGTACACATTCACGGGTACAGAGTTTAGATGGGCCTAACTCAGTATCCACACGAGTTGGATTCAATGCCGCAATATATTTCGGATTGTGTAGCTTCCTAAACCACACATATCAGGTAAGTCTAACTTTACTGTGGTGATGACTTCAATAAATTGTTTGCACATAAAATAATTCAAACCTGAGACTTCAAAATGAGCACACCCCTAAATCTTAAATCTTGACCACCCAGACGAAGCCCTTAAAATTTACTATTAAAGTGATTGATGTCACGTTTTCCTCAAAATTTAGCCCCTCCATTTATTCGTGTTTCTCAAACTATTGCACGAACTACCGATTCCACTAGGTATTTTGTAAGTCAATAGGCTTAGAGGTTATTAGACCGGACCATACTGTTGGTCGCCCAGCTCTACTCCTTTAATGTTTGAATTTTGCACTGCACTAGATGGATCTAGAGTGGTTGTTGGGGACTCTCATGCCCTTCGATACAGCGTGGTTAATATATAAAAACCTCTTTTTGCTTGCCTTATACACAAAAAAAAGAAAGATATTTTAATGAAATTAAAAAAAAACAACGGCTGGCTGAGAATACAAGTTGAGAATGATGAATAGATTTGGTGGTAGGTCTATACGACGTAGCAATTAAGTGGCTGCCAAATCGCTTTAGTAATATAGTTATCGAGAGTTTATAGGCCTTATTGTCATGGATAAAAATTGTATAAATGACCAATAAAAAGTAAGTAGTTAATGACTCCTTCAATAAGAAGATTTTATAAGTATTTTTTTGAAAAATAAAATAAAAAAGTTAATTAAACCTTCACTTATATCCATAGCATTTAAGTTAAAATTTTGTGTATTTTGATAATATTAGATATTTTTTAAAAAATGTAGCCTATTAAGGAAAATAAAAAATTTGAAGATCTTTCTATTTTGGGGGCCTATGTAAGCCGCCTCTGATCTAAAATGAGAAAGGTTTTTGAGGAAAGATGGAACATATGTCAATTGGTTCAAATTTTTTCTTAATCATTGTAAAAAAAAATATTTTTAAAACACAACGAAACATAGTAGGATTCAAGATTTTTGAGATTGTGTTTGAGTATTAAAATTTTAGGATATGAAAGTTGGAGAAAAAAAATGAATATTGTTTATAGGAATTGATAAAAAGTGAAGAGAAAAAAGATTCAAATAAATATTATAATGAAAAGAATAATTCGATATGAACAAAGAGAGATTATTTTGTAATGTTTTAATTAGAGGACAAAATTTTGAGTGACATCAAAGCTTGGTTTTGTAAACAAATAAACGAAATATATCTGATAAACAAAGCCTATTTTGTAATAACATGCATCAAATATTATAAAATATTCTTTTAAAATATATTTAATAGGTTGTGTTTGAGTGATAAAATTTTGGGAATGTTAAAATTTTAGGGTATTGGATTTGGTGAAAAAATGAAGAGAGAGATGATTTTTAATATTTATTATAGTGAAAATTAATGATGTCATAAGGAGAAAGAGATTATATTATAATTTTTTATTGTGTTAAAATATTAGAATGTGTAAAATTTTATTTGACGAACATAGATATATAATAAAAACAAACGTAGGGGCATGCGTTCCTAGTAATGATATTGGTTGGTCGACCAGACTTATTGGAAGCCTTAATTACAGGACAACTTTGGCCGGTGGATTTGATGGTTTTCGCTTTGATTGTGATACGCTACATGCCTTTTGAGTTTTGACCAAATCTGGGACTACGCTTGGCTTGGCAACTTGTACGTAGCGTGTACCAACTTTTTATGCAATTTCAATTAATTAAGAAAAGTGATCTTAATTCAAGTAAGTATATGTTTGTTTCTCAAAAATTTTGAGAAATATTTCTGAAATATTTAGAATATTTTATTTTATTGGAATTTATTAAGATTTGTAAAAATTAAAGTGTGTATGTTTAAAAGTTAAAAATATTAGAGTATGTTTGTTTTGCTGGAAATTTCTATACGCTAAAATGTTGGGAAAATAAACATCACCTAAAATTTCAGAGGCCATAATGGATTATGGAATCCGTAGTCTCTTTACCCTATCAATTTACACAATTTGCATTATTTGTTGCCAAATGTAATCTAAATTTGAGGGCGCCATATATATGAGAAAGAAGATGTTTCCTAACCTCTACAATCAACTGATGAAGCATAAGCTAACCGCAAGAAAATTTTATAGAACTTAACATGAAAGATCTCATATCTTACCAAACAGTTTAAAATATGAAAATAAAATATAAATCACATACATTAGCACATGTTATTTTAATATCGAATTTCATGCTTTTTAAATTTTTGATCGACTCCATTCCTTTTACTGTCTATATAGAGACAAAATTTTTATATGTGGCACATTTTAAAACACATCAGATGTATGCATGGCTGATTTTAAAAAAATAATAATTTAGGCTATTTTTACGTGGATAAACGAAAAACAAAATAATACTAGAAGAATGTAAAATTAAAAATGAATTAAATTCTAATCTTTATTTTTTTTTTTAAATTCCCTTAGGCGAGGTGGGGGTCGATCGACCACCTGTACATGGTTGGGAACAAATCGCCCCCAACTGTCTCTGTGTGTCGTTGGAGGCTATAATGAAGGGATGATTAACGGTAGTGTAGGTGACGATTTGGTAAAAACCATCACTGTCACCGCAATTGACGGAATCACATAATTGACACTGCCACCGCACCGTTAATGCACGATAACCGCTTTTGCCGGTGACGGTATTAACGATAATGGTTATACGGTAACAGCTTAAACCGTATAACTGTTGTGTCATAACATAAAAAATCGTCAAACATAATATCATAATCATTAATAATCATAAAAAATATAATAAGTTGTCCAAAAGTCCAACATAATATCATATTCAAATATAAAAACTAAAGTTTCATAAAAGTGTCCAACAATGTGACATAAACCAACTAACATATTCCAACAAAAACTCAATAAAAGTATGTCATATAATCAATAATCATCTTAATGTCTCAACTATGGGTGGTTAACGGTAGTGTAGGTGACGGTTTGGCAAAAACCGTCATTGTCACCACAATTGACAGAATCACATAATTGACATCGCCACCGCACCGCTACGGCACAATAACCGCCCTTACCGATTACTGTAGCGATAGCGGTGACGATTTTAGCGGTTAAAACAGTCACCGCCGGTACAAATGAACACCCCTAGGCTAATCTGCCACTCTGAAGAATAAGTCATAGGGAAATTCGGTCATAGTCTATAAATTAACCAAATTAATTTAAAAATATTAGGGAAAATTAAATCAAGTGAATTGTGTAAGTTAAACACATATACATCAAATAAAAAATAGTGATATTAATTCAAATATTAAAAATTAACGAAACAATTCCTACAAACAAATAATTAAATTATAAATACTAATAAAAAACACTAAAAGCATGAATTTTGAAGATAAAACAAATAACAAAGCACAATTACCAATTTAGAGGAAAAAGCTTGACATAAAGTTCTGAAAAGAGGTTCAAAAGGTGAGGGTTATCACAAAGTGTCTGAAATTAATATATATACCATGCACATAAATAATAATTTAAGATGTAATGTGTAAAAATCTAATAAATTTAGAATCTAAATGGTGAAGATCTAATAAAACAAGGTCAATAGTGCAAGTTTCTCCCTAAAAAGTGTTGATAGATTTCACATTCTTGCATGGCTTTCGGTGTAGTGACTGCAAATATGTTGTTGGCAACCATGCAACTTCAAATTTGTCATATCTAAACTGTTTTTTTTTTTGGTTGAAGCATGGCAACCTACTCGATCGTGACTATGATTGCCGGCCTGAAGATTACCCAAACAAGATTAATTATTACTGGTGTCTCGAATTATTGCAGTCGAGTCCATTTCTATGGATTTCAAATAATTAAATAATCATCTGAGATATATTTGGATTTTGCTCTGAAATATAACGAGTTTTAAAAAGCGAGAAATCAAACAGAGTTGCATGCCAAACCTGGATTTTAAGTCGTTAATAGCTGCAGGTGTGAAGTCTATATAACGTGTTTCTAATTCTGCGTAGAAAAGAAGAAGAAGAAGATAACGTGTTCCTCTTTTTCTTGATTAGGGGAGGCCATGCCGACAAGGGGAGGTGCTATTTATTCTTTTTAGTTTTTGTAAGTAAATGCTAGAGCAAGACGTAAACCATGGTGTTTGTCTAAACTACAGTTTTAATAAAATTTTATCAAAATTTTAACATCCTTACTTTTTCATTCTCTCTTCTTACTTTTTCTCTTACTTTTTTTTTTTACTTTTTTACTTTTTTACTTACTTTTTCATTCTGTCTCTTACTTTTTCTCTAACTTTTTCACTTTTTCAATTCTCCCTCTTCAACCTTTTTACCAACTCCTAAAATTTTACTAAAATTTTAACCTAACAAACACCTCTGCAAAATAGAGGGGATTCGACCCCTAAACTTAATACTTCCAAACCCAACACTCGTCAAAGAGAGGACGTGCCAGCTGAGCTTAAGCTAATTGGCAAAAGTCTAGTGCTATTATATGGCTTATCAGTATGGCAAAAAGACACCATGATTCGTGCATCCAAGGAGATGCTGATGCGCCGAATCAAAGCATTAACTGAGGGGGAGGACAGCAGAAAAAAAAAAATCCCAGAAAAGCTCAAATGGTTAGGTCCCCGAGAATAGGGTGCAAACCCAAACTGGTTAGGGTTAAATTTTGATCATCCACATGAGTTTAGGACCGTTTGAAAGGGATGTACTGACTTAAAAGCTCCAGCTTTTGCTCAGTTCCGCAGAACACTATCCCCCATTCATGTCATAATAATAAAAGGTATGTAGTACAAGTAAATTAACGTTATGGCACGTAGAAAAAAAAATAACGTTATGGTGACGTTTGATGGTAAAATTGTGGGTGTTAAAATTGTTGAAAAAATAAAGAGGGATAATTTAAATGAGTTTTTTATATTTAAGAAAATTGATAATTTAGTCATTAAGTTTATAGCACGCTGACGATTTAGTCACTATATTTCATTTTTTTACTATATGGTCACTGAAAATATATAGCTGTGACGATCTAGTCTTTCTTTCAAATCTCCGTTAATTTTTAACGGAATAGAATGCGGTCGACCGCTACAAGTTACTTTTGCTGCAACGGTAAACAAATCGGTCGACCGCTATTTCGGTTAAAAATTTAACGGAAAGACCAGATCGTCACAATTATATATTCTCAGTGACCTGATAATAAAAAAGTGAAACCTAGGGTATGTTCGTTTTCACCATTTTTCAGGATTCTAAGTATATTCACAATTCTACCACCGAACATATTCAGAATTCAAACACAAAAACCAATACATTTTACACAATCTCCAACAACTTTTTAATTTTTTATTCAACATAAATTTTCTTTCTCTATAATTTTTCACATAACTCTAATACTTTTTTAATTAAACAATTACATCAAATCATTTATCTCTCTACTTTACACAAATACCAATAAAACACTATTCAACATAAAAATTTACAACTTCTCTAAAATCTTACATTTTTTTTCAAAACGAACATCACCCTAGTTACTAAATCGTCAGCGGTACTAAAATTTAGTGACCAAATTGCCAAATTTTCTTATATTTATTTGGATTGAGAATGATTTGATGAGCATAAAAATAATTTTGAAGAGTTATTTTATTGGGGTGAAAATATCATAGAGTGAAATTGTTGTGTATCAAACATACTCTGTATAATTTTATTGATAAAAAAATTATATAATTTTATTAACAAAAGTAAACTAAAAAAGTAAATTAAATAATCTTTTTTTTTCCTAAACATAAACATAAACATATCAGATACAGACACTCACCACTGCCCGCCTTCACTCCCAACTCATTGTCTAGAAATCTCCACACGCCACAAAATCATCTCTCTCTCTGACTCTCTGTGTGCACATAGCTGCTATCTTGATTTCAAGCTCAGCCAACTCTAGCAAAGGATAGTCAACCGCAATCTACCATCAATCATGGCTGTTCTAGTTTATCTGGTGCTTTTCCTGGCCCTGACTGGCCATTCAAGTAAGCCCCTGGATTTTTCGGTACTCTTTTCTTTCTTTCTAGATGCAGAGGGTTTTGGGTCATTGTAACTCATGTTTTCTTGGATCGATTCTTTAGCTGTTATTTCTCTCTTTGGTTCTCTTCCTTTATGGTGAAATTTCTGAAGGAGCCTGGTACTGTTCTTTTCTTATCTAAATCTCAGACTCTCCCTTCCAATATCTGATGAGGTTTTAGACGGTTTCTCTTTTCTTTAGACATTTGTAGCCAAGATGGTAGCGTAGAGTGTGTACTCTTTTTTCTCTTTTTTTTTTCCAATAAATTTCTCAACTTTTTCAACAATGCGTTGTTTTCTGATATCCTTTTTTCCCCCCTTTCTGAGGGAGGAGTTTTGTGAACTACCCAATAGTCTATTTTACGTTTCTATATTTTTAATTTTCTCCTGCAGGTGCTATTTACTGCGTATGCAAGGACGGGATTAGTGATCAAGCCCTTCAGAAGGCACTGGATTATGCTTGTGGAGCTGGAGCTGACTGTTCGCCGATCCTTCAAAGTGGTGCCTGTTACAGTCCTAACACTGTAAAGAATCACTGCGATTATGCTGTCAACAGCTATTTCCAAAAGAAGGGTCAAGCTCAAGGGAGCTGTGATTTCTCAAGCACTGCCACGACTTCTCAAACTGCCCCTAGTAAGTCCCTTGCGGATCACCCACCTGCAGTCCTATGTGTAAAGTAAAATATACTAACGTCAATCTTCATTTTGATGGTGATTCACAGCTGGAGCTTCTACTACCTGTGTTTATCCTGCAACCAGGTACGCTTATTTGTTCTTCCTGTATTGAATCCTTTTTTTTTTTCTGTTGAGCGTGTTGAAAGATTTCGTCATTGAAGGAGAATTTTTCTGCTATTTTCTTCAAATTTAAAAACTTTCAATTATTAGGGGCCTCTTCCCCATGTCCAAAAGAAGAGTCTTTTCTCCATTTTATATTGGGTGTGGATTCTTTGTAGTGAAAAATTCTAAGTCCGTGATCTCTGTTCTGTGATTTGTCTTTAGGGTTTAGGGTAGGTAGGGAGTCACTTTCCTCACTTGTTTTCTCGGCTAACCAGCAATGCCAACATCTTTAATGGTGGTTCTGAACTGGGTTTTGCTTGCTTGCACAGGCAAGTGCTGCTAGTATTGAGCTGAGAAACTTCTTCATAGTGGGTTATTAATTTTCTGGACAGTGATTCAGAAAACTAGGATCTTGCGGCTCAAAGTTTCATATCTTAAATTGATTTCTTTACAAGTCAGGGCCTGCCTGCACCTCACTCGCAGGTTTGAGCTGTATGACGTTGATATTTCACGTGTTCCGTTGTCCTCTCTCTCTCCCTCAGATCTCAGCTTCAAATCTGTCGTTTATGCTTGGAGCTTGTAATATTTATGTGAGATAGATAGCACAAGTTCCATTTCTATTCTTTTCGGGTTGGTGCCAATATGCTCTGATTATATGGGTATAACTTAGGTTTATTGGTTTTTATTTCTGATAGTAGGTATAAGATTTCAAGGTTAACACTTTATTGTTTCTTCCCCTTTCTCTTCAGCCAAACAGGAACAAGCACGACTCCCTCAACATCTCCCTCAACCACAACTCCCTCGACCACAACTCCCTCAAGTACAACTCCGAGCACGAGCACGAGCACGAGCACGGGCACGACGCCTACAACCACACCCACAAGTTTAACTCCAACGACAACCACAGGCACCACTCCCTCGGTGTTCGGCACAGGGCCAACAAGCAGTGGCACCACCGGCATCAACGACAGTGGAAGTTTGGCTCTCAGGAAAGCCACTAACCTTTTCTTAGTCCCTGTTTCTCTGACCTTCTTGTCAGTGCTGCTGTGGGGCTGAAAGGGAGGGGGGGGGGGTAAAATGAGTCACATGAGGTATAATTCGTTTGGGTTGATGTCACCCCGGCAGAAGGGGGTAGGCTTGTAATTTGGACCGAGGGGTATTGGCAAAAACCCCACTTGAGATTATTATTATTATTATTTTATTCTCTTTCGTTGTCTTGTGAAAAAAGCTGGGGAATTTGATTCCTCTTTGAGTGGCGATATGACTGGCCGCTATTGGGGGTATAACTGATCTCTTCTACTTTTTAGAAATTTTCTTTTTGTATATCTAGAGGGAGGTAGTATTTTTTTCTAGTTTAATCGAACTCTACTACCCCCACCTACCTGAGTAAAATTTCTTTTAGCCTTTTTTATGTCAGGCTCTTCGGCCAATATTTTTCATCTTGTGGGTGGATTCTGACTCCTGAGCATTTTCCTTGTATAATTTAGATCATACTATTTGTACACGTTTCTTTATTCAGGTTCTTTACATTTGTATATGTTTAGGTGGCTATCGGAGATTCGGCAAACATAATACTAGGCAACCTTTTGAAACGGGACCAAACGGTGAGAGTAAAAAGAGGTCGTCTAAAGATTTGCGCTGCACGATGTTGATGTTTATGTCGGTTTTGGTTAACCACGAGGCTGGAATACAAGATGAGCCGCTCATTCACCTGAATGCGGTGGTTGGATGAGTGTGAAAAGGGCACACAATGATTGAGTTTTGACGTGCACGGCCATCTATAATCTAATAAAAAAGCGACCGTTATGTGCTGACGCCTGCTTTACATTGTTGGAACTTGACAGACTTGTGAACAACCCACCAGCCACGTGGTTTAGAGGCTCAAAAAAATTGTTATAATCTATAGCTTCCTCAGTTTGATAGTGCCGAGTGGAACCTAACGATTTGTGCTGCTTTCTCCTTTTGAAGGTAAAATCCTCGACCCCAGAGCAAGAACAGAACTAATTTTAGCAAGTTCCATATGGCTTGCTTAAAAAAAGAAGAAGAAGAGAGGAGAAAAAATAAAAGTTAGCCCATTATTTATAGAGAAAAATTAATTTCGTATCCGCTATTAGGAATTTTCAAGAACCGGCCGAACCAGATCGAAACCGGACCGATTTCTGGCCAAACTTATGGGAAATAATTTACCAGAATGACCGGTTCAGTGAAATCGGTACACTTCGGTCTGGTCTCGATTTCACACATTAAAAAATTGGTACCAGAGTGGAGTATACTGCTCCAGAATGGATGCTTGGGTATATATAGAATTTTGGTGTGTAGTAGGATGTTTGGTTGCTTAGGAAAAGGAAAAGGACTACGAAATCTGATTTGTCTCCTTCGACAGATATTTATAGAAGTAATGAACTAATGATATTGGGCAACGGTATTTCAAAGTTGTCATTTTCTATGATGACATTAATTTTTCTTCTTCAAAATTTTGAGAGAAAAACAGAGGATAATGTATTGGAGCAGATATTTGTGTCCCGAGCCCTACCCGAATTAGAACTTTTGAGGTTTATTCGGTCTCGCAATATTCAACTCTTTCAGTTTGGAATTCACTCCATTATGCTTCAGTTAGAAAGGATATTTCTTGTACTGTGCGCAAATTTGTCTGTTCATGAATGTTTGCAGTTCTTGTAATACTTCTATTTTATGTCACATAAGGTAACACTTGTAGCATTATCGGGTACTTTTCTGAAGCGTGTCTATCGTATTATCTCATGCTGACAATTAATTTCTTTCATTGCATTTATCTTCAAGCAAAACCTTTTAAGGGCGTTCTGTCGGGGACCTAGTTTGGGCTACGTTCAAAATTCAAATGGCCTTCAACTTTACAGATTATTGTGTTTGGCTATTTTATATAAGAAAAGAGTCAAAATAAAGTTCCTGGGCCTTTTTTTTTTGGGGGTCTATGGTTAGATGAGTAAGTTAATTCTATTCCAGTTATGTATTATGAAATTACTCCAAAACAAAGTACAAGATCCGAAAAAAATGAAAATGAAAATAACAAAGATAAATGGAACTAGAATTCTTTTCCCCCCTTCTCTGGTCTGAGACAAATAATGCATTTGTGTACTAATGCTTCATGGGTGAAATCGAATCAACGATTCAAACAATGATCAAGAAACAAAGTCCAAGCTTCATATGCAACGAAGATTGGATTTCACGTACCCAAAAAAAAAATATTTATACACAAGGGCAACAATAACCTAAATAGATTTATGATAAGCTATTTTCCTTAACATCCTATGCTCTTCATCTTTCTATTATCCTCTGCACTCCCATGGCTGTAAAGAGAGATGCAACGTAGGTTTAGAAGAAGAGTGCTTGTTTTTTTTTTTTAACATATTCAATAATTGCAAAATATTCTTACGTGATTTGGCATTTCATTCATTCTTGAGATTTGAGAAGCATGTTTATTCATTCTTATTTCATGATGTTGTGCAATTAGGAGTTGTTACTATTGATTTGACATAAATAAATGTGATTTAGCAGCCTATTGATTGTGCTTGAGAAATTGTGATTTGACATAATTTTGATTTGATTTGTGAGTGGTGAATAATATTGACTATTATATGATTGTTTGTTCACATTTGCTAAATGAATAATCAATCTGAACCAACCGTAGAGAGTTAGGGAGCACCGTCTATGTCTTCTATAATTGATTTAGAGTCTGACCAAGATGTATCTAGTCCTACCCCTACCAACCAAAGTTGTCCGCCTTGCAAACGTAAAACAGCCATGGTATGAGAACAAATAACAAAGAAGATAGATTGTGATCCCTCATATCCCATGTGTTTTTTTAACTATTGTCGAAAGGAGTATCTTTGTGATAGTAACAAAATTGGTACCTCAACCCTTAAGATTCATGTATTGAAGATTGAGAAAAATCCTATGAATAGGATAAAAGGTCAAACGAATAAATATCAAACACACTTGACTGGTAATGTGACCACTAAGTGAGAGAGTGACAATATTGGATATAGTTTAATAGCCCATAGGTATAATCCAGTGGTATCAAGGCAAAAGCTTGTAGAGATGTGTATTATTGATGAAATATCATTCAAGGTAGTAGACAGTTAAGGTTTTCAGGCCTTTGTTAAGTCAATTGTACCTAGTTTTTAGATACCTTTTCGCTAAACTGTGCAAAGAAAAGTTCTAAAAATTTATCAAGATGAGAAGGAGAAAGTGAAGGGACTTTTTAATTCATGTGCATGTAGAATTAGTTTGACTACTGATACATGGACCTCAGTGCAGAACTTAAATTACATGACTCTCACGGCGCACTTTGTCGATAATAATTGGAAGTTGCGTAAAAGATTATAAACTTCTGTCAAGTTCTTAATCACAAGGGGGAAACAATTGTGAAGTATGTGGAGGCTTGCTTACTTGATTGGGGTATTGAGAGAATTTTTCCGTGACAGTTGACAATGTTTCTTCTAATGATAGTGCTATTTGGTTTCTAAGAAGGTTTTTGAAGAGAAATTTATTACAGGGTGAGTATCTTCATATGAGATGTGCGCACATTTTTAACCTTGTTGTTTATGAGGGGTTAAAGGATTGTGATGAGTCTTTTGTGAAGGTAAGGAATGCAGTAAGGTATGTGAGGTCCTCTCCATCAAGGTTGGAGAAGTTTAACCTTTGTGTTGAGAAGATGAAGATTGATACAAAGAAATTGGTATCTCTTGATGTTTAAACTAGATTGAATTCAACATATCTCATGTTGGAGACTACAGAAAGGTTTCAAGTAGCCTACTGATGATTCTAGGTTTATTCATGCATGTAGTGTGAGAGATGAACTTGGACCTCCCACGATAGCGGATTGAGAGAAGATAAAGATTTTTGTTATGTTCTTGAAGGTTTTCTTTCTTTAATGATATTGTTAAACTTTCTGGCTCTTTGTATGTCACATCAAATATATTCTTCCCTGGACTTTGTCAAATTCAGTCACATTTTATTAGAATGTCTAAAAATGACAATGCAGTAGTGCACAACATGACAATAGATATGAAAACCAAGTATGATAAGTATTGAGGCAATGTGGAGAAATTGAACATGATGATATTCATTACAAGTGTGCTTGATCCTAGAGGCAAATTGGGTGTGATAGAGTATTGGTTGGAGAAAATATATACACTGGAGTTGACATGTACTTTGATATCATCTACAAAGTGTTTGTTAGAGGATTTGTTTGATGAGTATAACATAGTCTATAGAGATTCACGCATGACACATCCACAAGTATATTATTTGAATCGTATTTGATTTGTATGCTCTAATAATATAGGGTTTTGAGCCTCCTCCATCTGCTCGTTTTGATTATACTATAGATGATACCTCTGACTTTAGTGACGTAGTATACGTCCCTTATTTTGAGATGTATGAGCAAGATCATAAAGTTAACCATGTGAAGTCTGAAATTGTTGCATATCTAACAGATATGTGTGAGTCACGTAATATCTCATCCTTTGATATTTTGACTTAATGGAGGAATAATAAATCCAAATATCTCATACTTGCGAGGGTGGCAAGGGATGTGCCGGCTATGTATGTTTTCACAGTTGCTAGTGAGTCAGCATTTAGCACGGGAGGTCGTGTGCTTAATCCTTTCCGGGATTCTTTGTCTTCGGTAATAGTTGAAGCTATTGCGTGCTTCAAAATTGGTTGAATGATCCAATTAAATTAGATATTCGGGAGTCAATGGAAGAAGTTGAGGCCTATGAAGCGTTAGAATCAGGTAATCCTATTGTAAAGTGTCTCCATGTTGGTTAGTTTTTTAATTGTGTAAGTTCTAGTTATCTATGAAAATTTAAACATGTTTTTGTCCTAAATTATTAGGAATAACTTTTAACCTATGAGTGACTCGGATTGAGATCAATGATGACTAATTAGATTGATTTCATGGTAAGGTTTTCTTTTTTATAATAATGCCCATTATTGTTTCTTAGTTTATTATCTCACATGTATATTTATTTTTTTTACAGCTGATGGGAGATGGACAATTGGAAACATTGATGATGGATTTCTTTGGATGAACACAGTCTTTTTCGTTGGAATGTATTTTGTAATTAAATACAATTTATTAACTTTATTTTATTTTCTACTATTTTGTAGGCATGTATTAATTATACTTTTAGTTTTTTTATTTGACTATTTTTTTGTTTGTTATGACTTGTAATAGAGTAGTGGCAATTAGTAATTACTAATTAGTTCCAGTAGCATTTCTATTTGATTGTTTTATTTTGAACTTTCTTTAAATGTATGCTTTAAGATCTTAATTAATAGCTTACATTTTGTTTTTTGATTTAGAATTCTTTATATGTATGCTTTAAGATGTATGATTTATTATTCTTAAAAAAATATGATTTAGACTTCTTTAATTAGTAGCCTAGTATTCTTTAAATGTATGATTCATAATTCTATATAGTTTGTTGTAGAAAAAATGTCACAATTGTGGCATAATTTGGTTGAGATCATAGCCCAAAACTTGATGCAAAACAAATGTAAATAAGCTCAAAAATGGTCCAAAAAAGCCAAAAAAAGAATAAAAAACGTAGCCTAAAACAATGCCCAAATCCATACTCGATCTTAAGGCCCAAATTGGACCGTATGACTCGGTCCTTTGCTAGTCCAGTTTCATTAGCATGATCGGTCCGGTCCGGTTGACATACTCTCAGAATGTTCGGTCCGGTAGGCCAAACCTGACCAGACCGGTGTTTGGACACTCCAACCCGAAATAATCAAAATGACGATTTGAGCTATTTATCTTTTGAAAATTATCAATGTTCATCATCCGTTCAATTAGATGTCAAGTATGATGGAAAAGTATGCAAAATGACCGAAAATGCCCATTCAAGATATATTTTTGGGAAATTGACAGATTACGCTAGGTTTTTACGTCTTTTTAAAAAAACTCATTGGGTTTTAAAAAATTTCAAAAATCTCACTGGGTTTATCATTTTGGAATCAAAACTCACTAAACCCAACGCTGTTAGACTTGTTTAACGAAAAATTCACCTTGTCCAATTAAAAACGAAAAGAATTTTTTTTAGTATTTTTAGTAATTTTATCTTGAAGGAGAGCATTTTGGTCCTTTTACTTTATTTTCGGTCTGATTTAAACATGATGCAAATATTGATGATTTTTAAAAGATAAAAAAATTTAGACGATTTGCAAAAAATAAAAGGCTCAAATCGACTTCGATTTGATAATAAAGGATAAGAAATTGATTTTGCATTAGGGGCTAACCATCACTTTTTCCAAAAAAAAAATGATCTCAAATTAGTATTCACGGTTCTGAAGTAGCCGAAATTTACTTCACGTTCTCACAATAGATATTTACCATAATAACCCTACCAAACCATGAAGTTGCTGAACCAGCTTTACATCGTTTAAGCAGAGATAGAGAATGGACCTTCAATATATTTACCCTCTTTACGACAATCATCCCGAACATATTCCAGAATCAATTTGGCGACTGCATCTGGTTTTTCCACATGAGGAATGTGGCCACAATCTGCTATTTGGCATATAATTGCATTTGGTAGTTCACAGTGCAGTCTCTGCATGGTCAGACAAAGAACCAAGCAAGCCAATCATTCCAACTGAATCGAGAGATGGTCGCAAGGTGAAATACTCGATCAGTGGAAGGTTTGTTAGATGCATCCAAGAAGAAAAAAAACCTTTGCACAGTAAGGGGTGTCGGAAAGCCTTCAAACAAAACTTTGTTTGAGCATATTTTCGAAGTTATAATAATAGTTACTTCCCTTTCTACTACTGTGTTAGAAATAAAATTTTTTTACTTTAGATAAATGAGACACCCAATTGTGGAAAATCCAATTGAATTTATCACACCTCATTTATGAAAATAAAGGTTACAAGGGGTGGCTTATTTATAAGCCAAAAACTTACAACTCTCCACATTGCTAAGCAATGTGGGACTACCACATTTCAACATACTGCATTCTATACTTGATAAACAAAGCCCGCTAAGTACTAACCACTGCAAGTTTGTTGCTTACGATCTGATAATCCTCACCCCATATGATCAATGTCTTCTGCATTACCTTTCAAAGGAAATTGAAAAATAGATTTTTCGGAGACAATAGGACTTTTCTGCCGCCACTTGAAATACTGACCAGAGGAAAAACTGAAAAGAGAAGGAAGCAGTAAAAGCTAGAACATCACACACAGGTATATAGTAATGGATCTTCATTTGGGATTTGCAGAAACTTCATTCCAGCACAATACTAAAGGATAGGGTAAAGAGTTAACCTTATGGTGTACTAAGATTTTTCTCTCATTCCTTTTTAATAAATAATTAGTTCTGCCTGTTCAGTGCATTCAGAACGATACAGCGAGCTTACTCAGAAGAGTTGAAAAAAATAGCTCTTACCACACATTCGGCATTAAATACTGCAGAATGGATTAAAGATATATGAACTCTAAAATGAAATGTCCTCCATGAGCATGCCGACATGCACCAAAGATATCTGTTAACATGCAAATAGATGGGTTTCCCCTTTCTAGGCATTCCTCCTCCTCATCCATCCATAATAAGGGCTTTTCTCTGTCTTATATGGAGAACTGAAAAAATTCCAACACTTTTTAAGTGGCAAAACAATTTTGCATATACCTGTTCTATCTGTGTACTAACATTGTAACCCCCACTAATAATGAAAGCCACATTTGCGTCTGCCCACCAAGGCAAAAGACAATGCAAACGGCCTACCTAGAAAAGATACACAAGAAAAGAACGTTGTTAGAATCCAGGTTCGGCACTGCAGTATTCCATACATTTCAGAAAATATGACAGCAAAAGATTGTCACAGAACTATCGCCTTTTCCTCTAACAATGAAAAACTAGCACACATTTCGAGATAAAATACTCACATTGACCCAATCTAAGCTGGTACTAAATGAAATGTCAGTGAAGGCAAAAAAGTTTGCATATAAGCGCAGCGGGATACTCTTCAATAAAGATACCTGGTCCAAAAAAAAAAAACCCATGGTAAAAACAGAACAAAAAAAGAGAACACCAAGAAGAAAGTGATGCATAAGACAAAAAAGGCTTCTTCTCATTGGTTTTTGGTACTTGAATAGTAAGCGGTCACTCAATAAAAGTGGGGAAACAGGTCTTGCGGAAAGCGGGATGCCGAAATCTCTTCCATTTTTCTTCCTCTTCACGAGGAAAATTGAATCACAAGTCCTGCT